>CM069866.1:60893306-61493306 GCA_036172795.1 Pelodytes ibericus | reverse complement strand
CAACCATTTTTTCCCAGTAGCAGTCAATAAGAATTGGAATGTGATTTCCTATTTAGTGATGTCATCAGACAATGCAGTCTCCCCATAAATGCCAGCTGGATGAGAATGATAGGCAATGGAGTCCCCCATAAATGCCAGCTGGCTGAGAATAATAGGCAATGCAGTGTCCCCATAAAGGCCCGCTGGCTGAGAATTATAGGTAGTGCCTCATTTTCCCATCTTACAGCTCCTACCTCCCCCTTCGCTTTGCCCTCTCTTACTTCTCCTACCCAATCTATCTCTTTAGCTCTGTGGGGTTTTTTAATTTTTTAAATGTTATTAAATAGTAAAAATGTACTGTAATCACTGACACCTCCCAGCCTTTATATTAGGGATTAAAAACAAAGGATACACCAAAAACTATAGTCCTCCTAAAAATAGTTGATACACACAAGGCGTGAGGAAGATGTCGGTCGACACTATGCTAGTAGCGATAAACCATGGCAAAAGAAATGGAACTCAGACAAGCTGATTCTATCCACTATAAGACACTCCACAGTTCTCAGACAGCTCTATATAGTACAGAAGGTGTTATTTGTTGATACGTCAGGGCTAACAATATTTTAGTGTCATAAGACAGTGAACTCACAATGTCTGCATTACCTCGACCATTTGTATATACTGTAAATTCATAGCTCAGGGTAATGGCGCTATATCAGAAGATAGATATTTCCAGCTTTGCAAACTTAGTTATTTCCACAACCCTTGTACATTTCAACACTGCTTCGGGAAGCCTGCGTTGTATACCTGGTTACATTTTTCTCACAATGTTGTTTTCTCAAAATACTGTTTCAAGAAGTCTGTATTGAATTATTGAGCATATTCTTCTTAACTTGTCGTCTCTCTTTCATTGTGAACAATATCATAATGTTACACATTTCTGTATCTGGCAAGAATAATATAAAACCTCACTAAAAATATAATAAAAAAAAAGACAAAATAGGCAAACCAGTCAATTTTATTTAATCAAAACATTGCATTAAGTGTAGATTTTTTTTTTTAGATGCTTTCATTAAAAAATACAATAAAGTACCTTATTCAGCCCTTTTTGTTTTGTATAGCTTACAGTGAGCGGACATCTTGTTGGAATCTTGGGTCAGATCTTCCTTTTTCTGACCTCAGAATTCTAAACAACATGTCCGACGCTGATAGAGCTGTACGAAGCAAAGAGGGCTCAGTACGATATTTTGTTGCTATTATTTAATTATAACTTCCCCATTTAACATGGCTTTCATTTAAACATAAGTTTAGTTTTTTTGGCAATAGCTTTCTTTAACGAATTAAGATGGTGATGAGAAGGTTGTGCAAAGCCTTGTTTCATTTCTGAGCCGTGAATAGTATGTCATAAAAGTTCAGTTCAAGACATAAATATGACTATATATACTTAAGTTCATTCTGCAGCTTATCAAATGTCAGAGGGAAGTGTTACACTGAATAAAATGGAAATATCTTTGAAAAGAGGATCACTGTGCAATGGCTGAAAGGAGCAACTTAGCCTAAGAGGTGGGGACCAGCCTGCCGAGGTGGAGAGGAAGTGCCAAGTCCCCACAACCCAAACCTATTTTTTCTCCCATTCATTATTTTATCCTTACTCCCTCCCTTATTATACCAATTGTAACTTCTCTACCAAACCAGAGGCAGTTGAGAGGTATACACAGCAGTAGTAAAGATGCACACAGTATGTTCTTATTGTGTCTTTGGTCCAGGCCACACCAAACGCAAATATCCACCTGCTCCTACAGCCTGGTTGAATTATTTTTGGCAAACTTTAAACAACATCAACTATTATCCAATATGCCCTTTTCCTTTATACAAATCATCTATGATTGAGAAAGATGTAATGAAACATATTAATAATAATGGACTACAATGTTGTGACGTATTAGTATTGTTACACTGCCGAATTGGTTGTGCCTCTCTAAAAATGTAATTTATAAAAAAAAAAAAAAACCCCAGATTGATTTTATTCTAAATATCAGCATTGTAAAAATGTATCCAAACCAAGATGGAATATAATAGTTCTGTTAATTTCCACAGATACGTAGTCTATGAAGATGAAAAGGTGCACATGGGCGTGATCAGTCACCTAGTCAGGAAGTGGAGGAACAAAGGCAATCACTGTGGAGGAGCTGATCACCACTAAGTTGAGATTCCATTCTCAGTTCTATTCCCTCTAGCCAGCCACTGGAATCAGAAGAGACAAGGAACCAGCAAGCTAACAGTCAGGTTCTCGAAGGGCCTGAACTAATTCCAGGACAGTCTGAAGAGAATGTTGAGCCTCTCCAAGACCAAGTTGAAGAGGTCCTACTGCCTGTGCTGGAACAAGCTGTAGATTAAGTTAATGAACTCATCCAGGCTCAATATGAACAACCTCAGATAAGCCATCAAGATGAAAACAGCTTATATTGGCTTCTAGCTCAATGTGAGGAGATCCTGCAGTCCAGTTCAGACAGTGTTGAGGAGGATGAAGAACTTCCTCCAAGGGATGATCCGCAGTTTATTTCAAGTGAATAGGAGGATGAAGAACTTCCTCCAAGGGATGATCATCAGAATATTTCAAGTGAAGAGAAGGAGGAGGCAGAGGATCTTGCTACTCCTCTACAAGATAAGGACAGAGAGCAACCAGAAGGTGCTCAACACTGGGAAACACAGAGCACCATATGCCTGGGTGATTATGAGCCTACTGATGACATCATCCATGTTGAGTGCGGTCATGGGTTCCACAGCACCTGCATTCTGACATGGCTAGAAGAAAGAGTAACTTGCCCCTACTGTTGAGCTGAATTATTTGACACCTAGCTACATGGGGGCAAGATTCAGTGGACATCTTTCTGTATTTATATTGTGCTTTATATTTTGTTGTTGTATTAAATATATATTTCTGAAAAGCATTAAAGGGACTTACTCAATATATATGCTCAGAAATAAAGCCAGATCATCAAAAAACAGGCGAAATTTGCAAATCCTATATCTCGGCTACTCAATATCACAAATTACTCAATAATCACAAAATTTGTTGTTCGAGCCATTCACCACCAGGAACATCGGAAGCATTTGGATTTCGGCTACTCGATATGCGCCGATTTCCCTCAAGCAAGCTCAGACATTCAAGAAATATCGATGAAATACGTCCATATCAGTTTTCCAGTTATTAGCTGGAGAATTGAACTGTAATGGGCAGAAAAGTAAAATACCAAATATTTCATTTTTAAGTATATTTTCTTATGGAAATTGGTACTTATCTGCCTAATATCGCATTTGATACAAATATCCCAGATTATAATATTACCATATTTGGAACAATGTCCATGTCAAGAAACAGGTCAAAAAAGTGTACACATGCCAATTAATAACCACAATGAAAGAATTACCCATGTAAAATGATGTGTATATATATATATATATTTATCAGTAGGCACTGTTATACACAACAACAGAGCATCACCTGTGAAATAACAAGGAGCATATATGATACATGTGCTGATCTGGATAATGAGCAGAGGGGTCCTGACACTACTGATAGCGAAGCACATCAATGGAAGCAGACATTCCCATAGCTAACCATAATGTGTATGCACATCATCTACCTACCTATTGAGAATCTACAAAATACCTGTTATACACATAACTCACTGTGAAAATGATGTCTGCTCCTGGTGTATTTGCTTGCACACAATTCAACTCCTGCAGATGGTGTTGGTAACGCCGGATTCACTAGTTGACCAGTAGCAGTCACTCCTAATACACCTTACTGACCAGGACATGTATTCTACCTTGGAGACTGATCTACTAATGGCAAAAAAAAAACAAGTAATAACACAACATAAATGTGCATAAGCACAAAGTGAGACCATCATTACTGGAATGTCACAATGTTAACCCCTTCGTGACACATGACATGCCAGGCAAGTCATGCAGAAACATGGTGTTAGTGTCACATGTCGTGGCTGGCACGTCATGCACTAAATACAGCATAGAAAGTGACCTTTTACGCTTTCAGTGTTGCTACAACGTAGAGGCATTGTGCAACACGGAAAAAAAAAAGTGCAGGGGTGCACTACGATCACTCCACGGAGTGACCGTAGCTGCCATTTAAAAATGGCGGCGCCGGCTGCACATGGGTGCTTAGGAAGTGAACTAAAGTTTTCTTCCCAAACACCGATGGTGTTGCTAAAATGCCTAGCTAGCGAGGCACTTAGCAACACCAACGAACTTACGTTTTCGTGTGTGGTCATATTCGCCGGTAGAAGGGAACGCTGCCTGTACAGATGGTGCTCTCTTTCTACTGGTAAGAGCAAACAAAATGATGGTTTTTCACTTCCGTTGCTATAGGGGTCGCTACAGTCTGCCGGCACATCAGATCTGCCTCCCTCTCCTCACTTGAGTTTTAGTGAGGGAGAGAGACAGATTTGATAATGTAATTTTTTAATACTAATAAATTAAATAACCAAGGGCTTTTATAAAACTCATTCCCTGTGTTTAACCCTTTCCCTTCCATTGATCAAGGCATATGCAGTGATCTTGAACAGCAGCACATTTTCTGCTGTCTGTGCATTTTTTTAGGGGTTAATTTTTTTACTGTCATTTATTACAGCATAACAAAAGCTCTTTTATGAGCCATTAACCCCTTGCTTGCCATAGATCACTACATAAGCAGTAATCTGGCCACATATGCAGTGATCTGGCCGCAGAAGCTTTTTTGTTTGCTATGTGCATTTTTTTTTTTTTTACACCTGCTAGGGGTTAATTATACCCACTAGGGGTTTATGTGTAATGTAAAAAAAACTTTTTTTTAAGCTGTCAGAGCGCATGTATAGCTCAGAACGCAGATGAGCATTACCATTGCCTGGTCAGATCAATATTTTAAATATTGATCTCTCCTATCAATGTGGCCTTTTGACCCCCAAACAGGCTGGCAAACCTATGCATGGGTGGTATCCCTGTACTCGGGAGATTTTGCTGAACACATATTGGGGTGTTGTTTGGCAGTGACTTTCTTGTCTGAAGTACAATGTAAAAAAAACAAAAAATATATTTTTTTTACCACAAATTTGACAAAGGCTGGAGGTAGAAATAGTGCATGGAAAGTGTTAACATACCCCCATTTGAAATAGCCTAGGGTGTCTACTTAAAATTATATATGGTCTGATAGGGTAAAATACACTAACCAAAAAGTGCACTTCCCAATTGAGGCCCTTCTACCCCCAAACAATGGGACAAACCTATGCATGGGTGGTATCCCCGTACATATAAATAGCAGAATCTATTAACTATTTTGTAACATGTAATTTGTGTGGGTACAGCAAATGACAAAGACGAAAATTACAGCTAAACACAAACAGCACAGAAATGTTAAAATAGCCATTGTCCAGAATGACTAACAATGTTCCAAAGGGTCTGTCCTTAAGGGATTATAGATTCAAAACCTATTTTACAAACTGAAAAAAAAAACTATTGATGGGTGACATTTTAATGGGGTCTGCAGGCTGTAATTCTGCTCTCAAATGGTGGTCTTGCCATGTACTCAGTATTTATACACACATTCCTCAACAGTGATTGGCTGTGAGTTGATTTCACCTCGGCATTTTCTCGGCTATTTTTGCAATGTGCAAAATCTCCCATAGGACATAATGGGGGGCTTTGGAGTAGCCAGTAATTTCCGGATTGCAGATATATTTTAGGATCTATTTAATCAGCCCAAGGGCTTATAACTAGAATTGAGCGGACACCTGGATGTTCGGGTTCAGCGGGTTCGGCCGAACTTTAGAAAAAAGTCCGGGTTCGGGCTCGAACTTGACCCCGAACCCCATTGAAGTCAATGGGGACACAGACTTTTGGCCACTAAAATGCCCCTAAAAAAGTCCTGGAAAGGGCTAGAGGGCTGCAAAAGGAATTAAAATGTGGGTAAGAGTAGGACAAGAGCCCTGCAAACAAATATGGACAGGGAAATAACTTAAAATAACATAAAATACATACAAATTAAAAATACAGCTGAGCCATAAAATAGCACTAGATGGAATCTTTGATTTTAGCTTTGGAAGAACATAAATCTAAATCTAAAGCATGGCTGCCAGGAGGATCAACAGAATTATACATTTGAGAGAGGGTTGGAGTGCAGGGTATTCTCTTTCAGTTTATACTAAGTGACCCATAGGTTGAGGAGGCGGTGACCGTGGTGGTGTAGGTGGAAGGAGGAGGAGGAGGTAACCAGAATTTTTCAAAGTGCGCTGTAAGCACAGTATTGGACTGTTCTATTTTACTCTCAGATATGAAGTGCACCGCAAGACGCAAATGTACTATTTAGCACCCAAATCAATTAGAATTTTTCAAAGTGCACTGTAAGCACAGTATTGAACGGTTCTATTTGACTCTCCGATATGAAGTGCACTGCAAGACGCAAATGTAAAATTTACCACCCAAAACTATTAGAATTTTCAAAGTGCGCTGTGAGCACAGTATTTGACGGTTCTATTTGACTCTCAGATATGAAGTGCACCGCAAGACCCAAATGTACTATTTACCACCCAAAACTATTAGAATTTTTCAAAGTGCGCTGAAAGCACAGTATTTGACGGTTCTATTTGACTCTCAGATGTAATACATGTAATGCCATTGCTATTCTATAAACCGAAATAGATTCCCCATTCATACGAATAGGTCAATTGACCTATTCATATGAATGGGGACTCTATTTCGGTTTATAGAATTGCAATAGCAGTACATGTAATCTATAAACCGAAAGTCTATAAACCGAATGTCTTTTGGTTTATAGACTTTCGGTTTATAGCCGAACCCCGAACTCCAACACGAACATACAGTGGAGTGTTCGGGTTCCGAACACCGTAATGTGTTTCGGTTCGCTCAACACTACTTATAACAAAAAATAAACTGCATTTTCAGACTCAACTAAGCAACATTTGACTTCAGGGCACTTCAACTCCATCAGTAATAAGGTATAGATGATCTCCCCTCGCCAGCCCTCTACACGGCCACTGTGGAGCAGCCTGGGAGGGGGGGGATCTCACCGAGTGCAAGGTCGGCTCCCTCCCCTTAAAGCAGGGCAGTGTCTGCTTCGGGGAGCCTAGCAGCTCAGTAAAAACTGCATGCGCTCCCACTGTTCAGAGATAATGCAGGGCATCGGATTTTCGATGCCCTGCATTATCACTCCACACAGGGAGCGTGAACAGCACTTACTGAGATGCTCGGCTCCCCGAAGCAGACATGTCTCTTGGCAGTGAATTCCATGTCTTTATTGTGCTTACCACAAACAAACCCCTTCCTTTGTCCATGAAATCTTTTTGTTCCAGCCTCAGGGGAGGTTGTCTTTTTATTTGTATGTTTCTGTTAATGAACTGGTCGTTCGGTTTATAGACTTTCGGTTTATAGAATAGCCAATAGCATTACATGTATTCTATAAACCGAAAGTCTATAAACCGGTTTAAAGACTTTCGGTTTATAGGTGAACCTCGAACTCCAACCCGAACATACAGTGAAATGTCCGGGTTCGCTCAACACTAATTATCAGATCTTTTTTATCTTCAGACATGCTCGGCCATCCCATGTGTAACACATAGGAGGGACAAGTGAATTTCAACATTACCCCTATTGCCTCCTTGCAAAATTGCGCTACTTTCCCCCAAAGATCTCCCAAATTTGGGCACGACCCCCAAATGTGCACATAGTCCTCTCTGTTGGCTCCACATCTCCAAAATGTAGAGGGAGTAGAGGGATACATATTCGATATCCTGGCGGGAACAAAATGCCACCTATTTATAACTTTGTAGTGGCTTTCAACTACATTTAAACAGTGTTTTGCAGCTGTCACTGCGTTATTAGAGCTAATCCATATAACTTAGTACACTGAGAGACCAGATTTTTATCGTTTGCATTATTTATTATCTTAAAAAGCTTTTTAGCAGCCTTATTTAAACCCTCTCCTCCTGTTCAGCAGTGCTTCCTGATTACAGAAGCTGTCAGTAGTCCACTTGCTCCTGTTTTGTGCCTTTTTTATTCTGCCTAACCTGTGTTTGACCCTTGCCTGGATACCTCACTACCATTCTTGCTTCCAGCCCTGATCTTCTGCATCCACTTGACCTCGCACCTTCTCAGCCAGCCCCGACCTCCGCTACGACCGACCGTGATTGTCGCCTTATCCTTTTGTACCTTGTCTCCGGAACCTGCCGTCGTGCACTCCTTCACCCACCTACTCATTGTCCCATCTCCAGTAATTGGAGTGGGCGTTTATATTGCACGTGTGTGCGGACTGTCTCCCTGCCATTGGACTTCATCCTGTACGGTAAGAGACCCCCAGACGTTACAGTTATTCATTATCATTATATTCTCTACTAATCCACTCTACTAATGTGCATCCAGTCTCCCAGAGTTCCTTGTTCTTGTCTCATTTTCTTGTCTCAGTCTGCTTGAATGCTCATGTTGGCATTTCATAATCATATGCACAGTTGCCTGGCACCTCGCTCTCTAGGCAAGCTTTGAATGTACGCACTAAAAATGAAACATGCATTAAAACAAGGCGTATGACCTATGTACACATACATATTCACATTCAAATTTAATATTTTAACCCCTTAATGTCTAGATTTCCTTTGCATTTGCCCTGCAGGACTAGAACACCAAAGGGCTACCCTGTAGATCTCTTCCTAGAATATCAATATGTGATCCCTGCAAACAATAGCATTAGCATTCAATCATACTTCTCTATCATCCTTGCACTTCTGGCATTAACATACACATTTTCATTTGCATTGCTGTTCGCAAATATTTTCCACCCTGCCAGCTTATATGATTAACACCCAGACACACCACTAGAAGTGACTGACGATCACCGGACCATCTCAGGGATCTAGCAACTTTAGGAAATGATTTCTCCCAAGTCTTGATTGGGATATTTTGAATGGTACTTTAAGAAAACAGGGAGAACAGGCCTTTAAAATATGGGGGGTTTACTCCCTCTTTAATGTCCTCAGTCATCTCTGTAAGTGATTGGCTCTAAGAAGGAGTTTAGGAAGTTGTAGATCAGCGGTGGCGAACCTATGGCATGATTGCCACAACTAGCAAGCTGAGGCCTTGGATTTGGCACGCGGACAGGTTCAACTCTCACCGCGTGTCTGCTCCGTCCGAGAGGAGTAGTCATCAGTGGGTAAAAGACAGGTAACAGGGCCCATGCACGCTATCTGTAAAAGCGTTCTATTAACTGTTTGCTTTCCGACTTGAACGCTTCTCCACATAGCTTGCATGCGCCCAATTATCGGGAGAAGGAGCAGATGACCGGTGGCACCTGTCTTTATTAGTGTGTGTATGAGTATAAGTGTATGAGTGTG
The DNA here is from genome assembly GCA_036172795.1 of Pelodytes ibericus. NCBI lineage: Eukaryota > Metazoa > Chordata > Amphibia > Anura > Pelodytidae > Pelodytes > Pelodytes ibericus. The sequence goes on along the minus strand of CM069866.1, from coordinate 61,483,929 downwards.
TGTGTATGAGTATAAGTCTATGATAGTGTATGTGTATGAGTATGTGTGTGTGAATATGAGTACAAGTGTATATGTGTGTGTACAAGTGCGTGAGTATAAGGGTGTGTGAGTCAGTGTGAGAGTATGTGTGTGTATGTATATGTGAGTATGTATATGGTGTTGGCACTTTGAGGCATGCAAGTTGGTTTCGGCAAAAAATTGGGCAAAAAGAATGGCAGAAAATCATGCAGAATGGCAGAGAATTCATCCCTGGAAGGAAACCTGCAAAAAAAATAGGTATTAAATGTATGTATTGAGCAACAGTTAACAGATCATGCCTTTTTGTTTTTAATGTCAACTTTAATACAAAAACAGGTTTAAACAAAAAAAAAAAAAAATAACTTAGTGTGTCCCTTTAAACTTAAAATAAAACTGCCCCCCCAAACGAGTGAATTCTTCATGCATATAGTAGTTACATAACTCTAAGAGATACAAAAGGCCAGAGCTTTCAGAACATCTGCGGGATGCCAGAAAAGGAGGAGGCTTACCCTAGCTGAACTGTGGAGATCACTGACAAACACACATTTGTTCGGAAACATTGTAACCACTAACATCTCTGTCCTTCTCAGCAGCAACATGTCCGACTTCACCAAGGCGTGTGACTATGAGAAGGAGTTAGATCCTCGGCTCTACTTGGAAACTTATTTTCATCTCGGATCAGGAAGCTTGGCTGAGGATTTCATAAAGTTTACCCTTGCCAATTTCCACAAGACGTTTACTTCAGGTATGCAAGATTCTCTGTGATGTGTAAAGGAAAATGACCGTGTATTATTATTAATCTTGACTTTTTTTCTATTCCAGGACAGATGGGACTGTTAGAGCCCTGGTGCAGAAATATTTTCTGCCTCTCCCTCTCATCCCCACTTGGCCAATATTATTCTGCCATTCTAGCTGTGTCTTAATAGCTTTATTTAAATGCTACGCATTAAACTGCTTCCTTGTGGTATTGCCCTAGCTTCCTTAGTTCCTGCCAGGGAAGGTCTGGCATCTTTTGGACCTTGGAAAAAACAATGGAATGGCTATGGTGTTAGTTCAACAGCCCACCCGTTAGTATAGACACACATAGACAGGCAGGACGGATACACCACAAATATAGAGAGACAGACAAGATAGATAGACAGACAGAGCAAGTACCAAGCTTCCACTGGCCCCTTTTCTACCTCAGATTTCAAAATACAGAGTGGGGGAAGGCTGTGAAGGTAGAGACAGGGAGGGAATCTCACACAAATGTATGGGGTCTGCATGAAAGGTGAAACTCCGGAGCATACCTGACCTTAGTGCTTTCTATCGCAACCTATTAATACCAACCCATGCCTCATCTATAGAAGATTGTTGCCTACAAACTGACGCATTAAGAAACGGGCAAGGGAACTTTTGGCCAGGGGCAAACATTTTCCAATTTCATTATCACCAGAGACTGGAACACCTGAACAGACAGGACAGACAAATAAGGAACAGAGATGAATACACAGCGAGACAGACAGACACGGATAGACAGACTGGACAGATATATGACATATAAATTACGGAGACTGATAGACAGACACATAGTCAGCCCCTCTTTCTAGCTCTCCCCTGATAATGTTCAATGTGGTGCAATGTGTCTGAGGGGCTGTGATGAAAACATTGGAGGGAGTTTGCAGTGCATAATGGCAGGTAATACTTTATTCTGCACATTTGTTTTTTGTAGGGTGAGGGGGTGCATTGAATGCCTTATCATTAAATGCTCTTGACTATATAGCACAGTATGCTAAATCAGTGCATGAATGAGCATGATGGTAGTTCCAACCCACAGCAGTGTTAGAGGCTTCCAGTCCCTGCCATCCATACTGTGTGGATTGCAACTTACATTGAGCTGAGGCAGTCACTGAACTAGCAATATTAATTCCAGTCTATGGGAACACATGTTAAATCAAGTCCACCAAATACTGAATGGTAGAACGTTTGATCTTAACAACAAAGAGAGGGGAAGAATGGGTGCAGAAATCCAAAACAATGTATACTGTCAATGCCATGTTATAAGGAGTCATATCAAACCAAGGTTTGGGCGGGAGCCTAAAAACAGTCTCACATATGACGCAGTAAGGATGGTGGCGTCCACAAATAGATGTCTGGCCTGGGTCCCATTGACATTAACGATGGTCCTGCTTACAATAAGTCATGGGTGCCACCTTAAAGGGACCTGATGCACCCCTATGTAAATGTATGCATATATAAAATAAGGATTCGTATTTTTATTTTTATTTACAAAATATACCTTTGTATCCATATATGTAAATGGTCTCAAACTATTAAAAGGAAGCAGTCTTTTACATGGATTTTAGAGAAGTGGAATATTTTATAAGTATATATAATATATAATATTTTATAAGTATCTCGGTCTCCCCTACGCTTATCAGAATCTCGCCGTGCCCAAACCTCCATATTTGGGCATGCCTTCCGCAATGCCAAGAGTGATGAGATTTATACAGGGACCCACAGGATCTGAAAATACCCTGATCGGGTCTCTGCCTCTGTGTCCCTGGCTCCCGTTCACTCTGGGATCAGGGTCAGGAACACAAACTCAAGCGTTTTTGGTGCCTTTTTCATTAAGAACAAAAAGCACCATAGGGAGATAAGAGGTTAAATATCTTGGATGGATCAATACATACAAGAAGCTTTTAAAATGGCAAGTAATAAATGCATACACTGTCATATATGTTTTTTTCTAATGGATGTTATTTTTTTACTTTTTTTTTAAATTCATTTCATAAGAAAGGTAATTTGTTTTTTGTATAATCCAAATTTAATCTTTACTTCTCACAGTCTTACACATAAAAAAAAATTCAAATTAAAATACCACATTTCTTGTGCTGAAAGCTCCGATATAGGCCGCACCATATTTCTCATTTAACCCATTCCTACCCCCAAACCTTTCCCACCAACTTTAACTCTCTATATATTGGCTCGAGCCCAGCATACTATATTGTTAAGCAGTCGGTTGAATGACTACCTTTCAGGACCTTGATTGAAAACCATGTTTTGTATTTGTAGGTAGTGTATTGATCATAGCAGACCATTTATCAAAACACAGCGATCAGCCATGACATTATGACCTCCTGCCTAATACTGTGTAGATCCTCTTTTGACTGCAAAACAGCCCTGAGCAGTTGTGGCATGGACTCCCCTAGACCTCTGAAGGTGTGGTATCTGGCACCAAGACGTTAGCAACAGATCCTTTAAGTCCTGTCAATTAGGGTGTGGGCTCCATGTATCGGACTTATTTGTCCAGCACATCTCACAGATTGATTGGATTGACATCTAGGGAATTTGGAGGCCAAGTCAACACATTGAACTCATTGTATTCTTCAAACCATTCCTGAACCATTTTTTGTTTTGGGGCAGGGCGCATTATCCTAGTTAAAGAGGCCTATGCCATCAGGGAATACTGGTTCCATGAAAGGGTGTACATGGTCTGCAACAATGTTTAGGAAGGTGGTCCATGTCAAAGTAACATGAATGGCAGGACCCAAGGTTTCCCAGGAGAACATTGCCCAAAGCATCACACTGCCTCTGCCGGCTTGCCCCCTGATAATGTTATGGCTGATCTGTCTCTTTCCCTGTCCTCTTGTCTTTATCCATATATACCCCAATCCAGTCCATCTTAAACCGAAACAATGATCATACATCACGTTAAATGTGTGTATTTTTTCCCCCCAATCCATTGTGATAAGGTCTCTTTTCTTGATACCACATACAACAGTAGGGACTTCTTGTCAGCTTTTAATCTCCTTCTCTCTCTCTCATTATAAATGTTAAACAGTGGCCTTTGTGCTGTTATAACCACTTTATCGTTTACATTTTTGTGTGCAGTAATCATGTATTGTGTTCCAGTTCCCTTGCACTGATGGACATGCCCAGAGATCAGGTTTCGATTGACTACATTTTAGACAAGCGCTACTTGTTTATCCAATCTTAAATCTACGATAGGGGAATACTAATTGCAATGTTTTTCTTTATTTAGTATGCTACAGCTGTCCGTGATGTCTTGGTCTGTTAATTTTGTGTCCAGGTTTCAAGGCCCCCTTTTAGCTATTCATAGTCCAGGATTATTTGTGTGTAATTGTAGATCACTGCAGTGGAGTGGGCTATGTTTGGTCTCCACAATTTTGCTCTATCCAGTGTTTTATGGAAGTAATTTTCAGTTAGATAGGAAAGTGTTGTTGAGGAATAATTATGAATTTGGAGATAATATAGTGCACGTAATTGAAATGTTTTTATTTTTTTCTGTTACTTGAGAGTATGTTATTGTTGCTGGAAAACAGAAGCAAAAAAATGTCCAAGTTGCAGGAATCATAGACGAAATGCTGGATCCTTAAAACGTAACTTTTATTAGTTAGTAAGTATAAAAACAATCATGTCACATAGAGGCCCACACGCGATTGAACCACCTTACGCGTTTCCTCAAAAATACTTAATCGGAGGTCTGAAGACTCTTATTCCAAAAGTTGTGTATTGTGTTCCAGTCTTTTGTAGTTAATCAATAAAGATTGTATCTGCCTGTCCTGGTTGGAGTTTGGAGTTGTCTGTGAATGGTTCATATAGGGAGTGGTCTGTTTTAAGACTTGCTCCTCATGCTTTTCCATGCTTTACACACTGTACTAAGCAAGGGATTCTCTGCTACAGGTTGAGTATCAGGGACGTATCCTGCCCATGAGTGATAGGTGTGCGCCAAACTTTAAGCACACCTACACGAAATAGATCCGAGAGGACGATGGCAGCAGTGAATTCGGCATTGGAGTCACTCACTCTGTTGCCAATTCGACCAATCGAAAAGCATATGAAAATAACTTTGTAAACTTCTCGTGCTGGTCAAATTGGCAGCAGACTGATTGACTCTGACTCTGAATTCGCTGCTGGGGGAATGGCATGATTTCAAACGATCCCACGGTGGGTTTCAAGAGGATTCAGCAAGAATCTAGGGCTTATGTGGATCTGGGATGCATCAGGGTCCTCTCCTGCGTGGTCACTTCCAAGTTTAAAGTTTGCGGCTTGAGGGATTTTGCCAAAGAATTTCTGGTTCGTCAAGCCATCAAAGGTTTAAAAAAGGGGTCAAGATGGGTTGACAAAGTATGCTAGTTTCAGGGTCATTGCTGTTCTCTCGTCCATTTGTATTCTGAATTTGAGACCACTTTGTTTAAACTGGCATTTTCTTCGGCACACTTTGGATAGAGGATTTTGTCAGCCCCTTAAAACAGGTACCCAGGGGACTTTACATTTTTTCATTGAGTATGTGCACGGAGAGCCCGGCCCTCTGCGCTTCAAAATCAAACCACCCAAGACAGATACTTGGGGAAGAGGTTAGTAGATTACGCTGTAGGAAGTTCTGGTGTTGGTGAGATGCTCGGTGGCCTTCAGCCCCATGGGGTCAGGCACTCTTCTGATACCACCCACCTTTTGCACTTTTTGTGAGGGTCTTCAAGGTTTTGCTGGTGGTGACTTCGGTGGCCATTCCTTCCACATTGGGGCTGCAAGGGAGGCAGCAAGGTTAGGTTCCACAGGCGCTATTCAGAGGCTTGGTAGATGGGAGGATTTACTCTTACATTAGAGCTGGACTGACATCCGCAGAAGGTTTGGCTCATTGGCCACAGGGGAGATGGGGGAAAGAGACAGACACAAGAGGAGATGAAGGAAAGATACAGACACAATGGGAGATGTGGGAAGAGACAGACACAAGGGGAGATGTGGGAAGAGACAGACACAATGGAAGATGGGGGAAAGAGACATACACAAGGGGAGATGGGGAAAGGGACAGACACAAGGGGAGATGGGGGAAAGAGAGAGACTCAAGAGGAGATGGGGGAAAGAGAGAGACAGAAGGGGAGATGGGTTAGAGACAGACACAAGGGCAGATAGGAGAAAGAGAGACACAAGGGGAGATGGGGGAAAAAGACAGACACAAGGGGAGGTGGGGGAAAGAGACAGACACAAGGGTAGATGGGGAAAGAGAGACACAAGGGGAGATGAGGGGAAAAGACAGACACAAGGGGAGATGAGGGAAAAAGACAGACACAAGGGGAGATGGGGGAAAGAGACAGACAGAAGGGGAGATGGGGGAAAGAGAGACACAAGGGGAGATGGGGAAAAAGACAGACACAAGGGGAGATGGGGGAAAGAGACAGACACAATGGGAGATGGGGGAAAAGATAGACACAAGGGGAGATGGGGGAAAGAGACAGACACAAGGGGAGATGGGGGGAAAAGATAGACACAAGGGGAGATGGGGGAAAGAGACAGACACAAGGGGAGATGAGGAAAAGAGAAAGACAAAAGGATAGATCAGGGGTTGCTGATATCAGCTGGATTAATGTGGAGACATTGAGTGACTCAACCCTGTGTGACTCTGCCCATTTTAGGCTCCACCTTCACTGGCCGATATTTTTTTGAGCAAAAGGTGGCAATCCTAGTGGGGAGTTGCCTGTCAATGTAAGGCTACATTGGTTTATAGACATTCGGTTTATGGAATACATGTAATGCTATTGGCTTGCAATAAACCGAATGTCGTTCGGTTTATAGACTTTCGGTTTATGGAATACATGTAATGCTATTGGTATTCTATAAACCGAAATAGAGTCCCCATTCATGGTCAATTGACCTATTCGTATGAATGCGGACTCTATTTTGGTTTATAGAAAGCAATGTATATGTATGTAATGCTATGGGCTTTCTGATTGGCTGGCCTGCAGCCTTTCAAAACGTGCCATTAAATCGCCGAACCCCGAACTCCAACCTGAACATACAGCGAAATGTCTGTGTTCGGGTCCGGGGTCCAAAAACCGTAATGTTCGTTACGAACCCGAACAGTGCGGTTCGGGTTCCCTCAACACTAATTACAATGTATTTAATGACTAGCTGACCATCAGGCCAAGAATGGGAGCAAGATAATAGAGATCTGTGCCACAGGAGGCACTGACACCTTCCAAACCAGGACCAGTCTTCTGGTTTCATGCCTCTACACTGTGCCGGTATGAGCATGGGTGGAAGGGGAGTTGATAAGAGAGGGACCCTACATTCAGCAAATCCTAGGGTGTTTATTCAATATGTCTCGATCTGGGCCGCATCATATTAAATCAACCTGTCATGTAATAAAACACACGTGTACTAAATCCCAAGTGTCCGGACAGAAATCAGCCACTTTGGTGATTCCTGAATGGGCTAAATTAATGGGCCATCCCAGATCACTGCAATTCCTAGGTGATCCATAAACCTGTGAGACTTGCATGATTGGCTTACAATTTTTTCCCACTAGGTGGCGTGAAAGGAAACGTTCTTCTCGATATTGGCACGTGCCCTTCTATTTACCACCTTCTTTCTGCCGGTGAATCATTTAACGAGATCATAGCCACATGGTACACTCAACGGGAACTTAAGGAGCTGCAGAAGTGGATGAATAAGGAGCCAGATGCATTTGACTGGTCATCTGTTGTAAAGCATGTCTGTGATATTGAGGGTAGCAGGTATGTACCAAAACTGCGATAATTCATAGTTGCCAACGGTCCCAAATTTGTTGAGACAGTCCCATCAAATTTGGGCCTGTCCCAACATTAATACTCACAGTGCACAGAAAACATTGCATTTAAAGTCTGAATATGTACCAGATGTGTGCAGCCCAAAAACAAGGGAATGAGCTCTACCGAGCTCAAATTCCTTGTTTGAGCTGGGTGACGTCATTCACACGTTCTGTAACCCGACCTCCTTAGGCTCTGCCCCCTTCACACCCAAGGTTGCCACCACTTTTTGAAAAACATTCAGGCCATGCTTTTGCTTCCATAGACTTATCATTGGCGCCAAGCCAATTTTTGACCAGCCTGTTGGTAAAATAGTGGCTGGGTGGCAACCCTATTTACATTCCAGGACTGTCTTACCAAGAGCCATGCACAAAGGATGATGCCATCTACAGGATACAGGACACATTTCAAGCCAATTCCTATTTTGTAAATCTGTTTGCGTTTCTGCTTACACAATGTGTAGATAATTTTTCAGCATTTGTCACCCTCTACATTCACAGTATAGACAACGATTAGGTGATGGATTAGATTTTCCTAGATATTTCTTCTACAGCATGCAGTGTTAAATGGATAATTTAATCTAATACATTTATGCTTTGCTATAGTGGGAGCTATCAAGAAAAAGAAGACAAACTGAGAGGGAAAATAATGCAGGTTGTGCATTGTGACGTCAGTAAAAGTAACCCTTTGGAGCCTCTTGTGTTGCCCAAAGTTGATTGCCTCAGTGCGGCGGTATGTCTGGAAACAGCCTGCCGGAACCTTGATTCCTACATCACAGCTCTGAAGAACCTCTCCAATCTTCTCAAACCCGAGGGCCACCTAATCCTTGCTGGAGACCTGGGAGCCAACTACTATGTGGTGGGCCCCAATAAGTTCTTTTCTCTGGCTGTGAGTGAGAAGTCATTAAGGAAAGCCCTGGGTGAAAGTGGCTACGTCATCCGAGAGCTGGTGACCTTTGGTAAACCAGAAGATGCGACTTGTGACAACTCCGACTTTGATGGATTTTATTTCATTCATGCTCAGAGGGGCTGAGTGTTCTGTATCCATGGTTTTGTTCCATTACTAATACCGTATTTGCTCGATTATAAGACGACCCTGATTATAAGACGACCCCCCAAACTTTGTATATTCCTTTAGGAAAAAAACTAAAAGCCTGAATATAAGACTACCCTATAGGAAAAAAAAAGTTTAACTTGTATATATGTAAATTGCTTTTTAATATGTAATAAAAAATTGATATTATACAAATGTATTTCTTGTTTTTATTTCCTTGCGGCCTCTCTCCCTCCCCCCTCCAGTGTGGTCTCTCTCTCTATCTCCCCCCTCCCTCCCCTAGTCTCTCTCTCTCTCTATCCCCTCTCTCTCTCTCTCTCTCTCTATCCCCTCTCTCTCTCTCTATCCCCCCCATCTCTCTCTCTCCCCATCCCCCCTCTCTCTCTATCTCCCCCTCTCTCTCTCTCTATCCCCCCTCTCTCTCTCCCCCCCTCTCTCTCTCTCTCTCTCTATCCCCCCACCCTCTCTCTCTCTCTATCCCCCCCCTCTCTCTCTATCCCCCCCCTCTCTCTCTCTCCCTATCTCCCCCTTTCCCTGGTGGCTAGTGGGGGCAGCTGGGGGATGTCTGCACTATACGTGCAGATATCCTCCATGCTGCCCGACACCTCTGTCTATTATGACGGACAGCTGGTCCGTCATAATAGACGGAGGTGTCGGGCAGCATGGAGGATATCTGCACGTATAGTGCAGACATCCCCCAGCTGCCCGCTTTTCCCTGGTGTCTAGTGGGGCAGCAGAGGAAGTCTGCGCGATGAGCGCAGACCTCCCCTGCTGCCGCCCGGCACGCTCGCCGGGACTTCTGTGACGAAAGCGGAAGTACACGGCTTCTTCACAGAAGCCCCGGCGGTCGTGCCGGGCGGAAGCAGGGGAGTCTGCGCTCGTTGCGCAGACATCCCCTGCTGCTAGAGAGGGGGATCCAGGTCCCCTGCAGCTCTGCTGGGGACCTGGATCCATGTCTTATAATCGGACCTCAATTTGAGGTCAGATTATAAGAAGACCTCGAATGTAAGACGAGGGGGATTTTTCAGAGCATTTGCTCTGAAAAAAACCTTGTCTTATATTCGAGCAAATACGGTAAAACTAGAACATAAAACCAATAATTCTACAATTATTTAAAATAGAGTAAATGATTCTGGGTTTATATAACAAAGCACTAAGGAATCCTATTGAATCTCCCAAAGAGGACTAGGAAAGATCAAGGTGACCTAGTAAGTGTAGGTGTTCCTTCAAGGGTTGTGGTCCCCAGGATTGTCTTTAATATGTGTGCCAAAATACAGAAGTAATTCAGTGCACAACCATACAAATTAATCTGAAAATGATTTTAAAGTTATCGTAAGAGCATCACTCTTGGATGAAAATATAGGAGATGGGACATCATGTAGCCATTGCGGGGATTGAGGTGGGAATTCCAAACGTTTGGCCACAGAAGCAGAGTTGGACAATTTCGCCAATGCAGCTAAATGGAAAAATTGTTCCAACTTGGCTTCTTTGGCCTAAAGTATTAAATTCCCTCCCCAATGTCCTGCAAGTCTCTCTTTATTGAGTTAGCCCTTAAATGAATCTGCTTTATATGACACTCTTCCATATGTGTCGTCCTAGCACCTTGAGATCCTGGACAGTTAATTAAAGAGGGAGTAATGTCCTTTTTAAAAAAACTTTTAATAAATTGGCGGTGTTCTGCTGAGTTCGTGCCCACAGACACGCCCCTTTCGTGGTCTGTCGGATTGTCAGGTAATGCTTCTTTTGGTCTGTCGGAGTTTCAATCTAACAGACCACGGCCACGAACAGACACTGGAGGAAAACAAGTGCCAGACAGCTTGCTTTCTAACCTACAACACCAGCGATATCATCTGAACGGAACAAGATCGAAAGATAAGTCAGAAAGGGAGGACGTCCACAGATCAGGGCCAATTTATTATTCGTTTTTAGATTTTACATTACTCCCGCTTTAAACTGATCTTTGATACACCATCTGCTATAAAATAGATTCCATGATAATAATAGGAGAGAGCACCGGATCTAAAAGGATAAATCAATTCAACATTTAAAAAAAAAAAAATCCACAGGACTGTGTAACGATCATTAACCTGGTAATTAACCAAAGGATTCATGAAGATTCAACCTTCTGTATTGAGGGGAGGAAAACTCTCCTTATGGAAGAGACCTCTAGACAGAAATTGGGCAGACTAGGTGGGCCGAATGGCTCTTATCAGCCGACACATTCTATGTTGCTCTACAGATACATTACATGAAGGACTGCCCAGTGGACATGAATAGATTCAGGTAATGCTCGAAGTTACATGATTTCTGAAGGTCGGTTGAGTGAATAAAATGAATGGATCTGATACAGACCATACAATCTACAATCTCTGGACATGAATTGTCCCTGTAATATAGTTAGCCAGCCAGCACAACTCCCATAAATATCAGCTATAAAGCACTTCTTTTAAGGCTCAATTAATTTATCTGACCGGCACAATAATATTGTGCCAGTCAGAGCCCAGTAATATTGTGCCATTCAGAGCCCAGTAATATTGTGCCAGTCAGAGCCCAGGAATATTGTGCCAGTCAGAGCCCAGGAATATTGTGAAAATCAGACCCCAGTAATATTGTGCCAGTCAGATGCCCAGTAATATTGTGAAAATCAGACCCCAGTAATATTGTGCCAGTCAGATGCCCAGTAATATTGTGCCAGTCAGATGCCTGTAATATTGTGCCAGTCAGATGCCCAGTATTATTGTGCCGGTCAGAGCCCAGTAATATTGTGCCAGCCAGATGCCCAGTAATATTGTGCCAGCCAGATACCTCTAATATTGTGCCAGTCAGATACCAGGAATATTGTGCTTGTCAGATACCAGGAATATTGTGCCTGTCAGATACCAGTATTATTGTGCCAGTCAGAGCCCAGTAATATTGTGCCATTCAGAGCCCAGTAATATTGTGCCATTCAGAGCCCAGTAATAGTGTGCCAGTTACTGGGCTCTGAATGGCACAATATTACTGGGCTCTGACTGGCACACTATTACTGGGCTCTGAGTGGCACAATATTACTGGGCTCTGACTGGCACAATATTACTGGGCTTTGACTGGCACAATATTCCTGGTATCTGACTGGCACACTATTACTGGGCTCTGACTGGCACAATATTCCTGGTATCTGACTGGCACACTATTACTGGGCTCTGACTGGCACACTATTACTGGGCTTTGAGTGGCACACTATTCCTGGGCTCTGACTGGCACAATATTACTGGGCTCTGACTGGAACAATATTCCCGGTATCTGACTCGCACAATATTCCTGGGCTCTGACTGGCACACTATTACTGGGTTCTGACTGGCATACATTTACTGGGCTCTGACTGGCACAATATTCCTAATATCTGAATGGCACAATATTCCTGGGCTCTGACTGGCCCAGTAATAGTGTGCCAGTCAGAGCCCAGGAATATTGTGCCATTCAGATATTAGGAATATTGTGCCAGTCAGAGCCCAGTAAATATATGCCAGTCAGAACCCGGTAATAGTGTGCCAGTCAGAGCCCAGGAATATTGTGCCAGTCAGATACCGGGAATATTGTTCCAGTCAGAGCCCAGTAATAGTGTGCCAGTCAGAGCCCAGGAATAGTGTGCCACTCAAAGCCCAGTAATAGTGTGCCAGTCAGAGCCCAGTAATAGTGTGCCAGTCAGATACCAGGAATATTGTGCCAGTCAGAGCCCAGTAATAGTGTGCCAGTCAGATACCAGGAATAGTATGCCAGTCAAAGCCCAGTAATATTGTGCCAGTCAGAGCCCAGTAATATTGTGCCACTCAGAGCCCAGTAATAGTGTGCCAGTCAGAGCCCAGTAGTAGTGTGCCAGTCAGAGCCCAGTAATAGTGTGCCAGTCAGAGCCCAGTAATATTGTGCCAGTCAGAGCCCAGGAATATTGTGCCATTCAGATACCAGGAATATTGTGCCAGTCAGAGCCCAGTAAATGTATGCCAGTCAGAACCCAGTAATAGTGTGCTAGTCAGAGCCCAGGAATATTGTGCCAGTCAGATACCAGGAATATTGTGCCAGTCAGAGCCCAGGAATATTGTGCCAGTCAGAGCCCAGGAATAGTGTGCCAGTCAGAGCCCAGGAATATTGTGCCAGTCAGAGCCCAGTAATAGTGTGCCAGTCAGATACCAGGAATATTGTGCCAGTCAGAGCCCAGTAATATTGTGCCAGTCAGAGCCCAGTAATAGTGTGCCAGTCAGAGCCCAGTAATATTGTGCCAGTCATAGCCCAGTAATAGTGTGCCAGTCAGAGCCCAGTAATATTGTGCCAGTCGGAGCCCAGTAATATTGTTCCAGTCAGAACCCAGTAATAGTGTGCCAGTCAGAACCGAGGAATATTGTGCCAGTCAGAACCCAGTAATAGTGTGCCACTCAGAGCCCAGTAATAGTGTGCCACTCAGAGCCCAGTAATATTGTGCCAGTCAGAGCCCAGTAATAGTGTGCCACTCAGAGCCCAGTAATATTGTGTCAGTCAGAGCCCAGTAATAGTGTGCCAGTCAGAGCCCAGTAATAGTGTTCCAGTCAGAGCCCAGTTATAGTGTGCCAGTCAGAGCCCAGTAATAGTGTGCCACTCAGAGCCCAGGAATATTGTGCCATTGAAGTGCTCGTTTTAAACCACCCTCCCCCCCCCCCCTTCCCCATCACTTACCGAATTGCTGCGGCACTGTGTTCCCGGACGGACGCCTCCTCCGTGCAGTCTTCCCTCCTGCACGGAGGAGGGAAACACAGTCGCCGGATGTGACGTATCCAGGCGATGCGGCTGCCAGAAAAAAAGGTAAGCAGCGCGGTGCAGGGAGTGCCGTCAGCACCGGTGTCACCCCCGCTGGAGGTGTCACCCGGTGCGGTCCGCACCCCCACCCCCCCTCGGGACGCCACTGTATAGATTTATAAAATTCTGTTTCTATTCTTCCATTCCATATAATTTAATATAACTTGTCTTCCACTTGATGTCTCGAAGGACGGAGATATTAGGCATTCCCAGTAGGATATTGTCATTGCAGCTTTGAAGCATGTCATTTTGATGTATTGCTTGTGGAGTACAGTACTTATCATGCTCAGCCAGCTAAATGGGGATCTTAGCATCATAGGAAATGGAGTTTATAGTAGGAAGCACAGCTCATTGCTATCCTGCTTCAGGTACCTATCTACTACTGGAGGTCAGTGCACTGTCCCCACTACCAATCTTTAAAAAAAATTATATATATATATATATCCCTAGTGGACCACTGACAGTCCTAACATGTCACTGGTCCTCTACAGGATTACCTCTTATTTTTGGATAATTGTATTTGTAATTTAAAAAAAAAAAAATAGTTTTTTACTTACATTTTTTTTAGCCCTAACCTTAGAGTAAGGGTTACGATGGGGTAGGGGGGTGGGGGAGCCTGAGGGTACACTTGATGGCTGAGGGGTGCTTGGGGGAAATGGGAAGGCTGTGGAGCAGGGAGAGACTATAGCTGTCGAAGCAGGCACTTGCTTTGACAGCTAAACACATGCGGTGGCTGTGATTGGCTGTTACAGCAATCCAATGTGTCAGAGGGGGCAGAGGCACTCAACCATGTCGCGCAAGGCGCATTCGCAGTATGCCAGCGTACATAACGCGATTGGACCTGTCATGACTTGTAAGAGCCATCAGAGGTCCTTAAGGCACTTTTTACTGTGATGGTCCTGGCACATCAGCAGACGGGAAAGGTTTAGTGGAAAGATTGCATTAAGTGTACCTCTAGATATGTTTAATTGAAAGATTTCCTCAAGCAATAGCACTTTAAATAGAAATGCTTTAATGAACTTAATGAGATTACAAGCAAAGCACTTTATTGAGCATTTTCTGCTTGTTTAGCTCTATCAGAGGGTGGACATCTTGGGTCAGATGGTTCACATCTACATTCATCTGACTCAAGATTCTAAACAACATGTCTTCCTCCTGATACAGCTATATGGGAGAAAGAGGGCTCAAAATGTTACTTTATTTCTATTCTTTCTTTAAAAACTTTTTTATTTCTAGTAAAAAACTATTTTTACATATTAAGTAAACTGACCACAGGAGGGTGCTGTCCAACCACTGACAGTGCTTCTTGGCTATAAACCAAGGCAGCAGCAACTGTTATCCATATGACTATTTTTTTGTTTATTTTACAAGATTTAATTGTAAAAATATAATTCAAAGTATAGATATATATTATTAACAACTGTTAATTAATTTTGATTTTTTTTTTTTGACCCATTAAACAGGTTTCCCAATGGGCTCCTGGTTTTTAAGAGGCTGGGGTGGATGCCGGTCCTGTTTGTGTAGAACAATGGCTGTCAGTGTCAGGGATCACGTGTTTTTATATTTACATGTTATATATCTGTAATAAAGCAGTGGCCCGCACACACTAAATGCTTGTCATGATTTTATTGTGAGTAAGGGGCTAGGGTTATGTTTTATACCACCACAACAAAAACACTATCCTAAGGTCACTAAGCTCCATAACAGAACACCGGGGACAGAGGCACATAACAGGGGAAGTGTTTATTAGGAGCAGTGTCAGATTATAGCTTGCTTATAAACCTGTAAAGAGGATCTAACATCCTTGTTACATTTGACAACAGAAGAATTCAACCTGCCTCTCTATGTGCTTGATTAAACTCCATGTATTATCACTATTTTCTCATATTTTTCTTTGCCTGTCATCTCATTGACTGGGATGTCACCACATCTTCTCTGTGGCCTGATGATCCCCGACAATGTATACATGTATGTTCGTGGCATGTTTTGACAAATCAGTATCATAGGTTAATGATTTCTGGGTTCCTGGGAAATGTATTTTGTACCTTTAAACAGATTCCCTGACGCGCTACTAGAGTAGGGGTGATTTTAAAGCAGCTGAAATTAATGTAGGTCCTTTGGGTGAATGTTGTCTATATTTACATGTTATTTATTCTTACTAAAGCTGTGACCCATCTCCCCCCTACCAAATCATGCTAGTGGTGTATTTTATATCACAAGAAACATACTAGCCAAAAGTCAATCAGATTTATCCTTAAATGAAGAAGTGCTAAAATATTAGTGTTTATTCTGTGTATGTTTTGCTTTTCTAAAAAAAATATTGATAGCACCACCTCTCTTGGCAGTGAGTTCCATACCTGTATTGTCCTTACCGTAAAGAATCCCTTCCTTTGTTGCCTATGAAATCTTTGTTCTTCCAGTCTCTGAAGACGATCTCTGTACATAAGGGGAAGGTTAGTTATTTAATGAGAAAAGGGCAGTTTGGCAGTCCCTGGCACATATGAGGTACAGGTGGTATTTATTTATTTAATGTGCCTGGGGCATTTGAATCAGCCCCTGGTTCATAGAGGTTTAACATCTGCTTTTCTTTGAGACAGGAGCAGATGAGGTCATTTTAAGGTGAGGCCATTTTTAAAATGGGTGCAGTAATAAAATTAATTGTTATTACTACCATTATTACCCGTTACTGATGTTAGCAGCGGCCATAGAATCAAAACTGCCCGCTGATTTACCGCTAACCCCAGTTTTTACATTAATGGCGGACATTGAATCAAGGCCATTATGTGTTTGCATTTTGTAACAAACATCTCTGTTATTAACAGCTTCAGTGTGCCTTTTATGTGGTCTTCATTTCTTTTTTTCCCCGGTCATATTAATTAATTGAATCTTAAAAGAAATGCTTTATAGCTGATATTTATGGGAGTTGTGCTGGCTGGCTAACTATATTACAGGGACAATTCATGTCCAGAGAGTGTAGATTGTATGGTCTCTATCAGATCCATTCATTTTATTCACCCTACTGGCCTTCAGAAATCATGTAACTTTGAGCATCACCTGAATCTATTCATGTCCACTGGGCAGTCCTTCATGTAATGTATCCGTAGAGAAACATAGAATGTGTCGCCTGATAAGAGCCATTCGGCCCACCTAGTCTGCCCAATTTCTGTCTAGAGGTCTCTTCCATAAGGAGAGTTTTCCTCCCCTCAATACAGAAGGTTGAATCTTCACGAATCCTTTGGTTAATTACCAGGTTAATGATCGTTACACAGTCCTGTGGATTTTTTTTTTTTAAATGTTGAATTAATTTATCCTTTTAGATCCGGTGCTCTCTCCTATTATTATCATGGAATCTATTTTATAGCAGATGGGGTGTCAAAGATCATTTTAAAGCGGGAGTAATGTAAAATCTAAAAAACTAATAATAAATTGGCTCTGATCTGCGGACGTCCTCCCTTTCTGACTTATCTTTCGATCTTGTTCCGTTCAGATGATATCGCTGGTGTTGTGGGTCAGAAAGCAAGCTGTCTGGCACTTGTTTTTCTCCAGTGTCTCAGCAGAACACCGCCCATTTAGTAAAAGTTTTTGAAAAAGGACATTACTCCCTCTTTAATTAACTGTCCAGGATCTCCAGGCGCTAGGACGACACAAAAGCAGATTCATTTAAGGGCTAATTCAATAAAGAGAGAATTGCAGGACATTGGGGAGGGAATTTCAAACTTTAGGCCAAAGTAGCCAAGTTGGAACAATTATCCCATTTAGCTGCATTGGCGAATTTTTCCAACTTCGCTACTGTAACCAAACGTTTTAAAATCCTGCCTCAGTTCCCTGTAGTTCTCCATTTATTGAGTAGACCCTTTAGCAGGGGCGTTGCTAGGTCAACAAATGATCAGGGGCTTGAGCCCAGATGAGCACAGTCGCACACAATCTCACCCTGTCTCTCTCTCTCTGTCTCACGCACCCTGTCTCTCTCCCTCTCTTTCTAACACACACCGCCTCTCTCTCTCTCACACACACTCCATCTCTCTCACACTCTCCGTCTATCTCACACAGCGTCTCTCTCTCACACTCTCAGTCTCTCTTTCTCTCACACTCTCAGTCTCTCTCTCTCTCTCTCACACTCTCCATCTCTCTCTCTCACACTCTCCGTCTCTCTCTCTCTCTCTCACACTCTCCGTCTTTCTCTCTCTCTCTCTCTCCGTCTCTCTCTCACACACACTCTCCGTCTCTCTCTCGCACACACTCTCCGTCTCGCTCTCGCTCACACTCTCCCTCTCTCTCTCGCTCACACTCTCCCTCTCTCTCTCGCTCACACTCTCCGTCTCTCTCTCGCTCACACTCTCCATCTCTCTCTCGCTCACACTCTCAGTCTCTCTTTCTCACACTGTCCGTCTCTCTCTCACACTGTCCGTCTCTATCTTCCACAGCGTCTATATCTCACACAGCGTCTATATCTTTCTCACACACACTTACACATACACAACCTGACACACACACCCTTAAACACTTATGCAAATACCCTGACACACACACCCTCATACACTTATGCAAACACCCTGACACACACACTCTTATACACATTGCTTCACCCACACAGTCACACTTACACGCAGACACTAACACACATTTTTAAATATTTAAAAAAAAACAAATCCTTATAGCGTTGGCCCCCCTCCCTGCTAAATTACCTTTGTTTGCACAGTGCGACGGGGGCGGAGCTTGCACCCGTCGCGCTGTCAGTATGGCCCGGAGGTGCGGTCACCGCAGGCACTTGCTTGTGGGCCGCACCTCCAGGAGGAGGGCCAGCAGCAGCGCCTCTCCTCCTCACCCCCCGCACGAGCATAAACCTCCGATTCTGGGATAGCCCTGGAGTCTATTCGGGGCTATGCACTGGAGATTCGGGGCTATAGCCCCAGTAGCCCCCCCCCCCTAGCGACGCCTCTGCCCTTTAGTTTATAAAGAGAGGCCAGTATGGGTGCTTATAACACATTAAATACCAGCACATAAATGAAGCTGAGGCACTCCAGAGGATAAACCCGAGGAGATCATTTGGTTCAGACAAACGGCACTGCATACAACAAAAATAACAAATGGTTTTGGTGACAAAGTACCAAAGGTTATTGCCCACAGCTCATTGGAATACATGGTGACAACCTTTATTCCTGTGTGTTCATATTATTTAAAATCCAATTGCATTTATTGTCTGTTCTTTCTCTTGAACAGTAACCTCTTGCATAACTTATCTCCCCCATCAGCAAAAAAACAAACTTGGTATGCCAAGAATTTGTAGTTTGTTTGCCAAGAATTGTATCTGCAAACCCGATGCAAACCTCATTTATGAGTCGGTAGAAAATTGTTGAATTTATCCACACATCCTGGACTGGTCAGTAAAGCTCCTTTTCCCACAGATATCCTCACCACAATGAATCCTGGGTAACATGTCTGGGATGTGTCGATATGTTCAATAGTTCTCTACAGACCTTCGGTTCCTCTTGTCCTTACTCCGTGTGTGCCCCTTTTATTATTATTACAATATTGTTTTTTTTTTTTTTTTACTTTCATTGTATTTTTATTGAATTTTGGTTTACTTAGCACTGTATTTGCTGAATATAGTGCCATAATATACATTGTTCTAACAAAAGAATATAAAATGGTACATATAAAGCCAGAAGATGAGGATATTCACAATTTTAGCTTCAATAATCAATCCAATGAAAACCTGACATTTTGTTAACATATTTGTATATTTAAATTCTGTGGTATAGTATTTTGGAGCATACTCTGTCTATTTCTTGCCTACACCATCTATTTTAAGAATTTAATATTTATTTTTACATATTTATAAGTTGTGGGTAGACATGGTATATCTGCCTAATGGTTGCTGCTGTGGTTCACACTTAATTTCCTCCAAAAATATGCATAGACATTTTGCTGGGTGTGTAACTTTCATATCAGCTGAAGAAGGTCAAGTGATCTGTCAAAGCTCTCAGGAAACAGGTTCTGCATGGGATTTTGCCTTTAATACTTATTTTAGCAGATATTAGAGTTTCCATTACCAGTTATGGCTGCGCCTGGGATGGGGCAAGAATAAAAGCTACTCTGGTCCTACATCCTTAAGACAATCCTGGGGACCACAACCCTTGAAGGAACACTTACTAGGTTACCTTGATCCTTCCTAGTCATCTTTGGGGGTTTGAATTGGATGCCTCAATGCTTTCTTATAAGAAAAAAAAAAACTATTTACTATATTTTCAATAATTTCAGAAATATTGGTTTTATGTTCTGGTTTTATTAGTGATGGAACAAAACCATGGATACAGAACACTCAGCCCCTCTGAGCATGAATGAAATAAAATCCATCATAGTCCGAGGTGTCATAAGTCGCATCTTCTGGTTTACCAAAGGTCACCAGCTCTCGGATGACGTAGCCACCTTCACCCAGGGCTTTCCTTAAAGACTTCTCATTCACAGCCAGAGAAAAGACCTTATTGGGGCCCACCTCATAGTAGTTGGCTCCCAGGTCTCCAGCAAGGATCAGGTGGCCCTCGGGTTTGAGAAGATTGGAGAGGTTCTTCAGAGCTGTGATGTAGGAATCAAGGTTCCGGCAGGCTGCTTCCAGACATACCGCCGCACTGAGGCAATCAACTTTGGGCAACACAAGAGGCTCCAAAGGGTTACTTTTACTGACGTCACAATGCACAACCTGCTTTATTTTCCCTCTCAGTTTGTCTTCTTTTTCTTGATAGCTCCCACTATAGCAAAGCATAAATGTATTAGATTAAATTATCCATTTAACACTGCATGCTGTAGAAGAAATATCTAGGAAAATCTAATCCATCACCTAATCGTTGTCTATACTGTGAATGTAGAGGGTGACAAATGCTGTAAAAAAAAATCTATACATCTGCCTGTGGCAGATGACTTTGTGTGCAGCTCTTGGTTAGTACAATTAAAATACTTGCCAACTTTTGGCAAGATGGTCTTGGGATGTAAATAGGGTTGCCAACCAGCCAATGTTTTACTGAGAGGTGGGTCAAAAATTGGCTTGGCGCCACGTCTATGGAAGCAAAAGTGGTGGCAACCTTAGGTGTGAAGGGGGCAGAGCCTAAGGAGGCGGGTTACATAACATTGTGTGTACCCCACCCCCATTGAGCTCCAGTCTATCCAGTACAGATAGTGGGTAGAGCTAATCTCCTTATTTTGGGGCTGAATACATCTGGTAGATATGCAGCGTATACATACAATGCTTTCTGTGCAAAGTCAGTTTTAATGCCGGGGGAGACCAACATTTGATGGGACAGGACCCCAAAAAATGGCAACTATGAATTAGCCAAGTTTAGGTACATACCTGCTACCCTCAATATCACAGACATGCTTTACAACAGATGACCAGTCAAATGCATCTGGCTCCTTATTCATCCACTTCTGCAGCTCCTTAAGTTCCCGTTGAGTGTACCATGTGGCTATGATCTCGTTAAATGATTCACCGGCAGAAAGAAGGTGGTAAATAGAAGGGCACGTGCCAATATCGAGAAGAACGTTTCCTTTCACGCCACCTAGTGGGGAAAAAATTGTAAGCCAATCATGCAAGTCTCACAGGTTTATAGATCACCTAGGAATTGCAGTGATCTGGGATGGCCCATTAATTTAGCCCATTCAGGAATCACCAAAGTGGCTGATTTCTGGCCGGACACTTGGGATATAGTAGACGTGTGTTTTTATTACATGACAGGTTGATGTAATATGCTGCGGCCCTGATCGAGACATATTGAATAAACACCCTAGGGTTTGCTGAATGTAGGGTCCCTCTCTTATCAACTCCCCTTCCACCCATGCTCATCCCGGCACAGTGTATATACATGAAACCAGAAGACTGGTCCTGGTTTGGAAGCTGTCAGTGCCTCCTGTGGCACAGATCTCTATTATCTTGCTCCTATTCTTGGCCTGACGGTCAGCTAGTCATTAAATACATTGTAATATAACATTAAACTCCAGTAATTTTAGAACTGCTAACAGCCCAGTCTGGACAAGGAGCTGGATAAGAGATCTGTGGTAGATACTTCACTGCACCAGGCCAACAATTGCCAGCCATCCACTGCTGCCACATGTGATACAATGCTAAACCAGTTTAGTTTCTATTTGACAGAAAGTTGATTTATGACAGAATCTCTCAAGACCTCATTCTTAGGCCCCTTATACCCTTACAGTTTACTAATGACGTACCATGGTGTACCACTAAGATGACCACATTACCTTTTTAATAAAAGTACTCAATACTCCAGAGCTGTAAAAACATGTAGGCTGACCTCTACCCAATTCAGCCCTGCATTATGTATTTTACATAGGAATGTATGAATAAAACAGCAATGGGGGGCATACTACAGGGTACATGCTGTATTAAGTATGCAAATATATGCATATGACACCAAAGACCAAATGAATAAGGCAAAACAAGGTAAATTTAACTTGAGAAAACTTCTCAAAACTATTATTAAATACTGAACAAAGGTTTCCATGTTTGACTTGTAACATGCTGATCCATATACACCAGTAACAAAATGGAGTCAGTAAGTACACAGTTCGTACCTGGACGGCAGATATAAACATTTAAATTCAATAAGGAGTACTGATACTGCCAACTAAAAGAAAATACTGCAACTCCAGATTTATTTGCAGTGCAGTTCATATATATATTATATACACACACACACACACACACACACACACACAAACAATCAATACAATATTGAAAGCAGAGATTCGGATGAATTCCAGATGTTGGAGGAGACATGTATCAAGACAAAATAAAATGAACACAAAAGGTGCAGACTGTATAATAAGGCCCCTGGCCTTATTATGGGGTCACACAATGCCAAAGAAGGGAGGCAGCTATGGAGAAGGTCTCCCAAAAACCTAGGATCACTCCTGCCACTGGCAATACAGTGATAGTCGGTGTCAGAAAACCTAGATGTCATGATTTATGAGACAGTCGGTGTTGTAAAATATATTAGTGACAGTGCCTCACTTGTGCAGGCCTGACACTACGATGGCAGTCATCATGGTTATAGTAATTGATACTTCATTGATACTTCTGTATTGCTTGAGTGCTGAGAGGCTTTACTATATCTTACTGGTGAAAATGATCAGTTATCACAAATACCTCTGGTCCTAATCATTTTGGATAAGGGTAACGAAACAGTGTGTGCTAGGTGTGCGCTAAACACCTAGCATGACCCCGCGTTGTATTTGTGTGCTCTGAACAGACAGGTGGCACACACACACACTCGCTCTGTTACCAATTCAACTAGCAGGAAAAGCATACAGAGTTATTTTCATATAGTTTTTGTGCTGGTCGAATTGGTAACAGAGTGAGTGACTCCAATGCCGAATTCACTGCTGCCATCGTCCTCTCGGATCTATTTCGTGTAGGTGTGCTTCTAGTTTGGCGCACACCTATCACTCATGGGCAGGATACGTCCCAGATACTCAACCTGTAGCAGAGAATCCCTTGCTTAGTACAGTGTGTAAAGCATGGAAAAGCATGAGGAGCAAGTCTTAAAGCAGACCACTCCCTATATGAACCATACACAGACAACTCCAAACTCCAACCAGGACAGGCAGATAGAATCTTTATTGATTAACTACAAAAGACTGGAACACAATACACAACTTTTGGAATAAAAGAGTATTCAGCAATAATAACATACTCTCAAGTAACTGAAAAAATAAAAACATTTCAATTACGTGCACTATATTATCTCCAAATTCATAATTACAGCAACACTTTCCCATCTTACTGAAAATGACTTCCAGAATCCACTGAACAGAGCAGGGGCATTCAACATGTGGCCCAGGGGGTAAGCACACCTCCTACTGCTGACCGCCCGGGAAGAAGCATAAGCTCCTCCGTCTAGTGCGCAAAACCCCTCCTCTACCCTGAGCATGAGGTCAGTACAAGGGTCAGAGTGAGGGAAGAAGCGGATCAGCAGTGTGAATATCACGCAGGGAAAAGCAGAGGGGTCTGAAGATCTCAGCCTCGTTCTAAAGCGTAAAAAAAGAAAAACTGTGTGGTTGGACAGGTACTGTGTGTAAGTAAGTGTGACTGTATGTAAGTGTGTGACTGTATGTGTGTGTGTGTCAGTGTTACCGTGTGTAAGTGTGTGTGTCAATGTAACTCCGTATGTCAGTGTGTGTGTCACTGTAACTCTGTATGTCAGTGTGACTCAGTGTGTGTGTATGTGTCAGTGTCATGCTGTATGTAAGTGTGTATCAGTGTGACTCTGTATTTAAGTGTGTGTGGGTGTGTGAAAGTATGACTGTCTATTTTTCTTATGTGTGTATTTGTGTATGTATGTATTTGTGTACATGTGGCCGAGTGTGTATTTGTGTACACGTGACTGTGTGTGAATGTGTATATTTAATGTGGTGTTTTTTTACTGTGAGTTTTATTGCGGTAGAGTTTGATAAACAGTATATAAATATATACATAATTTTCTCTGAATGAAAAATGAATGCAGCCCACGCACACATCCATTTTTGGTCAAATGGCCCACCACAGAACAAACTTGGACACCCCTGAAATAGAGCAACATTGTGGAGACCAAACATTACACACTCCACTGCAGTGATCTACAATTACACACAAGTTAAAGGGGGCCTGGCAACTTGGACAAAACATTAACAGACCAAGACAAAAGAAAAACTACCACAACTAGAGGACATAGTCTAAAATTAGAGGGGCAACGATTTAAAAGTAATATCAGGAAGTATTACTTTACTGAGAGGGTAGTGGATGTATGGAATAGCCTTCCAGCTGAAGTGGTAGAGGTAAACACAGTGTAGGAGTTTAATCATGCGTGGGATGGTCACAAGGCTATCCTAGATATAAGACCGGGAACTGGGGACCAATAAAAGTATTTAGAAAATTGATCACAGCATATCTATCTCCCTACCGTAGATTAAAAATAGGAACAACACCAAGTAGCGCATGTCCAAAATGTATTAAAATCGGAACCTGATCTAATACACTGTCTCTGGCAATGCACCTACAAGGGACCTGGAACACAATTCATGATTATTGTACAAAAACAAAAAACTTACACTCAAAGTGGCTGTAACAGAACAATGGCCACAGCGTAACATATATAATGAGAGAGAGACAGAAGAAGTTGAAAGCGGATGAGACGTCCCTGCTGGCATCTGCGAACATGGGCTCAAGAAAAGAGACCTTATCACAATGGATTGAATAAAGATTACCCATATTTAATGTGATGTTTGTTCGTTTGTTGTTTTCGATTAGGATGAACTGAATCCATGGATAAAGATAAGAGGACAGGGAAATATACTGATCAGCCATAACATTATGACCACTGACAGGTGGCAAGCCGGCAGAGGCAGTGTGATGCTTTGGGCAATGTTCTGCTGGGAAACCTTGGGTCCTGTCATTCATGTGGATGTTACTCTGACACGTACCACCTACCTAAGCATTGTCGAAGACCATGTACACTCTGTCATGGAAACGGTATTCCCTGATGGCAGGATAATACGCTCAGCCACAATGCAAACATGGTTCAGAAATGGTTTGAGGAACACGACAGCAAGTACAAGGTGTTGACTTGGCCTCCAGATTTCCCAGATCTCAATCCAATCGAGCAACTGTGGGATGTGCTGGAAAAACAAGTCTGATACACGGAGGCCTCACCTCGTAACCTACAGGACTTAAAGTATCTGCTGCTAACGTCTTGGTGCCAGATACCACAGAACACCTTCAGAGGTCTAGTGGAGTCCATGCCTCGACAGGTCAGGTATTAGGCAGGAGGTCATAATGTTATGGCTAATCGGTGTATTTTAATCCATGGTCTGCTATGATCAATACACTACCTAAAAATACAAAACAATTTTAAATACCCCATGGTTTTCAATTGAGATCCTGAAAGATAATCAACCAATTGCTTGGAAGCCTCTAACACTGCTGTGGGTTGTAACTACCATCATGCTCAGTCATACACTGATTTAGCATTCTGTGATATACAGTCCGGAGCATTTAATAATGAGGCATTGAACTCCCCTCACCCTTCCAAAACCAAACATGCAGAACAAAACATTACCTGCCAATAGGCACTACAAACTCCCTGTTTCTTCACAGCCCCCCAGACAGAGGTTGCACCACATTTCACATTATCAGGGGAGGGCTGGAAAGGAGGGCTTTCTCTGTGTCTGTCTATCAGTCTCTGTATTTTATCTGTCAGTATATCTGTCCTGCCTCTCTGTGTCTGTCTGTCTATCAACCTCTGTACCTTATCTGTCAGTATATCTGTCCTGCCTGTCTGTGTCTGTCTGTCTATCAACCTTTGTACCTTATCTGTCAGTATATCTGTCCTGCCTGTCTGTCTATCAACCTCTGTACCTTATCTGTCAGTATATCTGTCCTGCCTGTCTATCTGTGTCTGTCTGTCTATCAACCTCTGTACCTTATCTGTCAGTATATCTGTCCTGCCTGTCTATCTGTGTCTGTCTATCATACTCTGTACCTTATCTGTCAGTATATCTGTCCTGCCTGTCTATCTGTGTCTGTCTATCATACTCTGTACCTTATCTGTCAGTATATCTGTCCTGCCTGTCTATCTGTGTCTGTCTATCATACTCTGTACCTTATCTGTCAGTATATCTGTCCTACCTGTCTGTCTATCAACCTCTGTACCTTATTTGTCAGTATATCTGTCCTGCCTGTCTATCTGTGTCTGTCTGTCTATCAACCTCTGTACCTTATCTGTCAGTATATCTGTCTATCATCCTCTGTACCTTATCTGTCAGTATATCTGTCCTGTTTGTTCATGTGTTCCTGCCACTGATGATAACAGATGGGCAGATGAAATTGCAAAAGGTTTGCCCCCGGGCCAAAAGTGGTCAGTGCTCCCCTACGCGTTTATGAATGCTCCGGTTTGTAGGCAGCAATCTTCTTCAGATGAGGGTCTGCATGGTATCAATAGGTTGGGATAGAAAGCACCCAGGTCAGGTATGCTCCGGAGTGACCCCTTCCATGCAGACCCTATAGACCTACATTTATCTCCACCTCACAGCCTCCCCCCCCCCCCCCCCCCCCTGCATTTTAGGATCTGATTTGGCAATAGGGCCAGTGGAAGCTCGGAACAATTTTATTTGAGTGAAAATATAAAGTAAAAGAAGCAAGAGCTATAGGGTTTAAGTATCAGATTCACTGGACCCCTGCTGTGTGCTTGGGCTCAGGGCAACTGCCCCCTTTGCCCTGTGGTAAAGACAGCCCTGATTGTAGCATTTAAATAAAGCTAGTAAGACAAAACTAGAATGGCAGAATAATATTGGCCAAGTGGGGACGAGAGGGAGAGGCAGAAAATATTTCTGCACCAGGGCTCTAACAGTCCCATCTGTCCTGGAATAGAACAAAGTCAAGATTAATATTAATAATAATACACGGTCATTTTCCTTTACACATCACAGAGAATCTTGCATACCTGAAGTAAACGTCTTGTGGAAATTGGCAAGGGTAAACTTTATGAAATCATCAGCCAAGCTTCCTGATCCGAGATGAAAATAAGTTTCCAAGTAGAGCCGAGGATCAAACTCCTTCTCATAGTCACACGCCTTGGTGAAGTCGGACATGTTGCTGCTGAGAAGGACAGAGATGTTAGTGGTTACAATGTTTCAGTTATCTCAACAAATGTGTATCTGTCAATGATCTCCAAAGTTCTGTTAGGGTAAGCCTCCTCCGTTTCTGGCATCCGGCAGATGTTGTGAAAGCTCTGGCCTTTGTATCTCTTAGAGTTATGTAACTACTATATGCATGAAGAATTCACTCATTTGGGGGGGGGGGGGGGGGCAGCTTTATTTTAAGTTTAAAGGGACACATTAGGTTAAACTTTTTTGTTTCAACATGTATGTGTATTAAAGCTGACCTTAACAAAAAGTCATGTTTTATTAAAAGTTGCTCAATACATACATTTAATACTTCTCTTTTTGCAGGTTTCCTTCCAGGGCTGAATTTTCTGCCATTCTGTATGACCTAGACATTCCTAAAATACTTCTTAGAGCCAACCACTGCTTTTACACAGAGATGATGGAGGACATTAAAGAGGGCGTAAACCCCCGAATATTTATTTTTTAAATTTTATATATCTATATATTTATCTATCTTTATTATAGACCCTTTCTCCCTGTTTTATATCATACTTTCTAAAAGTACCATAAAAAAAATATCCCAATAAAGACTAGGGGTGAATCATTTCTTAAAGTTGCTGGATCACTGAGATGGTCCGGTGATCGTCAGTCACTTCTAGTGGTGTGTCTAGGTGTTAATCATATAAGCTGGCAGGGTGTGTATGATCAGGATGATCATAAAGTACGACTGAATGCAAATGCTATTGTGAGCATGGAGCACATATTGATGTTTTATGCCATCCTACGCCAAACTACCATGAGGTCGGCATAGAATGTCCTCTTAAGAGCAGCTCATTGTGACCACGGCAGTAGGATCGCCTCTGTCAGATGAGGCCACTTTAAGTGGTAGATGTAGCTGACACTCAATGTGACCGACGGTTACATTTAACAAAATCGTGCCGTGCCAGAACTAACGAGTTCAGGCTCTCATGACCTGTTCATTAACAGAAATGTACAAAGAACAAGACTGGAACATAAAAATGTCATAGACGATAATGCAACAGATGATTGATTATAAGGACAATAAAGATATGGAACTCATTGCCAAGAGAGGTGGTGCTATCAAATACAGTAGATGTCTTTATAAAAGGTTTTTTTTTTTTTTTTTTTTTTAGAAAAGCAGGATATACAGGGCTATCAATAATAGAACAAAAAAACATTGATATTGTATAGCTTCTTGATCCAAGGAGAAATCGGATTATATTTAGGGAGTCAAGAAGGAATTCTGCCCAATTAGTGGCAAAATTCGAAATAGCTTCTTCGGGGGAAGGGGTTTCTTGGCCTTCTTTTGGGTCAAATGCAGGAACTTGAGGCCAAATTAGCAGAGTTGGAAAAATTCTCCCATTCAGCTGCATTGTAATCACCAAACACACAGAAAATGCCAGCTAATACTCCTGTGCACCATTAAAATTATGTCTGCCCCTGGTGTTCTTGCTAGCACACAATTCACCTTCTGCATAGGATGTTGGTAATGCCAGATTCACCAGATTGACTATGGTTGTCATTTTCCCCACTTGATCATGCCTTCATTCTTCACCTTTTCATGTCTTCACTCTTCTCCTGTTAATGTCTTTACTCTTCCCAGCTACATTGGCCTAAACTATTAAATTCACATCTCAGTTCCCTGCAATTCTCTATTTATACGTTAGACCCTATAGAGAAAATATGTCTCAAAAGGGCATATACCAAGGGTTCCACCAAGACTGCAAACAAGCAACATTGAAATAATAGTTCCAAGGAACACAAATGATAGAAGTGAATATGAATCAGTAACTTGAGCAGAAATGAACTGGGTTACTTTTTTTATTTCATGTATTTTCTAATTAGTGAATTAGTTTGTGCTGAGCCAACACTGTTGGCTCAGCATGATAATTCTTATTTCTACAATGAATTAATGTTCAAGATAGATATAATCAGAATAAACCACCTGCTTGTTATTGCACTCCAGGTCAAAAAAAAGTACCAGGCCAAACTTAGTTTGTAAAGTAACCCAAGTTAAATAGCTTCATCTTGAAACTCAAGTTAAACTGTGCAGAGATTATGAACATCAATAAATGCCTCTGACACACCTCTTTTCAAGCACTCAGCTGCTATGCAAAACTTTTGCATGTGCTTCTATTTTAACCTTCAGACTCCGCTAAACTGTATCAGTAACATCCCATAAAAAGGGTAAAGCCCACAATATATGTATAGCAAATGATAAAAATTAACCATAGATCATAAACTATTTTCAAGGATTAAAGAGCTCCAATTTCTAGAGATTGACACAACATAAAAAGACACTATTACAACAGAGCAGGGGTGTCCAAAGTATGGGCCATGGGCCAAACAAAGCCCATGAGGCAAAGTGTGGCCTAACTAATTCTCATGAGTCCTACAAATCAACGTTTTTCAACAAAATCTACATTTTTTCTGAATTCAAAGTTTGAGATTTATTTTATGGAGGAGGAGATCATCAGAAAGATGAAAAGGGGTTGGTAAAACTTTAAATTGGAGCCACATACAGGGGCCCTGTGGAGGCAGCTGTTGTATCCTGTAGAAAACAAGTACTAGGAGCTAAAGAAATCCTGAAGACATCCCAGAGCATGCATGGATAATAACTCAGCAAGAAAGTAGGATGCTGCAGGCTAGGACATGATAAACTAAGAGACATACCAAGCAGAGAAGCAACTGAGAGATTTTCAGTGCAATTTTATGATAGGGCTTCATGAGAAAGCAATCAATGGGTTGGATACAATCTGACATATGATGTGGTAAGGATGGCAAGATGGGGGCAATAAAAGCTTGGCCTGGGTTCCATTACCATTGAAGATGGCCCTGAATGTAAAACATTCCAAAAACACAGAATCTTTTCATTCAGTAAGGAATGGCTACAAGGACTGGCAGTCTGAACCCTGCTTTCAGGACATAGTGAGACTGTTTTTACATAGCAACAGTCCTGTGTTTTGGGCTCCTGTCCTGTCACTTTCGAGTCTGCCTATACATAGAACTTTATTATTAATTTAAATAGTTTTCTTGTTTTGTGTCATTACCTTAAAGGGACTGTAATCTATACATTGTGTTAGCAAAATTGCAAGCAAACTAGGAGAAAAGTAGGTGGTGTTTGCAGCTTATGACATCACCTGTGGCTTAAAATGCAAATTACACAGGCCACAGGTGATGTCATAAACAGGAGACTCCATAGACACATTTTTAAACAGATTTTTCCCCTAATGTAGACATTTGCTTACATGCACAGTAAAACAATATTTTACATGTTAAGCATGTTTCCATTACCAATGTTTTTGTATGGAATAGTCTTACAGTAGAAGTGGTAGAGGTTAACACAGTGAAGGAGTTTAAGCATGCGTGGGATAGGCACACGGCTATCCTAGATATAAGATAAGGCCAGGGACTAATGAAAGTATTACTTTACAGAGAGGGTAGTGGATGCATGGAATAGTCTTCCAGTAGAAGTGGTAAAGGTGAATACAGTGAAGGAGTTTAAGCATGCGTGGGATAGGGGATAGGTATAAGGCTATCCTAGATATAAGATAAGGCCAGGGACTAATGACAGTATTACTTTACTGAGAGGGTAGTGGATGAATGGAATAGCCTTCCAGTGGAAGTGGTAGAGGTAAACACAGTGAAGGAGTTTAAGCATGCGTGGGATAGGCACACGGCTATCCTAGATATAAGATAAGGCCAGGGACTAATGAAAGTATTACTTTACTGAGAGGGTAGTGGATGAATGGAATAGTCTTCCAGTAGAAGTGGTAGAGGTTAATACAGTGAAGGAGTTTAAGCATGTGTGGGATAGGTATAAGGCTATCCTAGATATAAGATAAGGCCAGGGACTAATGAAAGTATTACTTTACTGAGAGGGTAGTGGATGTATGGAATAGCCTTCCAGCGGAAGTGGTAGAGGTAAACACAGTGAAGGATTTTAAGCATCTTAGATATAAGACAGGGAACTGGGGACTAATAAAAGTATTTAGGAAATTGGGCAGACTAGATGGACCGAATGGTTCTTATCTGCCGACACATTCTTTGTTTCTATGTTTCTAAAGCTATGTACACATGCAGTAAGCAGGTTGCATGTGGATGAGACACAGCACAGTGTGCATTTGTTTATTCTATATATGTATATATGTAGTTACAAGAGGTAATGCATAAATAACTAAATGTACATTGATTGTTATCAATATATTATGAGCCATCTACAAGCATTAATGTAAATAAAAAGGAAGCATCATGGGAGTATTTTATTTTTTTAGTAGATTATCATAAGATCTATTATACATGCAAAGCTAGAATGATAAAGGTTTCATGTAGAAATGGAGGTCCTCAGGATTTTTTCCAGGGGGAGTGCAAATATCCTCTCCAGCCTTCCTCTCTCTCACTCCAATACCTCCTTACCTTCTCCCCATTGTCTACCTTTGTTGGCTCAGGAGAGGGGTTTCCGGGTGGGAGGCAAACGTTAGTTACCCATTAATAGGACAAATGAAATAACTGGGGTACTAGCTAGTAACAGACCAGCATATACCTGCACAGCATGGGAATTTTTAGTTGACAATAGCTATGGTGGGAAAGATTAGCCACCAGTGACATCTCTAGGAACATCCCCCCCCCCCTCCCCCCAACTGTCCTGCTTTATACAGGACAGTCCAGATTTTTTTGGGGGGGTGGGGGGTGGGGTGGGCTGGTGGGAGGTCTGTTCCACCAATCTCTACCTCCGTCCCACTTTTTTTAGAATACAAGGATTATGTTATTTGACCACGTGTCACAATTCTTTTTTTTTTTATGTAACAATTCAAGTCTTTTAGAATATAAGGAGATGATTATGTGATGAGTGAATCAGAGATACAGGCACCAGCCAAGGTGGACACATGCCCTGGAGTAATTAATGCAAGTCCATAGAATACTCCTGTGCTTCAAGGCCTGACGAGTAACCTAAGACATCATTTTAAACTTTCTTTAGTTTAATTAATGCAATAATACATTGCCATCATCTGCCATGTTTCCAGGGGACACATTTCTGTTGATATATAGCTTGAAAGGGACTGTCTGGTGCCCAACATGCATCCTCCAAATTTATATGCATTTTAAAGTACTTTCAAATGCACATTTTACATTACTCAAAAATGGAAGATCTTTGCAGAGGTTATGTGTGCGTGTATACAAATTTATATATATTTATTGCTTTATAATTGTACAATAAATAATTTTGGCCTACCATGACCTCACAGACTTTGCTTACGGCCCTGAGAGTAAAAAGGTTGCTGACCCATGTTCTAGGGTCACATCCTGATAGAGGAAACACTGCACTGAAAGTCTCCTCATAGTCAGTGTGGCTGTGGCACATGACATCTAATCTGGACGGATGGTGAGTGATTGTGGAGCTGGTGGAGATGCGGGCAATGTGGAGGGCAGAGGTAGTGGGTTGTTGCAACAGACATACAAAAGGCACAGTTGGTCCATGCCAACCAGCTCACATGACTAGTACTAGTGTACTAGTTACATTACTAGTACTAGTTATCCTACACTAGTTGGTAAGTTCTGTCAGCCGGATTTCGGCATCCCTTCGGGTGATAGGCCCACCAACCTGTAAACATTTCCAGCCCCCAAGGTGGAACACATCAAATACCGAATGAATAAGGTCCACAGGGCACCTGAAGACGCCCCGAGAGATATTACTATCAAGCTGAAATCTGCAGCTGAGAAGTTGTCTTATCACTGGAACTTGCACACGGTCATGGAGACCCCCTGGGCAAGGTAAGTGGGGAACCTGAGGCCTGACAGTCTTATCTTGCTTTTCTTCTCCTCTATATCCCCCCTTTCTCATTTATGAATTTTTGGTTTTCTATTCTTATTGTTAATAGTATTCTTTACAAAATGTATCTCTGTCCACTAGAGAGCACTACAAGTCAGTTGTAGTCATTTGTTTGTACGTTAAAGGTTTAATGATCTGACTTTACGTAGAGTAATTTGGATTTCATAGGTAACTGTCTATTATATAAGATAAGATCTAATTCTGATATTTTTGTGTCTACTAATCACGCCAGAATTCTTACTCATGCTTTTCTTGCAGTATGCATATTTGCTGCATTATCGCACATGTCAATTCATGTTTACTTATTTGATGTCTTATAACTGATACATATTAGTGAATAAGTGATCGGCGCTAGTGAAAGAAATATGCAGCAAAAAACACTAGTGTGGCTCTTCCAAGGCACACACAAATAATAGTGAATATAAAAAACAATAAAGTGTTGTGCAAACAAAAAACAGTGTAAATATACTTATCTTAAAAATTGCGAGTAACTCAGCAAAAATACATGTAAAACAAACAAACAATAAAAAACAATGTGTAGTACTGTGAAACAAATCTAGAGAGATATATATTTCCCCCCAGTAGTACACCACTCACAAAGAAAGAGCCCTCAAACCGGCTCTAAGTATATGCGTAGACAGGACTCCAGCCAGGCCCGGACTGGCCATCGGGCACACCGGGCAAATGCCCGGTGGGCCGCGGTGGCCATGGGCCGATGCCGGCAGGGGAGGTCCCAGAATCTCCCCTGCCGGTCTATGCAGGGCCGGCACTATCCGAGCGCCGGCCCCGCTGTTTGACATGACGGGCCGGTGAGGACATCAAAGATCTCCCTCACCGGCCCACATGCCTTCAAATACGGCCGCCGGCGGGGAGAGAGGGAGGGAGAATGGAGAGAGGACCCGGC
The DNA here is from genome assembly GCA_036172795.1 of Pelodytes ibericus. NCBI lineage: Eukaryota > Metazoa > Chordata > Amphibia > Anura > Pelodytidae > Pelodytes > Pelodytes ibericus. Next base: position 61,450,079 of record CM069866.1, on the reverse strand, counting down.
GGAGCTCTAACTTGCAGCTCCACCGGGTTCCTCTCGCGAGATCCGGAGCATTGCCATAGCAACGACCGGATCTCGCGAGAGTGAACTCTAGCCGGCAGAGTTCACTCACCACGAGGGAACATTGCCACCGCCAGTCGCAGGTACAAGCGTGCCGGTCCCCCCCTCCCAGGCTAAAGGTAAGAAAGGAGTGTGAGAGTGCTGTGTGTGATGGGTGTGAGAGTGCTGTGTGTGATAGTGCTGTATAAATGTTAGAATGGATTGTGTGTGTGTGTGTGTAGGGGGGGTAGGTAAATAAACAAATAAAATAACAGGCATTATGTCCCCATAATGCCTGTTATTTTATTTGTTTATTTACCCCCCCCCTACACACACACACACACAATCCATTCTAACATTTATACAGCACTCTCACACCCATCACACACAGCACTCTCACACACACAGCACTCTCACCCATCACACACAGCACTCTCACACCCAGCACCCTCACACACCCAGCACCCTCACACACCCAGCACCCTCACACACACACACAGCACCCTCACACACACAGCACTCTCACCCATCACACACAGCATTCTCACACAGAGCACTCTCACACCCATCACACACAGCATTATCACACCCATCACACACAGCATTCTCACACCCATCACACACAGCATTCTCACACCCATCACACACAGCACTCTCACACACACATCATACACAGCACTCTCACACACACATCATACACAGCACTCACACACACACATCATACACAGCACTCACACACACATCACTCTCACACACCGCCCCCCTCATTACACCGCCCCCTCACACACATACTGCACCCCTCACATACACACAGAACCCCCCAACACACTGCACAACAGACATACACAATACTTACACACATATATATATATATATATATATATATATACACACACACACAGCACCCCTAAACACATTACATTCCAGACACACACTAGATCCCTTACCCAACTCTGGATCATCTACACACATACACACACTAGATCCCTATATACACTCTGAAACCGTTATAAACACACACTCACTAGATCTCCTATACACATTCTGGGTCCTTCAAACACACACTAGACTCATTATATATATATATATATATATATATATATGTATATATACACACACTAGATTCCTTGTAAGCAAACACATACTACACCCCTAAACACACACTACATCTATATATATATATTAACACACACACACACACACACACTATAGCCTGTATGCACACACTTGCTATATCCCCTATACACACACACACACATTCTCTACAGCCCCTAGCCACATATGCATCACATTACACCACAAACACAACACAACTAAAACCGAACCTTATTACACATTACCACACCACAATCAGCTTACTCTACACACACGCAATCCCACAAGCAGGCTCCAAACACATGCTCAATACTCTTTCCTGGCATTTTTGTCTCCTGGTATCCATTTATAGAGACACCAGAGACAAGTCGCAAGGAAACACAGTGCAAGAATGTTATTACATTTGCTTGCACTGTGCAGAACACATACAGGGCTTTTTTCTCATGCTAGAGCTCTTCAGGTCTGCCCTGGAAGAGCATTGAACCAATATGCTCACTTTGAGAGGGAGCGTGTTTGTCATTGGTGATAACAAAACACACCTCCTCTGCCCCGCCCCCTTCTTAGTGGGCCGCTGTGATCAAAAAATGCCCGGGCCGAATTTTTCTCCCAGTCCGGCCCTGACTCCAGCTCTTATTACTCTGGGTCAGGCAAGGCAGAAATACTTGTAGAGATAGTAGTCCAACTCTCAATCAGGGTGGATTCCAAATGCGAATATAGAATAAAGGGAACAATAACCAGATGTAGTAACACACATATAAAAAAAACTTTAATATCCCTCCAAATATACAGCTTACATCTAAAACAATTAAAAACAATGTTAATGTGTCACCAGTTCATCCAATAGCCGTCCCAGTTCCATACGCTTTCAAAAGCTTCTATCGGCAGTAAAGATTCAGTCACTCAGCGGTGGATACAGTTCACTCGCCGGCACTTCCGGGTTCCAATCTCGTGTGACGTCAAAGTCTCGCGACGCGTTTCGCCAATAGGCTTCTTCAAGGCGATGACGCCCACACGAGAAGCCGGAAGTTTTATACCACCTTCAATTAGTTGCCATGGTGACTCATATCAACAACGCTCCTCCGGACTTGCATTGCCAGTAACCAGTATAACATAGAGATTGCATAAAAACGGAGACAAACATGATTAGTCTAAAAACAGTCACCATCTCCCACTCTTTTGCAGAAAATCCTCACAGCCCACAGAAATTAAAAAACGAATAAATGCAAAATACCTTACTTTATATCTTATATACATAAACAACTACCATAAAGCATATCTATGTGCTATATGGAGTCTCCGCAGTATACATTCTTATTCCATCAAGGAACACTAGACATTAACCATAAAATTATATTAACCCATAGACAGAGAGAGAGACCCTTTAAAAGGCAATCAGAACATAATCCACAAATAATAAAAATCTAATAAAAACAGAAAAAAGGGGGTATTTTAGGAAAAGGTATTTTAAAAAAATTAGACCTTATATGTTTTTAAAAAATTAGACCTTATATGTTAAATATTATTTCCTTAATAGCCATGGTCCTGCTGAAATAAGCCAAAGTTCTCCCCATAGTCTTCAATTGGGAGCAGGCATGGGCCTTTAGGGTCTGCAGTCCACGGCCTCGGACAGATTGGGGGCACTGCCAATAGCCAACTCTTTGTTTCCCCCCCTTCCTTGTACATTATATTCGGCACTCTGCACCATTGTATTAGAGAGAAGTGGGGAAAGGGGGCTCCCCTTATGGACGATCTGATCCTGCACCCTCCCAATTCCGAGAACTTCTCAGCACGGTGTTGACTCTGGTGCCCCCTAGATGATGCATCCTCTGCAGTCGCACCTTTAAAGGCCAACCCTGATTAGCCTGGACCTGTCTGGTTACAGAGATAGTTTTTAGAGCGTGAGCAATATCAATCCAAAAGCGAGGTGAACCCTTACCGAGGTGTGCGAAACGCGTTAAGCTGTCTTTTTGACATACATCTCAAATCTCTGCTTCCATCTATAATATGTAATGTAAATGAACTGATTTTCAATGAGAAAAGCCACTGGTGGTGTCATAAACTCCAGACTCCACAGACATATTTAAAACACATTTTTCTCCCAGTTTAGTTGTCTGCTTGCAATTTGCTAACACAATGTAAAATAGAAACATAGAAACATAGAATGTGTCGGCAGATAAGAACCATTCGGTCCATCTAGTCTGCCCAATTTGTTTTTAATAATTTTATTAGTCCCCCGTTCCCGGTCTTATATCTAGGATAGCCTTGTGTCTATCCCACGCATGCTTAAAATCCTTGACTGTGTTTACCTCTACCACTTCTGCTGGAAGGCTATTCCATACATCCACTACCCTCTCAGTAAAGTAATACTTCCTGATATTACTTTTAAATCGTTGCCCCTCTAATTTAAGACTATGTCCTTTAGTTGTGGTAGTTTTTCTTCTTTTAAATATACTCTCTTCCTTTACTGTGTAGATCACTTTTAATCATTTTTTGATTCTGCACAATCACAGTAAACACAATGTTGAGGTGATACCGTCCCTTTGATCGCCGCAGTTCCACTAATTTAGACTTCTTTCGATTGCACGTAAAAGATACCACTGAATATGTAGGTGAAAAACCAAGCAGTTGAAAACGCGTTTCCTGGTTACAGGGGAGAATTGGCAAGAGCAGCACTTTTGGACCACTCTTTAACCTTACTCAGGAAACAGGACTGTACTACATGCACCCTGCCAGATGTGGGTGAGGCATGCATGCCCTAGGTAGACGTCCTACTAATTATAGACAGCTGTATCTGAAATAAAATTCAGGTTAAAATACCTGACCAAAAGTTTTAGCATTAACAGTGCTCATTAATAGCCTTGAATGTAATATATTTCATGTTAAAGAAACAATTAAATTGTTGAGGCAGAAATCAGCACTTAACCATTTGGGGCACCCATCCAAACTTTATTTCAATTCAAGTGGCTTTTAAAAGACTTTGAAGGTTTACTGTTCCTTTAATGCAAAATGGTGCTCCCTGTGGCACCACTGGCATGCTACTCATGTCTCCTGTGACCTCTTACACCACTGCGACCTTGCATTATGTCAGCCAGGCATGGTGACCTGTTTAGCTAATTACAAATCTGCTTCTGTAGACGCCTTGGGAGAATAAGACCTCAGACAAGCAATGAAGAGTGACAGCCAGCGGAGCATGCTCAGTTGAGCAGACACGCCATATGCCGTCAAGTCTAGCAAGTTGTACTGACCAACAGTGCGCCAGCCGCTGATTAACCTACTGCACAGACGCTGCATGCTGGTTAATTAGTCTTGGCATGTGCAATATGGTTGCATTTGCGCAGAATATAATTGTTATTCATGGAAGGGGAAGCTGATACCAGGGCCGGTGCAAGGATTTTCATCTACACAGGCGAAGGTGCATTTTGGTGCCCCCCTGCTCTGATCCGCCACGCCTCCCACACCATTAAGCCTCCTTAAATTATATATATATATATGAATAATGTATAGTGTAGAAAATAAATACATCTAAATATTCAACTCGCATGCTCTAAATGTGTCACACATTGAAACCCTTAACCCCTTAACGCATTCGGACGTATATATACATCCTGAAAAGCATGGTCCTTAAGGACCATGAGGACGTATATATACGTCCTCCGTTTTCATGTAGTGTTGCGCTCATTAGCGCAACACTACATGCCTGCAGCTACTCTCAGAGGCTGCTTCGGATCCGAAGCAGCCTCTGAGAGGGCTTTCAGCCCCCCCTCGACCCCCCCGCGCGCATACGATCACAGCGAATGTGATCGTATGCGCGCAAACACACATAGGCAGTGAAAGCTGATCACTGCCTATGTGTGTTAAAGTGTTGCATGATGCCTCTATCGAGGCATCATGCAACACAATCTGTGCCCTCCTGGGCACCGCGATCACCCGGTGATCGCGGGTGTGTGCTGTATCGGAGGAGCATGCTCCTCCGATACAGCATGCCCAGAGGAGAGCGACGGAAGAGAGAAAAAAAAAATCTCTTCCGTCGCTCTGAAACCGCTACTTGACTGCCCCTACAGGCAGTTAGGCGGTATTACAGTTAAAAATAGAAAATTAATTAAATAAATAAATTAAATAAATAAATAAATGGAAAAAGCTAACCCTTGATCTACTGAACCTAGATCTAGGGTTAGGGTCCAAATAGGGTAATAATTAGGGTTAAATGGGGGTTCGGATGATTACAAGGGTTAGATTAAGGGGTGGGGGTCAATTTAGGGTTAGATTAAATTTAGAGTTGGGGTAAATTTAGGGTTCGGGTTAAAAAAATCACTGTAGAAGAAAATGGTTAGAAAACAAAAAAAAAAACACTACTATTGTTTATTGCCCTATTAGGTGAAATAAAACATAGACAAACAAGGAAACATTGATATTACTAAACTCAGGACAAATAGTAGACATATATAGACGGGGTCTTTTTTACCATTTGTAATTGTGTAAAAAAAAAAATCAGGTCAAAGTTGGAAAAAGTGTTTTTTATGGCATATTTTCATCATATTTTCTATTTTTTTAATAGTAAATGATATCATATGATGAAAATAATAGTATCAAATGAAAGCCCTATCTGTCCTTTAAAAAATGATATATAATTTGTGTGGGTGGACTGAACACAAAGAAAGAAATTCACAGTTCAGTAAACGTATGACAAAAATAATGGAATTCTGGTCTTCAAGGCACGTCAAATGCAACATAGCACTCGGTCACTAAGGGGTTAAACACAAAGACACCCTTGCAGTCACACACACAGACACCCTTACCACTTACACACACACAGTTACACCAATTCACACATAACCTGAGACACACTATTTTGCCACTCAATATGCCAGTATTTAGCCCAGGGGTCCTCAAACTTTTTAAACAGGGGGCCAGTTCACTGTCCCTCAGACCGTTGGAAGGCCGTACTATAGTAAAAATAAAAACTATGAACAAATTCCTATGCACACTGCCAGTGCTGTATTTACCGCGAGGCATCCTAGGCGGATGCCTATGGCGGCAAATTTTGGGGGGCGGCAGCGCCCCCCAGCACTGGAAAAAAAAAAATAAAAAAAAAAAAAAAAATCCGTCCCTTTAAAAATAAAAAAAAAACCCCACCGCGCTTGCAGGCAGAGACAGAGGTGAGAGGGGATCAGAAGATCCCCCCCCACCATCGCTCTGCCTGCCAGGCTGCACGGGGAGCCGAACAGGCAGCACAGAGAAACCTCCGTGCTGCCTGTTCGGCTCCCCGTGCAGTGTGCCGACACGGAAGTGCCGACAGGTCACGTGACCGGCGCGCTGACGTCATACGCGCGCCCAGTCACGTGACCTGTCGGCACAATCGCATGGAGGGACCATGCTGCCTGCCTGCCAGGGAAAGGTAAGTGCTGATGGGAGAGTGTGTGTGTGTGTGTGTGTGACTGAGTGTGATGGGAGTCAGAGTGTGTGTGATGGGAGACAGTGTGTGTGACTGAGTGTGATGGGAGTCAGAGTGTGTGTGATGGGAGACAGTGTGTGTGACTGAGTGTGATGGGAGTCAGAGTGTGTGTGATGGGAGACAGTGTGTGTGACTGAGTGTGATGGGAGTCAGAGTGTGTGTGATGGGAGACAGTGTGTGTGACTGAGTGTGATGGGAGTCAGAGTGTGTGTGATGGGAGACAGTGTGTGTGACTGAGTGTGATGGGAGTCAGAGTGTGTGTGATGGGAGACAGTGTGTGTGACTGAGTGTGATGGGAGTCAGAGTGTGTGTGATGGGAGACTGTGTGTGACTGAGTGTGATGGGAGTTAGAGTGTGTGTGATGGGAGACAGTGTGTGTGACTGAGTGTGATGGGAGTCAGAGTGTGTGTGATGGGAGACAGTGTGTGTGACTGAGTGTGATGGGAGTCAGAGTGTGTGTGATGGGAGACTGTGTGTGACTGAGTGTGATGGGAGTCAGAGTGTGTGTGATGGGAGACAGTGTGTGTGACTGAGTGTGATGGGAGTCAGAGTGTGTGTGATGGGAGACAGTGTGTGTGACTGAGTGTGATGGGAGTCAGAGTGTGTGTGATGGGAGACAGTGTGTGCGACTGAGTGTGATGGGAGTCAGAGTGTGCGTGATAGGAGTAGGAGTGTGTGACTGAGTGTGATGGGAGTAGGAGTGTGTGACTGAGTGTGATGGGAGTGTGAGCTTGATGTGAGTCTGAATGATGGGGCATGTCTTAGGTGTGTAACGTGGGTGTGCAGCTTGGGTAGGGGGGTGCCCGGATTTTGTCTGCCTAGGGCAGCACAAAATCAAGATACACCACTGCACACTGCATATATCTTATTTTGAAGTGAAGAAACAAAATGGGAACAAATACAATATTTAAAATGAAGTAAAGTTAAATCAACAAACTTACCAGTATTTCAATGGGAATATTATGCCAGTCAGAGCCCAGTAATATTATGCCAGTCAGATGCCCAGGAACATTATGCCATTCAGATGCCCAGGAATATTATGCCATTCAGATGCCCAGGAATATTATGCCAGTCAGATGCCCAGGAATATTATGCCATTCAGATGCCCAGGAATATTATGCCACTCAGAGCCCAGGAATATTATGCCAGTCAGATGCCCAGGAATATTATGCCAGTTAGATGCCCAGGAATATTATGCCAGTTAGATGCCCAGGAATATTATGCCAGTCATAGCCCAGGAATATTATGCCAGTCAGATGCCCAGGAATATTGTGCCAGTCAGATGCCCAGGAATATTGTGCCAGTCAGATGCCCAGGAATATTATGCCAGTCATAGCCCAGGAATATTATGCCAGTCAGATGCCCAGGAATATTATGCCAGTCATAGCCCAGGAATATTATGCCATTAAGATGCCCAGGAATATTATGCCAGTCAGATGCCCAGGAATATTATGCCAGTCAGATGCCCAGGAATATTATGCCAGTTAGATTCCCAGGAATATTATGCCATTCATATGCCCAGGAATATTATGCCATTCATATGCCCAGGAACATTATGCCATTCAGATGCCCAGGAACATTATGCCATTCAGATGCCCAGGAATATTATGCCATTCAGATGCCCAGGAATATTATGCCAGTCAGATGCCCAGGAATATTATGCCATTCAGATGCCCAGGAATATTATGCCACTCAGAGCCCAGGAATATTATGCCAGTCAGATGCCCAGGAATATTATGCCAGTTAGATGCCCAGGAATATTATGCCAGTTAGATGCCCAGGAATATTATGCCAGTTATAGCCCAGGAATATTATGCCAGTCAGATGCCCAGGAATATTGTGCCAGTCAGATGCCCAGGAATATTGTGCCAGTCAGATGCCCAGGAATATTATGCCAGTCAGATGCCCAGGAATATTATGCCAGTCAGATGCCCAGGAATATTATGCCAGTCATAGCCCAGGAATATTATGCCAGTCAGATGCCCAGGAATATTATGCCAGTCATAGCCCAGGAATATTATGCCATTAAGATGCCCAGGAATATTATGCCAGTCATAGCCCAGGAATATTATGCCATTAAGATGCCCAGGAATATTATGCCAGTCAGATGCCCAGGAATATTATGCCATTAAGATGCCCAGGAATATTATGCCAGTCATAGCCCAGGAATATTATGCCATTAAGATGCCCAGGAACATTATGCCAGTCAGATGCCCAGGAATATTATGCCAGTCATAGCCCAGGAATAGTGTGCCAGTCAGATGCCCAGGAATATTGTGCCAGTCAGATGCCCAGGAATATTGTGCCAGTCAGATGCCCAGGAATATTATGCCAGTCATAGCCCAGGAATATTATGCCAGTCAGATGCCCAGGAATATTATGCCAGTCATAGCCCAGGAATATTATGCCATTAAGATGCCCAGGAATATTATGCCAGTCAGATGCCCAGGAATATTATGCCAGTCAGATGCCCAGGAATATTATGCCAGTTAGATTCCCAGGAATATTATGCCATTCAGATGCCCAGGAATATTATGCCATTCATATGCCCAGGAATATTATGCCATTCATATGCCCAGGAACATTATGCCATTCAGATGCCCAGGAATATTATGCCATTCAGATGCCCAGGAATATTATGCCAGTCAGATGCCCAGGAATATTATGCCATTCAGATGCCCAGGAATATTATGCCACTCAGAGCCCAGGAATATTATGCCAGTCAGATGCCCAGGAATATTATGCCAGTTATAGCCCAGGAATATTATGCCAGTCAGATGCCCAGGAATATTGTGCCAGTCAGATGCCCAGGAATATTGTGCCAGTCAGATGCCCAGGAATATTATGCCAGTCAGATGCCCAGGAATATTATGCCAGTCAGATGCCCAGGAATATTATGCCAGTCATAGCCCAGGAATATTATGCCAGTCAGATGCCCAGGAATATTATGCCAGTCATAGCCCAGGAATATTATGCCATTAAGATGCCCAGGAATATTATGCCAGTCATAGCCCAGGAATATTATGCCAGTCAGATGCCCAGGAATATTATGCCAGTCATAGCCCAGGAATATTATGCCAGTCAGATGCCCAGGAATATTATGCCAGTCATAGCCCAGGAATATTATGCCATTAAGATGCCCAGGAATATTATGCCAGTCATAGCCCAGGAATATTATGCCAGTCAGATGCCCAGGAATATTATGCCAGTCATAGCCCAGGAATATTATGCCAGTCAGATGCCCAGGAATATTATGCCAGTCATAGCCCAGGAATATTATGCCATTAAGATGCCCAGGAATATTATGCCAGTCATAGCCCAGGAATATTATGCCATTAAGATGCCCAGGAATATGATGCCAGTCAGATGCCCAGGAATATTATGCCAGTCAGATGCCCAGGAATATTATGCCAGTCATAGCCCAGGAATATTATGCCAGTCAGATGCCCAGGAATTGCTCGTTATACCTCCCTCCTCCCCCCTTTCCCAGACCCCAGTACTTACCTCCTTGCCGCTGTTCATGTCCGTGGCTGAGAGGGAAGTGTTGTGAGCTCCCCTCAGGCCGTGCGCATTCAATAAAGTGTGTTGAAAAAAAAAGTTTCAACACACTTTATTGAATGCGCACGGCCTGAGGGGAGCGCACAGCGCTTCCCTCTCAGCCACGGATCTGAACAGCGGCATGGAGGTAAGTACTGGGGTCTGGGGGAGCGGGCGATTTTCCCGCCCCCCCATTGGTGCGCCCTAAGGCAGCCGCCTGTGCTGCCTTACGGTAGCGCCGGCCCTGGCTGATACCAGAGGAGCAAATCAGATCAGCAGTGCAGGAACCCAATCTGGGACTGCATGGCTAAGAGTGGGACAGTGATACAGCTCCCCCTAGTCACCAAGTTACCTATAGCATACTGGCCAAGCAGGGTGGAAAACACCGATTAATTAATTTAATTTTATGTCTGTGTGTATATATATATATGTGTACATACTGCTGCATGTAGAACAGAAATGCTGGGGCGCCAATTCGACAAGCACGAAAAGTATGCGAAAATTCGTATACGTTTAGTGCTTGTTTCTGGGGTTTGTGTTCTCTCTGCTCAGAGCACGCAAACCACAGAAATACACAGCGCGGGTGTTCCGTGCTAGGTGTGCGGCGCACGCCTAGCACATATGGAGCATCCGCCACTGCAGACATGTGACCCTGGAAACATGACCGATGCAACTATAATATAGGTATATTAACTGAATCAGGGGTGGAGGTACCAGCGGTGCTATGCACAGTGGCCTGCTGTAGTTTGGGTCCTGCCGCTAAGAAGGGATATGGGGAACATCTTGGGCGCAAGTTTGTGTCATAGCGCCTCCTCATGGAACTATATATGTCTGCATGCTGAAGGGAGCAGAAGGCAGAAGCAGTGCCGGAAGGGCATCTTCAGGGATTGGGAGGTCTAGCTCTGTTCCAAAAAGTGAGATTCCGCATATTCGGATATTGTATATGAGGGAGACATGTGCTAAAGCTTCCAGCCTGCATTGCCCACTTCTGCTTGAACCTGAGCTTAATCGGCCGGCTCTTGTTCGATTGACGGTTCTTGCGGTTCTGCAAGATCCAATCTCACTTCCTTAAGATTATATGCCAGCAATCTCTGTAATTAAAAAAATAATGTCCTAATATAGCCCTAGTGCCGTGGGTATTATCCACATCAGATGGGCTAAAGATATGTAATTTGCTAGTGTGTGGACAATTGCTCTGGTCCTCATAAGAGAAATCATCTAAAGCACATAGGGGGGTCATGGACTAAACAAGTGCAGTGGGAAAAAAAATTAGGTAAAATACGAGTAAGGAGCAATTTCCGAATATTTGTAACATTTTGCACTTTTCCCCCCCGATTTGTGCCTCTCGTGTATTTTTATTTAGAGCGTATTTTTCCGGTTGCGCTAGTAAATTGCGATTAGATTTGCCCACGCTAAAGAGTTTTGCGAATATTTTGTAAAAAATAATTCTTATTTGCGTGTGAAAATTACACCAGCTTTTAGCGAGCGCTATCAAAAGAGGTAGAACAATTTGCCTGGTTTTATTCGCAATTTGCCCGTATTTACAATTTGAGTGTTAAATATTTAGTACATTGCAAAAAAAAAATAGTTTTGCACATAAAATATATTTGTGGTTTTTGAATACATGCCGCTCTTAGTCTTTTATCCAGAGGCAGCACCATCTTGGACTTTGGTAGCTGTGCCTGTTTGATCAGGTAAGAGGTAATATCGTATGTTTGGACTTATTTGGTTTCTTTGAATGGTGCCCTATGCTGTACAAAGACAGTTGCTCCAGTCTGGGTAAGTGTGGGGTCACTAAGGCGTAGGGTTACCATCATAGTTGCCAACATCTTAAAAACATTTCCAAAGACACTTCACAGCTCAGCTTTCAATTGACCACACCTGCTGTCGAAAGCTCCGCCCACTCCACATAATTAGCATAATTTAACTCCACCTACTTGGCACAGTATAGATTACATCATCAAGTTACCACCAACATTACCATGCATCCTTAGTATGCAACAGATACATTCACAGCACCCAGTAATGTGCAGTTTGTGAGTGTATCACACACTTGTGCTGCACATTACTGTACCACAATACACAATAAGACTCACAGCACAAAAAACTCACATTACTCAAAGTTACACTTCTACACATAAATATACAACACTATATTGTATATTTATGGCAGAGTGTAAGTGTGTGTGAGTGAGTATGCATGTGTATGAGTGGCAGAGAGAGTTTAAGTGGGTGTGAGTGGCAGAGTGTAAGTGGGTCTGAGTGACTGAAAGCGTGAGTGGCAGAGTTATGAGTGTTCATGTGTGTGTCAGAATGTAAGTGTGTGTAAGTGGCAGAGTGTGAGTGTGTATGTGAGTGGCATGGTTGCCAACATCGGCCATGTTTCCAGGGACACATTTGTTCCACATGCTGCAGAAAGAGCATGCAAAGTGCAGCCCGGCAGTATGTAGCATGGATATACGCACAGACACAATCCAATTAATTAAGCAGGGTGGAGATCTCATAGAACCTGCCATGATTAATTAATTGGATTGTGCCTGTGTGTATATCCATCCTACATACTGCCGGGCTGCACTTTGCATGCTCTTTCTGCAGCATGTGGAACAAATATGTGTCCCTGGAAACACAGCCGATGTTGGCAACTATGGAGTGGCTAAGTGTGGCAGAGAATGTGAGTGTTTGGAAGAGTGTAAGTGTGAGTGGCAGAGTTATGAGTGCGTGTGTATGTAGCAGAGTGTAAGTGTGTGTGTATGAATGGCAGAGTGTAAGTGAGTGGCAGATAGGATTGCCACCTTTTGTTCAGAAAAATACCAGCCTTGCTACCGTCTCCCTAGACTTAACATTGGCCTGATACCATTTTTTTACCGGCCTGCTAGTAAAATACCGGCCTGCTGGTAAAATACCGGCCTGCTGGTAAAATACCAGCCAGGTGGAAACCCTAGTGGCAGAGTGTGTGAGAGTGTAAGTGTGAGCAGCAAAATTATGAGTGTGTGTGAGTGGCAGAGTGTAACAGTGTGTGAGTGTGCATGTGTATGAGTGGCAAACACTCACATACACACTCTTGCTTACACTCACAGTTTACATAAACAGTACAGTTTTAGTATTTCTTTATATATAATAGTCTTGCCCCAGCACAGATGTTGTGCTTACCTAGCAGTTCAGGACCCAGACTGTTGCAGCATGGAGGAGAAGCCAAGGAGCTGCCAATAGGGCAGCTATTCATTCAAAGTTTGAGGGGGCGGAGCCTGTGCTGTCCAGCATCCAGAGGCTTGAGGGGGTGGGATCAGTGCTGTATTTACCGCGAGGCATCCTAGGCGGATGCCTATGGCGGCAAATTTTGGGGGGCGGCAGCGCCCCCCAGCACTGGAAAAAAAAAAAAAAAATATTAAAAAGAAAAAAAAATCCGGCCCTTTAAAAAAAAAAAAAAAACCCCACCGCGCTTGCAGGCAGAGACAGAGGTGAGAGGGGATCGGAAGATCCCCCCTCACCATCGCTCTGCCTGCCAGGCTGCACGGGGAGCCGAACAGGCAGCACAGAGAAACCTCCGTGCTGCCTGTTCGGCTCCCCGTGCAGTGTGCCGACACGGAAGTGCCGACAGTCACGTGACGGGCGCGCTGACGTCATACGCGCGCCCGGTCACGTGACCTGTCGGCACAATCGCCGGGAAGCCGAACAGGCAGCATGGAGGGACCATGCTGCCTGCCTGCCAGGGAAAGGTAAGTGCTGATGGGAGACTGTGTGTGTGTGTGTGTGTGTGTGTGTGACTGAGTGTGATGGGAGTCAGAGTGTGTGTGATGGGAGACAGTGTGTGTGACTGAGTGTGATGGGAGTCAGAGTGTGTGATGGGAATCAGAGTGTGTGTGATGGGAGACAGTGTGTGACTGAGTGTGATGGGAATCAGTGTGTGTGTGTGTGACTGAGTGTGATGGGAATCAGAGTGTGTGATGGGAGACTGTGTGTGACTGAGTGTGATGGGAGTCAGAGTGTGTGTGATGGGAGACTGTGTGTGTGACTGAGTGTGATGGGAGTCAGAGTGTGTGTGATGGGAGATTGTGTGTGACTGAGTGTGATGGAAGTCAGAGTGTGTGTGATGGGAGACAGTGTGTGTGACTGAGTGTGATGGGAGTCAGTGTGTGTGATGGGAGACAGTGTGTGTGACTGAGTGTGATGGGAGTCAGAGTGTGTGTGACTGGGTGTGATGGGAGTCAGAGTGTGTGTGATGGGAGACAGTGTGTGTGATGGGAGTAGGAGTGTGTGACTGAGTGTGATGGGAGTCAGAGTGTGTGTGATGGGAGTAGGAGTGTGTGACTGAGTGTGATGGGAGTAGGAGTGTGTGACTGAGTGTGATGGGAGTGTGAGCTTGATGTGAGTCTGAATGATGGGGCATGTCTTAGGTGTGTAACGTGGGTGTGCAGCTTGGGTAGGGGGGTGCCCGGATTTTGTCTGCCTAGGGCAGCACAAAATCAAGATACACCACTGGGTGGGATCACATGTGAGGGGTGTGGCCTTGACCAGAGTCTCCATTCGGGCTATGGAGCAGAGATATGGGGCTTCAGTCCCAGTAGCGCCCCCTATCGACACCACTGATGCTGATGATCAAGATGTGAAATTATTACCCGATTTCTAAATGCCTATGCAAAGAAATTAAAGGCAGTTTGACAATATCTTATATTAGTTTATTGATAACATGCTGGTACATACACTAGTTATGTACAAACAAAATTACTAGAAAAATAAAATCAGGCATTAATAGCTGAACTGGAAACACAGAATGTTGGAGAACTTTTCCAACTCAGCTATTTATGACAGATTTTTGCAATTCACATTTTAATGAAAATACCCCAGAGCATGCCTCCCAACTGTCCCGCTTTGAACAGATCAGTACCAATTTCGGTAGAAAATCCTGCTGTCTGACCGAGCTCCACCTCAGTGCAGTGTTTGGGGACAGAGGAAGAGCTTAATGGGACTGTTTAGTGCCCAAAATGCATTTTCCAAATATTAATGCATATTGATGCGCTTTCAAAGTACTTTAAAATGCAGATCTTACATGTTGCATTGCTGATAATATTAAATACTTACAGCTAGATGAAATTGTGAAATTACAGCAGTTTGCAAGAAACAAGGACTGCCCACACTAGATGAGTAAATGTCATTAACTTTTTTTTTTTTTTTTTTGCTACAGGAACCAATGAGAATAATGTCATTCTAATAAATGGAATATCTGTCATCAGACAATGTGTTGCACTGTTAAGAGATCCTGTGTATAAGAGCAAGGTCACTCAGAGGCCACATAATAGATTTAATTTGAGGAGGACAGGAAGTGACTAAATGAAACAAAAATTTATATCCTCAGTGTTTATAATCAGTGCTACCGCACCTGTACTATATATGCAGAGAAATCACTGGGGAGGGCTTGAATCAAATATTAAAATTGTGATTTATGAGGGAGGCGTGGCTTCCAACGAAGATGGTCGCTTAAACCTCGAGCTCTCCATCGACGGAACTCTAAAAGCTAACAATAGCAATCACGAGCATCGCCTACCACGGTTATCAGTCAAAAAGACCCAGATGGGTCCCCCCTCCAAAACAAGGAGCACCTACAAAAAGAACACATCGGAGGTGGCCCCAATATTCCGAAAAGGCCTGCAAGGCCTAGACGCGACCTCACCACCTGAAATGGCGCCAACGGCGGAATCACCGAGTCCCTCCACAAAACAAGACTTGGAGGATATCTTCATAAGATTACAAAAATGTATTAAGGAAGAGATCTCTACAGCTCTAGCTCAAACAGCACGCGAGATAAAATCCCTTAATACCCGCGTGGACGAACACTCAGACAAAATACATTCGCTCGCAACAGACTATAACAATCTGGCAGACGACTCCATAGACCTGCATAACAGGGTCCTAAACCTGGAGGCGGCAATGGAGGACCTGGGAAACAGATCCCGCAGAAATAATGTCCGGATCAGAGGCCTCACAGAAGAGGTGGGCTCAGAAGCTCTACCCGCGGCACTCCAATCAATGCTCCAGGAGATGTTACCCAATCTACCTCCAGATAAACTATTACTGGATAGGGCCCACAGGGCACTGAGACCTCCAGGCCCCACCGGCTCCCAACCACGCGATGTAATCGTCCGCTTCCACTACCACTCCACCAAGGAAACCCTTATGAGGATATCACGCAAAAACCCGCTCAAATATGGAGGGAAACCGGTCCAACTGTTCCAAGACCTGGAACCATCTACGCTATACAGAAGACGTCAATGGCGCCCTCTCACTGACACCCTAAGAAAGAAAAATATCCGCTACACATGGGGCTTCCCATTCAAAATATCCTTCACCCACGAGGGCCACAACAGGTCTTACTCAACATATGAAGACCTGCAATCCTTTGTGGAATCCATCTCAGAGGCCCCAGAACCGGTCAAAGATAGATCCAGAAGCCCCAGAAACCGTGGCCTACCCTCTGGGAACCCACCAACCCAATGACAACCTAATACGATACCGCCTAGGGGACCCCAGAATCCGGGAGTGCCTCGGCCTCGAAGGTTGGTCGTACGGATTACAGTTCATGACACAAAAAGTTCAAGTTGATAAAGTTCTACCTTATATTTAGATTCCTGTTTCACCCACACCCGACTGGGAATGGAAAGAGACAGAGCCTCGGATCCTATCCACAAAAAGATACTTACCAAGATTTGACACTGCGAAAAGGGATACATCCCGATGTCACCGAAACCCAGTCCCACCGAAGATCGCCTTTTTCACCCATTTCCAGACCGGAGCACTCCCACGTTACAAAGGGGATCTGGTGGAAATGTAACCTCAGCGGACTTACCACACGATACCCTCTACTCAGCGGACCAGAGACGCTGTCAAGACAACAGGCTGAAAACTTGGGATATGAGGGAAAACTGGCCTAACTCCTCTACCTAAATAAGGAGAAGAGTCATGGACAATGGTCAAGGTCGTATACTGGTTTCCCCATAATATTGCAAATTACACATAGCATTAAACTTGCTGGTTACGGGTAAAGGGGCTACTCTCAAAACAACCCTGGGGAGGGCAATAGAACAACAGCCCCCTACATATAAGAAAAAGTAGCTGGAAACACCATACCCAGATGACACATACCCCCTACAGGGCCAACTTATGCTCGCTGGGAGTGAGGAAACCAGAAGGAACGACCCGGGTCGCACTCTCAAAAGGTCAATTCCGCACTATAAACCGCATATACAGCAGGCCCCATAAGAACTGTTGTAAAGTTACATATAGGGTCGGTGGCCCTCTAATTCTATTCTTATTCTTCAAGGGGAAAACTATAACATCCCCTCTAGATGACGACCACATAAAGTCCCCCAACCTTCTGGTTACGATATTTAAGTTATGATCTATAATACTTGTGATCAAAAGCAAAAAGTTCCAAAAGTTGATGGTTAGAGGCTTAAGTTATCTGGTGAGACCTAAACACTAGTTTCAGTAATCGGAATTACATAATAATTATTGGAAACTCACCAGAATCAAATAGTAACACGCAAAATCTCTCTCACAAATTTTACTGGCAATAGAGTAAGCCCAGTTTTAAATCGTATTCAAAAGCTCACGGAAGCACCTTGCTTGTATATATTGTATATAATCCTCAAACATTGTTCTGTTTGTCCCCCACTCCCTTCCACCCAAGACTACCTACCTTTTTGTGACTGTTTCCCCCTCCACTCATTGACAAAACACCAACCCCCCCCCCTTTTTTTTTTTTTTTTTATAGTCCCTCTCTTCCTCTTTTCCCCCCTTTTCCTTTCTTCTTCCTTTTTTCTCCTTTTTCTCCTACCCTGCTCCCATTGTAAATTTTATCACTGGTTAGCTTTTCCCGTTCCCAGATTAGACCGCTGCCAAACGAATCATCATGCCTCTTTCCCTTACCCTCCTGTCCCTTAATGTACACGGACTTAATTCACCTCAGAAAAGACGGTCTTTACTCCGACATTTAAAATCCATGGGTACAGACATAGCCTTTCTTCAGGAGACTCATTTCTCATCCGTCAGGCCCCCAACCTTGAGGGATCATACTTACCCTACATGCTTCTCCGCAAATGCCATCCCCAAGAAACTGGGAGTGGCAATCTTGGTGAGAAGAACTTGCCCCTTCCAACTCAGATATTTGTTCGGAGACCCAGAAGGGAGATTTATCTTCCTTTCTGGGGACATAGGACCACACTCTATCGCTTTTTTAAACATATACGCCCCAGCCATTCCGAACGTGACTTTTTGGACAGATCTCTCTTCCTTTTTACACCTCCACCCAGCAGACACCCTGATAATGGGCGGGGACTTTAATGCTACAATGTCCCCAGCTATAGATAGATCCTCAACTCACAGAGGTACACACCCTTCCGATTCTTACCTCTCACAGTTCGTAAGTACACACAACCTTTTAGACATATGGAGACTACAACACCCCGGGGAAAGGGACTATACATTTTTCTCCCACCCACATCTCAGTTATTCGAGAATTGATATGTTCCTTGTCTCACAAAGATGCCTTCCCACTATAACTCACTCCCAAATCCATCCAATCTCATGGTCGGATCATGCGGACATCACGGTTAAGGTCACTCTTCCCCAACTATCCAGGACCTCCTTATGGCGGCTTAACGACACTTTGTTGCACATCCCACACATAGAAGACTCCTTGAAAACCCACATTCGAGATTACTTTACCCTGAATGTGGACTCGGTGACAGACCCGGCAATTCTGTGGGCTGCTCACAAAGCTGTAATTAGGGGACACATTATCGCAATTAGCTCGCAGGCCAAGAAAGACAAGGGGGCACTATCCCTAAGTTTACAAACTCAGCTTATTAACCTTGAAACCCAAAATAAGACTCAACCATCTACAGACACCTCAGAGAAAATCCAAAAAGTCAGGAAAGAAATACAAAAACTTAATCTAGACGAGACAGCCAAGTCTCTTAAATATACTAAAAGGTCCTACTACGAAAAATCAAATAAAGCGGACAAAATCCTGGTCTCTATGTTGAAAACCCAAAATGCCTCTAGATTAATACCTAGCATAAAAACTGACTCAGGCATAATAACGACATGCCCACAAGACATCGCAACAGAATTTAATACGTACTACACACAACTATACAATCACGCGCCTGACAAAACCTTACTCAATCCATCCCACGTTCAAGCGATCCTAGACTATCTTGGAGAACTAGACATGCCTAAATTATCAGACCTGGACAGTAAAGCCCTAGACGACTTGATAACAGAAGAAGAAGTGACAGAAGCTATAAAAACACTTAAAGCAAACAAATCTCCAGGCCCAGATGGCTTCACTGCCCCCTACTACAAAATTTTTAAAGAGGAGTTGATCCCCTACTTACTCCCCATGTACAATGCTATTTTAGAAGGCTGCTATTTTCCAAAAGAAATGCTAGCCGCAGATGTGATCCTCATCCATAAAACTGGGAAACCAACCGACGTAGTCGCCAACTACAGGCCCATATCTCTACTGAACTTAGATTACAAAATCTTTACTAAAATACTAGCCAACAGGATAAACAGAATTTTAAATAAACTAATTCACCCAGACCAGGTCGGTTTTATCCCCAACAGACAAGCCCTAGACAACACAAGGCGATGTACGGACTTATTATGGATAGCGACTCAAACACAAACGCCCTCTCTGTTCCTATCCCTAGACGCAGAGAAGGCGTTTGACCGGCTAAACTGGGCCTTCTTAAGACTGACGTTAGAACACCTGAACTTCCCACAAAATTTTCAAAACTGCTTATCTGCCTTATATCACACTCCAACCTCAAACCTTAAAATTCCAGGGGCAGACCCAGTTAAATTCACTAACCACAATGGGACACGACAGGGCTGCCCACTATCTCCTATATTGTTTGCATTATCCCTAGAACCCCTACTCCACGCCATACGTAAAAACCCGGACAAACCCGGCATGGAACTGACAAAAGAGAAATACAAAATAGCTGCCTACGCAGATGATATTCTGCTATCCATCACAAAGCCACTCACCTCAATCCCCAATCTATTCAAAGAACTGACACTTTACCACGACCTGGCGGGACTCAAGATTAACACAGATAAATCAGAAGCAATCCCAATTAATTTAACACCACACACAGTTAAGCTACTACGCCTGAACTTCGAGTTCCCAATCACTGACAAACCCCTATCATACTTAGGTCTCAAACTGACAAAAGACTACTCAAGCCTATACAGACTGAATTACACTCCTCTTCTCCAAACCCTGAAGTCAGACCTACTAAAATGGCAACCTCTCCATATCTCATGGCTGGGAAGACTCACCACAGTCAAAATGAACATCCTGCCTAGGCTACTCTACCTCTTTCAGGCACTTCCCATACCTCTCCACCTCCCAGATATATCTTCCCTTCAAAAAAGTATTGATAGATTTGTGTGGGGAAACAAAAAGCCCAGGATAAATAAAGCCACCATGTATATGCATAAACACACAGGGGGTCTCGGACTTCCAAATCTAAACAAATACTACATAGCAGCTCAGATGTCCCAAATCGCAGCATGGCATGTCCAGATAGCCCATATTCGATGGGTAGATTTGGAACATGACTTGTTCCGTCCAGATGTACTATCCCAATACATCTGGTCACCCAGACCAAACCGCCCGTTTCTACGCACCAAGTGCCCTACAATTATCAACTCCCTTAGGATTTGGGACAGACACGCTATAAAACATAATCTCACAACAGACCATTCACCACTTACCCCGATATATCGGAATCTGAGGTTTCCACCTGGTATGACCCCAGCTCTATTTCGAAATTATGACCAAGGAGATATATCAAAGCTAGGCGATTTATACCGAGAGGGCAAGCCCAAGCAATTCTCAGATCTAGCTGCAAACATTAAGTTACAGCCCAAAGATTTTTTCCGCTATATACAACTGAGAGACTTCGCGAACCAACCACAGACCAAAAAAGCCGCTTGCACGGCCCCATCTTGGTTTGAACAAGTATGTATAAACGCTCCTAGAAAACCAGGTTTGATTTCCCAGACATATAACACTCTCATCTTCCCACTCCAAGACACCTCATTAAAATACATCCTTGCCTGGGAAAGGGATCTGGGCCATTCAATTGACAATGAGGACTGGAGAGAGATTTGGGAAACGACCAGCCAAATCTCAACATGCGTGCAACATAAAGAACAGGCATATAAAACCATGCTAAGATGGTACTTGACACCGTCTAGACTAGCAAAGATGAAAGTGACCACCTCTCCTTTATGTTGGAAGGGATGCGGGGGTATCGGCACCTACTACCACACATGGTGGGAATGCCCATTGATAGCACGTTATTGGTCTCACATCCAAAATCTCATCTCCAGTGTCCTCCAAAAACCAGCCCCCACAGACCCAGGCTCCTATCTTTTATCTAAACCTCATGAGACATACACGAGACATGAAAACCGGCTCATAGCACGCATCGCTCTAGCTGCCCGCAGAGCCTTAGCCCAAGAATGGAACCAACCTTCCATACCTACGATGGCTAAGGTTAGAGCCATGATAGAGGAAGTCGTGGACATGGACTATTTGACTGCCCTACTCCACGACTCCTCTAAATCTTTCTACAAGACCTGGGGTCCCTGGCGGGATTGCTTCCCAGCCTGACTCCCATGCGGGCCTGACCGGGGAGAAGGGGAGCCTAAGAACAGGGCAATAAATATTAATTTTCCCCCTTCTTTTGTTTCCTTCTCCCTCCCTCCCCCTTGGTTTATTAGCTCTTCCCTTTTTTCTTCTCCTATTTATTCCTGTTCCTTTTTCTATCCTATCTTCCCATCCTCCCCTGGAAGGTGTCTGAATAAAAACACATGATTAACCAAAAGCATTAACTATATCAACCCTACAGTTTGTGCAACATCGATCATTGAGAAAGTAATATTATTGCCATAGACTTTCCCTTTCCTCAACCCCATACCCCTCCCCATTGGACCTCCAAGTTCATAGTGGTAATATCTTGAGCATATCTATTACTAAACAAAGGTACTGACTACACTGATGCATCAGAAAACTGCAATGTAACAAACTAGATGTACCTCGATGTTCGCACATTTTTGTATCAGCACGATATTACTTCAGTTATATACTATTTTATGTGTTATGAAAATACAAAAACAATTAAAATAAAGATTTAAAGGGAAGGGGGGGGGGGAAAGGAGAGGAAGGAAAGAAAAAAAAAGAGAAAAGGTTATTAGGCTGTATTTTACGATCCATGTATAAATATTTTGTGCTACGGTGTCTGATATACACCATTATGTATTGGACTTGCAAAACTAAACTATGTATTTGTTTATACATTTTTCCTGATATGTAGGTCGTAACCACTACCCCACACGCCCCTCCCCCTCCCTCCTGCTTACCTTTACCCCCCCCCCTATACCAAAATTGTGATATCTGTTTTCTTACAAAAAAAACAATAAAAAATGATTTAAAAAAAAAAAAAAAATTGTGATTTATACAGAATGCCTGCATCAAATCGCACTGGAAAAAAAGTCTGTGCACTATACAAGCAGTGATCTTCATCTTGCACCAAAGTGAGTTTGGGGAATAGACTGGCCCTTTAACCCCTTAACGACAGATGACGTGCCAGGCACGTCACGGCAAATCGAGGACTTGCCGACAGGTGACGTGCCTGGCACGTCATGCACTAAACTGAGTAAAGAAAGCGACCAGCGGTCGCTTTCTTTACTCTAACGGTGTTGCTACAATGCCTCTAGCTAGAGGCATTGTGCAACACCCCCCAAATGTGCAGGGGCGCGCTACGATCACTCCACGGAGTGATCGTAGCAGCCATTTAAAAATGGCTGCGCCCGCTGCACACATGTGCTTAGAAAGCGAACGATCGTTCGCTTTCTAAGCATCTGCGGTGTTTCTAAAGTGCCTCGCTAGCGAGGCACTTAGTAACACCTTCCAGCTCCCCAGAGCCGATGGTGGTCGCTCTCCTGAGCGACCCCATCGGCTCAGTAGAAGGGAACGCTGCCTGTACAGGCAGCGCTTCCCTTCTAATGGCAAGAGCATCGGAAGTGAAAGTATTTCACTTCCGATGCTCTAGGGGGAGCCAGTCGATGCCGGCACAACAGATCTATGTGATCTGTGTGCAGGCATGTATGGTAAGTGCTCTGATGAGCACTTACCATACTGTCAAAGGCAATATTAGTAAATATTGCCTTTGACAAGTATTGATCTGCCTCCCTCACCTTACTACTTTTAGTAAGGGAGAGAGACAGATCAGATCAAGTAAAAAATAAAATAAAATAATAAAAAAAATATTTAATACAATTTTAAACACCAAGGGCTTTTATAAAAGCCATTTAACCCCTTCCCTGCCATTGATCGCTGTGTACGCAGTGATCATACACAGCAGCACATTTTTTGCTGTCTGTGCATTTTTTAGGGCTTCATTTTTTTTTTTACTGTAATTCATTACAGTATAAAAAAAAGCTCTTTTAAGAGAGATTAACCCCTTTCTTGCTGTAGATCACTGCCTAAGCAGCGATCTGACGCAAATGCAGCAATCTTGCTGCAGAAGCATTTTTAATTTTTTTAAAACTTTTTTATTACACCCGTCACGTGTTAATTATACCCGCTAGGGGACTACGTTTAACGTAAAAAAATTTTTTTTAGCTGTCTGACCGCATGTATAGCGATCAGTAACAGCTGATAAGTGACAAAGGCGGGTTGGCGTTTGCTTAGATGAGCATCACCATTCGTCTGGTTAGATCAATATTTGTAAATATTTGATCTGACCCGTGTAGATCTGCCTCCCTCTCACTTGAGTTTTAGTGAGGGAGGGAGACAGAGCTGTATAATGTAAGTTTTTAATTATAATATATTTAATAGAATTGAGACCCAAAGGCTTTTATAAAAGCCGTTTCCAGTATTTAACCCCTTCCCTGCAATTGATCGCTGTGTACGCAGTGATCTTACACAGCAGCACATTTTTTGCTGTCTGTGCATTTTTTTAGGGGTTATTTTTTTTTACTTTGATTTATTACAGTATATCAAAGGCTCTTTTAAGAGCTATTAACCCCTTCCTTGCCGTATATCACTTCCTAAGCAGCACATATGGTCACTGCCTAAGCAGTGCATATGGTCACTGCCTAAGCAGCGCATATGGAGCAATCTAGTCGCAGAAGGATTTTTTTTTGCTATCAGCATTTTTTTTGTCAGACTCGCTAGGGGTTAGTTATACCCACTAGGGGATTACGTGTATTCCTTTTGAAGCTGTCTGAACGCGTGTATAGCGATCAGTAACAGCCGATCAGTGGCAAAGGTGGTTTGGTGATTTCTCAGATGAGCATCACCATTCGTCTGGTTCGTAAATATTGTTCTGACCCATATGGATCTGCCTCCCTCTCCTCACTTGAGTTTTAGTGAGGGAAAGAGACAGATCTGTATAACATAATTTTTTAATTGTAATAAATTAAATAAAATGTTAAAAAATTGTGAGTCCCAAGGGCTTTTATAAAAGCCATACCCTTTGTATAGTGTAGTGTATTAACCCCTTCCCTGCCACTGATCACTGCACAGCAGAACATTTTTTCTTGTCTGTGCATTTTTAGGGGTTAATTTTTTTGTACAGTACTACAAAGGCTCTTATAAGAGCTATTAACCCCTTCCTTGCTCTACATGTTCAAATTCCAAGTTTGAAAATCAAAAAGCGCACCTCTCAAATGTAGCCTTTCAACACCCAACAAAGCTGACAAAGCTATGCATGGGTGGTATCCCTGTGCTCGGGAGATGTTGCTGATTATATATTGTGGTATTGTTTGTCAGTGACACATACCGAAATATGTGAATTTGTGTCTAAAGTGCAATGTATGTGGGAAAAAATACACAATAAAATGACTACCACAAACTTTGACAAAGGCTGGTGGTAGAATTGGTGCATGGAAAGTGTTAAAATAACACCATTTAAAATAGCCTAGGGTGTCTACTTTTACAAAATATATACTTTTTGGGGTAAAATACACTGTCCTACTTTAAAAAAAAGTCCCAAATGAAAGATGGGCTCAGGCTGACTACACGTCAATATTCCAAGATGAAAATGCGCACCTTCACAATGTGGCCCTTTTAGCCCCCAAACAACCCAACAAACCTATGCATGGGTGGTATCCCTGTACTCAGGAGATGTTGTTGAACACATATTGGGTTATTGTTTGGCAGTGACACATACAAAAATCTGTGAATTTATGTCTAAAATACAATATTTGTGAAAAAAAAACACACAAAAATTACTACCACAAACTTTGACAAAGGCTGGTGGTAGAATTAGTGCATGGAAAGTGTTAAAATACCACCATTTGAAATAGCGTAGGGTGTCTACTTTTAAAAAATATATGGGTTGATGGGGTAAAATACACTGGCTGTTTTCAAATATGTCCCAAATGGGACATGGGTGCAGGCGGTCTGCATGTCAAAATTTCAATTTGGAAAACCAAAAACGGCACCTACCAAATTTGGCCTTTTACCCCCCAAACAACCCAACAAACCTATGCATGGGTGGTATCCCTGTACTCAAGAGATGTTGCTGAACACTTATTGGGGTGTTATTTGGCAGTGACACATACCAAAATCTGTAAATTCATGTCTGAAGTACAAGGTTTGTGAAAAAAAAAACACAAAAGAATTACTACCACAAACTTTGACAAAGGCTGGTGGTAGAATTAGTGCATGGAAAGTGTTAAAATACCACCATTTGAGATAGCCTAGGGTGTCTACTTTTAAAAAATATATGGGTTGATGGGGTAAAATACACTGGCTGGTTTCAAATATGTCCCAAATGGGACATGGGTGCAGGCTGTCTGCATGTAAAAATTTCAAGTTGGAAAACAAAAAACTGCACCTCACAAATTTGGCATTTTAGCCCCCAAACAACCCAACAAACCTATGCATGGGTGGTATCCCTGTACTCAGGAGAAATAGTAGAATCTATTTAGCATGTTTTTTCGTTCGCTATTGTCGATGAGGAGAAGTTGTTTCAAATAAAAACAAAGAAATTTGTGTATTTTTTTTTTTTTTACCATATTTTATTATTTTTTTTTAATAATATAATAAGATATGATCAAAAATATGGCATCCATAGAAAGCCCTTTTTGTCCCGATAAAAACAATATATAATATGTGTGGGTACAGCAAATGACGAAAGAAGAAAATTACTGCTAAACACAAAC
This sequence comes from Pelodytes ibericus, assembly GCA_036172795.1. NCBI lineage: Eukaryota > Metazoa > Chordata > Amphibia > Anura > Pelodytidae > Pelodytes > Pelodytes ibericus. The sequence continues at coordinate 61,423,708 of CM069866.1, read as the reverse complement.
AGCACAGAAATGTTAAAATAGCCATTGTCCAGAAAGGACAAAAATGTTTCAAAGGCTCTGTCCTTAAGGGGTTAATGGGATTAAAGATGCTATTCCGATTTGCCTGGGGCAATTAGTGAGATCAAATGTTCATCTCAGCTCCCCCTCCCATGACTCAAGGTGATCCATATTGGTCTGAGATTAAAAAGCATGTGTGTAGTGTGAAAGGTTGTGATACCCAGGGTGCAGGTCATGGCTAGTGAATATGTACAGGTCAGTCAGTGAAAATAGTAGGGCATGATTCGGTCTCTGTTAGTGGTGACTGACCTTTGGAACCCCATCTAATGTGGACTGCGTTTCCCATGATGCACAGTAGGCTGAGAATCATGGGTAATGAAGTCCACACCAGCTGGCTTGCCAAAGATTACTTACATAATGTCAGCAAGAGCTCTGATGAGATGCAGCCCCCCCCCCCCCTGTAATGCTGCCTGATGCAGCCCCCCCCCCTGTAATGCTGCCTGATGCAGCCCCCCCCCCCCCCCTGTAATGCTGCCTGATGCAGCCCCCCCCCCCCCCCCCCCCGTAATGCTGCCTGATGCAGCCCCCCCCCCCCCCCTGTAATGCTGCCTGATGCAGCCCCCCATGCCTGATGGCAGCCCCCATGTGTTTGTATACATGACAGTGCAGGGCTGCACCCTGTGACACACTGCTATGAGAGAAGGGGCTGATCCTCATGGCAGGGAACACACTGCTCAGCAGTGACTAGTGATTGAGTTCCTGGTACCAGTAGGGGCAGTGAAGGCAGCTGATTCCATGCTCCCCTCCCCTATGCAATCTTCCCCCCTCCTCCAGGTCTAGGCCTAGCTCTGTGCACACTCCTACCTTTCACTAACAATCCCTTCCCCATACAAAGCATTATTATTACTATTATTTAAAGCTCATCCAGTCACCATGAATGTCTTTAGGTTCCTGGGGGACATTTCCCATCTCTCTGCCATCATCATCCTCCTGCTGAAGATCTGGAAAACCAGGTCCTGTGCTGGTAAGAGAACAAGAGGGGGGGGGAGAAAGGAGGGGGAGGAAATGAAAGCACCCAAAATAAAGTCCTGCAACCTTCCCAAACTTTCCTATTCAGCCCCGATCTGTCGTTTTGTAATGATCGCTGTACGTTTGCAGTTGGCACAGCCCGAATGCAGCAGCGAATCCTTAAACATAAAACCTATTAAGAGCATAGATTTTATATTCGGGTTATAATCCCCCCCCCCCCCCCCCCTTATTATTCCTTGCTGGGTTCATCCTATGGAATATATATATTATGGTTTGCAGGCTGGAGTCACATTACATAGAAGTGAAGCTTAATGTACGTTTAACCCGTTGCGTGCCAGGGAGGCTATGGGTTAAAGACCAGTGAGAGCCGAGGTGTATGGACACAATACAAGATATTGGCTGGTCACGTGCAGGGGATGAGGGTTTTAATGTTTGATTAGGGAGGGGGGATTGATTTTTTGGGGGGGGGGGTTTTAACTGGAGGGAGGGGGGGTAGTTTTTGGGCAGAGTAGTGCGATGACGTGGAAGCTCATGGTTGATATTATGTGACACCCAGCTGGCTCTTAGTAGTACATGTATAATATATTTGGAGATCATGTATTGTAAAAACCTCTCCAGAGGGGGTATGTTTAATGTATTACTTGCACAAGGACCCCATGCTGTGTTCCCTACTACTCATTTTCATATCTATGAATGACACAATTTCTACAGATACCTTTTACTAAAAGAGAATGCCTAGCATTCATGTCCAATATAATAATAATATGCTGGGATTATCCTGTATATTGGTTTCTTACTATTTGAGTTGTACAGCGCTATAGACTATGATGGTGCTTTGATTTATTTATTTATTATATATATTTTTTTTTTTTTACTAATAAAGGGTTCTCTCTGCCAGACCACTTTCTAGGGATTAAGTACAGGGAAATATTTGTATTTTAAATCAGTATAATTTGTGTCTTAATAATGTGTGGGATTTCACAGGAGGGGAAGATGCTATTAAAGTCTCTACAGTTCATCCCAGAGTTTTTTTTCTACTTCTACTTTGTCACCTAATCTAGGACTTTTTTTTTTTTGCCTGGAGGTTTCTTGTAGCAATTAGAATTACTAACTGGTTTCCCTCTGGGGTAAGAGAACGCTCTTGACCCAGAAAGATTGCAAAGTTTTATATTTTTAAATATTTCTTCTTAGAAAGCAAATGTATTTGAGGATATTTATAATTTTATGAAGTGTCTACAGGTTGCACAGATCTGTGGAAAAGAGGAATTATATAATATTTGTGTGTGTGTGTATAGCTCTCTAATATAGATAGATAGATAGATAGATACACTATTGTAACCAACAGATGGTGTGTAGAGGCCTGATTTCTAATGGATATAGATGGGACAAACAGTTAAATAATACTAACTAATGTAGAACGCTATATATTTGCATGGAGCAGAAAGTATATTTTTGGGGTTATTTTGGCAGATATTATTAACCCATGCCAGGGTCTATCCGTGTTGAAATTAGGGTGACCACCTCAGTTTTATTTAGGGATACTTATGAAGAATACATTCCCCAGGGCTGCTTTGGGTAAAATCAACACTCCTTCCAGCCCGGATAATTATATAATCCTTACAGCGATCTGGGCTGTAAGGATCATATATATATAATGCAGGGCTCGACAAACCCCGGGCGCCAGGTCGCCATGGCGACCAGGAAATTAGACCTGGCGCCCGGGTATTGGCACCTGCTCACCTCTGGGACCCATGGGGGTTTTCTGTTATGTGGACAGCGCAGCGCGAGGAGGCAGCATGTGCCGTTTTGCACACACTGCCAGCTCCGCCCCATCGCGCCTCGCGCTTCAAAGTATGAGTTCAGGGAAACACGTGACATCCGTGTCACGTGACAACCCGCCTGTGACTGGCAGACTGAGATGACATGGAAGTGATCCCCTCCCCTGCAATCAAGCAAAGCAGCAGGGAAAGGGACACCGTGAAACACACACATTTTATTTTACTTTTTATTTATTTTTTTAAAACAGCTGACTTGTCAGGTCTGTATGTCAATGTGTCTGTCTCTATCTGTCTATGTATGTCTTTTTGACCATCTGTTTTTGTCTGCCTCTGACTTTCTGTGTATGTAAGTGGAACTGTCTGTCTATGTGACTGATTTTCTGTGTATGTTACTGTCTCTGTGACTGTCTGTGATTTTCTGTGTATGTAAGTGGAACTGTCTGTCTATGTGACTCTGATTTTCAAATGTAACTGTCTCTGTCTATGGGACTGTGTGATTTTCTGTGTAAGTGGAACTGTCTATGGGACTGTCTGTGATTTTCTGTGTATGTAAGTGGAACTTTGTGTGTGAGAGTCTGCAAGCGTATGTATTTACATGGCTGTGTGATTGTGTGTATTTTTGCGGGAATGTGTGTATGTGCGGTTGTCTGGCTCCTAGATTTTTTTTTGCTGGCTCCTAAAACAAAATTAAATTTGTCAAGCCCTGATATAATGATCCGGGCTGGCCACATATGAGATGGAAAGAAGTTCTAAAAGAGACTAAGAGTTAAGGAGCGAAATAGATGTGTAAATAATGGTGTTGATGGTGTCCTGTGTGGTAACGTGGCAGATCCTGGAAGTGTTTTATTAAACGGTGGTGGCATGAGTTAATGTACAGAATGGCACAAAAAGTAATCCAAGACAATGTGCAAGGGATGAGTGTTTTTTGTTCCCTCTTTGCTTATTATAAAGCTTTTTAAAGGTAGTGTGGAATGTACAACATGAAAAGAAGAGGTTATAGATGTAACTTATAAATGAATTGAATACAAAGAGAAAATAATGAATTTCTACCAATGATCTTCTTCCATTATCAGTTCCAGTGTAGTGAGCTGGCATGCTCTTCAGATATGCTGGTCAGCTTGTTTTGGAATTGTGACATCTGTACTTGTCTTGGCAGAAACGTAGGTTGTGTAACAGGGATTGGGGCACATGGTCCTTTCTTATCCTTTCTGCTACAAGACTCCCGGACATTGTACTTTGTAACGTAGGTCTCTCCTGCAGTTCTGTTTAGATGCCAGGGAATGTCATATTGCCTTGGTAGTCCACGCTACATCAAACTTCACCAACTGCAGTGTAACTTGTAGTAGACGGATGTAATCAAAAAGCATAAACTGTCTTTAACATATGGAGTGAATTTCATGGAAGATGGTCTGTGGTTTTAAACATTCCAACAGGTCACCATTGGTGGTCAGGCTTACGTACAGAGTCTGTCCCTTGGACACCTTGGGTGAACTCGGAGTACTGTCTCTGGTGTCCACCTATTACTACAAGGGGCAAGGCAGGGCTTGACAAATATGTCAAGAGCCAAACAAAACAATGCAGGAGCCAGCCTATTTATTTTAGGAGCTAGGAAAGGAACTTCCATAGGTGCTATGCAAAATAATCCCCCAAAAAATAGGATAGGCCAGCAGTAGAGACCTTAGGAACCATGGCTCCTGGGATTTGTCAAGTCTTGGGGGCAAGGTCTCCATGCAGCAACTACAGACTGCAAGACTAGGTATTCAAGGTCTTGTCTGCGGAGAGGGTAAAATCCACAAATACAGAGCCTACTGACAAGAGGCCTTGTGTTAGCAAACACAACCCTTCCCACCACTGATCACAAATGGCAAGGGATGTGGGGGTTGGGTTGCCACCTGGCCGGTATTTTACCGGCAGGCCGGTAAAAAATTGGCATCAGGCCAATGTTAAGTCTATGGAGACTGGACCAAGGCCGGTATTTTTTTGAAGAAAAGGTGGCAACCCTATGTGGGGGCAATAATGAAAAAAACAAAACAAGATAAATTGAGTGAATGGGGGTAATGCATTTAAAAAAAAAAAAAAGATCTGATCACTATACCTTACAACCACAGCATGTGACTGTTGTGTGTGTTTTAATGGGGGTTATGAATCTAAGCCCTCTTTATCATTTTTATACGTGCCCTATCTATAAACAGTATATTTTTTCCAAATGCTTAAAAAAAAAAAAAAAAAAAAAAAATGCAATTTCCCAATTCTGAAATATTAATGGTGCCGTGGTATGGGTTTGGGATAGTGATGATTTAGTCGGCAGTGAGACTTTGTTTCCTTATAACAGGCCCTGTGCTTCATTCATGAAATGCTAGTTCATGTTCTCTGCATACTTCCTGCTTTCAGGCAGGCTCGGCTGAAATTCCCCATCAGCCACATTAACTCCACCCCTGACATTCCTCTCGTGCAACTCATAGCTTTGCTGTGCTTGTGTGATCTCCAGTAAGCAGTCTGAGCTGTTTACATTGAGCTTGTTTTTATGTTGCATTGGAGACGAGATGTAACATAGGGACCTGGACTTAAATGTCCGTCCAGGTTGGGGTTTTTAACTTTGAAAAAAATGTCCAGCTTTGTGTTTAATGTTTTTTTTTTTTTAAATATTAACATTAATCATAAACATGCTGTACAGGGTGCAACATCGAGGGGGTGCCAGAGGCGCAGGCTGGGGAAATCACAAGCCGATGTCTGTGCACCGCCTCATGCTCCCCATGTCAGAGAGTCCTGTGAGTGCAATGGGTGCTGGGGAAGTTATATGGGTGCAATGGGATATGGGGGAAATAATGAAAGGAGGGCAGGGGAAAGGGAGTGAAGAGGCATAGGAAGGAAATGAAAAACAAGTATTTTATACACATTTTTATTATTCAATAACTATGCCTTACCCCCGCGGAGCCTGGCGGAGAGAGCAAGGTGTCTGGACACTAAAGTCCAGCCTTGCAATCCCGGATCATTAATCTTACTCTTCCGCCATTGTTCGACACTGACGTCATGCTAATGTGCAGGTGCAAGTCTTTCAGTCAACAGCTCGGGTGCAACGTCGCAGATCCTGGAGCCTTCTAGTCGCCAGGTTATGGGAAACCTATGTAAGAAAATGCATTGTATAGTTACAAGAACTAGTTACAACACTCTGTATTTTGACACTTTTTTTCCAGGACCAGTAAAACTATGATTTGTACAACCGGCATGACTTTTTTTTAAAAGTATCACTATGAATATTCTTATTTATTCATATATTTGTAACTAGCCATCATGTTCTGCAGTGCTTCACAATAGGCAAACAAAAAATTCTGGAAAAAATATCAACCTTTTATGTTTTAGACGGTCATTATGTTTGTTTTGTTTAACCCCTTGTGCAGGGCTGCAGAATATGATGGTGCTTTAAAAATAGAATAATAATGGATTGTGTTTCTCAATTATGATAAAGTGGGTTGATGCTTTGGTTACAAGCATGTCTCCTGGAACAAAATAAATTATTATTGTATGATGAAGCCAGAGCAAAACAAATCATTTTGATTACTACAATTATTTGAGTCACTAAACTTTCTGTTGTTGAGTGGCCCTAGTATGGGGATAAACTGGCATTTTTTATGGTACATGCCAGTGTATCCTCTTCCCTAGAGAGCATCATGACTGCAGCTGTTGCCAACAATCTCTTGCTGCAAATGCAGTGAGAGACCTCCATTTTCACCTACTACAAACAGAGGGGAGCTTAACTCGCTGTCGGACCCCAATCAGATGCGCGGGCCAGCAATGCACTAGCTCTGCCTCAGCTGAGAGGCAGAGCTCAGCGTAAAGCCACGTTTACTTTGGATTAGTGGAACCAGGTTTTTATTTTTATTTTATTAATGAAGCAAAAGATAAAAACAAATTTTAGTGCCACTTTTTACTCTATATAGATACATATATAAGTATACACACATTCCACCGGCCACTGAATGGTAAAATTGGCTTCCCATAATGCTAGACATTGTCAGTGGCACTATTTTGTTGTTTGAAGAATGCATTCATGTGTGTGTGTATGTATATCATTTTTTTTTTTGCAAATATATGGCATCAGAAGCATCCCCCCTCCTCTCTTTTAGAGGGACAGTGGCAATTAGGATCTGCAATCCCACGGTCCACAGTTTCATTGTCTGTTGTCTGGGACCCCAGAGGGACGCGTGCACTGTAGCGCTGACACTTCCCCACCCTCTAGCATCCCTCATTGCTTGAGCGGAAGTTGGGAGATGCAGATGCGGGTACGTTTTTCCCTTGTGCCATTGACATCCCACAATGCCAAGTGTGCGTGTGGTACACATTTCAGTTTTACTCCGGAAGCTCTGATAATTTTTACCAGGAGAAAATCGGAAGTCTGAGTTTCAGACTCAATTGGACCACTTTTGTGATTCGATTAGCCCGTACATTCAGGCTACTGAGAGACGTTAGAAGTGATCTGGAATCAGCATGAAAAAACATAAAAATGTAATTTAACAAAGTAAAATAAAAATGAATTAAATATTTAAATGCTCTGAAAAATGCCCCTCGTCTTACATTCAAGCTCTGTCTTATAATCAGACCTCAAATAGAGGTCTGATTATAAGACTGGGATCCAGGTCCCCCACAGAGCTGCAGGGGACCTGGATCCCACTCGCAAGCAGCTGGTGGATGTCTATATGATGCAATATACGCGCAGAAATCCTCTGGTGCTGCCTGGCACTTAAATGACAGATGCTGGGCGGTCACATGACCTTCCGGGAGTTCGTCATAGAAAACAGACATGTCGGGCAGCATTGGAGGATGTCTGCGTGTATCGTGCAGATATCCAACGGCTGCCCCCACTAGCCACCAGGGAGATTAGGGAATCCTCCGGTGCTGCCCGGCACTTCCGTCGAGACTTTGATGACGAAAGCCGGGAGGTCACATGACCTTCCATCGGTCCATCATAGAATACGGAAGTTTCGAGCAGGACCGGAGAACATCCACTGGGTGCCTGGGAGATCTGGGGGAGGGAGAGAGAGAGACCACATTGGGCAAGTCTGGTGGGCAGATGGCTGTGGAGGCGGTGCATTGGCTATGTCTGGGGGGGAATATGGGCAAATAAAAGGAAATAAACACAAGAAATGCATTTTTTGGGGTCTGGGGACTCTACAGATCAAAAATCTTTGCTAAGTAAGTCCCCCACCCCCAAAAATGTAAGTTTTTAATTGTCACAAAATAAGTTTAGTGGTTCTTTAAGGATGACCCACAAAGCACCACCAGTCAATGGTATAGTGTGTACAGGTAAAACAATTGCCATAAGGCATATCCAATGGTATCTGCAAAAAATATAACACAAGTAATAGTGCAGTATGTAAGATAAATGATAAATAATAATGAGGAAGAAATTGCACTCACAAGATCAACTCATAAGACATGTTTGCAATTTGTTTGGCATAGTGTCATTTCTCCATGTCCAGGGCACTGTTGTAATTAGTACGTCTACATTTAGCTAGGGGAAATTACCATTCTGTGATTGAGAGAACTGGATGTTTGTGAGATGTAAGAATATACTATATTCATATTTTGTTTTGTAGAGAAATATGTGTTTTTCTCTTTTCACATAAAAATGCATGTGTTATAAAGTAGTGTATAATACATTTGCAGAATATAGCAAATCATATAATGAACTGGCTGTACTGTAAATCTTATGAGATTTTTTTTCCCCCCTGAAATGTTCCCACTGGTGTCATTTGTGGACAATGTTTGAGAGCTGTAATTTGGCATTATTCACAGATGAATGGTTCTGAGTAGTGGTAACTGATTGTATCTTCCTGATTTACAAGGTTCATGAATATCATCAAGTCAGTAGTGTGCTTCCTGAATAGGCTGCCTTTTTTAGGGAGAGCATGTAATAATAACCAAAAAATACACTGCAAAGACACTACCAGACCCCCGTCAGCTTACCAAAGTAAGGCTAATGATGGAGAAATAACCAGAGATCATTCTCAAAGAGATTCTGCAACCGAAACATTGGTTATAAAGCCAATTTAGAGAATAAAAATAGTGAAAAGTTTTAAAGATGTCTGCGATGTCGCCTACTAATGACATCACTTTGTGGCTTGAAATGTAAATTAAGCACTTTCAGTGGAACAAACCCCAGGAGCCATATATCCCTAATGCTAGTACATAATTATTTAATTTGTTTTACAGAACTCGTTGGCCATGTCATTTTCCTAGCTTACCAATACGTAGGCTGTTGTATTTTCGTGTAGGTAGGTCAGGGGTGTACGGTTCGTTGGCTATAGATTGTGAGATTTTACCGGTAAGTGTTGGAAGTGTGAGTCCATATGACAGTGCCCTGGATGGGCTGACCATTTGCCATCCACACCTTGCTGTCAATCCAGGTCTAGTCTTCTTCAACCTGAGCTCCTGCAGGAGCTGTGTGCGGCTCTTTACTAGGGACCATTTCCTAACTTGTAGGCCAGGTCTCCTAACTTTTTTTTGTTTTGTTGATTGGTTAAAAATAACTAGACTGGCTATTGAATTAGTCTGTCTGGCTTCCAAAGCATATCAGTATGTTGTCAAACTGTGCCCTAAGCTACTTAATAGTATTTCTTACCAAGCCATGTAATTCCCTTAGGCCTTAGGCATCCAACTATGGACCTCTAGCTGGTGATGACCTGGACATCCCTTAACTCCTTCGTGACGCATGGTGCTTGCGTCCCAAACGACGCAACACCAAAACGTCACGATTTGTTCATGGCCACCGATCACAAGTTGATCGGTAGCCAGGAACACTCTGGCAGAGACCCGATCAGGGTCTTAATAGACCGTGTGGGTCCATGCCAAAAAATCGCGAGACCTCCGGACGTCACGTGTGACGTCACGGAGGCGTGCCCGAACACGGAAGTTCGGGCACAGCGCGATTTAGCAAAATGTAGCCGGTGCTCGCTTTGATCACCGGCTACATTTTCCCTGTCAGACTGAGGCCACTCAAAGTGGCCTCATCTGACAGGTGGGATCCCGCTGTAAGTGCCTGCAGCGGGATCCGAAAACAGCTCATCACGGGGAGCCGCGATGCGCTGTTTAGTACAGGACGTACTATGCCGTCCTAGCAACTTTAAGGCACTTAAAATCAGGACGGCATAGTACGTCCTAACGTCCCGAAGGGGTTAATCCATCAACAGCCTTTAAAGGGACGATAAACTCTTACTTTTCACTTGTGCTTCTAATATAGAACCTGTGTGATGCTAAACTGGCATGTACTTCTGATAGCAGGCTGCTGTCTGGTTGGCGACCGGCTCTCTCTGCGCTAGCAGTGAGAGACCCCCGTTTTTGCATGGGAACAGCAAGGTCGCCCCCTGCTGATCCGATGAAAAAACAAGTGTCTCTCTCTGCAATAGCAGCAAGATACCAAAGTGAGTAAATATCTGACCCAAGGTTCTAAACAACATGTCTGCCTCCTGATAGAGCTATACAGAGCTAAATAAGTTGCTTTATTTGTACTATTTCATTAAAGCATATATATTTTAAATGCCTAAACTTCATGAATTCTGTCAATTAAACAAAACTTAAATTTAAGCTATAAATGAGGGATCAGAGGAAGAGCAACAGGTAGTGTTAGGCTCCAGGATGTCTAGCTGACATCTAATTTAATTAAGTTACTCACAGTAGATCCTTTTGTCTCCAACCCCCCCTGCGGTGTGTGCTCATCTTCCACTACACAGCAGACACAGCTTCCCCAAAGGTAAACAAGGACGAACAAACAAGTTGGTAAACCATATTTCCGAATCCATGAACATTATCCCTTTCAGGACACCAGGATGTTCCTTGCAGTCATGCACTTTTATATATGAATTTTATTTTGTGCATTGAGGACCCGGTGACTGCGTGGTACATTCTCCGTTAAGCGGTGGGTGCGTTCGAGGGCGGTGCTGCTACAATGCCTTGACGTCGAGGAACTAAGCAACAACAACATTTGGCCACCTGGGGGCACCCCGATCTCTCCATTGATCGACAGCGGGCACTATATCATGTCCCTCCAATAAGGCAGTCAGCAACATTACACTGAGAACAAATAATGATACTAGGGTTTCGATTAGGGTTAGTGCTAGTGTTAAATAATTAGGTTTGCGGTCTTCTATGACTAGGACTAAACCCCCAGATCTGCATTATCAAGGAGCAACCCAGACCAAGGCTGTATATGTCTGAGTCCATTTAGGAGACCAGGGGTCAAAGTCACTGTAGTCCATTGACTATTCATGCATACCTCCCAACAGTCCCGCTTTATGCGGGACAGTACCGATTTGGGAGCTATGTCCCGCTGCGCTCTACCTCTGTCCCGCTTTTCGAGCAGGACACGGGACCACAATCCTGCGGTCTTGTTCGCATTCTCTGGTGTCCTAGATATTTCAGTTACAAGTGTTCTTATTTAGGAAAAACTGGTATTTTGTAGGAGTTTTTGCTGTGTATCACAGAGATCCTGAGCAATAAAACTCACAATAAATTGTGTTACAATTTCAGTAAATGTCTTTATATATTATATTTTCTAAGGGGCTAGCAGAGACCAGCTAGAAGACTTGTTTTGAATGAAATTATTCTCATTGGTTCCTGCAGCAAAAAAAAAAGGAAAATGTATTATTACTCAGCTAGTGTGGGCAGTCCTGGTTTCTTGCAAACTGCTGTAACTTCACAATTTCATCTAGCTGTAGGTATTTTATATTTTAAGCCATGCAAAATGTAAAACATGCATTTGAAAGTTCTTTGAAAGCACATGAATATGCATTGAGATTTGGAAGATGTAGGACTTTCTTCTAAATTATGTTTATTAGAAAAAATGCATCACGTTTAGGCAGTTTAAATAGTACTGCTTTAATGAAAGAATACAAATAAAGTACCTTATTGGTGCCTCTTTGCTTATATAGCAAGCCATACTGTTTAGAATCTTGGGTCAGACATTGTCAGAATCTGACCCAGGATGACTGGCTCCTGATAGAACCATACATGGAAATATGGCTCAATAAGGTACATTATTTATATTCTTTCATTAAATCAGGGCTTGACAAATTTACTTAAGTTTTAGGTGCCAGCACAAATATCTAGGAGCCAGACAACGGCACACACACACACACACACACAGACAGTCACATACATATACACACACATACAAAGAGAGACAGTCACATACATATACACACACATACAGAGAGAGACAGTCACATACATATACACACACATACAGAGAGAGACAGTCTCATACATATACACATACATACATACAGAGAGAGACAGTCACATACATACACACACACACACAGTTACATACAGACATACACACACAGATCACAGTCACATACACACAAAAAACAGCAGTTTGTTTGATTGTTTGTTTTCAAGAGAAAAACAGGAGGGTAATTCTATCACTATCTCCCCCCTCTCTACTGTTTTACCTCATTGCGCGGGAGGGGTAATCTCTGCTCCAGGAAGGTCAGGCATGGACCGTCTTCACACTGCTGGTGAGCGGTGGGATGTCACCATTTTCAGTTGTCCTTTAATGCATTGTTTTAAAACCTGTCCGTTTAATATGAATAAATCAATTCATTTTCAGGCTTAAGAGTTCCTTTATATAATTTTAGCATTTGATCGATGGACATAGGTTTGCATTATTTAAGGACATCATGTATAATGGAGTGCCACATGTTAACCAGTAGTAGAAATGTCAGAAATCCATCATCATTGCTACACTCGTCTTTATTTTTCAGGTATCTCTGGAAAGAGTCAGATCCTGTTTGCAATTGTATTCACCACCCGATACCTAGACCTGTTCACAAACTACATCTCCTTCTACAACACATCAATGAAGGTAAAAGCCCAATCTTTATATCGCTGGAAGTAGTTATAGAAAAATAGTCTGTGTGTTACAGACAGTCAGTATGATCGCAGCAGCATAGAAACAAAATCTCTCATTCCAGTGGATGTTTTCACCTACTAAATTACAATTTGCAATATCTGACCATTCTATTTTGTTTTGGGTTTGTTTTTTTGAAATAATTTTAAAGGGACATTCCAACTTGTTTAACCCTTGCTTTCTTCAAGGAAGCAAGGGTTAAACATAACATGTCCCGGGACTTGTAAGTAAACCTGACGTGTATCTTAATAGATACACGCGGGTTTACAATCTGCTGTGTCTCACATGGGAGACACAGCAGTTACCGGTTGTCGCGTGCTGACAAACTTCAGCATGCGCACAGCCAATCAGAGAGGGGGCTAGCACAGAGAGCGACCCTCGTTTTTGCATGGGATCAGCAGGGGGGGGGGACCTAGTTAATCCCATGGCAGCTGTCATCCTCATACTAGGGACATATATAATAGAAGCACAAGTGAAAAAAAAAGTGTCCCTTTAAACACTGGCTGTTTAATCTGTGTAGATGTTTATACTTACCAGTCATTGACATGACCAAGGTCAGATACCAGGGAGTACTGCCTCCACAAGGGATGCTTTGGCCAGGTGTGCTTGGGAGCAAACACTGTGTATATAGCTAGCCATGCATCATTGTTCTGATATGCACCATGCCCCCACCGATAAACTAATTGTATATGCCCCAAATCCTACTTTGACCCATGTGAACTAGACAGGGGTCAACAACCTGTACTCTTCCCTCTTAATGCTGACTGGCTGAAGGTATGCATATAAATATACAAATATGTTGGCCTATGCGATATAAATGAATGTATTATTTGGCCCAAGCGCCAAATGCAGTCCATTTGAAAGCAAGGGGAAGCCCATATCATTTAACTATGTTTTTATCCCTACACATGTGTCGTGTTGTTTAAATAAAGTTGATTGCGGTCCCAAATAATTCCACTGTACACATTAGATTTCTGAAGCAACCACACTGCAGATTACACTGCAGGAATTAGAAAAGATGCTAGAGATTTTGTTTTGAAATCATTTCTGCCATTCTCAATATTTTTTTAATGTTAGAATTTGTTTGATGTATAATCTGCAATGTTTATTGAATGATTTGTTACCAAATTTCACCAGTAATATTCCTCTTGGTCGAACTTGTCACTGGACAAAACTACATCTGTTTGGTTTAGTTCGTAGGTGAAATTCTATGTTAACAATTACGTCACTTGATTATTTGTCTTGTTTATTAATCTTATCATGATTTAACTTTTTTTTTTTTTTTTTTGTGTAACCTCCTCTAGTTGGTGTATGTTGCTAGTTCTTATGCTACAGTTTGGATGATCTACAGCAAATTCAAAGCTACGTATGACGGGAACCATGACACTTTTCGCGTGGAGTTCCTTATTGTTCCCACCGCCATCTTGGCCTTTCTTGTTAACCACGACTTCACCCCTCTAGAGGTAAGCAAAGGGCGCAGATCCTGCAAATGTAGAGTAGAAGATGATATGCTGATCACTCATGTGACTTGCTTTATTTCTAGGCCCTTCTCCTTGGTTACATTTTCCCACTATTTAATCCCTATACAACAGTTCAGCCATCTTTCTAGTGTCTATGCATTATATCATTATTTATGTCTCTAAACGTTAAGGGCCTATTTATAAAATTGGAACTCTATGACAGCAACTTTAATTATACTGTATTGTCCCGATTTATAGGTTGCACTCCTAATTTAACCATTTAAATTGGGGGTAAGCCTATAGGTGTCGCCAAAAATGGGACAATCAATTCAGGATTCCGAGAAGGATGAAATTAATGTGCTCCTAGTGCTCAGCTCAACCTGTTTGCGATACCAACATGGTCCGTTCTCTAATACGCTCCCCCCAGGAACAAAAGTGCTGCACTTTCGTTCCTGGAGGGACTGCATTAGAAGAATGACTGTTCTACCCCGATTTATAGGCCTCACCCCTAATTTATGTAAAGTGCAGCCTATAATCAGGACAATATGGTGTGTTTGTGTATATACATCTATGTGTCTGAGAGAACAAAATATTTTTATAGCTATGTGTTTTGAGAAGTGAAGGCCTACACCAGAGCACATATTCTGTTCCTGTAAATTTCTAGTAGTCGTGCCGACATAGTCGGTCTTTCTAATGTGTTTTTGTTTTGTACCATTTATCGGACAGATTCTTTGGACCTTTTCAATCTACCTTGAGTCCGTTGCTATATTGCCCCAACTTTTTATGGTCAGTAAGACTGGTGAAGCCGAGACCATCACTAGCCATTACCTCTTCGCTCTGGGCATCTACCGCACACTCTATCTCTTCAACTGGATATGGCGCTACCAGTTTGAGGGATTCTTCGACCTCATTGCTATTGTTGCTGGGCTGGTGCAAACTATACTCTATTGCGACTTCTTTTACCTGTACATTACCAAAGGTAAGTAGCCATAGGAATCGTGTGCATGTGAATAGGGCCACCATTATGGGGGTACAACCCTTACTTTTTTTAAGGAGCCCTGCAGTCCTTGGGGCCCCATTTAATTTTTTTTTTTTTTTTTAACTTGCCGGCAGTGGTGCTTTGCTGGGGAGATCAACCTCACTGGGAGAGCAGGCAACTAGCTGCTGCAAGGGGTGATATGGTAAGGGATGTGGGGGCAATAACGAAAAGGCACGTAGCAGGAGGGGGTGGGGATCCCAGCCCGTTCTGTAAGAGGCCCCAACATTTCTGATGGCGGCCCTGCATGTGAAAAGATGAGTTGTGAAGGGCTTAGAGTTTCTATTGGGTACATCCTTTTTGTGAGCTGGAATTCTAAGATAAGAGACTCTTTACCTAGCTTGCCTACTTCCCCAGTTATACCTGAGCAGTACACTTACTTCACTTACCAACTTAAGCCCCTTCACAGCCATTGAATGAGGTGAGTTAAGGTGCGTTCTCTTACACTCCCCTCCACTTGAGTAAGATCTCTGAAAAGCACTCGCTGATTCCAAAACACCATGGACCTGTTAATGTGTTACCTTATTTTATATATGTAAATATATATGTGTGCCCCTATATGCTCATTATGGACTTTAAAATGAGAGAGAAAAAAATCTATGTATTTTTCCTGGTTAAACAATTTATGCATCAATAAATTCACTAGCAATACATACAAGCTACAAGATGTATTAAAGAGAACAAGTGGCTTGTATCCATTTCAGTTGGCTTGCTGAGGATGATTTATATTTCTACTCAAATTGTTAGTTGCTGTCTATAAATGCTGTTATTGACGAATATACTATTTATTTCACAAGTAGGACATGTGATCTATGCAATTATAACATTATGAGTCTTAGTTGAGTAAAGAGAGACGTTTTGTGTTTTTTTAAGAGAGTTGAGATACTCGTTCAGGAAGTAATACAGCCGTTACTTGTAGTTGTCAGAGAGTAGGGTTGCCACCTGGCCGGTATTTTACCGGCAGGCCGGTTAAAATTTGGCATCAGGCCAATGTTAAGTCTATGGAGATAGTACCGATGCCGGTATTTTTCTGAAGAAAAGGTGGCAACCCTATCCGAGAGTCAAAGAGAAACAGTTTGAAAGAAATGTGTGACACCCAAATTCCAGTAGACCTATCCCTACATACTATTTTTTTAAACAATCTTAACCCCTTCACGACATTGGATGAAAACCTGTCATTTAGGCAGCAATCAGTCGGTCGCTGCCTATGGTGCCAGTCGGTCGCTGCCTATGGTGCCAGTCGGTCGCTGCCTATGGTGCCAGTCGGTCGCTGCCTATGGTGCCAGTCGGTCGCTGCCTATGGTGCCAGTCGGTCGCTGCCTATGGTGCCAGTCGGTTACTGCCTATGCTTAGCGGGTCTTGATATGATGCCTCAATATCAAGGCATCAAGCAAAACCACTTAACCTGCAGCCACCTACCCTAGATAAAATATCTATTGTAGTAACTCATGAAATGAAATTCTAGCGTCCCACTTAAACTTCTGTGTAGTTCTATGTTTGTTAGTCCTCCATCTTGGCTAACCCTACATAACTTCTTAAAGGGCAAAAACGAAACCAGATTTGTTTTTTTACGGGGTAAACTGTGACCTGTTGCTCACTGATGATAAACAGTTTTATTTATCATTGTTTATTAATCTACTGCATGTTCGACAAATCCTAGTTTTGACCTACAAAGTTGGAGATTATTGTTCTAAGTCAGAAGTCATTTCATGAATACTTCAAGACTGCCACGAATGTCTTCCACGTTACCAATGAGCCCAATGTTTTGAGGATGTACCTAAAATTCCTTAGCTGATGTGTCTTCCTTTTCTTTTTCGTGTCTACAGTTTTAAAGGGGAAAAAGCTCAGTTTGCCAGCATAAGAAACCAGCCAGACTTCCCTCTTCTGAAGTGTGAACTCTTTCAGTCCTCACTGGGAGGAGTGGATGATGCCGTGAAAGAAAGAAAAACCCTTCCGCTAACATGACACATGTCGGGGGCGTAACTTTTATAATGGTGAATAAGACCAGCTCTCCACTATCCACGACTTCTCCAGAGATACCAAGGGAAAGAGACTTCCAGAAGATGTATATTGCTATCAAACTGGCCTTTGACACTTTCTTAAAAAACTGGGCACTGATAAGTCTACTATTTTGTAGTTTGGGCCTTTAAAAATCTTCCAAATTTAGTTTTCTTGTTTCTATCTTGACATTCTCTCTCTCTCTCTTTAATTCTCTTACTTTGTATCCCGTATCTTTTAAAGGTGATGTTAAGAACTGAGATACACATATGTTCTTTAACCAACATCTTTTACAATTTCGTTGGGGGGGTGGGGGGAGGGGTGATTTGTTTTTGTTTTTTATTTTTCCGTTTTTTTTTAAAAATAATTAAAGCTTTCCTAGAGCGTGTTGATGGGCCTATCCTTGATTTAGTAATTGGTTAAATGATCTTGTATTTAATAAAAAAAAAATTACAAAAAATACAATTATTAAAAAAGGGTTAAAATATATCTATTAATAGATATATTGATTAAACACTATTTTTGTGTGATTCCGTTATGTAATTTTTGGACATAAACATTAGAAAAACTAACCATTATGTAGCACTGATGCTTTTCTTACTTTTCAAATCTTTAAAATTTGTATTGAATATAGCTGGAGACTCGGGTTCATCAGCAGAGATATAACATAAAATAAATTAATCCCAGTGCCAGCATATCCACCATAAAGTGGAGACTCAGGCGCTGATCCTCGTCATAAAATGTAGCCTTTAATTCATACGTTTAAAAGACAGCATGAAGCAAGGAAGCAAAATAGTCCGAATAACCCAACGCATTTCGTCCTTCATACAAGACTTGTCACTCCTACTTAAGAGACTCCTTAAGTCCTGTGTGAAGGATGGAACGCGTCTGGTTATTCTCACACATATCTTTCTTTCCCTGCTACGTTGTGTCTTACAAACTTTTGAATTAAAGGCTACGTTTTTATTAAGAACATTTCCTCCAGTTTATGGGGGATATGCTCTTTTTAGGATTATTTCTTCGATTTGGTTATATTTCCATTTGGACTGGCTGAGTTACCTGTGCTCTGAGCACGGCGGGGCCACGATTGTCTTTCCCTTTTTCTTTTGGGGTCATCAACAGGGACAGGCAAAGTGTCCGTGCGTGGACACCTGTGTCCGAAGCAAGGTTTGTGACGGTCCATAGACCATCATTAAATTGTCTAACGCAGACCCCAGTAATTAGCCACCATGAGCAACGTAGGGGCCTACGCCTGGCCTTCAGTGATAAACTGAATAAGTGTTATTCTATCCCTGCCAAATACACGGAGAATGTGCTCTCTCTCGCAGTACAGGGCCAATATTATCTGCTGTATCTTTTATCCTATTTAATTGGAAAGATCTAACTTGTTAAAGAAGAACTAAACCCAACCTAACTTTTGATTTGCGTAAAAAGCCATTTGAACAATGCATCTAGAGCGATTATGGGTTTTGAACGTATATGTTTGTCAGATTGCGGGAATGGGGTTAAGTGGGAGAGACCCAAAGCACTTGCCGATGTGCTTTTTGAGTACACCCTGATTACAGAACTCCACCCCATAAATTAGCATGGTTTTACTGAAGTGGTTAAATAGATTCCATATAACATTCATAGAGCAGAACAGATTTATTCGCAAAACCCACAATAAATGGGGCAGTTGGCAACTATGTACCTACTTAATCAACATACCTCCCAAGTGTAACTATTTTGACCCAAATCTCCTTTTCATCCTCTATTGTCACTCGTTTCTGGGAACTCACAATGTTTGGTTTGTATAACCGAGCCCCAGAGCAATACAATTTGCAATATATTGAGTTTAATCCTCAGTAAATGGGTTTTTAATATTAATTTGGTAAATAAAATACTTAATTCTTGAACTAAACATCTTCACAAATGACATGAGACCAGCTGGCCATAACACATTTTTTTCATTGAGCAGAGTATTACGATGAGTGCTTTAACCATTATAATTTCGATGCTATCTGTTAAATAATAATCTGCAGAAATAAATATATCAAGCACAGCTTCATACAACATTTTAGACCAAAATATACTTTTTAGAAACTGATCGATTTCAGACAAAATGTGTTGAACACTATGAAAAGCAAAATAGAAACATAGAATGTGTCGGCAGATAAGAACCATTCGGTCCATCTAGTCTGCACAATTTTTTTTGAGTACCTTTATTAGTCCCCCGTTCCCGGTCTTATAGCTAGGATAGCCTTGTGTCTATCCCACACATGCTTAAAATCCTTGACTGTGTTTACTTCTACCACTTCTGCTGGCAGGCTATTCCATACATCCACTACCCTCTCAGTAAAGTAATACTTCCTGATATTACTTTTAAGTCTTATATTTTTTTTAATTTGTAAACATAGTTCACATAGAACAGGCAATGCAGGCGCTACCATAAGGGAAATAAGGCATGCTGGTAGGGTGGCAGCTTTGGGTGCTGCTGGGGAGTTGGTTTGGCTGCTGCCTTTTTTGTTTTGTTTCATTATTGTCTAGTGCTGTCCATATGGCAAGCACTAGCGATGACTGTGTGCCCCATTTTCCCCCTGAAATGCCTGCGGCCACTTACTGCCCAAGTGCCACTGGGCCCATTACGAGTAATGTGGCTTGTTGAGGTCACAGGCTCACCAGGTACCTGTGGCCCCATAAAAGTAATTAATTAATAAAGTATTAAAATACCCTGGCTCTATTTTGGTGAGGTGGGCGGGGACATGGTTCAATAAAAATAAAAATCCACCCTTTAAGTGCCATGAGGGTGGGCAGTAAAAATCACTACCCACCCCCCCTGGCATGCATCGGGTGCCTTGTGAATGCCAGTAGAACGTTTGCAAACAGTACAGTCATGAAGGGGTTTAACAGTCTGAGGTCAATTGCAAGATAATCAGGTGAGGATTTCTAATTCTTAGGGGAATGCATGTCGGAGAAGAACTGAGAGGCTGAAGCAGCTGAATGAAATGGGGAGCACGATTCTGTGAGCTCAGAGACACGGGAGTGACGTCTGAACATAAACAGACCCAGCATGCACGCGTCCTGGTGACTAACTTACCCACAGTCTCATACATATAGACATATAGTTACCAGCATTGCTTTCAGTGATGCATATGTATTCCCCATGCTGCAGGAAAAACATGCAAAGGCCTGCTTTGCAGTATCTAGGATCAGGTGTGGATAAAGGGGTGGGCAATTGTCCTCCCCCCCATGGTGCATGGGGTCCCCAACTCTATAGGGTGTGATATATAATATCAAACCCATGTCATTAAAAAATAAATGGTCTGGGCCCTCCTCCCCCACTACATTTTTAACCACCAAGGTGCACCCACCTTGCACCCACAGGTTTTGCCACAGCACCAAGATTGCATTTACAGACCTTTCCAGAACACCACGACTGCAACCATAGGTTTGAAAGAGCACCAATATTGCAGTTACAGGTCTTTCCAGAGCCGATTGCACACCCAGGACATGCCCCAGCCAGCACCCAGTTTGCACACCCAGGACATACCCCAGCCAGCACCCAGTTTGCACATCCAGGACATGCCCCAGCCAGCACCCAGATTGCACACCCATTACATGCCCCAGCCAGCACCCAGATTGCACACCCATGACATGCCCCACGAGCAACCACATGGATCACCCAGCCCCAGACAGCACCCTCATTGCACACCCGGGACTTACCCGGGCTAGCACCCAAATTGCATCCACGAGACGTGCCCCAGCACTCACATTGCACACCTAGGATATTCCCCAGCACACACATTGTTCACCCAGGACGTACCCCAGCCAGCACCCACATTGTTAGTCCACTCCTAATGAAAGAGCCCCGTGACCCACTGACCATGACAAAGGAGCCTTCCCCCAATTAAGGAACTGGGATGAGGGCTTGTTTTATGGCAGCGGCTGTGTACCACCTTTCCAACAATGCCAAGCCAACATCATGGGGGTCATTATGCTGACTGAGCATTATGCTAATTATTGCCACAAATTAGTTTTTGTCACTTTATTTGCTGTGCTGGGGACTATCCTTCCTCTCATGCTCAGCCAGTATAACGGGAGACTTTGGTTGTTTGAACATCACAGGAAATGTAGTTCATAGCCCCCTCACCACATTGCAGCATCAACCAACTTGTGAAACGCATTGAGTTGGCAGCGCACTTTCAATGAGTAACTGCTGGATTCATACTCACCAGCAAATTGGGACCCCCTGTGGACTCCATTATACTGCTGGACTCTTGACTTCTGTCGATTTTGTAAGTGTTCATTCACCGTCAGCAGTTTTTATATTCAGGACTATACTGCTCTATGTGTTTGTCATATTTTTAATAACAGAATAAAGACTTGTTCTGGAAATTCCTGTCAGAAATACTTGCATCTTTTATTGATTGAGGCACGAGATATACCTCTGTTGAGTGCAATATTTTACACATATTACACTATTGTGTTTGTATTATTGTATTTTTTCCATATGACATCCTGCGCCTACCTGTGTACATAGGCTCACAGAATACGAGCAGGTTCCTAAACCTTCTTCCTACGAACTCATTCCTTCTAGATATTTGGCTTCCTTCTCATCTGATGTTCAGTAGCGCCTGCGTTGGCCCTTTTCAGTGGGCGACGGGGAGCCAGCAATGACTCTAATAGATTGAAATGCGAAACAAGCAGAATAGTAACATAGTAACCTAGTTACATAGTAATTTAGGTTGAAAAAAGGCACAAGTTCAACCCATCTACCTATCATTACAGCTTTTGATCCAAAAGAAGGCAAAAACCCCTAAGGAAGCTATTTAGAATTTTGCCTTCTGGGCATATATAGTAGACATGTGCAAAACTAAAATTTTCGTTTCGTTTTCGTCCATTCGGACGAAAATGTTATTTATTTCGTCTAAAACGAATTTCGTTCATTACTGCATTCGTTTCAGACGAAATTCGTTCATTATTTTCGTTTCGTTAATTTTAATTTGTTCGTTTTATAGAAATACAATGTAATACTATTGGCTTTCTATAAACCGAACGAGAGCCCCATTCATAAGAAATTCTTATGAATGGGGCTCTCGTTCGGTTCATAGAAAGGCAATAGTACTACATGTTTTCTATAAGCCGAAAGTCTATAAACCGAACGACTTTCGGTTTATAGACTTTCGGCTTATGGAATACATGTAATCCTATGGCTATTCTATAAACCGAACGTTCGGTTTATAGAATAGCCATAGGATTACATGTATTACATAAGCCGAAAGTCTATAAACCGAACGTTCGGTTTATAGGCTGTCGGCATTTAACTATACAGAGACAGAGTCTCCATTCATAAAATTATGAATGGAGACTTTGTCTCCGTGTAGTAAAATGCCGAAAGCCTATAAACCGAACGTTCGGTTTATAGAATAGCAATAGGAATACATGTATTCCATAAGCCGACAGCCTATAAACCGAACGTTCGGTTTATAGGCTGTCGGCTTTTAACTATACGGAGACAAAGTCTCCATTCATAATTTTATGAATGGAAACTCTGTCTCCGTATAGTTAAATGCTATTGTATTCTATAAACCGACTCTATTTCGGCTTATAGAATGCAATAGTACTACGAATGGACGAATGAACGAATGATTTTCGTTTATTAACCATTCGTTCATTCGGCTTTCGTTAGCTTAGCATTTTCGTTCTTCGTTTTTCGGACGAATGGACGAAAATGCTATTTTCGGACGAAAATGCATTCGTCCGAAAACGAATGCACGTGTCTAATATATAGTATATTCTGTGTATGAATCATACTTCTGCCGTTTAAGAAGGCATTCCCCATATAGCCAACAGTCATGAATTTTCCCGGGCAGTCCTGGATTTTAGAGGTCCTGTACTGTTAATTTGGTCAGTCCTGGCAATAATTCTGCCTATGCAGAATCTCCCAGACACACACTATCTAAATTAGTAGAAATTAACCTCAGGCACCTGGTATCTGGACCGAGGGATGCTGGAGCTCCATACTCCGGGGTCATACAGTGTTGTGTGACCCCCCCCCCCCCCCAAATTTTAGTTCAGCCCACGGGAAAGGGGCAGGGAGTAAGGTTTACAAGTATGATAACTTCCTTGCAGCCTATACCACTGCAAGACCAAATCTTGTTCAGATTGTTCTCAGTGGGATCCCCTGCACAGTCAATTTAGACTTCCCAACACTGGAATCTTATTCCACCACCATAAAGAAATTTGAAGCAAAATAATAATAGTAAAGTAACCATTAGATTATCCTCCAAGCATAATAATTGTTAATGGCTACAGGCTGTAGAGAATAAAAACAATATTGTGAATTCAGTGAGCCACACACAACAGAATGGCAATTAGGGTGACACCTGCTGTCTATTATTTGTATAGCATTCAGAGAAACCTAGGGGTCTATTTATATAGGTCTAAATTGCCACAGAATTGAGGCAACTCAGGTGTAATTGTCGAATTGCGCGAAAAGCTGCACTTCCCCTATTCAATATAGGGCAGATCGGGTACATCTCGGCTATTATACCCAAATTCGCAATGTCAGTTCGGGAAAATTCGGTTCATGTAAAACTTGTCCTGAAAAGCATAGGATTCACCCTATTCCTGAAACCTCGAATGATAATCGAAATCCAAGGATTACAATTCTCCAGATATTCTTTGGAGAGTTGTATATTTTAGGTCCAAAAGCTATATAACATTTTTTACAGTCTAAATTGACAAGGGAATTGGTAAATGTCACCAAAATAGCATATTTGAATAAACATGTGAATCCCATACACCAATAAGTAACTGCAATAAAAGCTACAGCATTGGCACACATATGTATGAATATACATCAGCATTTATTATTTCACACTGACATAACAGCTCTTATGGACTAATTAAACCGGTGATATCATGTCACCGGATCTAGGACACTTCCGCGCCGCATCTTCATCGCTGACAATTCAGCGCGGCAGTTAGAACGCTGAACTGTCAGCAATGAAGAATAACACGGCCATTTAATCGCGGCAGCGGCTATGAAAGAGCTGACAGTTCAGCGCTGAACTGTCAGCTCTTACAAATGTACAAGTAAAAAGAAAATACCCCCCCCTAATAAATGACCCCCCCCAAACCCCAATACTAAAATTAACCCCAAAACCCCGATACTAAAATTAACCCCCGAACCCTAATACTAACCCCCGAATCCTAATACTAACCCCCGACCCCTAATACTAACCCCCTAAACCCTAATACTAACCCCCGACCCCTAATACTAACACCCTAAACACTAATACTAACCCCCGACCCCTAATACTAAAATTAACCTTCTAAACCCTAATACTAACCCCCGAACCCTAATACTAAAATTAACCCCCTAAACCCTAATACTAAAATTAACCCTGAACCCTAATACTAAAATTAACCCCCTAAACCCTAATACTAACCCCCGAACCCTAATACTAAAATTAACCCCCTAAACCCTAATACTAAAATTAACCCTGAACCCTAATACTAAAATTAACCCCCTAAACCCTAATTCTAACCCCCTAAACCCTAATTCTAACCATCCTTACTAAAATAAACTAAAATAGCTAAAATACTTACCTTTAGCGATGAAATGTCCCGCGATGAAATCTCCAGCGACGATCTGTCTTGCGGTGCAGAGTCGGCGGTGAAGCGGCTGCGCGGAAGCAGCCGAGATGAAGTGTCCCATCCCCCATGTCACCTACAGAGTGGCATCACATCACTAGATATTGATCATGGTCACAGTTGTTAGGATATGTGTACCCTCCCACCCCCACGTAATGTATACCATTACATTTTCAAAGTGAGGACGCCAACATTGATTTGCAATGCAACATTCTCCACTGTGGAAATTAAAGGCTACCTTTACATATGTGAGAGCTTCAGACAGGGCGTAACTAGAAACCACCAGACTCTGGTGCGGAAATTGCCACAGTGCCATCCAACCCCACCCCATGATACCACCAGTACAATTACTGCCATCATTATATATATTTGAAGGTCAGAGGCACGTGGCCAGCCCCTGATCTCATTCTCTTCAGGGGGGGTCATGGGCCTTTTGGAAACCCCCCCCCCCCCCCGCACCAAACATAATAGATGGGGGCCGAGGCACTTGGCCGGCCCCCTGGCCTCAGATTTTTTTTATGTGGAGGGGGAACTTAAGGGGGAGGGTACATTATTTTTTTCCAGGAGGCCATTTTGGCCATGGTTTTTAAAGGGGAGAATACCGCGAATCACTACCTTTACCGAGCGGAAGGAAATGAAGGCGAAATTAGTTTAGCGAAGAGATCAAGGTGGTCGAGTTGAGAGGTAGGATTGTATTTATAAAATAAGTCACATTCAACCTCCCAGAGTAGACCCAATATTATGTAAGTAGAAATACATGGCACAGGGATCAGGTATGTTCAGTATTTTAGCCTTCCACACAGACCCAAAAGGCATGCACTTGTGTGTGAGGAGAGAGACCTGTGTGTGAGGAGAGACCTGTGTGTGAGGAGAGAGACCTGTGTGTGAGGAGCGACCTGTGTGTGAGGAGCGACCTGTGTGTGAGGAGAGAGACCTGTGTGTGAGGAGAGAGACCTGTGTGTGAGGAGAGGAGAGAGACCTGTGTGTGAGGAGAGACCTGTGTGTGAGGAGAGACCTGTGTGTGAGGAGAGAGACCTGTGTGTGAGGAGAGGAGAGAGACCCGTGTCTGAGGAGAGGAGAGAGACCCGTGTGTGAGGAGAGAGACCTGTGTGTGAGGAGAGGAGAGAGACCCGTGTCTGAGGAGAGGAGAGAGACCCGTGTGTGAGGAGAGAGACCTGTGTGTGAGGAGAGAGACCTGTGTGTGAGGAGAGAGACCTGTGTGTGAGGAGAGAGACCTGTGTGTGAGGAGAGACCTGTGTGTGAGGAGAGAGACCTGTGTGTGAGGAGAGACCTGTGTGTGAGGAGAGACCTGTGTGTGAGGAGAGAGACCTGTGTGTGAGGAGAGGAGAGAGACCCGTGTCTGAGGAGAGGAGAGAGACCCGTGTGTGAGGAGAGAGACCTGAGTGTGAGGAGAGAGACCTGTGTGTGAGGAGAGAGACCTGTGTGTGAGGAGACAGAGTGAGGAGAGAGACCTATGAGTGAGGAGAGACCTGTGTGTGAGGAGAGAGACCTATGAGTGAGGAGAGAGACCTGTGTGTGAGGAGAGAGACCTGTGTGTGAGGAGCGAGACCTGTGTGTGAGGAGAGAGACCTGTGTGTGAGGAGAGAGACCTGTGTGTGAGGAGACAGAGTGAGGAGAGAGACCTATGAGTGAGGAGAGACCTGTGTGTGAGGAGAGAGACCTATGAGTGAGGAGAGACCTGTGTGTGAGGAGAGAGACCTATGAGTGAGGAGAGAGACCTGTGTGTGAGGAGAGAGACCTGTGTGTGAGGAGCGAGACCTGTGTGTGAGGAGCGAGACCTGTGTGTGAGGAGACAGAGTGAGGAGAGAGACCTATGAGTGAGGAGAGACCTGTGTGTGAGGAGCGAGACCTGTGTGTGAGGAGAGAGACCTGTGTGTGAGGAGCGAGACCTGTGTGTGAGGAGACAGAGTGAGGAGAGAGACCTATGAGTGAGGAGAGACCTGTGTGTGAGGAGCGAGACCTGTGTGTGAGGAGAGAGACCTGTGTGTGAGGAGAGAGACCTGTGTGTGAGGAGAGAGACCTGTGTGTGAGGAGAGGAGAGAGACCTGTGTGTGAGGAGAGGAGAGAGACCTGTGTGTGAGGAGAGAGACCTGTGTGTGAGGAGAGAGACCTGTGTGTGAGGAGAGGAGAGAGACCTGTGTGTGAGGAGAGAGACCTGTGTGTGAGGAGAGAGACCTGTGTGTGAGGAGAGAGACCTGTGTGTGAGGAGAGACCTGTGTGTGAGGAGAGAGACCTGTGTGTGAGGAGCGAGACCTGTGTGTGAGGAGAGAGACCTGTGTGTGAGGAGAGGAGAGACCTGTGTGTGAGGAGAGACCTGTGTGTGAGGAGAGACCTGTGTGTGAGGAGAGACCTGTGTGTGAGGAGAGAGACCTGTGTGTGAGGAGAGAGACCTGTTTATCTACCCAAGTAAATAAATATCTGTACCTTGTCTGCCTTAACTGCACTATGCATCAAAAATTACCAGCAGGTCCACCATCCGAAATGTTGAAGTCTTTGACAGCCGAACGCGAGGGTCTCTCGCTGCTAGCGCAGAGACACCCTCGTCTTTGCATGGGATGAGCATGCAAAAAACTTCACTTGTGCTCTATTAGAAGCACAAGTGAAACACAACGTCTAGTGTCCCTTTAAGAGCCGTGATCTGGTCTTCCAGCAGTTCCCCAGCTTCCAGTGCAATCAGTACTGTGTATCCATTGGATTGTCCGTCCCCTGAAATCACAGGTGTCATTACACAATCCCTCTGCAAGCTATCATTTATCCATGCCTTACAATCATCTAATCAGTGCTCAGTATCTACCCTAGGGCTCAGTAAAGTCATCAGCCCTGTTATATTAAAGACTATTCAGGAGGGTCACAATGTACAGCCAGATAATCAGGTCAAGGTAGAAAGGAGGCCAAATGAATGAATCCCCACAGGTCCAATTCCTTAATATCTACCGGAGACACTTCACCTCTCCAGGACACCGAGGGATGTCTAGAGCCCACCAATTATAACAGCAAGAGAATCTGTAGAGCTCACTCAGTGCTACTAACCTGTAGACTGTTAGGCATGACATTCCCAGTTATTCTGGTCATCAGGCAAACCCTGCAAATACAATACATGGGCTGCATCTTGCAGGATTAGTTACATGGAAGAAAGGTGGTAAATGCATATGTGCCAAGTGTCCCTATTTAGCAGGGACAGTCCTGATTTTGAACCCAAATCGCTCTGGCCATTTTTCCTCCAAGGCAGTCCCTTTTTTCTACAAGCTGTGTTTTCCCTGTATTCAGTGACGAGTCTATCACAGAGCAATAAAACTTACAGGTTTGTTAAAACTGCAGTACACGTGTTTAAATATTATATGTTGCAAGTAAAATACTAAGATTTTTATTTTAAATGCCTTATCATATTACAGAAATAGCTAGCAACTGGCACATACAGGTGCTGTTCCACTTAGAAATATTCCATATAAGAACAGCCTCGTGTAAAGGGAAGTTAAATAATTCAGGTCTGTTGGCATGTATGGGAGGGCATAGTTGCCAACGTCGGCCATGTTTCCAGGGACACATATTTGTTCCACGTGCTGCAGAAAGAGCATGCAAAGTGCAGCCCGGCAGTATGTAGGATGGATATACACACAGACACAATCCAATTAATTAATCAGGGTGGAGATCTCATAGGACCTACAATGATGAAGGAAGATCTAACCCAAGATTTGTGTTCCCCTGATAGAGCTATTTTAGCTCACAGTTATCCTTTAAGTCCTGGTAATGCCCAAAGCCACATCTTCAGCCACTACTAAAAAACAAAACAAAAGTGTCCATCTTTGGTTATTGTAAATGTTTGAGATATGTGAATATATGTAACAGTCTAGTCACTGAGGGTCACACCTGGAGCTGATTGCTCAACGTAGCTCGTATCTGATGTGTTCATTTAACGCAAATGTTCCTGTATAGAAAAACAAAAGTTCAAAACGGCTGCTCGGGTATAGCATACACCTGAAGAAGTAATCATCTAAACTGTGAAATGCGTCGGACTATCCATGATGTTCACCTGCAACTTTTCTGATGGCCCTTATGTGCAAAACCAAATAATAAACAACTCTAATTCACACCTGGTGCCGTAATCTTAACATACATTTCTCCCACTAGATCCGGCAGAATTTTATTGTGGGGAAATAAAGTTGTTTATATTTTATTACACCATCAGTGATGGCTTTATGCAGAGTGCGCGCTCCATCTTCTGCTCTATGGCGTCTTTGTGTTATTTAAGGAATTGAGAGTGTCCTACTCGTGTGACGCTCCTCGCTCCTCCAGACATGAAGTGAAAGTAAGGTGGAGGTTGATTATTATTATTCGTAACCCAAATTTGAACATGAACCAGAAACTCTGCGAATGGCCCCAAAATGATAACCGAATAGAAACTGAACCTGAATCGTTGTGTGCCAAAAACCTCTGAACAAATTGGTAAATGTATCAAGAGAGACTAAACCCAGCTCTCTTTTTTTTTTAATCAGGCAGAAGATGGCTTCTGTCTGATTAAAAAGGCTTCTGAACGACGCTACTATGGAAAGGACCGTAAGACTGTCTTGCTCTGTTGCCACCGTGACACCAACCATCCCGCTTTAGCAAAGATAGACAAAGTGTCTGTACGAGGACACCAGTAATATGGCAGCAATATGATCTATCGTTGATATCCAGAAATAGAGTGTTTCTTTATGACCTTGGCATCCCTCCAGCTACTGCTGACTTCAAATCCCATAATTCCCCACTAGCTTTTTTTTTTTTTTTTTTAGAACTGCAGAGATTTATGGTAATTGTAGTCCAGAAACAGCTGGAGGAGGTCACAGTTGGATTCCCAGGCTATAGGATCCACTGGTTTGAATGCTTGGATGGTAATCTAAAGCATGAATTAAATTATTGTAAAAAAACCCAACCCATTTCATTATCAACACTGGGGGTCACTGTTGCACCGTACCTTACAAGGAGAACTTAAATAGTTTTTATTCTCTGTAAATTTCCTTTAGGCTCTTTGTCCAAAGTGCAGAACATCAAAACAAACACCACTGGGAATAGAAACTAAACTGCAATACTATATAATTTTCTAGGAAGTGGTTAATGTGACTTCAGAACTAGATGGCGATGTATAAATAAACAATAATAATAACTCACTGTGCTAAGTGCGCACTGTATAGACACCAATTTTGAAAAGGCTTCGGTTAAATAAAATACATTGGTTTGCCGTTCTTCAGACATGTCATAAACATACACAGAATGGCAGAAATACATCTCCTTCACAAGGATAAAAACAAAGATAAGTCACAGTGTACCTGTAGCCACAACAATTGGCTATGACAAGTCTAGATCCAAGGTACATAGGGTTGCCATACCGACCGGCAGGCTAGTAAAAAAAAAAATTGGCACCAGGCCAATGTTAAGTCTATGGAGACAGTAGCAAGGCCGGTATTTTTCGGAAGAAAAGGTGGCAACCCTATAGGTACACCACTTGTTAGTAGTGGTGGCAGGGGCCATCTGGGCCAGCTAGGGTGGCCGGCCCGTTTGCAGTGGCAACCCCTGCGAACACTGTACTTACAAGTGATGTGTGGACAAAGCTTATATGTGAACAGTGGGGGTGTATTACACTGGTGGTATCATTGATGATGTACTATGTGGCTAGAGGGCCACGTGCCAATCTTACCACCTTGGCATGGTGGTTTCTATTCATGTCACTGTCTAGCACACTCACATATGTTATAATACACTTTCATATACACAGTAGACAGTGGTGCAATGCCAAGCAATGTGGCCATCCCCACAGCAGGCATGAAGTGGTAGCACGTGGCATGATAGTGGGAGGAACATATAACCTAACAGCTGTTGAACGCAAACAATAACCAGTGATGTGATACCAATCTACAGCTGGCATTATATCACCTGTACTGTTATACCACAAGAATTGTTGGTGTATGACATTATATATGTTAATGTAGATCCATATGTATAAGTGGCCATTCCATAACTTTTATCAGGGTTACTAAGTGGCATATCTCATATGTGTATTATTTATTACAGTTCCTGTTGATTGATGTGGTAATCCATACCTCCCTACTCTTCATTCCCGGCAAATCAGAATGGAGGAGGATGGAGCTTGGGTGGTGGAGGGTCAGCCATATTGTGCATGTGCAGTAGCCAGTCTCCGGTGTCCCCCACACCTGAGAATTGACTTTTACAGCCAGATTGCTGTCCCAGAGCTATTCCACTGAGCTCTACCCATGTCCCAAAAAGCAAGACAAAGGTAGAGCATGGCAGGACACCAGGATTGCATTCCAAACTGGGACAGTTGGCATCAACTGCACCATATGCCAGGAATTACCCTGAGCGGGACATACGTTTGAGTTTCGGAGGGGAAGCTTCTTTAGCCGGTGCCCAGTCCTCTCATGTCTAAGTCACCCTCTGCTTACTGGGGCACAGGGTGAGGGGGAAACCCAGTCTGGCCAGCCCAATCGAGATCTCTACAGGCTGGTGAGCTATAAGGACTCCATGCACCTGACTGAGACATCTAGATGCTCTGTGGAACTCATGAGCGAATAGGAACTTTGTCACAACTCGCTGGAACTTTAAAGAGTTGTCGTTCTGGGCCCCAGTGCCCAATTGGCCCAATATTTGGGACCCCAAACTATACATAGACACCCTGGCTGTGAGCATAATCATTAAAGGGACGGTATCACCTAAAGATTGCTTTACTGAGTGCCAAGAAAGTGATTGAAAATGATCTATATGTTTTGTTAGCAAAATTGCAAGTAACTTATGCAAAAAAAGGTGTTTTAAATGTGACTGTGGTGTTTATGACATCACCTGTGGCTTAGTATGCAACTTGCACATTCCCTATTTAAATGCAACTATTTGCATGTCAAGCCACAGGTGTGGTCATAAACAGACAGCACAGACACACAGACACATTTAAAACACTGTATTTTTCCTTATTTATCCATCCACTTCATCCAATTTTACTAACACAATGTATAGATTTTTTTTTTTTTAAATCATTTTTTATTCTCTACATTCACATAACAATGTTGCCCGGGGCAACGTGTGTAATTCTCCCCACACAGGGGCTACTTAGATTATAAAAAAAAATACTATTGTACACTGTGCTAATGAAAGAACCAGATTGGGGAACAGAGTTTGAGTTCTGTGTCTTATTGTATGTAAATTGTGATTTCTGTGTATAAATGCCAGTGTGTGTTAATAAAGGTGTGCTTTCATCCTACCCTGAGAGTCTAGGCCTCTTGATTGTGTGAATTGAGCAAGAAGCATTGCTCCTGCTTTAGTCCACCATTACCCTGATCTAGACTGCAGTAACCAATTAAAATCAACTCTATTAGTCTGTGGATTCCGCACTTCCTGGCTGGAGGAGTCCAAGAGTGTCATCTCAGACTAATGGAGCACCGCTTGGCGGTAGTACACGTCACACACCATTTATGCTGTTTCAGGGCCATTTTGGGAGGACTTGGGCTATTTTCGCAATAGCCGACGTTCTTCCATAGACTTCTATGTGAGGACTTCGGATATTTCTGCAATATCCAAAGACCTCCCGTAAAAGCAGGGCTGTATTGGCCTAGTGGAAAAATTCCTGGTGGGTTGGCTGCCCTGGAATGTTTCCGTGGCCTAGAGAGAGAGAGAGAGAGAGCAGAAATATGTGTCTCCTCAACTAAAATGTCACAGATGGGTCTAGTCACTAAGCGAGAATAGCTTGAGGAGGTGGACTTTCATTTGAGATCAAGTCAAATTCGGCACCAGCGTTTGACTTAGAAAAAAAAAAGCCCAGGTTTGAATCTTCCCCATTTAAACTCAAAAAAAAACAAATTTGACTCAAAAATAGCTCTGATCATTTCCCCTCCCATTACTGTCAAAGTGGAAGATTCGAACGTGGGTTTTTTTCTAAGTCAAGTTCATGTGCCAAATTTGAATTAGTCTCAAAATAAAGGTTTAAGGGCTAAGATGGCACAGAGAGGTAGTTTGGGGGCCTAAAATTGACCAGAGTTGGTGTGTGGGGCTAATATGGCACAGATAGGCTGTTTTAGGGGCTAAGATGGCACAGAGAGGCTTGTCCAGTTCCTGAATACATTTACTGTAGGGGACTCTGCTTTGGTAGAGGCATCTTGTGTAAATAACTCAGTGGAGTTTGATGCTATCAAGATGTACTACAGTACAGTCCGGCCCTGTATAGAAGTCTATGGGGAGGATAACGGTTATCATTTCGGTCGATGGAACTCCAGAGGAGCTCAGCTGCCGTAATGTTGGCATGCAAATCATCTATAATGGCCTATCAGGGTCACGTCGGTAATCTCTGAATGGCCTGATCACTAAAGTTATCCCACAGGGGACAATTATTACTAAAACATATGTTAACAAACTGGTGTCAAATGGAGGTAATCAGATTGTCAGTATGTAACTTCATACATCACTACGGGGGCCATTTGGGGGTCAAAGTTCTAAATGTGGGCTAAACTACAGGAACATCTTCCATGGTGACTGTTCCACTTCCAGAACTTTGCTCCAGATTTTACTTTCATGAAAAAAAAAAACAGATAACAGATCCAATGCTCAGTCTTACAGATAGCTAGGGGTAAAGCTCTTGATTTAGAGGATTATTTTTAGGTGACATGTTTCCTATATATCCATGGCAAACAAGGTATTGCACTTTTATTCAATGACCTTTTCTCTGATCACAACAATTGCCTGCTCTACAGGTTCACCGCCGCTCCTGTGAGCAAAGAACGAGTGACATCACTGATATCGTGATGCTCCATACTGCAGCTTCCTCCGCTAGGTTAAAGCAGTGCATTATGGGTAACGTCAACGACAGGAAAGTAAAATATACCATATTAAACTGCTTAAAAACTAAATCTGCCGCTGACCTTCCTATAATCACATTTACATTTTAAAACAAGTGGTCTCCATGATTATATGTTTGAGAATGAGTTCCATTAATCTCAGAGCGATTGTCAAAGGGCGACCTTTACACTTTAATAAGCCAGAAATAACACTGGACGGCAGGCTGGCTTCCTTAGTATTTAGTATTTTTTTCAATGAATGCAACCTTTAAAAACGGTGTCTG
The DNA here is from genome assembly GCA_036172795.1 of Pelodytes ibericus. Lineage (NCBI taxonomy): Eukaryota > Metazoa > Chordata > Amphibia > Anura > Pelodytidae > Pelodytes > Pelodytes ibericus. The sequence continues at coordinate 61,389,747 of CM069866.1, read as the reverse complement.
CCAAATGGGATTTACATCCTTGTTTCACCGCCTTACTATCGGGGCATGATAAATGTACAATTAACATCCATCTGCCCTTTCGCAGGTGAAAAGGATACACAGTTTTTAAGCAATCCAGTTTGGAGAGACATTAATTTAATGAAGGAACAAGTTAAGGCCAGTGTCGGTTCTGTGAGACATTAAACATCTTCCCTTAGAGTTTTGTTTAATATTGAATCTACAATTATCACAGCAATGGGCAGGTTTCCTCTGGAAATTACTTCTTGGTGGAGGTGGACATCTTAGTTAGGGAAATTTCGCTGGGATGACCTTTCCTGGTTGCTTTTTCTTCCTTTTTCAGTACCTACAATATAATAAAAATAAAATTTTTTTGAAATTGCGTTCTCCAACGGCAGCATAATCTTATTTAACGTTGCCTTGTGATGAAAAATATCAGTTGTAGTTATAAGCACATGCTTTATGTATATATATTTATATATACACACCCACCCAAACACACACCCAAACACACACATCCACACCCAAACACAGACACACCTGCACACACAGCAATGTAGATCTTATCTTTTGCCGTTCCCTTGTCAGTTCACTGTTTTGTAAATAGGGGTTATTTCTAAAAACTGGGGCAAAGTGGTATCTAAAGAGCAGGAACATTCCAATGGTCTCCATGGCGACTGCTCGACTTTTAGTATCTACAAATCTCTGAGAATACAATGGAACTAATCAGCGGGATCCCATGAATCATCCTTTGGCATGGTTCTGGATGTTTAGTGTCTTCCGTTAGTATAACGCTTCATGGGGTGGAAATGTACTGGCCATGGCTAAACCACATCCCACAAGATGCACTTTACAAAAAAAAGAAGAAGAAGAGAAGTAGGGAACAAAATGGGAAGGGATTGCGAGTAGTGATGGCAAACCTTGGCATTGCCGATGTTTGGAAAGTTCAATCAACACTGACTGCGCATCATGAGATATGTTGCCTCAAAACATTTGTAGTGCCAAGGTTAGCCATCACTGCTCTAGACACTATTCCCTTATTATCTTGTTCTCTTCTCCAATCATTACCTATGTTATCAACCTCATCTTATGCTTCTCCTGTCAGCCCCTTTCCTCTATATAAGGTGTTCGATTGTGAGCAGGGATTTCTATATCATATGTATTTATGTTTGCCTCTGTTTATTTGTTTGAGTATACAGACAAGCGCTGCATAACTTGCTACAAATAAATATAACACATGTAATGCAAAAGAGCAGTAAAATATGTACCATTAATCAGATTCGTACAGATTATTTTCTCTTTTATATCTTCTTACTAAATTAATTCCAATGAGCAATTACACTTTATTTCTATTGGATTCCTTAAAGATTGATATCCATTCCTATTGACCATTAAATTGGTAATGCTACCCGTAAGTGTGATGATAAAAAGGTCCTGTTCAGTACTGGCCTGGAATAAAGAATATATAAAAGGCCATCATGGCATTGGTTGTCAGTCATCTCCACGCACCTTGTCGATCATATCCTGTGACCAGTAAGGGCACAGCAAGGGGTCGTCAGTATATCAATAAGGGGCTGGGTTTGAGCTATATATTGTTATTGCCCACTTTCTTGTATCAAGATTTACTTTATTTTATTAGACTGATTAATTGTCTATTTAAAGTGACACAACATGGTTTTTTTTTTTGTCTCGGGAATGCCAATCATGTAAACATAAAGCATAGGTTTTATTTATTCTGACCTGATCACATTAGAAGAAAGTACAAATATAGAGCAGTAAAATGGGTATATTGATTTCAAACTCATCTGGTTGTCCTAGAAACAGTGAACTGCATCCGGGCTCGTTACTGTCACATCACAAAGAAAGCGGATTTTAATTTGTAAACTGGCAGGGGTATTAACGCGATCACAAGGCTCTGTAGTGACACTCTCCGCGATTACAATCTGGCGCGCGGTGGGTGTGCTTCGCAAGCATAATCATTCCGCACGGGGACATGTATAAGCATCACAACTCTGTAACCTACTAATTGTATCTCTTTAATACTGAAACACAAATTACGATTCACAAATGATGAGCTGCAAACTGACATTACGGCACTCTAAATGTATGTGAGTATCACGCGGGGGAAAAGATGAAAGAAATAGTTTTAAGCACAGCAAAAGACATTCTGCACATCAAACACTGTCTCCTTTTGACGTGTTCTCTCCACAGTGGTCTGTATAGATTATTCTACTGCCCTATTGTGAGTTATTATGAAAAATATATATATAGATATATGTTGTGTATGTCATATGGTCAAATTATTGTATATTACGCGACAAAATAGGGAAGATGAATCTAAATTCAACTGCAGTGTGACTAGGATCACATAATCAAGCTGCGAGAGAATTATGCTGGGGGCTCTCCTCGGGCTACAAGGAAAAGGATAGATAACGGTTATCAACTTGCTCATCAGTGTCATTGTCGCATTAATATTGTATGACAGGGTGAATTGTTAGAAGGGCTGAAATGAGTTTCAAGGCTAGAAATGTTACGCCAAAGGATCTAGCGGAAACGTGAAGTGTGACTGTATAGATTTGAAACAATTTGCTGTTTTCGGGCCATATTAAATTAATTTTAGGGTCCGCAGAGTACCATGAATTCTTTCTTTTTTACAAATACTTAGAAAAATTGATTCTTTTTATATTATCTTATACCGTAGGTTTTCTTTGAATGCTATTTGAAGTTCGACATTCGTTAGGCGGTAAAGATAAGAATTTATCGCAAATCATTAATTAAGGAAACGGCAATTAGCTTTGTTGAAAATGTCTCAACGTAACCAGAGATCTAAAGAAAATCTCTTTGAATACAGCAGACAATTATAGTTTGAAAGCAGCGTAAAGGACAATTGTAGGCAAAACATTAAGTTGTGTTTGATTGAAAGATTGTGTCAAGTGTAGACATTTTAAATAGAAATGTTTTAATGAAAGAATACAAATAATGTACCTTACCGACTCTCCAAATTAATATATATATATTTATAAATTACAAAGGTTCGGCTACATTAAAAAAAGGTATTTATTAGAAGGTAACAACACATTTATCACAAACACACAGCCCAACCCCACAACTCAAACCCGGCTCTCTCTATAATATAGTAATTCCCTTCCCCACATGTTTGTTCTCACCCACAGTTAGGCCTCCAAATCTAGTGATGTCTTATATCTACAAATTGACTCTTACCACCTCCACCAAGGACAAAAATAACAACTGGATAATTTCCAGCATGACAATATCTTATATAACGTTAATTTAGATGACGCAGTTCACATGACATCCTGGTTTCCCTACTAACCCTTCATTCTTTCCCTCCCACAGTTTGCTTAACAGAAGTAATGAAGTAAGTAATAAGGGGAAAGAAAGATTCTTAGCCTTCTCACTTAGACCTGAAAGGAAGACAAGTTACCACATATAGCTCTATCGGGGCAGACATGTTGTTTAGAATGTTGGGTCAAACCTTCCTTCATCTGACCTAATATTCTAACATGGCAGCCCCCTGACAGAGCTATACAGAGTAAAGAGTATATACAGTAATGTACGGTATTGTGTATTCTTTCATTAAAGAATTTCTAGATAAAAAGTCCTACACCACATGCTATCTTTCAATTAAACACAACTCATTTTCCTTTAAAGAACTGAGCAAGGAGCAAATGAGCTTGTTTATATTTTTTGTAACCTGAGTGAAGCTTTCCTCATTGAGTAACATATAAATTAGGGCTTGGCAAAATATTTGTAGACTGTAGGAGGCAGGCAGATCCACCCACAAGCCAGCCAAGTATTTTTTTTAGGAGCATTAGAAGTGACACATCCATACAGTAACATGTAAAAAACAAACCAAAAAAGCCAGCAGTAAGGATTATGGGAGTGCTTGCTCCTTTTACAGGGCTCTGTAACATTCTGATATAAATGATCAAAGTGCAGCAATAGCAGTAAAAATAAAAAGTACAGAAATGGAACATGACCATCAAAACGACTAGTTTGTGTAGATTTGTCTTTGGATTAAACAGGCCCGGTTTCCACAGGTCTGTTTAATCCAACCGAAATGATGGGTAGCGAAGGAGTCGTGTCAAGTTAAGCTTCTATGAGTTTGGTTGTCAGGAACTAATGAGACAGGTCACCATCAAGTCTTATTACACATTTGTCAATGGTCCTTTTTGGAGAATCAGACAGACAATCAATCTTGCATGAGATATTCTAATTGCATCAGCTTTCTACTGGCTCTGCTTCTAAATTATAGGACTGAATGAGACCAAAATAGCCAATGACCCTTTAAATGTGTTAATTACCTAACGATGCGTGGCATACTGATGCCAGCAATTTTCTTCATGGGGAACTGTAATTATTATTGCAGGAGAGCAAGAATGAGGAGTCAGTGGGGCCTGTTCACTATTAATGCAAAACATTAGACATTAATAGCGGAGTGGAATATAGGCAAGTTAAAGAACTTTCCTAAATCAGATTTCTGCGGTTCACTTGTCAATCCACCACCGTGTTTGATCAACAGTCCACACTGATTTTACACTGCAATAAACAGTATTATATTTTGAATTTAATCAAGCTCTGAGGAGAAACATATATGATATAAAATGTGTCTTTTGTGAGTTAATGTGTACGGAAAAGGTATATCTTTTTTGGAAATATATTTGATATTTTTTATCATTAAACATGTGCCTGAGATCCCTGTACATATCAAAAAGTGACTGTCTAGTGCCAAAATGCATCTTCCAAATATTAATGCATATTAATGTGCTTTCAAAGTCCTTTAAAATGCATGTTTTACATTTTGCATTGATTAAAATATAAATATACTTACAGCTAGATGGAATTGTGAAATTACAACAGTTTGCAAGAAACCAGGCCTGCCCACACTAGATGTTTTTTTTTTACACTTGCTGCAAAAACCAATGAGAATAAAGCCATTCAAATGATATAGAATTTCCTGTCTCTCTAGTGATGTCATCAGACAATGTATTGCACTGTTAAGAGATCCTACTGTGTACAAGAGCAAGTCTATTACAGTCCACACAATGCATTGTATTCCTGCAGCACAGGAAGTGACTAAATGAAACACAACTTTATATGCTCCGTGTCTATATAATCAGTGAAGCCACACCTGCGGTAATCATGCAGAGTAATCATTGGGGAGGGCTTGAGTCAAATATTAAAAAATGTGATTTATGCAGAATGCCTGAATCAAATCACACTGGGGAAAAAAGCCTGTGCACTTTACAAGCAGTGATCTTCATCTTGCACCAAAGCGTGTTTGGGGGCTAGACTGTCCTTTTAAAGTAGGCCTTTCAGGAGGAATTGTCTTTAAAAAAAAGCTGCCTCAACTGGCATTGATCATTTTAAAATCTTTTCAGCAGATTATTTGAATACAATTTGACTAAAACATTTGTAGCTAACCTGTGTTTCCTGTTGTTTTATTTTGGGGGCACATTGCATCATTTTTCTCCTTCTGCACAGTGAAATGTTAAACTGAGGAATTTACAGGTTCTGACTGGCAGTGGCATTGTATTTTTTTTTTTTTTAGACAGGATAGTTTAGAAATGTGATGCTATGCTAAGACTGAAGCAGTCATGTCTTCACATTCTAATTGTTATGCAATAAATACTTTTTATCAGAAAGAGAATAATAATTTTCCATAATACTGCAGGAAACATGTCTGCTTCGAGCTTAGGCATGCTAATCTAGTATTGCTAAGCCATTCTACGTCCTAGCTAGCAATCATAAGAAACAGGACAACCCAACAGCTCCTCTGACTGCCAACGGGTAACGAGTGTTTATAAAAGTGGTTGATTTACTTTATTGGTAAAACTACACCATCCCTTCCAATTTCTATGGGACACTCAGGACAAGATATCCCAGAGACACAAGACAAAAAGGTCAAGAGGAGACACAAAGGAGTCTCTTATTGGAGATGTCAGCAGCTACATAGCCCAAGGCTGCTTCTCTGGGGAAAGGAAATAGCCGTCACTTCGAAATATATTTGCTGTCTTACTTTTGTTTTGTTTGTTTGTTTTTTTGCACAGGTTACAGTTATGTTGTAGCTGTCTATGAAATGTAACTGTTTTATATCATTTGGGAGCTGTGTTATAGTTTGGCTAATAACTAATCACATTCAGGTGTATTTGTCTTCAAATTGCAAGCTGTTTGAAAGATGTATATGGAAACATTTTAGGATGAAACTGGGAAAAATCGGAAAACGTTCAATGGCCCAAATGAAACAAAAAATATCAAATCCTTATCAAAGGAGAAACAGCATTGAATGGAATGTAGCTACTCTCCCCTTGTTGGATCACTTGTACAAACGGTATAATCCTGACATAAGGACAACTTGGAGAGCCCCCTGCAGCCATGTTGCCAGTAGGCAAGCTGTATAAGCAACGTGCACAGTCTTACATAACAGCAATCTTGTGGGGGGAGGGGCTACAAAGGAAGAGGCGGGATGCATGAAATTTATGGGTGGAGCCATACCGGGCTGAGAGGTGGGATTGCATTGTATGGACTGGAGAGTCAAAGACCCGACCCAAGCTAGGAGGCAAGCTGGCAGTTTCTGGTAAATGGTAAAAATAATTTTGTATTAGTGTATTTGTTTTTTAAATGTGGACATTCTCCAGTTCACCTATATTTTGTTGATTATTCTGTAACTGGATGGTGCATTAAAGAGCCGCTAAACTTCTTTTACTTGTGCTTCTAACATCCAAGCACCAGTGAGAAGTAGAGATGGCTCTAATATGAGGCTAAATTGTCAGCGGGGGCTTTTTTTTTTAAGGCACATGTCACTTCATCCTTTTACTGGCAGCTGAAACTATCATCAACATTATCTCACTGCTAGCAAGGTGAAGGACCCCCGTTTTCACATGTCACCAACAGAGGGGGCATGTTGGGACATCAGTTTGTATTTTCAATGCAAACAGTACATAAACCATGTATAGTTATGATGCTGCATTGTCCTAAAATAAACAAAAATACAATTATGATGGGTGACCGCAGTGGACAGTGTATAGGGTTCAATTAGCAACAGGACGGTCAAAATTGCATCACAACATGAGCCTTAACACCCTTCTTAACCCCTTAACACCCAAGGCTTCTTTGGTGGTGTTTTGTCCAAAAGGTGATTTTGTGTTCTTAGCCCTGATCACAGTTTTGATCCGAGCCAGGGACACTGAGACAGAGATCCCCGAAATATCGCAAGACCTCGTGACATCACTCGTAAACATCAGAGTTCGGGCATGGCGTGATTGTAGTAAATATAACCATTGGTTACGTTTAGCCTGTCAGCAGTAGTGTATCTTCCGCAAGGCAAACAAGACACTCGCATAGGGCGGCACTTTCCCAGAGGGCGGCACTTTGCCAGAGGGTGTTAAAGCACACTTCTGGTACTTCAAACATTTTCGCTCCCTCCACCACCATTCAGCAAGCTTTACCGCCTTCCAATTAATCTGGGTGATGGGGGCATGTCCTGGACGTGGTGGGGGTATGTAAAATGAGGGTGATGGGGCATTTAGTGTGTATGCCATGTGGGTGATGGGGCATGTAATGGGGTGATTGGGCATTTAATGTGTGTGCAATGTTTATGATGGGGCATGTAATGGGGTATGTCGTGGGTGTGCAACGTGGGTGGGGGCGTTCTTGAATTTTGTCTGCCTAGGGCAGCACAAAACCAAGATACACCACTGCCTGTCAGACTGAGGACACTCAAAGTGGCCTCATCTGTCAGAGGGGATGGAGAGCACAACCCCAGTCTCCTGGTAATGATATCTCCTGTGGCTTTATGCAAAATGAACTCATTCTCAATTTGAGTAGTGTAATTTGCATATCAAGCCACACCACAGACACATTTATAACATATTGTTTCTTATGTTTATGCATTTGCATGCAATTTTACTAGCACAATGCGTAGATAAACAATGTTTAGGTTGACTGGGTTATATGAAGATACCCCAGTGAACGTAATACAGTAATTTGTGTCACGTGACTTATCTCTTTATTTATCATAGGTTACATGTAAGTATTTGGCCACAGTGAGTAACAACTACATTTTCATGATGTCTTTATCTGCATCAAACGTAACTCTATTGGAGAATATTTAGTAGGCAGGAAGTGTTATTGGACCTACCCCTCTCATGATTCTTTCCCGGAGCTCAGCATGGGTCAGGGGTCTCTCCTCCTCCTCTGGCACTGGGAATTCGGTGTCACTGTCATAATCGTCCCTTTGAAAAGAAGCAAAACATAGGTTGTTAGTGATCTAGGCTTGTAACATATGAAATGGTAATAATAAAAAGGAAGGGATTCTTTACGGTAAGGACAATAAAGTTATGGAACTCACTGCCAAGAGAGGTAGTGCTATCAACCACAATAGATGCATTTAAAAATGGTCTGGATGGGTTTTTTGTTTTTTTAGGAAAGCCGAACATACAGGGCTATTAATAATAGAATAAGCATTAATAATAGAGCTTATTGATCCAAGGATAAATCTGATTGCCTTCCTTAGGGGTTGCCTTAGCTTCCTTAGGGGTTTCTGCCTTCTTTTGGATCAAAAGCTGGAATGATAGATAGAAGTGTTGCACTTGATGGAGTTGTGTCTTTTTTCAACCTAAATTACTATTTTGTTACTATGCTGTAAGGGGGTGGGGGGGGAGGGGCAGGGGGTAATACCAACATTTTAAAACTTTATTAAACTGACCCACGCTGACAATGTCAATCATATCTCTATAATGTTTAGTTAAAGGGACAGTATCTCCTAAACATGTAGAGAATACAAAATGACTGAAAATTGTCTATACATTATGTTAGCAAAATTGCATCCAAATGCCTAAATAAGGAGCAAATATGGTTTCAATGTGTCTGTGGAGTCTCCTGTTTATGACATCACCTGTGGCTTGATTTGCAAATTATATATTTTCCAGTAGCTCATTTGCATACTAAGTCACAGATGATGTCATCATATCCATAGATGCATTTAAAACACAATTTTCTCCATCTGCTTGGAATTTTGCTAATACAATGTATACATCATTTTCAATCATGTTTTATTCTCTGCATTCACAGTAAAAATAATGTGTGGGTGATAGAGTCCCTTTAAGAATATTTCACTGGATTTGTACGTGAAAAAATCTCCAAAGAGGTATGGCCTGTCACCGGCACAGATGGTCAGTCTAACACTCAAGCTTTGCTAAGTATGTGTGCTAGTGCTTCGTTTCTCCCCTAAAATATCTAATATCTACTAAGCACGACATGCTATTCAGATACTTTAACCCATTAGTGACAAGACATTTTGACCTTGACTTTCCCTTGGCGACAAGGGCTGTTTTTACATTTCTGGGGTGTTTGTGTTTAGCTGTAATTTTCTTCTCTCTCACATACAGTACCCACACAAATGATATGTTTTTTTTATAGTCATAAGAAGGGCTTTAATTAGATAATATTATGTACATCATATCTTATAATTTACTACAAAATATGATGAAAAAATAAAAAAACAAGACCTAAAATATAATTTACACAAATACAATCATTAAAAAAGACCCCGTCTAAATAGTTTCTAAATGTTGTCCCTAACAGCTAATCTAGCCCTAATCCTAGTTTTAAGCTAAAACTAGGATTAGTCAAGCAACATATTCAGAGCGATGTTAATTTTTTTTCACTTCCGAAGCTCTGATCACAAGAGGGCATAGCCATATGCTGCTCTGTCAATATGGCGCCCACGATCGCTGCATGGGGCAATCGTGGGTGCCCCAGAGAACAAATTTCGGTGCCGGGCTATTGCCTAAACAGACCAGCACCGTTAGAGCGGTTTTCGCAATCATTGATTGCGAAAACCACTCATTTCATAAACATGCGTACCAGAGAAATCCTTCAAAATGGCGCAAGCTTTATTAAAAAATTCACTTGACATAAATCTACTTCCAGACAAATATAGCAGTCCACCCAATCATATTACTGTTCTGCTAGATTATTTCACATTTTAATTTTTAATAGTCTCAGAATAACATGAAATCTGATTATCCTAGCATCAAAGTACAGTATATAATTTGTGAATAGCTAATGAGCCACTTTTGAGAGTTTTGAGAACTGTTTTTTAATCATTTGCATTAAATTTGCATTTTTTTTTTTCTTTTGCAGTAAGGTGTTCATGCTCCATAAGAAATGTAACATCTTATCTCCCATATTGTTATGAATATGCCCTTTTCAGTTTTTTTGTGTGTGTTTTTTCGTACATGATATAGATTTTGAGAACCGCTATCTTCCAGAGTCAGACATGACCCATGCAGAGAGTAGTGCTGCCGGCAGCTTATTTAGATACCAAGTGAGGTTATCTCAGTGGAGAACTGTCTCCGGCATTAGCCGATACATGACAAAGCTATGTGTTAATGCTACGCACATCCTCCATCACTTTGGCAAGTATTATTCTACTGTGACTAACCGTTGCATACAAACAGAATGCAAAATCGAGTTTATCTTCCTGCGGGGTGTGTATGTTGCATTTTGTATACATCAAGTTATAGGAAATCCTCCAATACTTTTCATGTCAGGAGTTAATTGCAATTGATACATGTCGCTGAAATTTCAATGTTAAATTAGAATGTGCTATGCCTTTAAAAAAATAAGGATCAAAGAATACTCCTCTTCCTATCAAGGTATCCCAAGCAGACATGTCATCACAGCCTATTTAGAAACACTCGTCAAAATTTGTAACGTCCACATCAAGTGCCCTGCTACATGATTGCTATATGCAAATGATCCTCAGTATATTTTACAAGTAATATAAGGAGGCAGCCATGTACAAAATTAATGTCATTAATTTCATAGACAGCTGGAGTCCACAAATCTGATCAGCGCTAACATAAACTATAATTATGCTGTGTCTGTACAGCAATAACGTCTCTGGTTTATAAATCATTCCCTGCCGTAGTCAACATTTTTTTTTTTTAATACATATTTGGATTTTGTTAATTTTTAATAAAATGTCACGGAGTTGCCTTGAAAGAAAGCCAGTACTTTTACTTACTTAGTTCAAGAACAGCAATCTCACGGTTTGAAACATGCACCATAAAGCCCATTCAACATGGAGTGCATGTAGGCCTACGGAAAAACTAGAGAAAGAACCACAGCCGAAGGTGGGAGATATAAGTACTAAAGCTGAACTATTGTTTGTTCAGAGGCCACGGGAGTTCCTATAGCAATCATTTACATTTACCCTTTTTTTTTTACACACTGGAATTAATACCCCTCTGTGTAAAAAAAGAAGAAGGTAATTATCTTAAAACATCCATGGGTAAGTTACTTGGTCATGAAAGGATTCATTTTTTTTTCCTGAAGATTTGCTGACTGCCCAAGTGCGATGTCCCCAGAGACATTCAAAAATATGTTTGTTTGGCTGAGAGATAAATTGAAATCATTTAAAAAGAAGACCTTGTGGAACCCGCACTCCTTCCATCAAGCCACATCTCTTGAGCAAATGCTTTATATGCGCCTTTTGTGGGGGACGAGTGGGCATAGTTTAAATTTTCAGTCCTTCCAGGTCCACAAATATAACTGATTTTTACCTATCACCAGCTTCCAAATGTGTTAAGTTAGATTTTTGTAATGGGTGATGGTAGTCTATAAAATGTGTGATAATAATACAGTACTTTTTCTGGAGGCTGCATTGAGCTTTTTTGAAGATGTTACTTTTACCCAAATCCAGGGGCATAACAAGAAATCATGTCAGTGCCATCCTTGCACCCAAACAGCATGTCAGTACCATGTTTGCCCCCTCACAGCTTGTCAGTACCATCCTTGCCCACAAACATATTATCAGTTTTATCAGGGACGGCCTTAGGGGTGTGCGACCAAAACCCAGGGGGCGCCAGAGGAGGCACCTGCCTACTGGCACTTTCTCTGCCACCCCCCCCCCCCCCCCCTTGCAACAAGCTTAAAAAATAAATAAAGTTTTTCTATGTGAGGAGCCATTCATCTGATCGGCACCATCACTAGAAGCATGCAGCCTCTGAGTAACGGGGAGCTGCACGCTGTCTCCCTGCCCTGTGACAAGAACGCCGCTGCCTCTTCTGGCAAAGACCTGCTGCTGTTAGTCATCACACAGCCAATCAGAGGGGAGCAGGGGATATGAGTCATCATATCCCCGCCCCCAGCCCTGATTGCAGAGAGCCTATGGAGGGAGCAGGTCTCTATAGCCCCCTAAAGTTGGAGTCGCAATAACAACAACTTTGAGGGCTGAACAGGCTATACAAATGGTGCACTAACCAATATGTTAAGCTGTATTATACGTTCAGGTGTATTATACATTCAGTATGATTGATATAGTCCGACAAGAGGCCATCATTTTAGACTGAAAGCAATCACTGACACCCACATTTTGCAAACTTGACCTAAACAGACAACAAACTAAAAGACAAACAATATTTCATGAGCAGATTCCTGAGATCTTTGGTGGTAGTGAGGCCTAGTCCTTACCCAGTGGCAGGCGGCTGTATATGATACATAGGTGCTTGCATGTCCGTCAGTTGTCCCAGGAGAACTCTGGCTGTATCCTGTGGGTTGTACGGCTTGTCATAATTCTAGATGAAAAAAGAAGAAGAAGAGAAGCTTTGTATGCAAGTTTGTGATTGTGTGGTTTATTTTACAACCTATTACTGTGATGCGAACCTTGTAACTAGTGTCACAAACCTATAGTTCACTAGTGGTTGATAGACTAATAGTGTCATCACACCATTTATTCCAACAACAGGTGGCGGGACACTGGTCTGCCTTCTACTTTATTTATTTGATAAATATTAGAGGGATTACACCCAAAATGTGAGTTTTAGTCAGGCAGAAGATTGATTTAAACACCTTATCAACATAGAAACATAGACATAGAAACATAGAATGTGTCGGCAGATAAGAACCATTCGGTCCATCTAATCTGGCCAATTTTTTTTTTTAGTACTTTTATTAGTCCCCCGTTCCCGGTCTTATAGCTAGGATAGCCTTGTGCCTATCCCACGCATGCTTAAAGTCCTTGACTGTGTTTACCTCTACCACTTCTGCTGGAAGGCTATTCCATGCATCCCCTACCCTCTCAGTAAAGCAATACTTCCTGATATTACTTTTAAATCGTTGCCCCTCTAATTTAAGACTATGTCCTCTAGTTGTGGTAGTTTTTCTTCTTTTAAATATACTCTCTTCCTTTACTGTAGTAAAGAACAGTGCTCAGGCTACTCATGCTCTGTAGTTGAAGGCCTGTTTAAAGACTGTCAGGCTTTGTATTAGCTGTGAGGTAGTAAGCATACTGACACCTTGCAGAGCTCATGTTTTGGAAGTCTTGCAATATACTCAGAACAATACACAACAGGAGCACTGTTCACAGGGAGTTTTTTTCAGACAAAGGTGGCCTGATTAAAACCTACAGTTTAAGCTTAATCTCTCTTTAAATATGCAATATAACATTCTTTATCAACTAAATAAAAGTGGCATTTCAATCACCTGGCAACTGTACCTACCGATTAATGATCCAACGGGGCTTTATTCCCCAAAAGAGAAAATGGGAAAGAATTGACAAGAGAATTTCACAACTCGACTACTTTGGATTTAAAGTTTGAAATTCCCTTCTCAATCGAGAAAGGTATGAAAAAATACTAACGGTGGGTCATAGTGATCTGGTGCTGAAAGTGTTAAGGGTTTAAATGGCAGTAACTAAAGTGATACCTTTTGTGTCCGTCCCTGTTGACGTATTGGGTTTGCGGTGTGTGGATCGCAGTTTATAAATCAAGGCTTTGGCCTAGACTTTGAGGGTTTGTTCAAATGAACAGAAACAGATGCAGATTAAAGAAGTGGCAAACGTGTCTTAAATATGTGTCTTTAAATATGCTGAAAGCAACAAAAAAAGTCTGAATGAAACCGTAAGCCTTTTCTCTCTATAGTTCTTAGTATTTAATGGCGATTTGTCACATATTTGTCGCTTTCATCGCACTCCCATCTTCCTGCCAGCCGCAAACCGCAGGGGGATATATTAGACAGAGGATATTTTGTATAATATACTTTGTCCTTGATCCGGCATTAACCATGCTATTCATGCTTTTGTACGTCATGCTGTTCACGGTTCTGGTGATGATTTGATTCTTCCTACCTTGGAGTCGAGGAAAGACTGAATGGCCAAGATTTCGTTGGTTTTCTGCTCAATGAGACCGAGATACTGCATGATGTTAGACTCGCGGATGCTGGATGACGATCCCAACATTTCATCCAAGACCGAGCGGTCACAATTGATCTTCTTGAATACGGAATCAATCCCTAGGGAACAGGCGGTGTTAGTGTTAACTGATTGCGGGACAAGAGGGAGACTAGTAATTTGCAGGGAAAGTTATGGAGAAGACAAAGCAGGACGGAGAGAACACAACAATCTGATTTAACGACAAACAAAAGAAAGAAAGAAAACAGGACACAGTGGAGTATAATGGAAACACCTAGGAGAAAGCTTGTTTATTTATTCTTATTAAACCGACCTAAGGGTCTACTCAATAAAGAGAGATGGGCATTTCAAACGTTAGGCCAAAGTAGCCGAGTTGGAAAAATTCTCCAATGCAGATGAATGGGAGAACGTCTCCTACTCGGCTACTTTGGCCTAAAGTTTGACATTCCCATCTCATTTCCCTGCAATTCTCTCTTTAGTGAGTAGACCCTCTAGTTATTTTTCTGTATATTGTACCATATTGTTTCATTTATGTGAAATGGGCTTATTTCTTCCAAACAAATGACAGTGCTCCTTTTGTTTATAATAATATGGCATCCAATAAGGAGGGCTTTGGGAGATGGGCAGGACTGTTGTTATAGCAACACCTCTATTACACATATTTATAGTTCTTAGAAGACAGAAAGAGGTGGAAAGAGGCATCTGTCTCTTTTTCTGTACAGAGTACTCGTCTAAAACAATTTGCAAGGAGAACTGTCCCTTTAAATATTATTACATGGCTTTTGTTACAGAAACATAGAACGTGTCGGCAGATAAGAACCATTCGTCCCATCTGGTCTGCCCAATTTTCTAAACACTTACATTAGTTCCTGGCCTTATCTGATATCTAGGATAGCCTAGATGCTTAAACTCCTTCACTGTGTTAACCTCTACCACTTCTGCTGGAAGGCCATTCCATGTATCCACTACCCTCAGTAAAATAATCCTTTCATTAGTCCCTGTCCTTATCTTATAGCTAGGATAGCCTTGTGTCTATCCCACGCATGCTTAAACTCCTTCGCTGTATTAACCTCTACCACTTCTGCTGGAAGGCCATTCCATGTATCCACTACCCTCTCAGTAAAATAATCCTTTCATTAGTGTCTGTCCTTATCTTATATCTAGGATAGCCTTGTGCCTATCCCACGCATGCTTAAACTCCTTCACTGTATTAACCGCTACCACTTCTACTGGAAGACTATTCCATACATCCACTACCCTCTCAGTACAGTAATACTTCCTCATATATTACAGGTTGAGTATTTCTTTTCCGCAGATCTGAATACCATTGGTTAGTCTGACATAGTAAAAGTGATTTTATTTGCTCTATACAGTATTTGCATTGATACTGTATGTCACAAGTGGTGAGAGGCTTTAATATATCTTACTGGTGAAAATGACCAGTTATCCCAAATGATCTGTTACCCAAAATACTTCTGGTCCCCAACATTGCCCCAATTTAAGACTATGCCCCCTTGCTGTGGTACATTGCAACTCCAATGAATCAGTCCCTCTACACACAGACTAGCCATTTGAAAAGCATTGCGGACTTGAATCAAGTTTATAACCACACTTATCTTTCCTGTCGGTTGAACGGTTTGCTTTACAAGCAGTTACCAATGTCTTTATCGATTGAGCTATAAATTGGTCCCTGGGGCTCACACTTGCCATCTGATCCTACTTTCTGCTTTACTGGACTTGAGTCAATGTTTCCGTCTATTTCCTTTTGATTTCAAACTAGAAAATGATGACTTGATCCATATTTTTAAACTTTTTTTTCCCCCCAACACATTTAAATCATTTCTAAGTAGCAAAAAGGTTCTATGCCTTGGACCAATATATTAACTTTGCATTGGCATAGTTTCACTATTGGTTTGTCGAAACCTTTCTTTTTGGAGCTAAAAAGGTCAACCACAAATAAAAAAAAATCTGGAAGGGCAGATTATAAATGGTTTAATATACAAACGAAAAAAAAAAAAAAACTAAGTGGAGATGAAAAAATGTATTTACAAATTACAGTGCTTGTTTTTTTTCTGCTTCTTACAAATGCATGAAGCTCTTAGATAACAATAGATAACAAGAAACCGCAGAAAGAAAGAGGAAGGACAAATATTGATGTACTTAAAAACAAGACTGAGCCTTATATAAAGCAGTAGAAGTCATACGAGTCCGTCCTGGAAATTCAGTTACCATGAAGAAGGCCATAGATCAATTATGTTGCGTGTGAGTTGTGTGTGGCTGATGATTACAGGTCATCTAATGGGTTGGTCCAGTTGTCCTTCATAAATGAGCGGATCTGAGACAAGGCGACGCTTCTAGCCTGATGATAAATATGGGAATTCATACTGTAGGATATATCTTCCTGATCTTCTCATATCCACACATTTGTTTGAATTCCAGGTCACAAAGGGACTGTCTGCCGCTCCATCTTGGAACGCAGGGCTCCCCAACAAGGACCGGTACAATGACCGTTGGCAATTTTGATTTAATAGAATCGAATAGTTGTGTTAAGCAAGGGATTAGTCGCAGCTTCCTGTGGGTGTGTGTAACAGAGATTGTAAGGACTGAGTGGGACAAAGGCTACTGTCCAGTTGGGTATCAGTGTCAATCGCATATCTAAGTAGCAATACCAACTTATAGTCTACCAGGATCCGAATAATCAGTCCCAACGCCCTTGTTGATTTGTTTAATCTCTGTCAGACTGATTCTTTCCTTTTTGTCATCCCAAATCAACCTTGAGAAGCTTCTACTTCTACTTCTAATATCAGCAGCCAGTAAAATAATGGGGAGTGCCTGATCTGAAAAAAGTGAGGTGAAGTGACTTGTGTGATACATTTAATATTTCTCAAATAATAGGTGGCATGTTTGTAGAGTACAGATTGCCCAAGAGTTTGGCGAGCTTTATTCTTAAATAGTCAAAATTTATTTTTTTCCCAATTGATACCCAATTCGGTCAGGTGAGATGGAAGTCTATGTTCATCTAAATAGAGTACATTCTTTTTTTAAATCTATTTATACTGAATCCGGCAAGGTAACCCAATGTCCTAGGATGCCCAAGACAACCTGTCATGGAATTTGTAGCTTTGAGGTGGCCAAAAGGACACTGTCTGCGAAAGCATTTATTTCGACTATGGAATTACCCTCCCCTATAAAGCGAGGTGTTGTGTAAAATGCAGATTCCAGGATCTAGGACTTTATTAAATATCAAAGGCGAGAGAGGGCAGACCTGACTGACACCCCTTCCCACGATTACCCTATCGGAGTCCGGTCCATTCACTGTTATTTGTGTTGTGGGTTATTGTATTAATTTCCGAAACATTTTTAAAAACGGGGCACCAAAATATTGGAACTTGATTAGTCTCTCCGGATGCGGTCATGCCACTTATCAAAGCCGATGCTTCTTAATGCAGTCGATATATGTAGATTAACCCTACAACACTGAAAGGTTTAACCCCCGCCTTAAAATTGCGGGGCTGGGGCTGTTGAAAAGGTGCCGGACCCTCTAATATAATAACAGGTTGAGGGACTGCCCCTGGTCCCATTAAAAAATAAATATGGCCCCCAGGGCCAGAGGCTGACAAAATACCCCTGGACCAACATTGTCCTCAAATATGGGACCAACGTTTTTTAGGGGAAACGTGCTCTATTGATGTAATTGATTGAGGTAGGATTGTGGCGAAATCTTGCCACACCAGCAAGAGTGACTCAGATAAATGTCACCTAAGCAGTACAAGTGAGAGCGGGAGGTGATCTGGAAGTTACGGTAAGTATGGCAGAAGCAAAGACAGCAGGTCTAAGGCCAAGACCAGGCGGCATAGGATCCAAGGCAAGTCGACAAAAGGTCAGAACCAGGAGAGCAAACAGTATACCACAGTGCACAGCAGGGTTACATAGCCTGACAAGGCAGGTAGCGGGCGAGGTTCTTGGTGACCATGGGTAATGCACACAAGGATATGCCATGCAATCAGCTTCTACACAGGACTCTGGACGAGAACAATACGCGTCTATACTTCAGGCGGGAATGACATTAGCTATAAACACTGAGAAACCCAGTTCAACACCAGTCAAGGTACAAATGTGTACAACCTCATTAACCTTATTCACAAAGAGGGCCACGTCCCTGCCGTATGTATTAACATTTTAGAAGCTCGGTGTACGTGGGAGCAGTGATGACCGTTTAAGAAGGCTGATGACTGTTCACACACGTCATCCTCAGCTCTACTCTATTCCAATAATCTCCCGATGCAGAGCACATGCGAGAGAGAGATCAGTACAGCTCTCTTACTAGTAACCAGGGCATCTCAGGCCACAGCATCTGTACAACGCCTGCCTTCAGCAGCGAGTTTGCCAAGTGCAGCTGAAGGTCAAAGTGCCAGTCATGCAAGTGTCATTTCTCTTCGTCCTCTGGCATAGCTTCACACTCTTTTCTAGCAGAACAGTTTGCAGCAAGAATTTGAAGAAATTTGAGAATCAAAACATCTTGGGATGCAGAATCATGCTTCTCTGTAGAATACCTTGAGTGTAAAATTCATATTGATTACACCAGGAGCACAGATATAAAACAAGGCAAGAATCCGGTTGCCCAAGTTGATTTTATATAATCCAGTTTCCATCCGTGCATGTTATAATTTCTGCAAGTCTACCGTTGATAGATGGAATGAAATTATTTTTTTCAACAGTGGAAAAAAACTTGGAAAGGGGAGTAAATAATTCCAGCTATATCAGATATTAAGTCATGGGAAACATGCGTTTTCTATTGTATGTATATATATTTATTTATATATCAGTATACTTTATGTAACAGATGCAAATTGACAATAAAAGTATTAGCAAGTCACTGTTACTATCTGTCACTTGCAGATGTTCTTGATCCCTAACTGTTACGCTTCGCATTGGACAATCTCCATTTTGGACCACAATCCTGTTTCGACTCCAGGCTCCGGTGTCCTGTTATAGATCTCCATGGGCAGCTTGGTTGCCACCCTCACCCTTCCAAGTCGGAAGAAGGGAGGGGAATGTAGGGTTTGCAACCAGGAGCTACAGGCAGCCAAGTGACCAAATTATCAATTACTATTCAGAACAGAGCCACCATTCCTCAGAAATGACTAACCAGTTCCTAAGCATCTCATTGATCAATTGACTGCCTTCCTCAGTGAATTATGCTTACATGTATCCGTCTGTTCTTGTGAGCAGGGCTCTCTACCTCATGTATCAGTCTGTTCCTGCAGGCAGGGCTCTCTACCTCATGTATCAGTCTGTTCTTGTGAGCAGGGCTCTCTACCTCATGTATCAGTCTGTTCTTGCGAGCAGGGCTCTCTACCTCATGTATCAGTCTGTTCTTGCGAGCAGGGCTCTCTACCTCATATATCAGTCTGTTCTTGTGAGCAGGGCTCTCTATCTCATGTATCAGTCTGTTCTTGCGAGCAGGGCTCTCTACCTCATGTATCAGTCTGTTCTTGCGAGCAGGGCTCTCTACCTCATGTATCAGTCTGTTCTTGTGAGCAGGGCTCTCTACCTCATGTATCAGTCTGTTCTTGTGAGCAGGGCTCTCTACCTCATGTATCAGTCTGTTCTTGCGAGCAGGGCTCTCTACCTCATGTATCAGTCTGTTCTTGTGAGCAGGGCTCTCTACCTCATGTATCAGTCTGTTCTTGTGAGCAGGGCTCTCTACCTCATGTATCAGTCTGTTCTTTCGACCATGGCTCTCTACCTCATGTATCAGTCTGTTCTTGTGAGCATGGCTCTCTACCTCATGTATCAGTCTGTTCTTGTGAGCAGAGCTCTCTACCTCATGTATCAGTCTGTTCTTGTGAGCAGAGCTCTCTACCTCATGTATCAGTCTGTTCTTGTGAGCATGGCTCTCTACCTCATGTATCAGTCTGTTCTTGTGAGCAGGGCTCTCTACCTCATGTATCAGTCTGTTCTTGGGAGCAGGACTCTCTATCTCATATATCAGTCTGTTCTTGTGAGCAGGGCTCTCTATCTCATGTATCAGTCTGTTCTTGCAAGCAGGGCTCTCTACCTCATGTATTAGTCTGTTCTTGTGAGCAGGGCTCTCTACCTCATGTACCAGTCTGTTCTAGTTTGTCTTACTTATTATGTAGTTTCCTTCTATGCTCTGTACCTAGTTGGCGCTATATAAATGAATGGTAATGTAATGTACTGTCCGTCCAAAATATCACCTACTTAAGTTCTTGTAGAAATGAAACCCTTTCTTTCACTAATGTAATTAAATCTGTATTAGATCCGTGATTAAATACACGCACACATATGTAGGGGACTTGGTAACAGCATTGCCTTAAAATGATTGAAGAAAATGTGGCAATCTTACATAATACAGATAACATAATGTTAGTGTATCATAGTATTGGGTTATCTTTAAGTAAACAAACTCTTAACACATATGAAATATCGGCATCATCTCCTCTATCATTTTGAGTCTAGTACCTGATTTCAGCTGGTCCAAGATGTGCATTACTCCTGTAAGTTGCTGCTGGGAGGTGTCTGCTTGTTTCCCAGCGTCGTCCCGTTTGCCTTCAATATTCTTCAAGATTGATCGATGTTCCTGGTCCAGACGTACTCCTTGGGCTTTGAAAGCGTCCATTTCTTTTTTTATCTACAGGATAGATTACCGTTAGTATTTATGTGTGTACTTTGTTTAAGACAATGGCCTTTTTCAACAATGCATTGCAAAAAAACACGGACTGGGGTTCACAGACACTGACATATGTATTTATTGTTTGTAATGTTGTAAATGAAGATATTGGAATGTTATACACATCCGAATATAAAGTCTGGTAATTATATAAACGGCAAGTTTCCATGACCCAGGAAGTGATATGCTTGTTATTTGTTTACATTCCTGTTATTTAACACCACCTGGGAGGGGATGGGACTCTTCATCGCGGCTGCATCCGCGCAGCCGCTTCACCGCCGACTCTGCAGCACAAGACAGATCGTCGCTGGAGATTTCATCGCGGGACATTTCATCGCTAAAGGTAAGTATTTCACCGATTTTAGTTTGGTTAGAATTAAGGTTTAGGGGGTTAGAATTAGGGTTTAGGGAGTTCATTTTAGTATTGGGGTTAATTTTAGTTTTAGTATTGAGGTTTAGTGTTAGTGTTAGGGGTTAATTTTAGTATTAGGGGTCGGGGTTAGTATTAGGGTTTAGGGGGTTAATTTTAGTATTAGGGGTCGGGGGTTAGTATTAGGGTTAGTATTAGGGTTTATGGGGTTAATTTTAGTATTAGGGGTCGGGGTTAAATATTAGGATTAGTATTAGGGTTTAGGGAGTTAATTTTAGTATTAGGGGTCGGGGGTTAGTATTAGGGTTTAGGGGGTTAATTTTAGTATTGGGGTTAATTTTAGTGTTAGTATTGGGGTTTAGTGTTAGTATTGGGGTTTGGCAATCATTTATTAGGGGGGGGTATTTTCGTTTTACTTTTACATTTGTAAGAGCTGACAGTTCAGCGTTGAACTGCCAGCTCTTACAAAGCCGCGGCCGCGATGAAGCAGCCGCGTTATACTTCATTGCTGACAGTTCAGCGTTCTAACTGCCGCGCTGAACTGTCAGCGATGAAGATGCGGAGAACAAGTGTCCTAGACCCCACCTGGGATTGGTTAAGTTTGTTTTCCGTTAGGGCTTTATTAACGAAAGCGAGAACTGCAGTGAATTGAGAAGGAAATTTCAAACTTAAGGCCAAAGTAGCTAGAGTTAGAAAAATACTCCCATTCCACAGAATTTTTAAATACAGTGAGATCAGGTCACTGAAATGTATTGAGAAGGGAATTTCAGTTGAATGAGAGAATTTTTCGAACTCAACTACTTTGGGCTTAAATGACAGCTATAAGCAAATAATAAAAAAATAACTCATGTTTAATAGTAAAGATGGTGTGTATACAGATGAAACAATACAAATAAAGCACTTTATTGAGCACTTGCTTCATATAGCTCTAAAAGGGGGCAGACATGTTTAGAATCTTGGGTCAGATCTGCATTAACCTTTATGCAAGATTCTAAACATGTCTGCCCCCTGTTAGAGCGATATGAAGCAAAGAGGGCTCAAAAAAGTACATTATTTGTATTCTTTCATTAAAGCGTTTATATGTAAAATGCCAACACGTGATGCAATCTTTCAGTTGAACACAAGTTAATTTTGAAAAATTCGGAAATTCGGCTACTTTGACATATCTGGCCTCATTTCAGGACAGATCGGTCTATATTGAGTGAACCCTTAAAATAGCCGAGTTTCGATGATAATTAAATAAGAGATTTTATCCAGCTTGGGTTTTTTTTGCCTTTTTTTAATTCCCTGTACAAATCCCCACTGTTCAGTGACTAGATCCCACTGTTTTTAGAAGTATCGCAGCATTTGAGCACATATTCTGGCATATCAGGGGCACAGAGCTATGCATTAAAGGGTCTACGCAATAAAGAGATAATGGCAGGGAATTGAGAGGGGAATTTCAAACTTAACGCCAAAGTAGTTGAGTTGGAAGTATTCTGTCGTTCATCTGCATTGGAGAATTTTTCCAGCTTGGCTACATTGGCCTAAAGTTTGAAATTCCCATCTCAATTCCCTGCACGTCTCTCTTTATTGAGTAGACATTTATGTCTTTGTATTAGACATGTGCAAAACTAAAATTTTCGTTTCGTTTTCGTCCATTCGGACGAAAATGTTATTTATTTCGTTCATTACTGCATTCGTTTCAGACGAAATTCGTTCATTATTTTCGTTTCGTTTTATTCATTCGTACGAATTGGCCTATTTTAACCTCTCTTTCGGTTTATAGACTTTCGGTTTATGGAATGTATGTAATGCTATTGGCTTTCTATAAACCGAAATAGAATTGAAATAGGTCAATTCGTATGAATGGCGACTCTATTTCGGTTTATAGAAAGCCAATAGCATTACATGCATTCCATTAACCGAAAGTCGTTCATTATGTCGGTTTATGGAATGTATGTAATGCTATTGGTATTCTATAAACCGACTCTATTTCGGTTTATAGAATGCCAATAGCACGAATGGACGAATGATTTTCGTTTATTAACCATTCGTTCATTCGGCTTTCGTTAGTTTAGCATTTTTGTTATTCGTTTTTCGGACGAATGGACGAAAATGCTATTTTTGGCCGAAAATGCATTTGTTCGAAAATGAATGCACATGTCTACTTTGTATTATCTTTAGTGTATCTGTCTTTTTAGTAGGATAACTGAAGGAAATGTGCCCAGATTATGTGAAATGAAGGAAGACAGAATCTAAGGGTTCGTTTTTGCCAACATTGTAAAATGAAGTTAAATTCTAATAACGGCTGTATGTACTCACCTCAGCGATGTGTTCAGTCAATCTTTCTATTTCATTATTCTGTTCATTGACATAATTAAATAAGGCAAAGTTTCGATCTTCCACTGTAAGTTAGAGATATAAATATTAGCTAAATCTCAAAATTGTACCATTCTGCTGTTAAAGAGTCATAAATCCTTAAAAATACAAATTTGTTCTGGTACAATCGATGAATCTTTAGCATATTCTGTGCTCTCCCTTCTACTCTAGCACCGTCACCTTGAGTAACTCCTCCTCCCATTCTTCTTAAAGGACAACTGTCAGCATAAAATAAGTTCAGTTTATTTCAAAGAGTGCATCAAGTGTTGACATTTTAAGTAGAGGTGCTTTAAAGAAAGAATATATATAAAGCACCTTATTGAACTCTATCTGCTTGTATAGCTCCTATCTGGGGACGGACATGTTTAGAATCTTGGGTCAGATGAAGGAAGATCCAGTGCTATACAAGCGGAATGGGCTCAATAAGGTGCTTTCTTTCATTAAAGCATTTATATTTAAAATTCCTACATTTGAACTTTCAATTAAACAAAACGTATTTTTTGCTGACCGTTGTCCTTTAACTATTCGCAGTCATACCTTCCTGAAACATCTCATTTACATTCTCCTTAGCAGTCTCATACTATTTACAAATACCTTCCTCCCTCCCAGCTTACAAGACGGACACTCAACCAACTCACTAAAACATCAACTTTGAAACATTACCTCCCAATTCATAGTATTGTTTTGTACAAACACTATCGGACAACTATTATATGGAACGATGCAGAAGAACCATTCAAAAATGATAAAGAACTGAGAAACATGGCTTTGTACTGGGTGTATTTAAACTTTAGGCCTTTGTAGCAAACATTCTTCAATGCAGCCGAATGGGAGACTTTTTCCTTCTTTGGCTTTAAGCTTGTAATTCTGATCTCAATTCCCTGCAAGATCCTATAGTCTTCCTTTAGGATACATTTCTAGTTGTTGAACTTGATAAAAAAAAACTTTATACAAAATAACTGTTAAACAAGTACCCGATCCCGAGCCTTGCAAGTCTGAGTTGGTGTGATTAAAGTCAATCTCACGCGTTTTTTATAACTGCATGCCCTGCCAGCTTTTTAAATTAAGGCAG
Source organism: Pelodytes ibericus (assembly GCA_036172795.1). Taxonomy (NCBI): domain Eukaryota; kingdom Metazoa; phylum Chordata; class Amphibia; order Anura; family Pelodytidae; genus Pelodytes; species Pelodytes ibericus. The sequence continues at coordinate 61,365,035 of CM069866.1, read as the reverse complement.
GATAAGGGAAACCTGTAACGATCTATAATAACATTCTGCCTTTTCATCTCTTCATCAAATTATTGTAGGTTAGCAACCATTTCACTCCATTATATCCATGTCAAGGAATTAAATGACATTCATTGTTGGCATCACCTTGCCAACGTCCAAAGACAAAACTCACACATACTAATTGACAGCTGGCCTTAAGAAAGTATTGACACAGGGAGAAATGCCTTACAGTTCTCCTACGTGAATAGATAAAATGATAAGATTGACAAATCTACGGAAAGTTCAGGGAAGGCAATGACAATACCCATTCCATCCATGTGCATATAAAAGTGAGAAAACACCTTGGCAATTGGAAAGATGCGTGAATGGAACATAAATCCGTAGGGCAGCTTAAACCCCAGGAATTAGAGGCAATTAGAGGCAGTGTCTATTGGTTTGTGGCAAGTGAGGGCTCAGCCGGATTACACATGCCGGAAAGTTCCCGGTAAGATCAAATTGAGAAATAGATATGTAAGCTTTGGAAATTTATATGAGTAAAATAAAGCTTCGTATATATTTCAGCATACATTGATCCCAAGACAACGGAAGTAACTGGAAAATCAAGAGGTTCTACAAATATCAGCTCGATTAGTAAAAGACTGTCTAAGGATCCCCGAACCTGAATAGACGTATAGAATCCTGGCTCATGACATCATGATGGATACAAATAGGATTGCTACCTTGGCCATATTTTAACATATCGCTTTTACTTGCTTGTCCTTGAAGTATGTATAAATGATATGTGGCCATTAGGAAATCAATGAACTGATCAATGTGATTCAGTGTGATCCACTTGATCATTTAATTGATTTCCTTCTGGTCACATACGACTTCTACACACCATAAGGCAGCATGTACAAGTTATACGTGGCCGGTAACAAAAAGGTGGTCTCTCTCTCTCTCTCTCTCTCTCTCTCTCTCTCTCTATATATATATATATATATAAAGGATAATCCCTTGTTGGTGTATGTTCTATGACGATTCTCTGTGTAGAAAGTTTACCACTTAGCAATGATTTTATCCCCATGGAAGCTAATGGAATAGCCTACTGAGACCCCCCAGAAATGTTGTAGTTGGTCTTTCACTACGATCTGTATTCCAACTCAAATGGAAAGTAACATAATCCAATGTAGGATATTAAATTCAGTTGTACAAGTGTTTAATACAAGTACACTCTTCTGGTAGAAATAAGGAGGATCATTATACTCCAAGTCTGCCAATGATGAAAACGAGAGAACCATGGGCGCCATTTTTTTTTTTTTTTAAACTGTTAATGGAGTCATTAAGGGATGCTGTTATTTGGTCCATTTCCACATCCTCTAAAAGTAACTGCTTAACAGTTGTAATATAAGGATTAGACGGTTGTTTCCAACTATGAGCCAGGGCCCAGCACACTTTAGTTTTAAACAGTGTATTTTGTCTCTAACGTGTGATAATATAAATCTTCTTAGACATTTTACTTTTTTTTTCCCAGGGAGCTACCTCTGAGTGGAGAGAAAATAGATTAAAATAAGCCTCAGGCAATCCAACGCAGGAAGAGAAATCTGCCACTTTAAATTATATAGACAAGTAAACATATTTTAACCTTGTTTTCTGTCTGCCTTTTAGGTACTCGCCAATCTGTTCCCTAGAATTCTTGTCAAATGCAAACTATGAAAGCAATTTAAATTAACTTTACTGAGAGATAGGTTACATCAAAGAGACAGTGTGTCTTATCTCACCAAAAAAACAAATATGTATGGTGCTTTGCCGAATATATGTGCAGTATAAGTGCTAGATAGTTCAGTCTATTCACTGAAATCTAAGATTGGAGTTCAAGATTCGTGTTAATCTCAAACTGCAACCATCCAAAATGTAGGGGTGAGAGATTAAATAAACTGGTCCGGAAGCTGCCCAATGCTTCCTGACATTTAAAAACATATGGCGGGCTGGGGTAAGAATCTCCCCCACTTATTGTCTAAATTGTATCAGCTACTAAAAGCAGAAGATTCCTTTATACTTTTGTATTACTCTAGACCAGAGGTCTCCAAACAACGGCCTGCGGGCAATTTTTATCTGGCACGCAGCTCCTTCATAGCTAAGCGGTGCTTTTTTTCTGTAGGAGAGCCGCACTGAATGATCTGAGTGCTGGGTATCAAGCAACAACCCGGCGCTCAGTGAAACGTTGGAGCCAGTAGTGTATCTTCCACAAGGCAAACAAGGCACTCGCCTAGGGCGGCACTTTGCCAGAGGGTGTTAAAGCACAATTCTGGTGCTTCAAACATTTTCGCTCCCTCCCCCACTGTTCAGCAAGCTTTAGCTCCTTCCAATTAATCGGGGTGATGGGGGCATGTAATGGACGTGGTGGGGGTATGTAATGAGGGTGATAGTGGCATGTAATGGGGGTGATGAGGAATTTAGTGTGTATGCAATGTGGGTGATGGGGGCATTTAATGGGGTGATTGGGCATTTAATGTGTGTGCAATGTGGGTGATGTGGCATGTTGTGGGTGTGCAACGTGTGGCATGCTGTAGGTGTGCAACGTGGGTGGGTTCCCGAACTTTGTCTGCCAAGGGCAGCATAAAACCAAGATACACGACTGGTTGGAGCGGTACATTCTCCCATTCAGTTGAATAAGGAGATTATTTAGGGGGGTCAAATGGTTGAAATAATTAAAGGGACTGTATCAACTAAACATTATTGAAAATGATCCTTACATTGCATTAGCAAAATTGCAAGCAAATGCCTAAATTAGGAGAATTTATTTTCTTTTATATGTGTCTATGGAGTCTCTGGTTTATATAGAATCCACTCCACATGAAAGTGTAAAGAAGTAGAGGAAAACCATAATTTTAAACACAACTCTGTGTCTTGGTACAAAATAAATACACCTTCAGGCTCATCTCGTATAATATGGAAGTATGCCGTTATAAAGTCACCATGTGGATTCTCATCTTTGAGAGCGAGCTTATGAAGCCATGAAGCTCACGCTTCCATATTTCACAAGAGGAGCCTGAAGGTGTATTTATTTTGTAGACACAGAATTGTGTATCAAATAATTGTGTTTACATTTTCATCACAGTGGATTCTACCTGCGTTTATTTCTTCTGTGTAGAGTTGAACGCCATCTCACATTGTGGAACAATAATTATTCAACTTGACTGGGATAAGAGCGCTCCGTGGTCAAGATTGTGTCCGCTGCTTATGACATCACCTATGGCTTGATATGCAAATTACACATTTCTGACTGGTAAGGAATTCATTCACATAACAAGTCATAGGCAGAAGACTCCACAGACACATTTAAAACACATTTTTCTCCTAATTCAGGCATTTGTTTGCAGTTCTGCTAACACGATGTATAGATCATTTTCAATAATTTGTCATTCTCTAAATTATGCTTTAAATCATAAGGTTTATAAATCAATTTAATAACCAAATTTGTTTCAAGATGTCAAGGAAATCTTACAGTCGGGTTTGCGAGGCAGTGAACCCCATTTTTGTTTTGCAATGGTTTGGCTCATTCTCCAGCCTGTAGAGTATTTCACATGAGGGTTTGTTGAATACAGAGAGACTGGCAGCAAATTGAGATGGGAATTTCAAACTTTAGGCCAATGTGGTCAAGTTGGACAAATTCTCCAAATTCAGCTGAATGGTAGAATTTTTACAACTTTAAATTTAAAAATTTCAATTCCTGACAATTCTCTATTTATTGGGTGGACCCTATGAAAACACTGTGTTGAATATGTACCTGCCTGTATCCTCATGCCTCAATGCTTAATGGAGAACCAAAGCAAAGTGTACATGTATACAGGAGCAGGGTTCAGCACTGTAAGCCTCGATATGAAATGCTGATGTAAAAGCTAGAAAATTCCTAGTGTGAATGTAGACGTCCTGTAACTTTAAGTCATCTTTGTCTTGCAAGCAATCTCCATAGAGTTACACGGGGATCTTTGTTGGCTTGGCTTGCTTGAGGGAAACACATAGTAGCAGTGACTTGAGTTAATTAGGTTAAAGAAAATCCACCCGGTTCACCCCTTTGCCTATCCTGGTTCCCGCTGTATGCAAATAACATGAGTATTTGCCATTAGCCACGGAAGAAAAAAGAGTAATAGAGATAGAAAAGTAAATGAAAGACATTAGGGGAGCAAGTGTAACAATCAGAATATATCTTCTAGTGTCAGGCAGGACCTCTTTCCTCCCCCCTTACCTTCAATGAACCTGTTCACCAATATATCCAAGTTATCTTCCCCAGTGACAGTCTGGATTTGCTGGAAAGCTTGTTCGTAGGTCTCTATTGTTTCCTCTGTTGGGTCTTTCTTCTTCTTTTCCAATTCTTCCTTCTCTGTTCACATTGCAATGAAATAATGATAAATAGTAATATCAATAACTGAAGCCATCTGTCTGGGTGCTTAGGTTTACATGACATATTAAAATATGTATGGCTTTAACCACCGACTTTAAATATTATAGCATGCTTCTTTAACCACCGACTTTAAATATTATAGCATGCTTCTTTTACCACCGACTTTAAATATTATAGCATGCTTCTTTTACCACTGACTTTAAATATTATAGCATGCTTCTTTAACCACCGACTTTAAATATTATAGCATGCTTCTTTTACCACTGACTTTAAATATTATAGCATGCTTCTTTATCCACCGACTTTAAATATTAAAGCATGCTTCTTTAACCACCAAATTTAAATATTATAGCATGCTTCTTTTACTACCAAATTTAAATATTATAGCATGCTTCTTTTACCACCAAATTTAAATATTATAACATGCTTCTTTAACCACCAAATTTAAATATTATAGCATGCTTCTTTAACCACCATAATTAAATATTATAGCATGCTTCTTTAACCACCAAATTTAAATATTATGGCATGCTTCTTTAACCACCATAATTAAATATTATAGCATGCTTCTTTAACCACCGACTTTAAATATTATAGCATGCTTCTTTAACCATCGACTTTTTATATTATAGCATGCTTCTTTAACCACCATAATTAAATATTATAGCATGCTTCTTTAAGCCATAATTTTAAATATTATAGCATGATTATTTAACCACCAAATTTAAATATTATAGCATGCTTCTTGAACCACCGATTTTAAATATTATAGCATGCTTCTTTAACCACCACATTTAAATATTATAGCATGCTTCTTTAACCACCACATTTAAATATTATAGCATGCTTCTTTAACCACCGACTTTTTATATTATAGCATGATTCTTTAACCACCATAATTAAATATTATAGCATGCTTCTTTAAGCCATAATTTTAAATATTATAGCATGATTATTTAACAACCAAATTTAAATATTATAGCATGCTTTTTGAATCACCAATTTTAAATATTATAGCATGCTTCTTTAACCACCGACTTTAAATATTATAGCATGCTTCTTTTACCACCGACTTTAAATATTATAGCATGCTTCTTTAACCACCGACTTTAAATATTATAGCATGCTTCTTTAACAACCGACTTTAAATATTATAGCATGCTTCTTTAACAACCAAATTTAAATATTATAGCATGCTTCTTGAACCACCAATTTTAAATATTATAGCATGCTTCTTTAACCACCGACTTTAAATATTATAGCATGCTTCTTTTACCACCGACTTTAAATATTATAGCATGCTTCTTTAACCATCGACTTTTTAAATTATTGCATGCTTCTTTAACCACCATAATTAAATATTATAGCATGGTTATTTAACTACCAAATTTAAATATTATAGCATGGTTATTTAACTACCAAATTTAAATATTATAGCATGCTTCTTTAACCACCACATTTAAATATTATAGCATGCTTCTTGAACCACCAATTTTAAATATTATAGCATGATTTTTATCCATGGACTTTAAATATTGTAACATGCTTCTTGAACCACCAATATTAAATATTTATTATATCATAAAAAAGAGCTGCTGTTTCAAACCGAGAATTGCGCAATGTATAAATTTAAAGGGGCATTAGTAATTTTGGTGATGGAATGATTAGCTTAGTAAGCTCTTCTGTCAGACTGTGTAGGTAAAGCTAACAGCAGACAGGAGATCTACTCATCAGCTGTTTCTCAGGCAGTGGCAGGTCCTGGGTCAATACATGCGATCCTTGTTAGATCATCTGTGGATCAACAGGATCTCTCAGTGTAAATTCCCCTACTAATAAGGTGTGGACGAGGGAAAAGCGTCATGCATCTTAAAAACTATTTCAAAAATCGCAATATGAAAAATCCTTTTTTAATTGAGTGGCTTCTTTGGGTACCAAAGGGAATGTCCATTGCACCACCATTGTTTGGTGCCTTGCACATCACAATAAAATAGTTTTGTAAGACCAGCTCATCCAAGAATAGACAGAGCTAAAACAGCTTGCTCCGCGTTATGTTATCCAATCAGGTGGAATTGAATCCCCCCCCCCCCCCCCCCCCCCCATATATATGGGATCTCTGGAACATGGATTCAAGTGATGGGGAAGTCAGCAGATTATACCTATGGAACTAATGTATCTTGCCTGGAAATTAAAATTATTGATCCTACATGGGCTCAAACACTGTTTGGGACAGGACCTGGACCACCAATAATCTGTTGGGCACATTGAAGAGCGTGCACTGCAGTTAAAGAACGTATGTGTGAATCTGAGTGGATTCATCCCCACCATACAAGCTATTGCTGTCCAGGCTCCTTCAAGCTGGTCTCACAGATATTTAATCTTGTCGGGTACATATATCTGCTGCAAATGGCAAGCTTGTCACTCGCTGTATGGTTTGCAATGTTGTATATCAGTATGGACTGCAATGTCATTACGTGTAAAGCTTGAATAAGAAAATGGATAGCAACGTTTCAAATACTATCAAATGAATCAAGAGAGCGTAGGTGACCAAGCGTTTCTCCAAAAATAGAAATGAAAGAAATCGAGATTATGCCCTGGAGAATCAGGATGTCAGCATGGTTGAATTTAACAGCCGGATGTGATACACATGTGAAGACTTTGGGAGCCAAACAGAGGAACGCAGGAGCCAACCCGGTTACATTTAGAAACCAGGTAAATGGCAAGACAATTATGTAAAATGAGCAAAAGAGTTAGGAGCCGGCGTTAGGAGTCTTAGGAACCATGGCTTCCTGAGTGCCGGGATCTGTAGTATAGTTGATCACACAGGATCAGATGTGATATAGGCTTCCGTAGCAGAGCAGTGTCCAGATCTTGAACATGAAGGCCTCATATTATACTAAAGCATAGGCGTGGGTTATAAAAAATATAACAGAAACTATAGTTTTTATTTTAGGCTAAATGAGGGCATGTACAAAATCATCCAGTGAGCAGCTTCTAGTTCAGGGGCGTCCAATGTGCGTCCGAATGGCAACTGGGGCAAATCTGACAGCAATGTGTGATCCATCTGACTTAACTAAACATGTTCTCATTGGCCCAGTAAAGCTGATCTAAACTGATTATAGACTCCTCTTATACTGCTGCTAAACAAGCAAGAGATTTTATAACAAACTATTCTAAACCATTACTATGAATTTAAAAAAATTAATATATCCCAACATACTCATATGTAATTCATGGGCCTCTCCCTTCAGAAATAACTTAGATGCCCCTGGTCTTGTTGGAGAACAAAAAGCCAATCAACTCTTTCAGCCAATCAAACTCCACAGCTTTTTCGATTATTAGAAAATGAAGTTTTTTCGTCATTATTGGAGCGATGAGAGTTGTTATAAGAATGATGAGAGTTGCAGTTACCTCTCCGGCGCCTTGCATCAAGCACCTCTTCACTGATTGAGCGTTCTTGAGTCTTGATTCCCATAAACTCCTTGAGCCGTCGGTCATGATCTATAACACGCTGCAGCTCCTTGATCTCAGCTGTGTGCTGGTTCAGATCCTTCTCGGCTTTCTCCTTCAGCTGCAGCATTTTTGTCTGGGCTTCATCCCTTTACATGTGGAGCAGAAGAATACAAAGCATGTGCACCATCAATAGATTGATTCAGTGCTTAATGACATACAGATATATGACACAAATAGAGTTAACTCTCAGCGCTAGCGACCTTATGACGAATCAACTCGTCAGGAAGTTAAGTTGGCGGTGCACTTCGTACACACCGCCAACCGGTCTGAAAAGAGTCTGGGACTCTGCCTCGCACCTGAGGCAAAGTTCCTGAAACCGATCGGCAGGTCATCGCGATAACATGCAAATGAGATGTTCACACATTGATTTTGCCTCTAATTCACTCCCTGTGCTTCACGTAGTTATTGTAGCAGGATCCGAAAACAGCTCATCGCGGGGAGCCGCGATTAGTTGTTTCATACAGGACGTACTATGCCGTCCTAACGACTTTAAGGCACTTAAAGTCAGGATGGCATAGTAAGTCCTAACGTCGGGAAGGGCTTAAAATCCTGTTTACAATTACATTTTAAGATAAATAAAAATGTTCTTAAAATTATACACACCGACTGAGTATCCCTTATCCAAAATGCTTAAAAACAGAAGTATTCTGTATAACGGATCATTTTCACCAATAAGATATATTAAAGCCTCTCAGCATACGTGCTATTGTATTACCCATTGTGGGTGTGGGGGAATCTGAGCATGCATGGAAAGGCTATATCACAGCTTAAGGGGGCTGGACACTGAATAAACTGTTGGGCGCTTGCATTCTGACAGGTGTGTTTGGAATTTGCAACTTGGGGCAAAATCTGAAATTTGTTTGGATAACGGATCATTTTGGATAACAGATTTTTTTGGATAACCTGTATTGTCAAAAATAAGTATAAGATAAACATAATGCAGACATTATGATGATGGTTTAAGGTATACATGTTTGAAGTCTCTTTATTTTTCCAAGTACCTGGCATCATATGCTGAAGATGAGTCATCAATTACAATACCAATCTCCTTTCGGGTTTGCAGGAGTTCCTGTCATGAGAGAAAGTTTGTAGTAGTAAGAATGCTGTCTGAATTCATTTACACAGGTACTATCAATATTGGCCAAAATACCCTCCCTTTTATTGACAAAAGCAAGAATATTCAAATTTGCAGGAGATATGACTCCTGTTTGTGGGTGCATCCGCCCAACCGGTGGATAGAAACACACGTGAAAAGTTAGGTGTCCTTAGTTTGAGGATACACTGGCGTGTACTTTTGATAGTACATGCCAGTTTATCCTCTGACCAGTAGCTGCCAGTAGTGTATCTTCCACAAGGCAAACAAGGCACTCGCCTAGGGCGGCACTTTGCCAGAGGGTGTTATAGCACACTTCTGGTGCTTCAAATATTTTCAATCCCCCCTCCCCCACCGTTCAGCAAGCTTTAGCTCCTTCCAAATATTCGGGGTGATGGGGCATGTAATGGACGTGGTGGGGGTATGTAATGAGGGTGATGTGGCATGTAATGGGGTGATTGGGCATATAAAGTGTGTGCAATGTGGGTGATGGGGCATGTAATGGGGTGATGGGGCATGTCGTAGGTGTGCAATGTGGGTGGGGGGGGGGTGGCCGGATTTTGTCTGCCTAGGGCAGCACAAAACCAACCTACACCACTGGTAGCTGCCATGCTTACTTGGGAAGTAGGCAGCCTGGTCTGGTCGGCAACTGGCTCTTTCTGCTAGTGCAGAGAGAGACCCTCGTTCTTGCATGAGATCAGCCGAGGGGGACCTTGTCCCTGCACTAGCAGAGAAAAACCCAGCTTATTTTCAGGCCCCAATCAGACGAGTGGCGCAAGCCTCCAGAACTGCTACGCAGCAGAGAGTAGATCCACGTTTATCTAAGATACACATCGGGCTTACTGTGGACCAACAGGACATTTTTTTAACCCTTGCTTGCTTTGAGGAAGCAAAGGTTAAAAAAAAAAAAAGATAGTTGTGCTTTAAACACTGCATCACCTATCAGCGGCTTGTTCCTGGTTCCCCAGTAAAACAAATGGTGGAAATAAACTTTCTTGTCTTGAGAAACTGTAAATAATAGAAGTCATCTATTTTATAGGGGGCTGCTGTTCTCACCTTCTCTAGTTTTCTGTAGAGTTGCTCAAAACGAGACCGTTCAATCCTCATGATGTCGATTTCTTCTCTCATTTTGGCATTTCTTGCCAGTTGAGAATTGAATTTAGTGAGAGCCTGTTGGTCACAGAGAATATAAACAGAATCTTAATAAAAAAATAAAAAAATAAAAAAAAATTATGATATATAACGTAAATACATATAATCTCAGTTAATGTGCAAGCAGAACTGCACACTATAAAAGGAAACAATAAAGACGAAGGTCGTATTTAAAAAAAAAAAAACAGAAATAGAAAATGATTCATTATAAATGTCAACCAATATTAATAACTATTTAGTAATTATGCAAACAATTTATGCCATAATTTCACAATTTGCTGTTTCAACATTTGATGTTCGATTCTATATTTTTGCATGGAATCCAATTAAAGAAATATCTGTATTAAAACAAATAAAGCAAATAGTTGTGTTGTGTTTTTCATTTTTGAAATTTAGAATAATATCCGTCTTTAGGATTAGTTTCTGATTCACTTCAGAATTACAGTCTAAATGGTACAAAATAAAAGACGACCCCCCCCAAACTTTTAATATTCCTTCAGGAATAAAACTAAAAGCCTGAATATAAAAGACTACCCTATAGGAAAAAAAAAATTAACTTGTATATATTCACATGTAAATTGCTTTTTAATATTTAATAAAAATTATGATATAAAAAAATGCATTTCTTGTTTTTATTTCCAATGCAGCCTCTCTCTCCCTAAACGTTGTCTCTCTCTCCCCCTCCAAATGCTGTCTCTCTCTCTCCCCCTCCCTCCCACAGCACTGTCTCTCTCTCTCCCCCCTTCCCCCAAGCGCTGTCTCTCTCCTCCTCCCCCCAACCTTTACTCTTTCTCCCCCAAACTTTTTTCTATCTCCCCCTCCAAACATTTCTCTCTCCCCCCTTCCCTCCAAACATTTCTCTCTCTCCCTCCCCCCCTCCCCTTGTCTCACTCTCCCTGGTGGCTAATGGGGGCAGCCGGGGGATGTCTGCACTATACGTGCAGACATCCTCCATACTGCCCGACACTTCCGTCTATTATGACGGACTGGCTGTCCGTCATAATAGACGGAAGTGTAGGGCAGCATGGAGGATGTCTGCATGTATCGTGCAGACATCCCCCGGTTGCCCGAATCTCCTGGTGGCTAGCGGGGCAGACGGAGGATGTCTGCACGATACGCGCAGACATCCCCCGCTGCTGCCCAACACTTCCGCCGGGACTTTTATGATGAAGCCGGAAGGACTTCATCATAAAAGTCCCGGCAGTCGTGCTGGGCGGCAGGGGGGATGTCTGCTCACATCGTGCAGACATGCTCCGGCTGTTAGCGAGGGGGATCCAGGTCCCCTGCAGCTCTGCGGGGGACCTGGATCCATGTCTCATAGTCTGACCTCGATCTGAGGTCAGACTAGAAGACGACCTCGATTATAAGACGAGGGGTCTTTTTCAGAATTTTTTTTCTGAAAAATACCTTGTCTTGTAATCAAGCAAATACGGTAATTCAAAATGTGATTTATCTAACAAACTTGGATTTCTAATGTCTTGTCTAAATTTATTATTATTTATTTATTTGTTTCATGCTGAAATAAATTCTAGGCCTGTTAAATAGATTTGTCTTTGATTTTTCTTTTTCTTCCTACATATGATTATTAAATGCACTTTATTGTTTGATACAGTGTTGCCATTAGAATATAAACTTGCAGTAACCTTCAAGATACATATAGTACATGTAATGAAACACATGAAAGCATCACTCACCCGGTCCAATCTGTTCTCCATCACTTTCACATGTTTGTGCCCCTGAGATTTCTTCTGGGCTTCCCCTGAAGAAACCCTCTCTTGTTTTTTCTGTTCAGACAATTTTCTCTCCCAGGATTTGATCTGAAGGAGATAAACTATCATAATCAATAAATACACTCCCCCCCCCCAAAAAAAAAAAAAAGTTAAAAGATAATATTTCAAAAGAGTCTACTCCAGAGAACTGCAGGGAACTGAGATTGGAATTTCAAACTTTAGGCCAATGTAGCCATGTTGGAAAATGTATTACATGTCTTAGAAATTTGGCAGCACTCTCCCTTTAAGCCTCATCGTTGATTACTCATATTGGACTCAATTTTGATCGTCCCCTGACCAGCTATGACACTGGCCTCCGAGGAGGGAAGTCTGTTTTAGCTGTCCTGAAGATGTAAACCCAGCCTGCAAACATGTGGGGGGGGGGGGGGCGAATAGGGTTGCCACCTTTTTGTCAACAAAATACCGGCCTTGGCACTGTCTCCATAGACTTAACATTGGCCTGATGCCAATTTTTTACCGGCCTTAGTGGGATAATCTAAATTAACCTGTGTATTGAAGAATAAGTGTAACCACAAGCCCCAGAAAAGCCTGTGCTTTATGCTCTGATTCGGTCAGCCATGTCCTCAGAAGGCAGCGGTTAATGTGGTGATGCGTGATGGTTTTCACAAACCCAAGTTCTGTTTTGACAGACATGTCTTTTTTTTTTTTTTTTTACCTCTTGTTCAAGATCAGCAATGGTCTGTTTCTCCAGGGAGACCTGCTCTTCCAACTCATCCTGCTGCTCTAGCAGGGAATGCAGTACCTCCTGGCTCCCTTGGTCGCGGGCCTGGTTAATACGACTCTCTGAAATCCTTAGGTTCTTGAGAAGTTCCTCGCGCTCTTTTTCAAGTGACTGAATCTCTGCCCTGTTATCAAGAGAGAAAAATAATAATGAAACAATAAGAACCAGCAAAAAAAAAAAAAGGGTTGAAATAGCCAGCCCTGTAAGATGTAACCTACTCATAATAGTGCTCGCTTGCACCATTACAGAGAAAACATCTCCATTAGCATATCAGACTGGTCTAACCCATAAGGGCAGTCCAGATACAAAATGCCTGGCAGGTCTACTCTGCATGAGGAACACATAGGGTTGCCACCTTTTATTTAGAAAAATACCGGCTTTGGTACTGTCTCCATAGATAACATTGGCCTGGTGACAATTTTTTACTGGCCAGGTGGCAACCCTAGGAACACAGCAACCACAGACATACGTTTTCGGCCATTTCGGCCTTCATTGGCCTTGTCAGCGAGGCATGGCTGGTGTCCCTCTAGGTGCATAGCTGGTGTCCCTCTAGGTGCGGCGAGCAAGGACCCACGGCTGGCCATACCTTGTAACTCACAGAGAGGAAGCAAAGAAGTAGGATCCCTCTCACTGAGAACATATCTGCCACTATGTAATATAACTATTCTGACATTGCTTCTGAAAGACATAACTTTTTACGTTCTGTACAAATGCCATAGGCATAATACAAAGAATATCAACCACCCAGGAAGAAAAAGACAAATATATGTTTGTAAATTGTAGGAAGTGAGGTGGGAAGATTGCTAAGCACAGACGCCTCTAAGGTCTATGCATTAAACTGCGGACCTTTTCTGGACTACAACTACCATAATGCTCTGCCATTCTCGAAAGCAAGCGGGAATTATGGGATTTGTAGCTCAGCAACAGCTGGCGAGCCACAATTGGATGGCTGGGCTCTAAGGTATGCAAGGCAAAATGAAGGGGCAGTCCCACCAAGTTTATTTTCTTGATATATATGTGCAATGCACTTATTATTACAGCTCTCCTGTAGATTTACATTCACTGGGGGTCTCCACATTCACTGACAACCAATAAGGAGGGCTGGGGAAGGTAGGCAGGACTGTTGCTATAACAACAGCACAAACTAAGACTTCATGTGCAGTTTGTAGGCAATAGGAAGTGCTCAGGAACAAAGACATCTGTTTCTTCTTCTGTACATGATGCAACACTTAAATAAAAACATTTTTGGGAAACTGTAGGTGGCATGGTCCCTTCAAAAACCTTACACTACAGGTGTATTAACAATAATTAAATATTGTATATGAAAACATGATATCAAACCAGTGTCCTTTTTAAATGTCATCCCTTCTGGGCCTTCTGCACTGATAAAACCTTACCAACGCTATTAAGCCATTAAAGGGACATGTCAGGCATCACACAAAACTTTATGCATTTAGTAGTGTTTACCCTGTATATTATACAGTTGTTGTTTGTATACAAATGCATGCAGGCATTCCTTAGGATTCTATTTCCTAGTGTCATTCATTACATGCTGCCTCTATTTAGTGTACAGAAGAGACAGTGAGAAGGTAGTACGGGTATCGTATAGATGCGAGGATTAAAGATGCCAGAGTGAGTGTGCATATTATATAGTGCTGCATAGAATGTCAAATGGCACACCCTCTCAGAAAAATGCACTACGTTTAAACTGTTGCGGTGCTGCGAGAGATCTCTCCGGCCCTTTAATAATGTTTGGGGTCTGATAATTTAACATCACTCAATGGAAATATTCTTCTCAGAAGTCAATAAACTACCGTATTTGCTCGAATATAAGACAACCCCCCAAATTATGGATATTCCTTCAGGAAAAAAACCTTAAAGCCTGATTATAAGACTACCCTATAGGAAAAAAGTTTAACTTATATATATTCACATGTAAATTGCTTTTTCATATTTAATAAAAACTTATGATATAAAAAAAAATGCATTTCTTGTTTTTATTTACCTTTTATGTGCCAATGCTGCCCCTACCCCCCAGACTTACCCAATGCTCCCCCCAACGGTGTCTGTCTCTCTCCCCTACCCCCCCCCCAATGTTGTCTGTCTCTCTCCCCCACCCTCCCCCCAGCGTTGTCTGTCTCTCCCCCACCCTCCCCCAAGTTGTCTGTCTCTCTCCCCCACCCTCCCCCAAGTTGTCTGTCTCTCTCCCCCACCCTCCCCCCAAGTTGTCTGTCTCTCTACCCCCACCCTCCCCTCAATGTTGTCTGTCTCTCTCCCCCCCCCCCCCCTCCCTCCCCCCAACGTAGCCTGGTGGCTAGTGGTGGCAGCCTGGGGATGTCTGCACGATATGTGCAGACATCCTCCAATGCTGCCAAACACTTCCGTCCATTATGACGGACAGCCGGAAGCCCAAAATCTCCTAGTGGCTAGTGGAGGCAGCTGGAAGATGTCTGCACGATACGCGCAGGACCCTGAAGGACCCGGCTTCATCATAGAAGTCCTGCGGACGTGCAGGGCGGCAGCGGAGGATGTCTGCGCAATACACCGACTGTTAGCGAGGGGGATCCAGGTCCCCTGCAGCTCTGCGTGGAACCTGGATCCCAGTCTTATAATCTGACCTCGATTTGAGGTCAGATTATAAGACGACCTCAAATATAAAACGAGAGGTCTTTTCCAGATCATTTGCTCTGAAAAAAACCTCATCTTATATTCGAGCAAATACGGTAAGCCTCCCTCATACAGAGAAATAATTACAGACATAATAACAAATATACCACATAAGATGTCTGGTGGGTAAGTAAATATCTAAAACAGGATTCTTAACTGCAGTATAAAGAAATATTTGTATCTATAAGAGGGCCCTGTTTGCTATATTGTTTCGTGTTTTCCACTTGCCTACCAAAGAGCACAGAAGCAAGAAACACGGCCAGGAGTACATCATAGCACTAACGATTACAATAAGGATATGTGATTGAAAAAACATTATTTTTTATGATAGTTTCCCTTTAAATTCGATACACAAAATGACACAGATATCTTGCAATGCTTCATGTATTCAGACAGCATATCCCAGGGTACCTTATTGCGCTAATGACATGACATTAAGAGAAAGGGCCCTGGGGCAGCCTCCTGTCTGTTACAGGTTGATGTCAGACTATAGCAGATTAGCTGAACAAATCTTCAGAACAAAGTACATACTCCTGTCTCCTGATTTGTTCCTTTTTCCCAAAAGTAGCGGCTTGACGCTGACCTTCCTTTAGGCGAAACATGCGCTGCAGTTTGGCCAATTCACTGTCCGCTGCAAATAGAGAAGGGCACAAAAATATTCAATCCTGCAAGTGTGCATGAATACGTATATTATAATGGGAAAGTATTGTATGTCAATCAAGAGCATGAAGATCCATTACATATTATTCACATATGGGAAATGTAACTGAAGAGGAAAAATGACTTATTTGAAATAATATGTGTATATTTCAGTTTTTTTTTTTTTAAATAAGAAGGGAACTTCTAGAGCCCACGGGAGATATTCACATAAAGGTGAGTTGATTTCATCTCACTAATTTAGCTGTACATTGTGCAGGGGTAATCCTGGTGAGTTAGCATTAGGAAACTCACCAGGTTTGTCCTTGCACAATGTATAGTTAAATTGGTGAGATGAAATGTTCAGCTCACCTCAACTCACCTTTTAGTGAATAGCCCCAGCTGTGTCCTACTCTGGCCCAACAGCAGTATCTGGACTACAACTAACATATTTCTTGGCTTATGGACCAAATTTAGATGCCTAGGTCCAAGGGCAGTGATGGAGAACCTATGGCACAGGTGAACCTATGGCACTTGGAGACCTCTGAGTTGGCACTCTGCATGTGGCTACAGTATCACCATTAATTATGGAGGACCCGGTAAAGGTTATGATCTAAGACCGACATTAGGGAACAGTAAGCACTTTAGTGCACAGTTTTTATTGAACTCAGTAGTGCAAGAGAATCTATAGGAAGGGGCGAAGAGCAAGAATGAGCAGAGTGGCTGATAATGATGGGCAGAAAAGTGCCTGAAATGAGAGGACACTTTGAGAGATTCACCTGTAATTGAGCAGACCCTATTGAAATACTATATCATCACTGGACTTTTCATGCCTGATTTTTGCAGTTCACTTGTCAGTTCATCACAATTCAGGTTCTAGTGAATAGACAGACCCATGAAGGGGTTGGAGGTCAATTAACATTACTGAAACCTCATGTTCTGATTAGGGTTGCCACCTGGCCGGTATTTTACCGGCAGGCCGGTAAAAAAATTGGCATCAGGCCAATGTTAAGTCTATGGAGACAGTACCAAGGCCAGTATTTTTTCGAAGAAAGGGTGGCAACCCTAGTTCTTACATTAGCATGGCCTTTCTTTTTTCTTCACATCAGCCTGTCTCACAAGGCACATCGCCCTCAGGAGCTAAAAATGACCAAACTCAACCTGCAGCAAGAATTCAGTGGGTTGTATGTGCACCAGCCTAGTGTTCCAGAATAGCAAACTGTGAAGATAATGGTGAGAGGACATGTGCCCAAGAAGCCTTAAATGATTGGTCGCTATTTGCTTTATCTTTCCTTAAAGGAACATTCAACTTTATATTTTACTTGTGTTTCTAATATAGAAGCACAAGCGAAATGTACGTTTTTCCTAGTGTGAGGATAAACTGACGTGTACTTTTGATAGTACATGTCAGTTTATTCTCTGGCCGACGGCTGCCATGCTTCCATAGGAAGCAGGCATCCATCTGGTCGGCCGACCGGCTCTCTCTGCTAGCACAGTCGGAGCGGGAACTGGGGTGTCTCAGATGAGAGATCCAGCAGATAGGAGGCAAGGGTTAAAAAAAAAAAAGTGAAGTGTTCCTTTAAAAAAAGCGGCTGCAGCACCTGTATGGAACCGGCCATGTACTACATACATGCAATTCATTATCACAGATACGTCAATCAAAATTTACCCATTCCTTCCAGGTCCACATCGCTGCTATCCGATCGAATGCTAGATACAGGTCTTCTGTTAGGCATCGTGGATTCCTCTGAAAAGGAGCAAATACATTCAGAATGCAGAACTAACACGCCGTAGACTCATATTGACAAGGCTGCTATTTCTGCCACCATTCTCCACCCAGAAATAAAATGGACTGTGTTCTTTTTAAGCAGAAATCTATTTGAAAATCTACAAAAAAATAATGAAATATAGAACCGTGGTGTATTTTTGAAGTAACCAGGCCCAAAGTTGTGGATCTCCCATGATACTCGGCTATAAGGGGGGAGCATGGGAGATGTAGTTCTCCAAGTGCTGGAGGGATGGAGTTTGGCACTCCTGCTTTAAAGAAACACTAAACGTTTTTTTTTTCACTTGTGATTCTAATATAGAAGCACAAGTGAAATGTTAGTTGCCCCTAGTATGAGGGTGAGCAGGCGTGTACTTTTGATAGTACACGCCAGTTTATCCTCTGACCGACAGCTGCCATGTTTCCATAGGAAGCAGGGAGCCGTCTGGTCGGCGACTGTCTCTCTCTGCTAGCGCAGAGAGAGACCCTCGTTTTTTCATGGTATCAGCAGAGGGGACCTTAACTAGGTCAAAACGATCCCCCGCTCCGACTGGCTGTGCGCATGCTGACAAACTCGAGACACAGCAATTAGTCAACACGCGTGTATCTATTAAGATACACGTCGGGTTTCCTTAATTGTACCGGGACATGTTTTGTTTAACTCTTGCTTCCTTCAAGGATGACACCAGGGCAAGTAAAGATCCATACAGAACATCAACAAAAGTCCGCCATGATTATCGGTACTAGGGAAAGTCAGCTTGGCAGCCCTAATACCTTGTAATATACCAGAATAGCATAGATAAAATAATAAAACAAAATGTATAAAAACAATTCAAAAGCCTTAATCAGAGACCTTGTGTATGTAATAAATACCGTATTTGCTCGAATATAAGACAAGGTTTTTTTCAGAGCAAATGCTCTGAAAAATCCTCCTCGTCTTACATTCGAGGTCGTTTTATAATCTGACCTCAAATTGAGGTCAGACTATAAGACATGGATCCAGGTCCCCAGCAGAGCTGCAGGGGACCTGGATCCCCCTCTCTAACAGCAGGGGATGTCTGCGCGATGAGCGCAGACTCCCCTGCTTCCGCCCGGCACGACCGCCGGGGCTTCTGTGAAGAAGCCGTGTTGTTCCGCTTTCCGTCACAGAAGTCCCGGCGAGCGTGCCGGGCGGCAGCAGGGGAGTCTGCGCTCGTCGCGCAGACATCTTCTGCTGCCCCACTAGCCACCAGGGACAATCGGGCAGCTGGGGGATGTCTGCACGATACGTGCAGATATCCTCCATGCTGCCCGACACGGCAGTCTATTATGACGGACCAGCTGTCCGTCATAATAGACTGCCGTGTCGGGCAGCATGGAGGATGTCTGCACGTATCGTGCAGACATCCCCCGGCTGCCCCCACTAGCCACCAGGGAATGAAACCAGGTAAGGGGGAGGGGGGGGGGAAACAGACAGACAAGGGGAGGGGGGATAGAGAGAGACAAAGGGAGGGGGATGGGGGTGGACACAGACAGACAGGGGGGGGGGGAGACACAGACAAGGGGAGGGAGGGGGACAGAGAGAGACAAAGGGAGGGGGAGGGGGAAGGACACAGACAGACAAGGGGGGGAGGGGGGAGACACAGACAAGGGGAGGGTGGGGGTTAAACTTTTTTCCTATAGGGTAGTCTTATAATCAGGCTTTTAGTTTTTTTCCTAAAGGAATGTACAAATTTGGGGGGATCGTCTTATAATCAGGGTCGTCTTATAATCGAGCAAATACGGTAGTCTGTTCACTAGTGACAAAACAATTAACTGTATCACTTAAACATTGTTTTTACTGTGCATGTGAATGCCTAAATTGGGAGAAAAATATGTTTTAAATGTGGAGTCTCCTGTTTATGACATCACCTGTGGCTTGGTATGCAAATGAACTGGATTTCGATGCGAGATGTGTCATTTGCATATCAAGTCATAGGTGATGTCATAGACATGAGACTCCATGGACAAACTTTAAAACACATTTTGCTCCTAATTTACACATTTTCTTGCAATTCTGCAATGTATAGATAATTTCCAATAATTTTTTATTCTCTACATTCATGGTGTAAGCAATGTTTAGGTGATACAGTCCCTTTCACAAAAATCAGGCTAAAATAGCTGGGTGTGTGTGTATTTATTTATATATATATATGTATAATATTTGTTATGTAAATAGTGTGTGTGATATAGATATATATATATATATATATATATATATATATATATATATATAGTGTGGTATACTACTCACCACTGGCACACACTTGCACAACTCTTTTGTATTAAATGTATAAAAATATCTGGGTTGGAAATAATCTCCCAACTAATTTATTTTTTGGAACTTAGATTATGCTGTATTTTTAAAACTTGGCTGTCTGTTTACTGTAAATAGATCCCATAAAATATGTATAGTATAATTCTATAAACACTTGGTTTTGCATGAATATATATATTTATATGTGTGTGCGTGCATGTATATTTATATATATATATATATATATATATATATATATATATATATATATATCTATATCCATATATAGTATATGTTTTGTAAATGGTGTGTGTATATATATATATATATATATATATATATATATATATATATATATATATATGTGTGTGTGTATTTATACATATATATATATATATATATATATATATATATATATATATATATATATATATATATACATATAGTATATGTTTTGTAAATAGTGTGTGTGTGTGTGTGTGTATATATATATATATATATATATATATATATATGTGTGTGTGTGTGTTGTATGTATATTTATATATATAAGTATAATATATGTTATGTAAATAGTGTGTGTGTGTATCTATTTATGTGTCTGTGTGTATATATATTTATATATGTATATAGTATATGTTATGTAAATAGTGTGTGTGTATCTATATATATGTGTGTGTATATATATATATATATTATATGTTATGGAAATAGTGTGTATGATATATATATATATATTAGTATTGTATACTACTCACTATTGGCACACACTTGCACAACTCTGTTGTATTATTTCTTTTCAGAGAAATTCAGTAAATACAAGGCTTCTCCTACCTTTCTTCCTGAATTGTTGATGAAATCTTGTGAATGTTTTGGCCCTGGGTGTATGATGATGGTGTTTGTGGTATCAGCATACACTGTCCTGTGTGCTGTTTGATGCCCAGCATTTCCTCCCTTGTTGTCACTATGGGTTTTGTTTAGAGTCAGTATCCAGGAAGCAGTGTGTGTCCCTGCTGGTAGCAGTGCAGAGTGGGGAGGGAGCCAGAGGGCTGCAGGGCTGGCTCTGGTTACCATGCAAACACTACACACAGGAATGTCACTGGGGGAAGACAGGCCCTTGTGGTGGAAGAAAGAAGGCTTGAGTTCTGCTTTCATGTTCCTAGCCTTAACTTGGCTATTACAGTTATTCATTTCAATCCAATTAATTCATGTCACATGTGCACAGTCACTGTTTTTTTGTTTTTATATTTTCCACAGACACATACTAATATTGTTGACAGTGGAAAATATTTGTTTGGAAAATGTCAAAAACAAATGCACATTGGGCTGGAGCAGTATTTGCTTAAAGGTTACATTACAAATGTGTGCAATATATGGACGATCTTCTATTTTGCTTCATTATTATAGAATTTTATTATTGTTAGGATTTTGCACATTTCAAAGTTATTTTGCAGAGAATATTTGCAATCCAGTGTATTTCACATACAGGCATCAAAGCAGTTCATTTCACACCCATACTGTCTACTAGAGAAGACATAGCTCAGTGCCATTATTACTGCAATAAGAAATGCAATGCTATAATAGTAAACTCTGTGTATGTAACTGTGGTACCTGGCTTGAAGCATCTGATGGTGTTGCACATGTATTAGGATAGCATAAATCTCTGTAATTAATTTTAGAGGGAGTTTTCATGCATTTTTTTTTTATTTTACTGGCTAGCCAACTTCTCACATAGCACCCAATTCCTATATGTTGTTTTATTATTTTTTTTGTTGTGTTTTAGGATGTTTGTAGGTATGCAAGCTCTCATTAAAGCACTGATTTCTTAGCCATGGCTCTGATTAGTTTCTGAGCGATATAGGGACTGTCCCTTTTTTATGGTAATGGGATTCTCATATTGGGATAATTAACCCACAGAAGGAAACCGCAACATATAAATTTAGGTAATATAAGTCATGAAAGTATTAAGTAACTAATATATATAACTAGTATATATAAGTAATATATGCATATAATATGAAAATGCATTGATAAGTTCTGAATCTTCATGTTGGTGCATACATTTTGTCAACATGTTTACATTATAGTTTTCTGATAATAATAATGATAATATGCCTTATCTAATTGTAGGTTTAATAGGCCCATTGAGGTGTAGGAACCCACTCTTACACCAGATCGCACCCACATCTCTTTCCATTACAACAGATTGCACCCACATCCCTTTCCATTACACCAGATCGCACCCACATCCCTTTCCATTACACCAGATTGCATCCACATCCCTTTGCACAGAGCTAGTTTGCCCCCACATCCCTTATCTCTGCAACATATTGCTCCCAAGTGATCTAGTAGGGGCAGCACTGATTTATGTCCAGGCAGTGAGGGAGGATATACTACTAACAATGGTAGTGCTGGCTCTGCTGTCACCCACTTCAGCCTTCTGCCTTAGGCTTGGGCCTTGTTGCCCTAGGCATAAATACAACACTGCCCCTGAGGACTTGTAGTGTAGACAGACTCACAAGTTGATACTATCATACGGGTGCAAAAATATAAGTACAGTGGCTGACAATGGTATAATTTAACCAATAAGACTATATTTTGTACTGATTTATGTAAAATTTATTAACAAAAAATAAATTGTTGCACCATTTTCTGTTCTAACGCTGCATTATCTTAACATTACAGTTAGTGATATAGTGCCAACAATTTACATAGCTCTTGATACAGAGCATAGAGGGACATTACATACTATGTTAGATCAACAGAGACAGACTGCTACATGAATTAGAGAGAGCTGATCACAAGCTTGTCTCAAATATACAATATTGTATATATTGTTATGCAAGAAGAGAACTCAACATGTCTTAGCATTCATAACTAGATAATAGATTTCCAGTATGTTCCTATGACTTTCTAAAAAAAAATAATAATAATTGCGAACCTCTAAAACCTCTCAAGATAGAGACAAGAATGTGACACTTTTCACAATAGTTCCTTTCTTCAACACATCTTTAACTGATTTAAAGAGGCCTAGACTGGCAAGAGAATGAGAGCATTTTCAAACAATGATCTTTTTATATAAACTGAACCTAAAAGAAAATAACAGTTGACTAAATACTTTTTAAGTCATTTCAGTTTTCACGGTTGAGAGGAAGATTCTGAGTCATCCATTCAGTAGCACAAAAGGTAAATAGATTCCCTTTCCAGTGGATAACCCCTTGGTATTGCGCATGGTTGGTTAAAATATATCTTAATTTTAATAAAAATATATAGTACTAGAAATCTGGAACTGAAATAAATGGAAACGGTTTTTACAGTGAAACTTACCGTAACTAGTATTGATTTGTGAGTTGGATTTTATACTGACTTCTACCTTTTTATGTGTAAGAATGTCTTTTGAATACATGTCTTTATATAACATTGCCCTCTTTCTGTTGTGTTTGCAGGCAAGACAAAAGAGAGAAGCATTATGGAGTCCTTGCACTTCTTGATCGTTTTTGTGTCTGCTCAATGTTACCCCTTTTGTGCATATCGATAATTCAAAGAGCAGTCTTCTGTTCTTCACAATGGAATATTTTCTATGAGAAATTAACGTAATACTAAAGCAAACCTTCAAGTAGTTGGAGGAGAAGGGATACATTCATGTGAATTAACTTCTGCCGGGACTTCTATGATGAAGCCGGAAGGTCACATGACCTCCTGGCTTACGTCATAGAAGTCTCGACGGACGTGTCCCGGGCAGCAGCGGAGGATGTCTGCGCGCATTGCCCAGACATCCACCGGCTGTTAGCGAGGGGGATCCAGGTCCCCTGCAGCTCTGCGGGGGATCTGGATCCCAGTCTTATAGTCAGACCTTGATTTGAGGTCAGACCATAAGACGACCTCGAATATAAGACAAGGGGTCTTTTTCAGAGCATTTGCGGTATGTCCTGATATGTAAATTCACAGAGGGTGGACTTTCTTTTTTCCCTGACTGTACGTTCACTGTGATATATAATTATTTTTTTTATTCTTGTTTATATAAAGCATATATTGATCCTCGTTGAAATTTTCGAGTGCCACTGCAAATTTACAGACTTTGCGGTGGGACTTATATGTGGACTTTCTCCTGGCTCGGTTTACATACATTATTAATTTCATGAAGTAATAAAATACAACCATTGGCTTTTTTTTTTTTTTTACCAGGGTAAAGACTAAACAAAAATCAACATCTAGCCTGTTAGCCAGTAAGTGTCCCTTTAAGTATAAGTGGTAGGATACCAGCATTTCAAAACCAAAAATAAAAGCAACAAACGTTTGCACATTAGACTAGAATTATTAACTATGATATTTAATGTGCTTCATGGTTCGCATATTTTCCATTTTGGCATATCTGATCTTCAGCCTATAGTATTCCTTTACATTGGTCAATAAATGATGAACATACTACACTTACATGCAATTTGTGCAACTTGTATCAGTAGTGTTACAAATTGTGAGCCTTACAAGTGGTCCTCTGTGTGATCTGCTGTATGAAGACAGACAACACTGTAGCAATTGTGAATTGCAGTCCCGAACTTCTAATTGGGACTCATCAGTCTCTATAATATGCCTTTGGATCGATCCTTCCGGTATATATAACATCATAGCTTCTATCTATTGATGATACCAGATCCTGACCATGTAAATAGTATTGGTAATCAATGTGATCATTTATATCAGTTAGATTATGTGGATCGTTTTATGATCACAGACAACTCTTCATTTACTTCATCACATATGGAGCTTGTGTCAGAGACTATGAGGTGAAAAGGGCATAGCTGTCTAAGTAATGTATTGACTGAAGCATCCTGCAGCAAGTCCTCTTCTGTTGTATGTGATTAAATAGGTTTGTTGCTGCTCTGGGCTGCCATGTTTGCTGGGATTCAAAATTTGCATTTAGCTTAAAGTGCCCTGAATTTGTCAGGACGGTCCCATATTTTTGGGGTCCTGTATTGTAAAATATGAGTCTGTCCCGGATTTTTTTCAACTTTGCACAGAGCACAGGGAGCATTGCCTTTAAATTTTAAAAATCCATTATCATTCCTTGGACCTGCAGCAAGGGAGGGAGAAGCAGTAGGCTGTTTAGGTTAGATTAACTGGAGATAGGGATCATTAAAAAAAACACCTGTCACAAAGTCAGTTGCAGCAAACAAAGCTTTTATTTAAATCTACAGACCCCCACTGCCAGAGGGGTTTGATCTGCTCTCTCAGGGCCATCTTTACCGCAGAGCAAAAGGGGAAACACACTACAGGGTGCAGAGTCCACTGATCCTGCTACTTTAGCCCTAACGTTTTTGAATCTTTTTCTTCATATTCTCACCTGCCAGGGTGGATGACCTTATACTGGTTTACATTATTATTTATTTTATTCTTTCCCTCACTCACCACTAAACTCCTTTCATTATGGTATTGC
The DNA here is from genome assembly GCA_036172795.1 of Pelodytes ibericus. Classification (NCBI taxonomy): domain Eukaryota; kingdom Metazoa; phylum Chordata; class Amphibia; order Anura; family Pelodytidae; genus Pelodytes; species Pelodytes ibericus. Next base: position 61,339,617 of record CM069866.1, on the reverse strand, counting down.
CCAAGTTCCCTTAGCTTCTTCCAAATACTACTGATTTCATTCACCATTGGACATTAACTGTCTGTCGTTCACCCTGTTGGCCAGCTGCCGTTAGAGCCCTCCTTTCGTTCTATTGGGCTCTCTCCCAGTCACACTGACTTCCTTTACCTTGGATTGGCCTGTTTCTGTTCATCCCTCCTCCTAATGGGTTTTTTTTTTCTGCCTGAGCATGAGCTGCTAACTGGTAAGAAGATCATTATCGTTAACCCTTTCAGTGCCACCCTTATTGCAATCAGAGGAGGGTGGTATGCTGCTATTAAAAACAAATAAATTATGAAGTGTAGGTAGGTAGTGTCTGATTAGCACTAATGTGCAATATGCTGCAGTGTGTGATGAACACTAATGTGCTCTGTTTTCTCCTGGTTTAGGGGTTTTAGGGAGGGGGCTGTAGATGGCAGAGTGCAATGCAAAGGTGTCATGGTGACATGTCAGCTTCATGCTGGCTGGGGTAAGATGATAATACAGTATGGCACAGGTATCTTGTTATAGGAAGTGACCACATTCTGTGTGAGAGAGACTGGGGTTTAGAAGAGACTGGGTGTGACATATTTCAAGGATTAGCTGGCCCTTATGGCCTAGAAAGCATTATATATAGTATTATTATACTGGAACCACTTATAGTGTATAATTTTACCAAGATTCATGCCAAACCAACCAGCAGACTGCATGTCCCATGACTCTCAGCCAGTATGTTTAGCATCATGGGAAAGAGAGTACTGCATCTGATGTGGAATACACATCTCATGATTCTCAGCCATCCATTTGGTTGTTTTGTCCCCCCCCAGCAAAAAAATCCTGTGCCCATGTCACTATCTGTGCCTTGCTAAGTATATATTCATGGATGCTGCACCGCCATCTATGTTTGGTTTAGTAAATAAGTATGGGAGCTATGTTGTACTACTTGTATTTCTAGCTAACTATATAGTGATAGGAGTTATCCTATACCAATGTCAATGGTTATGGAGTACCACCATCTACATAAATGCCTGCATAACTTATGAGATGGAAGATCAGCCTTTATGACCAATTTCATTATCTTTTCACTATTTAAAGGAGTACTACAATAACAATTAAAATCCGTGCTATTTTATGTTTGCAAGCAATGGTAGGTCCCACGCAAACAGTGAAATTTGGTGCCCAGGGGCATCCCCTGCAGACCTGCTATCTAATTAGACAGAAACGGGACTGAGAAATGCCAGATTTCTCTCTAGACCAACTAACCACATCTCTAGATGGCCTTGGTCCTTTCAAATCGCTGCTAAGCATTAGCAATTATCGCTAATAACTAAGACAATAAATGGGATTCTACTGTCTCCAGACTATCTATTTAAGCCTTGTTGAGCTGCTATCCTGTGAAACAAACAAGAAATACTTCAAAATCTTGCAGAAATACTAATAATGTAATATCTGTTAAATGTTTTAAAGTAAGTTCTGATGAGATTTACCCACATTAGAAGAACAGGGTCACTGTAAGGCCAGACTATAAATGTTAGTTTAACAAAAAAAAAAAGTGTTTTCCCTTAAGTGAAAGTTTTATTCCTATGTAGTGTAGTTTATTTTACACATTGGTATGCATCATAGTTTGGACTTTTATCTCTGTTTTATAATTTTGCAATTAAACATTGGTATTTTTGGACATTTTTTTTTCTCATTTCTGATTTTGCTATCTGTTTGTTTCCCCTTCATGGTTTTTGGAAAATGGAGTGGTAGATGTGAAATTACTAAATAACTCTGTAGGGTGAAATTCTTCTGGGTGCAATGTGCAGTGTTTGAGTTTCTAGATTGTAATGGATTGTTTTGCAATTTGGACCAAGGACTTTTGTAAGTCTCATTTTCCACTTAAATTATAGTTTCTAAAAAATCTCCTGGGAGAAGTATATAAAATAGTTCCAATTATTTGTTCCTGTTCTGGTAAAACTTCTTGAGTACTCTCAAGAGACCCAGACTCATTTGGAAACAAACTTCCTGCCAGCTGATGGCAGCCCCTAGAATGAAAGAGAAATTAATTATACAATAACATCCAAGGCCGGTGCAAGGATTTTTGTCTACACAGGCGAAAGTACCTTTTGATGCACCCCCCTACTAATTCCTCCCACCTTGCCACCACCCCTCATTATGACCAATCACAGATTTTCACTCATTACTTACCCCAGCACTCACTTTGCACTCATGACTTGCTCCAGCACACACTGTGCAGAGGCTAGGGATTCAGGTCCCCCTTTGGCACACTATGGCGGCTGCACAACACTATAAAACAATCCATTTCAACAATTGCTAAATTAATACATCAATAACAAGATAAAATAGATCATAAAATAAATAATAATAAAAGTGAACAATTATCTTCCTACATCATTTACTATCAAACTTATTTAGCATGGCAGGCATTTATTAGGGTTTTCACCCAGCTGGTATGTCCCTGGTAAAAAAAAATAGCTTGAGGCCAATGTTAAGTAAATAAAGGTGATAGCATGGATGGTGCAACCATAGCCTTTATAAGGCCACTGATGCCACGTAAACAGGATCGGTTCTACCTATTTTCTGTATAATGTACACTGTGTATGGTATAAAGTATGTGTAATGCATTTATTTGTACTTTAAAACAAATTGCAGATCTCTTGTAAATTAAAATTGAAAATAATTTCACAAGGGCCACGAATTTCAGTGACTTCAGTGAGAAAATGCTGGCATTAGCTACTATTGTGGATTCAAGTGCTTAGAATGCAGAGGTACATGACCATAGCATAGTAAATATGTCAAACCAAATAACAAGCACATGGAGACTTAGTGGATTTAAATAGGCCACGAAGTTTATTAACATGGTAAGGCCCGATCAACAGGGACTTTCCCAAACTTATTGTAAAAAATGTGTGAACCAAACTTTCCCAAACCTATTGTAAAAAAATGTGTGAACCAAACTTTCCCAAACCTATTGTGAAAAATGTGTGAACCAAACTTTCCCAAACCTACTGTAAAAAATGTGTGAACCAAACTTTCCCAAACCTATTGTAAAAAAATGTGTGAACCAAACTTTCCCAAACCTATTGTAAAAAAATGTGTGAACCAAACTTTCCCAAACCTATTGTGAAAAATGTGTGAACCAAACTTTCCCAAACCTACTGTAAAAAATGTGTGAACCAAACTTTCACAAACCTATTGTAAAAAAAGTGTGAACTAGACATGTGCATTCATTTCCCCCCCGTGGCGCCCGCCGCTCCCCATGCCTGTCTCTTTTCTCTCCCTCCTTGTATGTGTCTCTCCCTTGTATGTGTCAGCAACATTTATTACAAACACTTAATAAAAGACAAACTTGCTAATTAGCTTTTTAAGGATCAGTCTTAATATTGCTTTGCACCTTGAGAAATAGAGAAAGTATTTTGACATTTCTGTTATGTTTTTACCTGTGATTTTATTTCTTCCCCCTTTAGTCACCCACCCAAATTAATTATTATAATCATTCACTTAATACAGCTAATTATTACAAAGAGGGGAAAATGTGAGAACATTTTTTTTTGTTCATATCACAATAATAGGACACAGGGAAGTGTAATTTAGATATGATGCACTGCTCCTACACTGTGATTACTGGATGGATGGTCCTTCTACAATGTATAATACATAATATTACATACCATGTGCAGGAACGAAGGGGAAAAAAATCAACACCATGTGTTTAAGGGATTATTCAATATTAACCAATCGGTCAAAAGAACCAAATTTTGGAGTTTTCCAAAATTTGGGTACTCACTATAGATTTTGAGCATGTTTTTGTCCATATTCGGTTCAGAGATTTCGACCCTGGGAATCCCATGAATCCACCCGACTAAAGAAGGGCCGAAATCCAGCCCTAACGTGGCAAATCCAGCCGAATTTCTGGCATTTCAATTCTCCAGTTAAAAGCTAATTCCACAGTCAAGAACTTCCTATGTTGGCAGCGACATATCTTCCTTGATGTGTCTGGCATGTCCAATGTCACAAACGGGTTAAAGGAACTTAAATATGGTGTATAATGGGAATTTAGACAATAAAAATGATCTATACTTTGTGTTTGCAGAGATGCAAGTAAATGATGTGTTTTGAATGTGGCTGTGGAGTCTCCTGCTTATGACATCACTTGTGACTTGATATGCAAATTATCTACCTTTCAGTGAAAAATATCTAATTTGCATATGAAGCCACGGGTGATGTCATAAACAGGAGACACATTTTTTTGGGGGGGGCATTGGTACCCTGCATCAACACTATGCGCAAGAAGCGTGAGCAGCACTTGCTGAGCTCTGTGTATATTTAACAAACAGAGCTCATGCTGCCCACGGCTCCCTTGTGGAGCAGACGTCTCTCTGCTTTACAGGGTGGGGGCAGACCACTCACCCGGTGCTTCGCCCCCTCCCAGGATCCTCCACTCTGGACTTGTAGAGGGCTGGTGAGGGGAGATCTTTTGATTGCATGGTTTTAACATTCAGGAACAATACTACAAATTGACATATAGACGGAACTTGGTCCCAACTCGGTTGGCAAAATACACCTCAGAGGGGAATGACTGTGAACCAAACTTTCCCAAACCTATTGTAAAAAATATGTGAACCAAACTTAACCAAACCTATTGTAAAAAATGTGTGAACCAAACGTTCCCAAACTTATTGTAAAAAATGTTTGAACCAAACTTTCCCAAACTTATTGTAAAAAATGTGTGACCCAAACTTACCCAAACTTATTGTACAGAATGTGTGAGCCAAACTTACCCAAACGTATTGTATAGCAGGTGTGAAATTTTTTTTTATCTGTCAAAGACCCCATAAACCATGTCCTAACCTTAGAGTGCTGGGGCCCCCAAGAGGTAGGCATTTGCACAAGTTAAGGAGGTCTACCAGTGTACCTTAAGTGCACGGTAGCTGCTATGGACGTTCCACGAGCACCCGCACATCCCGGGCGGCTGTACCATGGATAACCACTCACGCACAATGCCATGACTCGGGGTACCCTCGCCAACACATGGAATGGGAGAAAAAGAGTGTGAGCCTGCGCGGGAGGACCATTAGGACCAGTAGGCCCCTCCTACTTCTTGGCCGACCAATAAAGTATTACACAAACACATTAGGGGTTTACTATTACAAGCCTTGTCATTTGGGCTTTTTGTTACTTCTTACCTATAGGCCTTATCTTACCTGTAGCCACCTTTAAGTGCTGTGATAAAACACAAGAAGGATGCTTTAGGGCAGTACTGTTACTATAGCAACTGCAATAGCTCTGTTACACTTTACATACAGTTTTTAGGAGACAGAAAACTGATAAAACAGATATGTTTCTTTCTCCTTACCTAAAAATATTTGTTCACACACTGGAGGGGGAACTGTCACTTTAAGACCCAGTTGTGATGACAGAGAAGCCACCTTTTAATGCATTAAATTGTTGTGAATTCATCACAGCTCTTACTTTTTGGAAGAAAGGTTTCACTTCCTCAAGAGATCCATGGTGTTTAGCAGGCATTTCCTCTTCTTCCAGCATCTATTGCAGTGGTGGCCACTTCTGGCACTCAGCAGGCTCTAGGATGGCACATAGCATCTGACAGTATTGTCACCATCATCATATATGGACCATATGGAGATACTGAGATGGAGAAACTAAAGTAGATTAAACAAAAAATAGGGAGAAGGGGAAACTAAAATCTAGATAAAATGAGAGATGGCTCATAATATAGGGAAAAATGGCATTTTAAATTAGTTAACTTGGTTTATTGCATAAAAATGGGCACTTGTTGTCAAAAGGCTGTGCCATCCATGGTCTATTGGCTGTGTGCCGCACACAGTCTTCATCATGGACGACGAGAAGGTCAATTCGCCTTCTTCAGAATTAAAGTGTTAGAAAAATGGTGAGGTTTATTATCTGTTCAGTGATACTTTTCCCATAGGTGACAGGATTGGTATTTTGCTCACAGGAATAAACACATCCATAAATCCCTCGCATCCAGACAGTGACTACCCCTTTAATTCTGAGGTAGGCTAATTCCACAGAGTGTGATAAGTGAGGTGATTCCTTACACTAACATTCCCGCCGTCGCTATGATGGAAGATCAAAACTGGAGCCGAGGTTGCTGTCTGACGGCTTTCCTACCAGCCGTCACTAGACCATCTGGCATCCCAAGGGTTAAAGTAAATAATTACTTATGTCATAAAGCTGTCAACACACACAGTAGAAAGAAGATGTGATAATAATGTCAGAGCCGATTATAAACAATAGCAATCGAGAGTGTTGATTCTAAGTTGCTGTGGAAACCCTGGTTATTTGTTGCACCGCTACATTTCGGGAAGTTTGCACAGTTAGAACTTAGTGTGACTAAAACCGTCAATTACATACGTGGAAACGAAGTGTCAGATTCTATACAAGTGTGGTTTCTGTGAAATTAAAACAACATGATTAGCCTACTGTAGGTAATTTTAAAAAAAGCCTAATAAAATGACGGTAAATGACATAAAGGTTCATTCTACTTAAATTGTGATGACTAAATTAGCACTATTGCAGAAGATGGCAATGATCGCTAATCAGCGCCTCTCAGATTGGACTACATGGCCCCTTTGGAGAGAGTTCAGAGAAGGGCTACTAAACTGGTTCATGGGTTGAAGGATAAAACTTACCAGGAAAGGTTAAAGCATCTTTATGTGTAAAGCTAGGATGAAAGACGTATAAGAGGGGATATGACAGAAACATTTAAATACATAAAGGGAATCAACACAGTAAAGGAAGAGAGTATATTTAAAAAAAGAAAAACTACCACAAATAGAGGACATAGTCTTAAATTAGAGGGGCAACGATTTAAAAGTAATATCAGGAAGTATTACTGTACAGAGAGGGTAGTGGATGTGTGGAATAGCCTTCCAGTGGAAGTGGTAGAGGTTAATACAGTGAAGGAGTTTAAGCATGCATGGGATAGGCACAAGGCTATACAGCGCTGTATTAAGCGCGAGGTAAACAAGGCAAGTGCCTAGGGTGGCACTTGCCTTGTATGCCTTTAAGGCGTGGCACACAAAAAAAAAAAGCTGCCTCTTTAAGAAAATAAAAAGTCTTGCTTGCCGGCAGAGACGGTGGCTGGGGAGATCGGAAGCAGGCTGCAGCCCATGCAATGTGACAGGGAAGTGCTTGACAGGTCACGTGACCGGCGCTTTGACATCAAAGACGTGCCAGGTCACGTGACCTCTCTGCACACACCGCGGGGGCAGGGCAGCTTTAACCAATGGACAAATCGGGCACTTGCTCAGGGCCCACTGGTTAATGGGGCCCCCCGCTGGTCTAATGTGGCTTATTAATGGGCAAAATAATACTCAGATATTATTTGGCAAATTATCTGTGTCATATTAATGGGCAATATAATGCTGGCATAATATTGGGCAAATTGGATGTGGCATTTTTAATGGGCAAAATAATTCTGGCATATTATTGGGCAAATTATTTGTGGATTATTAATGGACAAAATAATACTGGCATAATATTGGCAAAATGGCTGTGTCATATTAATGGGCAAATTGGCTGTGGCATATTAATGGCAAAATAACACTGGCATGTTAATGGGCAAGCTGTGGCATATTTAATAGGCAACCTGACTGTTACATATGTTAATGGGAAAGTGACTGTGGCATGTTCATTGGTACCTGACTGTCGCTTATTTTAATTGTCAAAGTGATGCTGGGGCAGTTCTGTGGGACAGAATGACACTGTGGCATGCCAAATTGTGTGGGTGCAAGCACATTAATAAACATTAACATTTGGAAGATGCATTTTGGACAGATCCATTATTATACTTGATATTATATTATACAAAAAGCTATAAAGTGTAAATATCCACATCCTTGAATGTAGGTCACTGAAGATCAGCTTATTACAGGATTTCCAGTATTGTTTTACATGTTTGCCTTGCAGAATATATAATGCACGTTTGTGTTTGTTGTCTGGATTTATATGCAATTAATGTGGCCAATAAAAAGCACGATTTTTAAAAACAATTTCCTAGAAGCATTAATATGGAGCAGCCATAATGATATATCATACTGACTGTGTTTATCAGAAGCGCTGTAATAGAGACATACAGTCATTTAGAAGTAACAGTTGAGGGTTTTGTTTGCTTTGAGGCCTTGCCTGTTAGAGATAGGCTATTGGCAATAGGCACTATTTTCACATTATGTTATAGACAAGTGGTCATTCAAGATTGCTATCCGCAATCTGTGTTTCCTAGACTGTGCATAGCATTTGCGATATGGCTCATCGTCTGTACCTATAAACTGGAGGTCACGTGAACACGAAAAATAAGGTTGGAAAGAAAGAGAGAAATGCATAGTTGCCAGCAGTCCTGGATTTTCCATGACAGGCCTGTTTTTGGGATACATTCCTGTCAAGTTCAAGAATATCCTGGCCTGTCTGTCGAATATTTCTATATTATGCATGTCTATAAGACATCTACAGTCTAAATGCTAAAGAGCTACAAACACCAGGTGCCTGTACCTTGCAGGCTGGAGGTCACCCAACATCACAGGATATCATGTACCCCTGTCTTATTTTGGCATGTCCCATTAACCTGTCAAATCTAAATGTAACACAAATAGTTACCAACAGAAATACTTAATAAATGGTACACAATAAAAGACACAATAAAGACAATACCTTTTCATGTGTACATTATGGTACTCACATTGTTATCACATGGTATACATTAGTTATTTACAATATTCCAGAACATATCCGAAGCAGTCTGGCAGGCTACAATTATGTCTGCGAATTGTAGTGCGCGCACTTACCACAATCGAGTGCATTTAACACAATTAAGATCTACAGGAAGAGACCTCCAGTGAATGTAGGTTTATACTCTCGATCTACGCGTAGAGATATATTTACCTGGATGTAACTGCTGTCTCCTGCAGTATGGCTGCTACTGCCGAGATGGGGGACGAAATAGATGTGTGTACATCTGACTGTACAGAAACACTGAAGTTGGTATCGCAATGCAAGCTATAGGCACCCATTTAGGTCGCTGTTCTGACCAAAATCTCGAGCGAATTCTACTGCACCGGCGCAGTAGAATTCACTCATCGCGCATGCGCGCAGGGTTACTGCTGATCATTCAGCTGTAACTTTGCCAGGACAGCGCATGCGCGAGGGACGCACACCACCTCCCGCCCACCTTCACGCCCCCTTCGGATCAGCTGTGGTGACAGGTAAAGTAACTGCGCATGCGCACTTCGGTTGAGCGCTTTGTCACCCGTTTTGGCATGCGCACTTCGCTGGACATATTTTATCAAAAACTCTGCTTTTTTTTTTTTACAGGATAATAAATATGTTTTTACATGTCTGTAAAACCGGTAGAGTAACTTTGTGCGCATGCGCGATGAGTGAATTCTACTGCGCCTGTACAGTAGAATTCGCTCGACAAATTTGTCAGAACACCGCTATTGTTGCAGCTTTTGCCTCAGCCACAAAGATTCTTTACCGAGACAGAGCAGCAAGGCAAACAAACACCTGGATAGCATTTTTATTCTTTATAAAGGGATACCTTTTCATTTTACATGATATCTGAGTGGGGTGGACAACCATCTTTGCCTTGGCTAGATACCAGCGATCTTCTGGGCAGACTTCAAAGTCCCAGATCGTCGTCAAAGTCACAAATAGACACAGGGGAATGGCAAAGCAGGTTGCATAAACATGCACTCAATGACACCCCCTCCAGATGATCATGCATGGCGGACCACCCTTTTAGTAAACCTTTTAGTACACCACTGAATGACAGGTACACTTTAATCTACATGCCAGTTAATAATTTGACCAGCAAATATGTAGATTAAATTGCATTCTCTACATTTGTGGAAGAGACATCTACTTTTAAGGGTATGGATTTCACTGCCTGAGGAGGTGGTGCTATCAAATACATTAGATGCCTTAAGAAGGGGCCTGGATACTTTTTCTTTAATGAAGCAGAACATAGAGGGCTATGCATGTTAGTATAGGCATTAATATGTATTTAGTGCTTGTTGATCCAAGGAGAAATCTGATTGTCATCGGGAATCAAGAAGCATTTTCCCCCCATTGCCGCGGATTTGAAATTGCTGAAATAAGGTAAACAAGGAATAGGAAAAGGGTTGAACTTGAGTCGTTTTTATAACCTAACCTACTATGTAGCTATGTATTTAAGTATGTAAGGGTTAAATAAAGTTGAAAGTAGACATTTTTGTATATAAAGACTAGTGCTAGCCATAAGATAAAGGTAAACATTTAGAGAGTGATAGATAAATGGAATAATGTTGCTTAGGATTTAGTTCAGTGTATAGGAATTCAATAATGTTTGGTATGATGATAAGGCTGTCTTAAATAAGAAATGTATCTAAGCTTTTATTACAGACAGACTACATGAGGCAAATGATTCTTATCTGCCATCACAATCTGTGCTTTCATATTACAAATCGTCCAGTTACCTTTATTACTTTTTATTTACATTTTGTCACCCTCCTCGTATTGTCTATTCCAGATTTAACAGCTGGAGCTCTCATATTGTTTATGAAAATGCATGCAATATCTCTGTCACTCTGGCTGCTGATGGTCTAATATGCTTATCCTTCTCATTGAACAACCGCTGCATTACAAGTTTACATCGATCGAGATCCATAAGAATAGAGACTGAGCGCGGCAGAGTCAATGTAGGATGTCAGCAGACGTGCCCGACACGGGCTCCACAAATACTCGCTTATCTCGTGGTCTTTATGATGTCTAATCTTCCCAAACCTCCAAGATTTCAAACCCCAAAAGGTGGTGATGAAACGGGGTGCCAAAAAAAGAAGCCGGAGAAAGCTTAAAAATATGTCCACTCCTGATATTAATATGCTCTTGACTAAGCCAGGTAGGCCCATGCCTCAGACTGCGGTGGCTTTGCCTAAAAATGCCCAAGTGGACATAGAGAGCTTCTCTGACAAGGAAGACAGCACAAGCAGTGACAAACATACCAAATTGTCTCCAGCTCCTGGTCCAGTCGCCACACTAGTTATTAAAGATGACATAAAGGCCATACTGCTTGTGATGCAGGCAATGTGGAGAGCAGAAGCAAGCAATGGTGGGCACACGGTAAAAACTAAGGTGACAGCTCTGGAAGTCGGCACAGAGTCTATGCAAAAGGTACGGGGAGATGCTACTGACCACACAATCCAGCACACTCAGCAAGTTTCTGGCTTAAGTTGTCAGCTCAATACATTAGATGGCAAGATACGGCAAGCTAGGGCCTACTGACTGCCGTGCCTATATACAAAACATGCTGGCACAAACGCATCCCAAAGTGGAGAATATAGAGCATATGATCCTCGACGTTGAAATTAAAAGATGCCTCAAGAGATGTTATAATTAGGCTAAGGTCAGTCACACACAAAATGGCTCTCCTGTTGATAGCAAGCAAACACAGGTGCATACAATTTGAAGATACCTCACCAGTCATGCTGCTTTGGAGGAGGTCAGTGGTCACTTCTGATCCCCAAAGAGATCCCGGCATTCCTCCGCACATCACAGCTGGTGAAGAAAACTGCTCTGCTAAAATGTTTCTCACTGCACTAGTTTTGAAAAATCTTTTACTATTGATTAATATGTTATGGTTATTAGGTTATTAAGGTTACACTGTGCATGTTATACATTGGTTTGGAATAATCGACACGCTGCCCTTATCCAGCACCCTTATTATTACACTGTCCTCATAATATTACAATGTCCTCACGCTCTATTTGTAGGACCAGTGGGAATTTTTGACCACACAGGTTTGCAATACACCCCTGTTGCTGCCTGGAGAACCTCCCTGGCTACCACTTTTTCCTTACTATTAACTGTCCCTTTAATTTTTCAACCTCAACACCTGATTAGATATATGTAGTATAAATCCCCGTATTATTCCTAAAGGGGTATTTTGTGCATGGTTGTGAACTATGGTTATTAAGCTAGAATTGCAGATTAATTTTGGTATAGCCTTCCAGTGGAAGTGGTAGAGGTAAACACAGTGAAGGAGTTTAAGCATGCGTGGGATAGGTATAAGGCTATCCTAGATATCAGATAAGGTCAGGGACTAATGAAAGTATTACCTTACTGAGAGGGTAGTGGATGTATGGAATAGCCTTCCAGCGGAAGTGGGAGAGGTTAATACAGTGAAGGAGTTTAAGCATGCGTGGGATAGGTATAAGGCTATCCTAGATGTAAGATAAGGCCAGAGACTAATGAAAGTATTACTTTACTGATAGAGTAGTGGATGCATGGAATAGTCTTCCAGCGGAAGTGGTAGAGGTTAATAAAGTGAAGGAGTTTAAGCGTTTAATGCGTGGGATAAGTATAAGGCTATCCTAGCTATTAGATAGGGAACTGGGGACTAATAAACGTATTTAGAAAATTGGGCAGACTAGATGGACCGAATGGTTCTTATCTGCCGACACATTCTATGTTTATATATATATATATATATATATATATATATGAATGCTTTTCAATTTCAACCCATTCGCTTGCAAGCAATACTCAATTAGTATTTGGTGTGCATTAGCTATTCCATTTGGTGTATTGATCAGACAGATATTTTTAGAATTCACTGTTGTTTATTAATCAAACCTGTTGTCTGAGGTAGCACAAATACATAAAGGATTGAATTCGTAAACAGCTGCTAGTGTAATGCACAGGATTAGAGAACCAAAAGAAAAATATCACTTGAAATCAAGAGATATAATACAACTACCGTGAATGAATTATAGGGTGCCACGTTTTTTCTTAAGTGGACCACATAATTAGGAATTCCTATGTCCCAACATTTCAACATTTTTTTTAGGAGCCCAAAAGTTTGAAACATAGAATGTGTCGGCAGATAAGAACCATTCGGTCCATCTAGTCTGCCCAAGACATAAGATATTGGTGTAAATAAAGTGCTTTATTCTTATGCTGAACACGTTAGAAAATTACATAAATTGTAATAAATCAACTGGCCATAAAAGTAGCTGAAAAATTTTCTGGTAATGCCCTGCCCACTATCTCACCTGAAGCCACTCCCACAAAAATGAAAATGTCCTTCTGTGTTTGAAGTGTTGGGAGGTATGGTACCTGCTTACATTTTTTGTCCCCCGTGGTGCCTTAACCTACTGGTAATAAATCTTTTGGATACATTTTTCTGTGTGTGGCTCGCTCTGTTGAGTATCGGCATAGGCGTATTTTTTAAGGTATGGTATATGGCTATTTGTCAGACCCCAGTTCCACCTCATGCCTCCTGGACTCCATACCTGGTCCAGCCGTCTCCAAGTCCCGTCACCCCACCGGAAGTGCACACGATCGCGGTGTAGGCCGCATCCCTGCCTGTAGTACAGCCTGCCTCGCGTAACGCGAGTGCAGGTGTCAATCCGATGGCAGAGGGCATGGCCTGCGGCCCGGTTGCATGCTCCCATTGGAGGATGCAGGGGAGGTGTGGAGAGGGGGCAGGTCCTACTCCTGCCTTCACTCTCTGGCTAATGCCAGAGGGGGCGGTAACCTGCAGGATGGTGGGCGGAGCAAAGGTCCTGGCGCCCTATTTAAACAGCAAGCACTGTTCACTCAGTGCTTGCTCCTTTTTCAAGCTTGTAGTCTCTCTACAGTGATGCCTACCCAAACCTTTGTACCTTGTTACCCTTTGATTACTGATCTCCCGGCTACTGAACCCATGGACTGTATTTTGAACTATGTTTACCTCTCCACTCCTGACTGATTATCCAATACCTACCTTGAACCTTGTCTGCCTGCATTGAACCTTTGGACTGTATTTGACGCCGTTCTGCCTTACTCCTTGGTACTGTTGCCACTCCGGACTTTTCTAGTGTGCGCGCCATCTAGTGCCAACACCCCTGTGCTACGCTCCCAGGTAACAACCCTGACACTAATGAAATATGTGTAATTAAATCAATTAGGCCCCTTCTTGCTGTCAGACAGGCCCCATTTGGTCCATGAGCCACACGTTGGAAGCTCCTATCCTATAATGTTCTGAAATGGACACTTCCCAGGGACTATTTGAAGCACAAATTCTCACTGCATGTTAAATCATCACTATGCCAAACCCATATCATCGCACCATTATTGTTTCAGAAAAGGGAAATTTTAAAAGCATTCGAATATTTTACTATTTATAGGGCTTTATATTTGTTCCCTATGCATAACCCCATTCAAATATAGTCTGCCAGTCACAATCAGTGGTAAGGTATAGTTACCAGACAGTAAAAATGTTTTTATTTCCTCCCTCAGCCCCCTTTACTCCATTTGTTCTGCCTTTCTTTCATTATTGCCCCCACATCCCTTGCCTTTGCACCCACATCACCTGATTACACTCACATAACTTGCCACAGCACCCTCATAAAATATTTTTCAGATGCATTACGGGAACTGGTATTTAAATAAGATAGCGTGCCTGTGGCTCGCTAACTCTGGGCCTCATTTCTGCTGTTGACATCAGATCTGGTAAACTGCAACTCCTATAATTCTCAGTTAGGCATATTGCTATGTGATCATGTATTTTACAGTAATAACATTATTCACCTGATAAATTTCTAAAGTCCTTTATTATCTGTCCATCACTCCTGGCTTCACTTTCTACCCATTCCATATTTCTCTCATCACATTCTATTATTCATGCCTCTACCTCCCTCACTGTTACTACCCTTGTGAGAAGGTCAGGTAGAAGTCTTACTGCAGGGATGGCTTGGAGTCTTTCAGTATTCCAATGCAAAGCTGATGAATGGATGTTTTTAGACAGGTCCAAGAGTCATACAGGGCTGGAAGTGAGGCATGGCCGAGGATGAGAGATGCTGCTCTGTGACCGAAATGGCAGGAGCTACTCTTTGGCTGGAAGGTTAGAAAGAGCACAGGCTTGAAAATCCTTGGACGTGTTAGAGAATTGAAGTCCTTGGATAGGGCAGTGACTGGAAGCCCTAAGACAGGGCACTGGGTGAAGGACCATGGAAAGGGCACATGCTGGAAAACGTTTGGACAGGGCAGAGAATTTAAGCCCTTGGACATGGCAGTGGCTGGAAGCCATAAGACAGGGCACTTTCTGGACGTCCTTGGAAAGGGCACTGGCTAGAAGCCCTTGGACAAGGCAATCCCTCGGACAGGACACTGGCTTGAAGCCTTTGGACAGGGTTCTGGCTGGAAACACAGATGGAACTGGACTGGTAGAAATGCTGTGGGAGGATAGAGATGAGATGAGTAAATATGGAACCCTTCCTCCAGGTGCTGTATCCCTCAGGTTAGGGGTCCACGGTCTTGGATAGGATGAAATAGAAGCAAGCAACAACAGCAATTCAAGGAGCCTGATGGTGAAACACATCAAAGTTGGCAACACTACCTAAATGCAATGGCCTAGTCTGCAGTAAGCAGCTACTTATAGGGCACAGCATAGGGTGGATAATGAGGCCCAGCTGACACCATCAGTGTGGAGCTAGAGTACTAAAAAACAGATTGCCACTAGAGGCCAAAAGTGGAAAATAACCACAAAACCAGTGGAACTCTATGAACTATTCAGAATATATGGATTATATATTGCATATATTATATTCAATATGTATTAACAGGTCAAATAGAGAACAGCTAAACTCAGGCTTCGAAGTGGACTGGATGCCTGAACCCAAAGATTTTTAGGCTAATTCAGATGTATACTTTTACTTGGTGTGGGAGAACCTCTATATTCTTGATGACAGTATCTGTCAAGGTTTTATTATGATTTTTTTCCTCTTTTCCATATTAATTAATATTAATTAATTCACCTGTGTAACAGTGGTCAAGCAAGCCAAGGTTTTTGAGCAATTACTTTTTATTTTTTATTTTAAATAATTCTAATAAGTAATTAACATAAGAACCGGCACACTTAATTTGAAAGTAAGGCTGAGAAATGTGAAATACTCCATTATCTAGTCTGTGACATCCTGTTTAATTTCCTGTAACAGTTGTGGGTTTATCTTCTCTGGTATAAGGTTTTTGACAATCATAAGCTGTCTCCAGTTCTAGAATGAGCTGGTTGTACTTAAAAAGAAGAAGACTTTATCAAGCTAGAAAATTCCCATATTTGCCTGAGAGGTTGGCATGATTCTCATTATGCTGGAAGAATTTCTCAGTCAAAACAACGACTTTGTTATACTTAAAAACTTTCCATGGCGTATGATACTATGCAGAGCCCAGAGTGTACTAAAATCCAAAACACATCATCGGAAAGCTGTGAATAGAATATCTGAATCTCCCCTTTCATCCAGTTACCTTCTGTGTTTTAAGAACGATGAAACACTTCTATTTCATCTCACCAATACATTGTGCAGGGTCAAACCTAGTGAGTTTCCCTTGCTGAGTAAGTTCACAATATATAGCTAAACTGGTGAGATGAAACATTTGAGTGAATAGCCCCCACTGACTTAACTATGCATTGTGCAGGGACAAACCTGATAGAACAGGGAAATTGATCATGCTTAATTAAATCTCACAATATTGAAGGAATGTCGATAATCAAATGATACAGACCTTTGGAGGAGATGCTCTCTGCTTGATAAAGGGCTGTCCGAAACGCGTTGCACTTTATATTTTCTCCATATAATTCCCGGCCAGGTTTTGCTGTGTATTTTTACTGTGTATGTCTGTTACAAGGTATGTATCTGTTTTTTTTTTTATTGGATTTTATTTTTTTCAAACTATTTGTGTTTTTAGGAACCTTGTTCCATTGAACTTGATCCATGTGCACTTTCTATAGGGGAACTAAGACTTAGGTCTAGTTATTATTCTTACCCTCATGTTCTTTCTCTCTAAGATTTGTATATCTGTATTGATTGTATATTGCTTTATTGTATATTAAAGATATATTTGTATTTTCTGACATTATTTGTGCTTGTTTGTTATTTACAGTATTTATACATTTATTTTGAGCGCTGTCCACTTCTACCTTTTTATTGAAGAAATGTTGACCTTGCATCTCATTGTAGGCATTCCATATAAAAAACACCCCTTTCTGTCTCAATAGAGATTTTTGCCAGAGGCTCAAATAAGCAAGGTGAATGGTTAGAGTTAGGACCCACCTAGGGGAGTCTGCCTTGACGTTGGCAGGTGGGCTCATCCTCTCATGGCCATTGGAGGTAACTAAAAAACCTCCATTTGTTTAAAAATACATAGGGATAAAGGAGAGAGCGCAGGTAACTTGTTTTTCTTTTGTTTTTACAATATATTGGGGCTGATGTGTACTGTAGTCATTGCAGCCGCCCAGTGATGGGAGTGAGCGCAGGACTTTTCTTTCTGCATGTGTATCCATTTTTTTGTATTACTCTGCCTTGTTACAATGCAGCCGCCCATCCCATGTGTTCCCTATTAAGGGTTAATAATGTATAGGGGTGTAAATAAAAAACACCCCTTTCTGTCTCAATAGAGATTTTTGCCAGAGGCTCAAAGAAGCAAGGTGAATGGTTAGAGTTAGGACCCACCTAGGGGAGTCTGCCTTGACGTTGGCAGGTGGGCTCATCCTCTCATGGCCATTGGAGGTAACTAAAAAACCTCCATTTGTTTAAAAATACATAGGGATAAAGGAGAGAGCGCAGGTAACTTGTTTTTCTTTTGTTTTTACAATATATTGGGGCTGATGTGTACTGTAGTCATTGCAGCCGCCCAGTGATGGGAGTGAGCGCAGGACTTTTCTTTCTGCATGTGTATCCATTTTTTTGTATTACTCTGCCTTGTTACAATGCAGCCGCCCATCCCATGTGTTCCCTATTAAGGGTTAATAATGTATAGGGGTGTATATAAAAAACACCCCTTTCTGTCTCAATAGAGATTTTTGCCAGAGGCTCAAAGAAGCAAGGTGAATGGTTAGAGTTAGGACCCACCTAGGGGGGTCTGCCTTGACGTTGGCAGGTGGGCTCATCCTCTCATGGCCATTGGAGGTAACTAAAAAACCTCCATTTGTTTAAAAATACATAGGGATAAAAGAGAGAGCGCAGGTAACTTGTTTTTCTTTTGTTTTTACAATATATTGGGGCTGATGTGTACTGTAGTCATTGCAGCCGCCCAGTGATGGGAGTGAGCGCAGGACTTTTCTTTCTGCATGTGTATCCATTTTTTTGTATTACTCTGCCTTGTTACAATGCAGCCGCCCATCCCATGTGTTCCCTATTAAGGGTTAATAATGTATAGGGGTGTATATAAAAAACACCCCTTTCTGTCTCAATAGAGATTTTTGCCAGAGGCTCAAAGAAGCAAGGTGAATGGTTAGAGTTAGGACCCACCTAGGGGAGTCTGCCTTGACGTTGGCAGGTGGGCTCATCCTCTCATGGCCATTGGAGGTAACTAAAAAACCTCCATTTGTTTAAAAATACATAGGGATAAAGGAGAGAGCGCAGGTAACTTGTTTTTCTTTGGTTTTTACTATATATTGGGGCTGATGTGTACTGTAGTCATTGCAGCCGCCCAGTGATGGGAGTGAGCGCAGGACTTTTCTTTCTGCATTCCTCCCAACCATTGCTCCTCCCGGCAAATCGGTGGGGATGCCAGGGACACACCAACTGGCAGCGGTACTCTGAATGCGCAGTAACCAGTGTCCCAGACATGTATATGCGGGATTGCAGCCCTGAGATGGACAGAGGTAGAGCTCGGTGGGACAGTGGCATTGTCTCCCAATGATAGAAAGCCAGATTGAAGAACTGTCCAACTTAGCCCCCCTGATAGAGTCATACAAGCAAAATGGACTCAATAACATACTTTATTTGTATTCTTTCATCAAAGCTGTTCTATTTGAAATGCCTACATTTGATGCAAACTTCCAATTAAACAGAACTTATTTTTTTGCTGACGGTTGTGCTTTATTCCCTGATTATTGCAATTCACTGGTCAATTCATCACAGTTCACTTATTAGTGAACAGACCTCTCTTAGTGTACAGCTGTACATTTAGAATTGTGCTTGATCCGAGTAAAAACCTGTGAAAATAATATGTCAAGGGGTTTAATAGCAGCCTAAATTATCAATGTCTTTCAATACTTTACAAAAGATGTCATGGATCTTAAAAATATTATTTCCAGAATAACTATATTATTGCGGAGTACTATAGGTACACACAATGCTATGATATATGCTATGAGGTTAACACAAGCATTAAATATATAGCGTCTACTCCGCTTATCAGTCCTCCCCATAGACTTCTGCTTATTTCGGGGCAGGATCTCACCAATTATGGAAACAGCCAAAGTCCTCCTGAAATGGACCGAAGTTAAAGAAAAAAAAAAATATTACGTAAAATATGCAAAAATAAAAGGAAAATAATATAAAATATTAATAAAAGAAATAATAATAAATGAAAGAAAAGGAAAAATAAAAAAAATGTAAAAACATGTATTCATGTTATGTATATTATAATATATCAACATTCATAGTTAACATTTTTATATTATTATTTTTATTTGATATACAATATTTGTATCGCTCTACAACACTTTTATATTCAATTCGCCAGCTAAAAAGATAGAGAAGTGAAAGCAGCAGTTTTGGGGTGGCCCAGCCCTTAAGAAATAGGGCGAAACCCTAGGATTCCCCAAATTATTTTCCCCAAATACACCAAAAATACTACTGTATTGTGGAATTTTTTGCAATTCAGCTGGAAATCCCGATCTGGACCTATTTTTGGACCAGATCAAAAACATTGTTTATACTGTTTGTATCTATAATAGCAGTGCACAGTCACTGTACAAACAGAAACATCTAGAAACATATTTATTTAAGGTGATGGTAATTTCTTATTAGAAGACAAAACAGTTAAAAGGAATCTGTCAACTTAAAGATTGCTTATACTGTCAATGTAGAGAATTAAAAAAAAAAAAAGAGAATAAAAAAATAATAAATTACCCGTATGTTGTGTTAGCAAATTGCGAGCAAATACATAAAATACGAGAAATATATGGTGTATATGTGTCAGTGGAGTCTCTTGCTTATGACATCACCTTGTGGCTTGATATGCAAAGTACACATTCACCACTGAAAAGTAGTTCATTTGCATATGAAGCCACAAGTGATGTACATGTTTAAAACATATTTGTTATTCCTACTTATGCAAATGTGCTAACACAATGTATAGATCATTTTTCATATATTTTTATTCTCTACATTCACAGTACAAATGTTTTAGGTTGACAGGATCCCTTTAATTCAGTAGAAAAAAAAAAAAATCAACCAAACCTTTTCAGTGGGTGTATAATCTGCGAAGCCTACCAGCAGGAAGTAAACACAAACTAATTACCAGAGTACCAGTTACAATGGTACTGGGCGTGGACTAAGATGGCTCCTGATTTTAATGCTTTTCGTGCATAATTGCCAGCACCTGTTCCCAACAAACGAGGCAGCTAAATGACTCACCATGGGAGATCCGTTTACACTGCTAGGTTTGCTGCTCTTGCCATATACAGGAGTGATTTTAATTTAAAAATGAAGATCAATGTGTGGAAAAGTAGATAACATTTTTCTAAGAAAGGAAGTGTCTAGCGGATTTCTTGCAAAAAAGAATGTCTATAAAGTTGGTAAACAGGTGGACTGAGCTCAGTTTCTGAGCAGACATTCTCTTATTTAAAGGGACTGTCTGGTGCCCAAAATGCATCTTCCAAATATTAATGCATATTAATGTGCTTTCAAAGTACTTTAAAATACACGTTTTACATTGTGCATTGCTTAAAATATAAAATACTTACAACTAGAAGAAATTGTAAAATGACAGCAGTTTGCAAGAAACAAGGACTGCCCACGCTACACGAGTAAAAGTAATTTCCTTTTTTTTTCTGCAGTAACCAATGAGAATGATGCCATTCAAATGAATGGAATGTCCTGTCTCTCTAGTGATGTCATCAGACAATGTGTTGCACTGTTAAGAGATAATACTGTGTACAAGAGCAAGGTCACTCATAGGCCACTCAATAGACTCAATTTGAGGAGGACAGGAAGTGACTATATGAAACAAAACTTTATATCCTCAGTGTCTATAGAATCAGTGCTGCCGCACCTGCAGTAAACATGCAGAGTAATCACTGGGGTGGGCTTGATTCAAATATTAAAAATGTGATTTATGCAGAATGCCTTCATCAAATCACACAGGGATAAAAGCATGCAAACTATACAAGCAGTAATCTTCATCTTGCACCAAAGTGAGTTTGGGGACTAGAATGTCCCTTTAAGGCCCATGCATTAAATCACTAGGAAACTCACTCGCTGTGCCATGGACAAAGTTGGTAGGTCAGTGGTGACTATGGTAAGCCGGGGTCATGGTGGACATTTACTGTTATATGGCCCATCAGCCTGCATGCCCCTGATTATAACTTTATGTCCCTCTAACTCCAATGCAATGTGCACCAGAAGATGATTTACTTACTGCCAACTCGGCTATGGTGGGTTTTCCCATGAAATAAGCTTCTGAGACAATTTAAGAGAATCAGAGGGAACTAAAGATATCCTTTTGAATTGAGACTGAGTTCTGCAAGGTTACAGACATCTTATTTCACACATTCGTTTTGCATACCGCCATGTGAAGATTACATTAAACCATAGAGCTGTCAGTGAATTTCATATACATTCAACATTTTTGTCGAATGTTATGGAGTTTGCTAGACAGTAAAGATGGAAAGTCAATGACAGCTTTATAAGTTTGGTAAAAAGGATGTATTAAGCAAAATGCCAGTGAATTAAAGAGGTGTATTAATTAGAGTCAAGACTGACTGATGCAAGTCATTTGATGTAAAAGTTCTTCAGACAAAAAAACCTTGCATAAATAAGGGAATTAATGTCTGCTAGAAAGAGATTCATTTAGTGACGTCCAGACTGAGTTATAGACATCTCTTATGACTTTGAGGAAACGATTTTCAGTCAATTATCAAAATCCGAGAAATACTACGATACGGGTATAATTTATGGAGTTCGTGAATTTGTTTTTCATAATTATATGTCAAATATTGCCAGATATGGGGCAAGAGGGGGCTACTTCCACACCTGCCTAAATATTTGCCTTTGTAGCAAATTCACCAGATAGTTGTATGTTGTGATATTTGTAAATACTCTGTATACATTACCCCAGTATACATTACCCAGAGACTTCAAATATTATCTTCTTTTGTCCTTACATATAATAAATACAAATAAAGTCATTAGGATAGGTTCAAGTTGTATGTTAAACAACAGGCTTAGTTTATTTCCTCATCTCTGTATTTGTCTGTCTTCAGATTAAAGGTGAATCCCATACATCTTGTTTTATACTGTGAAGAGAATCAAAAACGATAAACGTTCTCTAAATGGGTCTGTGATGTATCTTGCTTATGACATCATCATGTGGTTTACTATGTAAATACACATTTCCCATTGAAAGGATTTCATTTGCATATCAAACCACAAGGTGATGCCATAAACACTACATATTCCAATTCCCTGATACCGGAGAATGAAAATCAGGATTACGGAATCTCGGACACTGGAGAATGAAAATCGGGATTACGGAATCTTGGACACCGGAGAATGAGTATCATGATTACGGAATCCCGGACACCAGAGAATAAAAATCGGGATTACGGATTCTCAGACACCAGAGAATGAGTATCATGATTACGGAATCTCGGACACCAGAGAATGAGAATCAGGATTACGGAATCTCAGACACCAGAGAATGAGAATCAGGATTACGGAATCTCAGACACCGGAGAATGAGAATCAGGATTACAGAATCTTGCACAGTGGAGAATGAAAATCAGGATTATGGAATCTCAAACACTGGAGAATGAAAATCATGTTTACGGAATCTCGGAGACCGGAGAATGAGAATCAGGATTACGGAATCTCAGACACCGGAGAATGAGAATCAGGATTACGGAATCTCGGACACCAGAGAATGAGAATCAGGATTACGGAATCTCAGACACCGGAGAATGAGAATCAGGATTACGGAATCTCGGACACCGGAGAATGAGAACCAGGATTACAGAATCTTGCATACTGGAGAATGAGAATCAGGATTACGGAATCTCAAACACTGGAGAATGAGAATCAGGATTACAGAATCTCAGACACCAGAGAATGGGACTTTGTTATTATGGGGCATGTTTAGGTGTAATTCCTTTACGTGTGTTTATGTAGTTTATTATGCCTGCTTTTTCCACCTTAACAAAGACTGATTAATGGTCCAGCACTGAATCAGTTTACAGTATATTGTGTATCTTTTTGCATTGCCGTTGATTCCATGGTATGTTTGATTAGCTCTTCTGTCAGTACAACTTCCACTACAATGATTACTATTGTTTATTCCCATAATTAGTAAGTTTTATAATGTGTGAATCCATGTTTTAGGGTTCGAGGGATCGAGTTCCGCCAGCTTGGTTGGATCTGCTCGTTTTGGTAGTTGGACACCCCCCACCCCACGAAAACAGTATTTTTAATAATTTTTATTTTATTATACTTTGGACCATTTAGGGAGGTCTTCAGCTGTATCCAAAGTCCTCCCATTGATTTGAAAATCCAGCTATATTCATAATATCCGAGGTCATCCCAAAATGGCCCCACAATAACCTGAATTCTCCGTGTAAACCGAGTCTAATGCTTCTTTTTGGTGCAAGTTATTTTTGATTCCAACTTTGCAGAAGAGATTACGCATCAGGGAATATAACTCCCTAATGCTTGCATCAATATTTACATTGAATAACTTTTTTTTAGCCAGGGTAACATATAATTATATCTTCTCAAAATATCCCTCCCATGTTCTCAAGGTAAACAGACAATTTACCAGTATGCGCTGTTGAGATGTTTACTTCCCTACATATACATTAAGCTTTGTAAATTAAATATACATATTTTTTAACCCTTTATGGGTTAAACAAGTGCAGTGGGGAAAAAAAGTAGGTAAAACATGAGTAGGGAGCAATTTTCGAATATTTGTAACATTCTGAGCTTTCTCCCCGATTTACGCCTCTTCCGCTTATTTTTAGCTAGTCTACATTTTTCCGGTTGTCCTAATATATTGCGATCATATTTGCACACGCTAAAGACTATTTGTGAACAATAATTCTTATTTTTAATGTGCAAATTACACCAGCTTTTAGCAAGTGCTAATAAAAAAAGGTAGAAATAAACATTTGCAAACTTGCCTGTTTTTATTCTCAATTTGCCCGTATTTACTATTGGAGTGTTAAAAGTGTAGTACATTGCAAAAAGTGCAAAGTGCAAAAATTGTTTTGCACATAAAATATATCTGTGTTTTTTTTTAGTACATGCCCCTCTATAACGCAAATGATCTGTATGACATAATTGAAATCTCCTCTGCAAAAGAGTTGTGGGGATTAATGGGCCAAATCATGATCACTGCCTGTTCTTTCAGAGATTTGTATGGGAATTCCCATCCAAGCAATTTATATATGTCTATTTATATTACTTGTAATGGGTTCAGTGGATGAGGTGGCATAGCAGAGAACATACATATGCAGTGCTATAGACACGTTTCAGGATACTGTGGTCCTGAAGCATGTTTTATGGTAGATGGGTTCAACACATAATCTTTCTCTGCCCTGTTTTTTTTCAATAGTGACATTGAAATCTGTTTGGGAGTTTGCAACAATTAGTTGTGGACTCGCTTGTAAGAAGAATTGGTAAATATAACCATGATAGGATTGAGCATTAATAAAAATCTGATTGGGAATCATACAAACCTTCAGGAGAAACTCTGAGCTGACGATTCCTGTAAGAGACTCCTGTGGGGAAAGAAATTAACCCCCCCCCCCTTCTTTTAGTGGTCAGATTGAATTCTCCCAAACCCCCCCACCACCACCCTATGCATACTCCTACATCCAATATATATATTGTCTGTGGTGTCTCCTGTTTATGACATCACTTGTGGCTTGACATGCAAATGAACTACTTGTTCCTTGTTAAACCACAGCTCTATCAGGTAGCTGGCATGTTTGGAATCTTGAGTCAGATGAACATACCTCCAAAATCTTACCCGCAGCAAATTGGGATGCAGGGGCGGAGCTTAAGTCTGCACATGCGCAAGAGGCACTGTCATTCTAACTGACTGTGTGTATGCATAACTCTGCCCAGTAAGCAGTCTCTGGTGTCACCAGATGGAGACCTGAATCTTTAGTGCAGGAGTTCGGACCAAAGTCCCACTGTCTCGCTGACCTCTGATCCGAAAAACGGGACAGAGGTAGAACTTTGCTGGACAGCCACCCAAAATGGGTAGCAGGAAAGTTGGGAGACGTGGATGAGGAGAGATCTGCTCCAAGATTGCAAACGACAACAAACAACAATTGTAAACATGTCCGTCCTCTGATACAGCTGTACAGAGCAAAG
Source organism: Pelodytes ibericus (assembly GCA_036172795.1). Classification (NCBI taxonomy): domain Eukaryota; kingdom Metazoa; phylum Chordata; class Amphibia; order Anura; family Pelodytidae; genus Pelodytes; species Pelodytes ibericus. The sequence continues at coordinate 61,314,244 of CM069866.1, read as the reverse complement.
AGAAAGAGTTGAGCGGACACCTGGATGTTCGGGTTCGGCGGGTTCGGCCGAACTTCGGAAAAAAGTCCGGGTTCGGGGTCGAACTTGACCCCGAACTTGACCCCGAACCCCATTGAAGTCAATGGGGACCCGAACTTTTGGCAGCTAAAATGCCTCTAAAAACGTCCTGGAAAGGGCTAGAGGGCTGCAAAATGAAGTAAAATGTGGGTGAGTGTCCCCATTCGGACGAATAGGCCAATTGATCTATTCGTATGAATGGGGACTCTATTTCGCTTTATAGAAAGCCAATAGTATTACATGTATTCCATAAGCCGAAAGTCTATAAACCGAACGACATTCAGTTTATAGACTTTCGGCTTATGGAATACATGTAATACTATTGGCTTTCTATAAACCAAACTAAAGTCCCCATTCATAAGAATGTTCGGTACGAACCCAAACAGTGCGGTTCGGGTTCGCTCAACACTACATATTACCTGTCTTTTGAAGAATCCAATTGTTGCAAAGTGTCTTATATTTCTCACATACATCCAGAGCTTTGTTTCACGAAAGAGGGACTGCAAAATGAAAGCCAAAATAGCAGTTTGAAGTATAGCGGAACTTTGGCCTTAAGTTTGCAGTCTCCTTCTCAACTCCCTGCACATTCTCTCTTTCATTTAAATAAATGTGGCACTGGGTACTGACAAACTACATAACATGTTGCGACTGTTCAAACTATAACCAACCCATGCCTAAGGTTAGAGAATAAAAAAAAGGATTTGTTTAATTGCAATGATCAGTTACATTACGACTGCCAATATCTATATAGTTTCATTATTTCAGAGGTCTGAAATCTTCTTTGCTTAGGAGAAATGGTAATTTGTCACACGTGCAGAGTACGTGTGTTCATCTAAGGAATCATCAAAAATTTACAAAACCACAAAGCGTACAAGTTTCACGATTGCTTAACTCTTGCTTTTCCCTGCCTAGTTTGACTGAACGGTGCACAGTCACAGCTTAAACTAAAACATCTGTCAGAGACAGAGAATTGGATACAGAATACGAGAGCTGGACAGCTGCCCAGTTTAAAAAAAAGGGGAAGGATAGCGGGGGGGGGGGGGGGGGGTGATGAATATGTTAAAGCACAGTTCCCTTTGACATGTGCCTTGGATGGGTGTAGGGTGGGTGTGTATTGGTCTTCATCAAGTTTGGGAGAGGGGTGGAGTGCTCCAGTGCAAACAACTTCATGTATACTCCCACTCAAGGCATCATTTGGATGTGAAAAAGAGAGCTACAGAGTGAGGAAGCGAAAGAAACCCCCCCAAAAAAGCACTTTTATAAGGACTTGTAATTTGAACTGCTGTTATCCAAAAGGTAAGGCATTTAACCTTTTTGGTTTCCTTGGTTTGTTATATCTTAAGTTTCTTGATGGAAGGTACAAGTCCAAATGTTTTTCCTGACCATGTACTGTCTTAAAGAAAGGAGAGAGAAAATAGGTTGGGTAAATTTGATTTTGAAAAATAGAGGCCGAAGAAATATATATACTTTGTCTTTAAATGTTAAAGAAGGGTGAAAGGTTTTCGACAAAATTGGATATTTAACTTATTTCAGTTATGATGGTTTTATTATTTTAGAATCATTCTACTTACATTGTGTTTCTGGTCTGGAGGAAACATAAACTGTAAAGTAGCAAGTATTAAAATAAGTTACTAATCAAATGTATTTTTAGTTTCGAAAAAAAAAATGACTCATTTTTACTGCAGATCATCATTTCCACACATTTTGTTTTCCACTGATGCCACGGTAAAACTTCTGTATCAATAATGGGAGTATTTCTCTGTATATGTGGAAAATGCAATAGAAGGGTGTCGATTTTTCTAAATAAAATGATTTTTCCTAGTCGGGAGCTCACCTCACGTTTAACACAACTCAAAAGGATTTCTCCAACTTCTCTGATACATTATGTACGGGTCAAATATGTCTGTTTAACTGTAAAATTGTCAGCAAAATCTCTATAGACGCTAAAACAGGCCTTGACAAATGGATGTAGGACAGACAGATTAAGGAGCCAGACTAGTAATATTTAGGAGCCAGGGAGGTGGTACTTTCAATGTAAAACGTAAAAGAATCAGATAAGTTAGGAGCCAGCAACGTGGATTTTTAACTCCTTCATGCCATTAAAGGGGCAGTGAAGCTATTTTCTTTGAGTTTGGTGCAGCAATTCTCAAAGTAACACTGCTTGAGCATCTATCTCATCCCTTTCGTAATGTCACATGTTAAGTGAATGAACTTGGCAAGCCATGACTGTGTCCCCAATGCATTTCCTCGTGTGTTCAATCAGGGTGTTGAAGCCATACTGTCGTTTACACACATACTTAGGTGCTGATGTCAGAGAAGGGAGAGAAGACATGGTATGCACAGAGGATTTCTTTGAGAAATGCCATAGAACCGTGAGAAGCAGTGAGAAAGGAAGATTAGTAAATCATGGGTTTGTCTACTCACAAATATTATAACAGTGTAATTCCAGCTGTGACCACAAGAGGTTATATTCACTATGTAATGATATTACTACAGCTCCTCGGCTAATAATGTCTAATTTTTGCTGTTCCCTTGTCAATTCACTACTGTTGTATAGTGAAGAGAACCCCGGGAGAATAAAAGGCAGTCGGATAGGTTTTTCTTAAAATGTCCAGAAAAAAATACGAAATATTAGCTGCATTTCTGGGTATAGACAGGGCCGTCATATGCGATGGCCATTGTGGGCTATTGCCCATCCTGATCCACATCAAAGACAGACACTATGTTTAGCCAACAGGAGAGCCAAATCGACAAAAAAAGGTTTGGAACGTAAAAGAGTGGGGAAAAGGTTGGGGAAGTAAAAGAGTGTGGGAAAGGGAGAAAAGGTTGGGGAAGTAAAAGAGTGGGGAAAAGGGAGAAAAGGATGGGGAAGTAAAAGAGTGGGGGAAAGGGAGAAAAGGTTGGGGAAGTAAAAGAGTGGGGGAAAGGGAGAAAAGGTTGGGGAAGTAAAAGAGTGGGGGAAAGTCTGGGGAAGTAAAACAATGGAGTAAAGGGAGAACATAGAAGTTAGAAACTGGGGAAAGGGTTATGTGTGTAAGGGGAACACATAACTTACCTTTACTTTTGGCCCAGGGGGGGAAACATTATTTAGTGGGCCATTTTGCTTGATAGACAGACAAGACAATTAGTTAGAATGTGCTAAACACTAGGGCCCAGGCGTCCAGCTGTTTCTGTACTACAACTTCCATAATTCCCTGCCATTTCAGAAAGCTGGTGGGGAATTATGGGGAAAAAATCCAAGGATCTAAGCATCAATCAAACACCAGCCATAAATCCATAAAACATAGTCATTTATTCCAAAGTAATTAAAAGCAGCACATTGTGAGGTAGACAAACATAAGCAGACAAATCAGGTTTGCTGCCATCACTTGACGAGTTTCCTGCTAAATGAGGTTTGTAGTTCTGTCTGGAGGGCCGCAGATGGACGCCTAGGCACTAGGGCATTTAGAAATTAAAAGTGGTACAGCCCCAGCACATTCAGCTAGGTTAGAGGGCAGCCTGGGGGGGGAATAGAACCTCTGCCCCCTTGCCAACCCTTCCCTTGCACTAGGTAGGATGAAGAGAGCCAACTGGCCAGAGTTTCATGTGGAGGAATGCCGGCTGGGGCTCTGCCCAGGATGCATGAATGCCTTGATACTTCATACATATTATACATTAACATTTTTTTTAAATGACTTATTTTCATAACTATTGTCTAACATGGCTGCAAAATTTCCATACATTTCATACCTCTAAATATCGCTATATTTGAATAGGGCTGCCATCAGAGGGTGAAATGTGATATGTTTGTTAGGCTCAGTACAAAGACCTAGAGTAGGGCCCTGCTGATGTCTGTGCATCCTAATACTAACCAGCCCTGTAGACCACTAGCAAGCTGCATGTGCAGAACTACAGACAGTCTCCCAAAGCAAAACATAGCATAGATGCCATTCCTTTTCAGGATAGCCTTATATAAAATGAGCAGCCATAAGACTATGACCACCTGCCTCATTTTGTGTAGGTTCTATTTTGATGAATTGACCCACTGAGGCATGGACTCCACTAGACCTCTGAAGGTGTGAGGTAGGGCCTCCATGGATCAGACTGGTTTGTCCAGCACATCCCACAGATGCTTGCTTGGATTGAGATCTGGTGAATTTGGAGGCCAAGTCAACACCTTGAACTCACTGTTGTGTTCCTCAAACCATTCCTGAACCATTTTTGCTTTGTGGCAGGCTGCATTATCCTGCTTGAGGAGGCCAATGCCATCAGGGAATACCATTTCCAATGGTACATGGTCTGCAACAATGCGTAGGTAGGTGGTATGTGTCAAAGTAACATGAATGGCAAGACCCAAGGATTCCCAGCAGAATATTGCCCAAAGCATCACACTGCCTCCGCCGGCTTGCCACCTGTCAGTGGTCATAATGTTATGGCTGATCTGTATACATTCCAGTGTTAACATTTAGTACCTTCACTGGAGGTTACAAAGTACTCTGAAAAACTCATTTACATTCTACCCCATCCTTTATCTTGTGGCCACTTGTTCTTCCAAGATGGAGCATGTATGAAAATAGTGTGCAGCGATATATAGCTGTACCAACTTCCCAGAGTTCTAAGAATTCTTTACCGAGAGTTGATATAATAATGACAATAAAGACAAGAGTAATGTCTTCTTCCTGCAGCGGAGAGAGTCTGTCATTGTGCCTTCAGTGTCTCCGGGAAGTCTCACTGAAGGAGTTATTCACTAATAGTGAGGTCAAGGTGAGTTAAGATGACATGACTATTTCATCTCACTGAAGGCTATTTTCATCTTAATAATTTATCTATAAATCGTGCAAGGACACAAACTGGTGAGTTTGCTTAGCGGGAGATGTAATTGTTTTGAAGGGTGCCCCCCTAGCCTTCTGTCTGATTAAACATCCTTGAATAGGGTTTAGTCCCTTTCCAAGTCTACACTACGTTTGATTTCCCCCACCCTTGTTGGTGAGAAACTAACCCATTTACTGTAACAATTTTTATTTTCTTCACTGAAACACAAATAATTTACGAGATTGCTCCTATATATCGCAGAAACCGTTTTTATGTGTTGAAATTAAAACCATGGATCAATACCTTACAAGGTAAGTGACAGAACAAATTAAAATATATAACTGGATTTTCACTTCTGGAACATCTTGCTTCAAAACTGCTTATGTTATCAGTGTTGGATTTATGCCTAGGCCAACAAGGCTGATGCCTAGAACAGCAGACTGGAGGGGGGGGGGGGGGGGGAGTACACTAAAGGGGACAGCACTACCATGGTTGGGGGTAAATCCTTCCTCATTGCCTTTCATGCCCCTGTTAGATCACTAGGGAGCAATATAATGCAGAGGAAAGGGATGTGGGGCAAACTAGCTCTGTGGAAAATGATATGGGGGCAGTCTGGTGTAGTGTAAATGTTATATGAGGAAGGGGACAAACACGGGTTGGGGCGTGCATGAGTTTGGACAGGCCTAGGGCTGCACAAGACTTAATTACACCATTGTATGTTATAAGGGAGTATGTTAAAGATATCCACATTGTATTCTATATGACTAAGTAAGTATTATATTACACTTCCTTGGTCTTATTTTCCTTGTTTAGGCAATTTTTCAATTTTTACAAGTGTTGACAACTGCAGGTACCAGCCTGTTTACTATTATACCTGCTGTATCATAGTCTTATCAGTTTAACATGTAACTATCTTTATAATGGCATATTTTACACATTGAAAAGGAAGTGGAAGTGCCCAGGTAGACAAGTCATTAGGGTGAGCCAAAATAATGTGAATTATTAATAATGGAGAAAAATGCAATGTTTTTAAGTGGCTGGATCAATTTTTTTTTAATGCCTAGCATTTTAAATGGCTAAAGAGAGACACTTTCCTTTGTTGTGGGAGTGGCCTGAGCTGAGGCTGTGGGCGGGGCATTTACCAGGACTCCACAGGTACTGGGTAACCTTCACCAGCATCAAAGTGAATCTAGGTGCTCTGACCCTCGGTGGTCCGATCATTCCACAGAGACATCCAAAACAAAGTGAAAAAAGTGAAATCAGAATCCATAAAGTGACAAAGGGGCAGGCAAAACAGCTGTGACACCAACGACAAGTCTTTGGTGTCCACTTTTTTCACTTTGTAATGTGAAGGTCCACAGAATATTAGTAAATTGTCGGGTACAAAGTTCCATAAATGTCCACCACGCGCAATGTTGGTCTCTATCCTGCCTGTAGATCACTGTTACCCTAGAATGTTAATACACGTCATCAGTACATGTTTTGGAATGTAGGAAACATATTATTATAATGGTCAACTAGAGCAGTTGTATTGTTTTTACCAGATTTGTGGATCTACCAAATTTGTGGAAGTTTCAAGTATACCATGATTAAAGTAGCTACGACACACCTGGGGCTATTCACTAAAAGGTTAATTGAGGTGAGTAGCAGGTGAGTTGAAGTGAGAACAGGTGAGTTGAGGTGAGGTGAACATTTCATCTTACCAATTGAGCTATACATAGTGCAGGAACAAACCTGATGGGTTCACTTAGTGGGGGAACTACATTTTCATCTCACCTCAACTCACCTGCTATTCACTTCAACTCACCTGCTATTCACCTCAAGTCCCATTTTGTAATGAATAACCCCAAGCATGCTGATAATTAGATGAATTATTATATTTGCATATAGCTGAGCCTCAAGCTATATGCAAATATAATAATTCATCTAATTATCAGCATGCTTGGGGTTATTCATTACAAAATGTGACTTGAGGTGTAATTGTGACTTCTCCAGTAATTCCCCCAATCAAATAATGGGTGCATCACTGGGCAAACATGGTGGCTGATGTCATATGCATTTGCACGTATAAGTGAACACATCAGCACATAGTACCTAATCATCTGTAACATGTCTGGCTGAGCCTCTTGGGAATAACAGTCAACTTCGGCTGAATAGGTTAGCTGTAAACATCAGTCAAAAGTCTTCCATAATATGTTTAAACAAAAAAGCCTCTCTTCCAGGGGCATACATACCTTTGTGAGGTTACTCATAGACATGTGCAAAACTAAAATTTTCGTTTCGTTTTCGTCCATTCGGACGAAAATGTTATTTATTTCGTCTAAAACGAATTTCGTTCATTATTGCATTCGTTTCAGACGAAATTCGTTCATTATTTTCGTTTCGTTAATTTTAATTTGTTCGTTTTATAGAAATACAATGTAATACTATTGGCTTTCTATAAACCGAACGAGAGCCCCATTCATAAGAAATTCTTATGAATGGGGCTCTCGTTCGGTTCATAGAAAGGCAATAGTACTACATGTTTTCTATAAGCCGAAAGTCTATAAACCGAACGACTTTCGGTTTATAGACTTTCGGCTTATGGAATACATGTAATCCTATGGCTATTCTATAAACCGAACGTTCGGTTTATAGAATAGCCATAGGATTACATGTATTACATAAGCCGAAAGTCTATAAACCGAACGTTCGGTTTATAGGCTGTCGGCATTTAACTATACAGAGACAGAGTCTCCATTCATAAAATTATGAATGGAGACTTTGTCTCCGTGTAGTAAAATGCCGACAGCCTATAAACCGAACGTTCGGTTTATAGAATAGCAATAGGAATACATGTATTCCATAAGCCGACAGCCTATAAACCGAACGTTCGGTTTATAGGCTGTCGGCTTTTAACTATACGGAGACAAAGTCTCCATTCATAATTTTATGAATGGAAACTCTGTCTCCGTATAGTTAAATGCTATTGTATTCTATAAACCGACTCTATTTCGGCTTATAGAATGCAATAGTACTACGAATGGACGAATGAACGAATGATTTTCGTTTATTAACCATTCGTTCATTCGGCTTTCGTTAGCTTAGCATTTTCGTTCTTCGTTTTTCGGACGAATGGAGGAAAAATGCTATTTTCGGACGAAAATGCATTCGTCCGAAAACGAATGCACATGTCTAGTTACTCAGCTGGTTGGGGGCTCAATCCTATGTCTTGCTAACTGATTACTGAAGTGAGATGGGGTGCAGCACCAGTTATATCTGGTTAACTACATAGTGATGGAAGATTCATAGTACCACCATCTATGTCCAGCATATTATATGGTAATGGGAGACATACTATGCCATTCTGTGGTATAACTATAAACTACTATATCTGTCTGTCTAGCTATTTACTGTTAGGGTCTAGTAATTAATCATTAATGTTTTTGTTATTTTTGTACCTTTCTCATTTTTTTTTTTTTGCAAAATAACAGCTAGGCGCACAAATTTCTATTCTTGCGTCGGGCACATAGTGCGCTTGATACGGCTCTGATGGAGACGCCCCATTTTCGCAAAGTGCTCCAGACCCTAAAAATAAATGAACCAAAAAAATGCATTTTTATTTAAAAATGTCATCCTTAATATGTGTGTATTTTTTAATTTCTTCAAGTCGGCGTTGGCCTTTAACATGTCTTATATCTGATCACAATGCCCCCGAAAATTAAGAATACGTCAGCCTTGACTTTTAACGTTTTACAGACTAATGCGGCATTAGATTGATTTTTTTTATTGATTTTGATGGAGCTTTAAAAAAAAATAAATAAATAAGCAAGTGCATATTAATTTATTTCAAAATGTGTAGTTGTATGAACACCGACTATAGCTTTGAACTGGAGAATTAAATAGTGTTGTTTACAAACTTGTCATTCCCATCACATCGTAACAGTGAATTGAGTGGCCATTAAGACTGAAGATTACTAATAGACAGAGCTATAATGCAAGGTTTGTGGTCCAGGATTATAGGTGTTAACTCTCCAAAGGTTTCTCCAAATCAGCCAACTATCATGTCTCTGTTGTTTGTGTTATTGTCCTTGGCGGATGTGGTTTGTTTGTTTGTCTTTGTTTAATCTTGAATTCCCAAAGAAGAAAAAATCTTGATAAAATAATAAATCATTTTAGTTGTTAGTGACACCAGAGTCATTCATTTAATGGGGATTTAAGATGGAAAACATAACATACATATGAAGGACATGATACTGATTTATCTATTTGTCTTACATAAACATTCCACAGCAGCTAAGGCCGAGGCCTAGAACTCTTTGATTTGTCTGTTTGTATGATCTTGAGGTCCGTTAAAATGCCAGCTGACTATGTCACAACTTGGTTGTGACATAGTGATACATGCAGGGGAGGGCGATTGGCCCCTGGGCTGCTCTCTAATCTGACTAAATGGGCTGGGATTTCACCACTTTTAACTTCTAAATGCCCCAGTGCGCCACCAAACTTTCTGTCTATCAATCTCCGTACTGTATCTGTCCGTATATCAGCCTGTTGATCTGAGTCTATCTCTGATGATGACGGGGGTGCTGGTGGAATTACACCATAGGCCACTCAATTATATTTGCATCCCCGGGGCAAAAGTTACCAGCTCTCCCCTGGACACATGTCCATCTGTTGGGAGCCAACATAGTAAACAACAGTTATTACTGACTCTAAAAGAGCATTACTTGGCGGAGTAGTGGCAGCAAATCCTTGTAGTATAAAAGGATTCCCCACAATACTTACCTAGCTTAATGCACTCAAACAGGTTCTGTGCTCTTTCTAATACTACACTGCAGACATCTTCTTGTGTATACTAGCATTTTTGTTTCCACTGTCATGGAACTATAGCCTTAGTATATACTTCACTATCTTCCTTCCTAACTCTTTGTACTAGCTTTCACATACACCTCTCCATTCACTTTGCCTTTCCTTCCTCCCATCTTACATGTTTGACACACACAGACACCCAGTGGTGTATCTTGATTTTGTGCTGCCCTAGGCAGACAAAATCCGGGCACCCCCCTACCCAAGCTGCACACCCACGTTACACACCTAAGACATGCCCCATCATTCAGACTCACATCAAGCTCATACTCCCATCACACACACACTCCCATCACACTCAGTCACACACTCCTACTCCCATCACACTCAGTCACACACTCCGACTCCCATCACACTCAGTCACGCACACTGTCTCCCATCACACACACTCTGACTCCCATCACACTCAGTCACACACACTGTCTCCCATCACACACACTCTGACTCCCATCACACTCAGTCACACCCACTGTCTCCCATCACACACACTCTGACTCCCATCACACTCAGTCACACACACACACACACACACTGTCTCCCATCAGCACTTACCTTTCCTTGGTGGCTAGTGGCAGGCAGCATGGTCCCTCCATGCTGCCTGTTCGGCTTCCCGGTGATTGTGCCGACAGGTCACGTGACCGGGCGCGCGTATGACGTCAGCGCGCCGGTCACGTGACTGTCGGCACTTCCGTGTCGGCACACTGCACGGGGAGCCGAACAAACAGCACGGAGGTTTCTCTACAAATAAATACCTAACTATATAGGTCTATCAGGAGGGCAGCCATTTTGTTAGACAGAACCCTGACAGAACTACACAAGGTGCATTATTAATGTTATTTCTTTAAATCAAATGCCTATACTTGATACAATCTTTTGTTGAAAATAAAAAAACATTTTGCCGACCGTTGTCCTTTAGTACATAGCCTTTTGCTAATAACACAGTAGGACTACTAGCAGAACTTAATTTCATAACAGGCCCCACAGACTAGATCGAATCAAGTATAGAATAGTGAATTTTCTCATTTACAGCTGAGGTGTTATTACTCACCTACGATTAATGCCTTGTTGCATTACATGTCTCCATCTACCAAGCTCGGAGGCTCCATATGGGCTAGGTGTGCGCCGCTGCACACAGCCACGCTGTCTATATTTCTGGAGCCATGAGCACACAAACCCCAGAAATACATCTGAAAGACGACGCTGCTACAAATTCGCTCTTTTGCCAATTCAACAAGCACTAAAAGTATACAGTTTTTTCGGATACTTTTCGTGCTTGTCGAATTGGCAACAGAGTGAGTGACTCTGTTGCGAATTCATATCAGCGTCGTATTTTGGATGTACCAATGTCTCTCATGTATTTCCGGGGGTTTGCGTGCCGGCTGCTCTAAGCACGAGAGACGTCCATGCCTCCGAGTGACAGGCGTGCTCCAGGCTGGCAGCACGCCTGTCACTCAGGGGCACGATACGCCCCTGGATTCATCGTGCCCCTGAGTGACAGGCGTGCTCCAGACTGGCATCACACCTGTCACTCGGGGGTTACGATACGCCCCTGATATCTACAACACTGCCTAAAGAGCACTTTGAACGGGACAATCACCTAAACATTGTTTCTACTGTGAATGTAGAGAATAAAAATTATACAAAATTATCTATACATTGTGTAAGAAGAATTGCCTAAATTAAGAGAAAAATTAGTTTAAATGTGTCTGTGGTGTCACAGTATTTAAAAGGTATAGTGTATGAACTTTCTATAGATTATCCAGATCCAAAGTCAACAAAAAAAAGACATTTAATTTTAAAACATTGGTGTTATATTATCATCACCAGAGCTTGACAAACATTTGTAAACGTGAAGAGTCAAACAGACTATACCGGTACAGGTTGAGTATGCCTTATCCGAAATACTTGGGACTGGCAGCATTTGGGAAGCAACTTGCTCACATTGTATTTAGGTACTATAGATCATTTCCAGCAGTGGAGCTGGTGACCTTACCTGCTTCACGGTGCTGCCGAGATGATCTGTCCGTCGCATGTAGTCCCTCCCATCGCAGCGCTCTTGGAACTACATTTCCCATGAACGCTGGCTTCTCATTCTCATATTTGCCAACATCGGTCATGTTTCCAGGGACACATTTGTTCCACATGCTGCAGAAAGAGCATGAAAAGTGCAGCCCAGCAGTATGTAGGATGGATATATGCACATACACAATCCAATTAATTAATCATGGTAGGTCCTATGAGATCTCCACCCTGATTAATTAATTGGATTGTGTCTGTCTCATGCTTTCTGCAGCATGAGGAACAAATATGTGTCCCTGGAAACATGGCCGATGTTGGCAACTATGCATTCTCAATGAGCTTCACCGCTGCATGCCAGGAAGGTGGGTATTAACCTTGGGTTGTGAAGTGGGTGGGGCCTAAATTCAACAGATTACACAGCATTGAGCGACCCAGTGAGAATGAGTTCCCGCCCACTAGGTATAGATACAGGGTGCCCATAGCTCATATGTTTGCATGTTGGCAGTGTATGTCTATTAGGCAAATCCAGGACTGCATATTAGAATATCATTACGCTTTACTCCACAAGTCTAAAAAGTGCTTTACAGTGAGCTGGGTTAAACATTGTAGAGTTCTTTTATTTGTTGTTGCTAACGCTTTTGCTATGAAGTAATTGAATAAGGCGCAGTGTCTGGGACAAGTCACTGTTCACACTGCAGTCTGACTGACATTCCAATCATACCAAAAAAAATCTCTCTATATATGCACTTAACCTGACAATTCCATGTTACATAAATCCATCAGCCATTGCAACACACATACAGTCAAGGTTAGAGAAAAGAAGAGAAGAGTTGTAAGAAGAGTTCCTAGCATTATAAAATAGAACATACAATATATGTATGTATTTACACACACACACACACACACCCACACATATATATATTTATATTTCCCCTCTTCAAAAAGGAAGCGGGTGGAGGTGCGTTCTCTTTCAGAGCTCCTCATATGTGGAATCAGCCTTCCTGTTTCTGCTAAATCATCATCTACTCTAAGATCCCTGAAAATAAGTATCTCCCAAATCCTCAAAACAGATTGTACCTGTTATTAGTTTACAAATTTCTTCATATACTGTACATGTTGTTCCTTTTTTGTATCAATAATGATTTACCCTGTATGTTCCCCTTCCAACTTGTATAAATATATGTATGTAGGTAGGTATGTATGTATTTTTAAATCTACTGTTAAATGTGTAACTCTGTGTGACTCCATTCTGGACTGGGTCCCCAGGATATACTTGAAAACGAGAGAAATCTCAATGTATTCTTCCTGGTAAAACACTTTCTAAATAAATAAATAAATAATATACACACACACACACATATAAATATAATATATATATATATATATATATATATATATATATATATATATATATATACACACACACATAAATATAAAATATATATACACATATATATATATATATACACACACACACACACACATATATAAAAATAATATATATGTATATATATACACACACACATATAAATATAATATATATATATATATATATATATACACACACACACACATATAAATATAAAATATATATACATATATATACACACACACACATATAAATATAAAGTGTATATATATATACACACACATATAAATATAATATAGATATATATAGATAGATAGATATACACACATACACACACATATAAATATAATATATATATATATATACACACACACACATATAAATATAATATATATATATATATATATATATATACAAACGCACATATAAATATAAAATATATACACACACACACACATATATATATATAAATATAACATATCTATATATAGATATATATACACACACACACAAATAAATATATATATATATATATATATATATATATATATATATGAGAGAGAAAGAGAGGAAACCTGATCCATACACTCTAGACTTGGGGGAGGGGATAAATGCTCTATTGCAAAGCCACCACTTAAATGTTGATAGCTATATTTAACTATGTAACACTTTATTATAATAAAACACCAGAAAATGTGATTGTTGTGTGCAATATTTATAATTATTATTACTAAAATATATGTGTTTATGCAGATATTTGTGGGTATGGCTTATACATGTATCATGCATGTGGGTAAACTATGAGCTTGGACAGTTAGAAAATACAAATATACCTTGTGATGAGTGATACCAACTAGATAAGACTAACCCATCTAACCTGCCCATAACAAACAGTCACATTCATTTATTTTTCAGGATAGCCTTCTGCAGGTATTCCTGAATTCTTTTATAGTCGTTGCCATTACTAATTCCGCTGGCCCATTATTATGATTCTCACATTTCTCCTCAGTCTCAGTTTTCCCTCCGTATAACATTACACAGCTGAAGAATAATCACTAGTACACACCTATTATTTCTTTTATGATGGTTCCTATTTTTGCTCGCGGCATTTAGCAGTAATTTCTTTCAAACATTTCTTACCCAGCACACATAAGAAATACTTCACTTCAATTATATACTTCTCAGTTGTAAGATAAAAGTTACAAAGTGGGTATTTTTTGTGTGTCTAGAATCAAAGTACAAAATAACAAACTACCGGGGTGGGGGGGTGGGGGGTAGATGCGGCTAGGGGGGGGGGGGGGGGGATCAGGGCTTAGTTTGTTATTTCCCCTAAAATTAAAAAAAAGAACAGAACATTGAAAATTTAGGACATCTGTCACATCCCAAAATAAACTGGAAATGAGATAAATCAGTAGCAAAAGCACACTTACGTTAGTAGCCCCCCACCTCCCCCATATACCTCAGAGAATGCATGTAAGAGGAGCACATGACGGAGGGGAAGGGAACATTAACGTGGTCTGATGATTCGCATCTGGTTTTAATTTAATCAAAGACACAAGGGCACTTTGTGTACACTGAAGGCAGCTCATTCAGGCTTCACATGTGTGTGTTCAGATCCAAAAATTCTTCAACAATTTTTCAAGTCGCGAATGCAGGACTCTGAAACTAATCCTCTAACCTTTTCTTTCCTGCTATTTGGCCTTCCACACTTTGGTGTGCTAAATTCTTGAGTACCTCCTTGGATACACAGATGACCCTGTTCACATTCTTGCTGGTTTTAGAGGCTGGAATCTGGATTGCTTAGCCGCAATCCCCACAAGAGTTTGGTTCAGGATAGCAGGACTATAAACATGCCATTCAAGGAATACTTCTAAGGAATGTGTAACATTCCCCCGATTGTTTTTTTTTTTAAAGTATGCCAACTTTAGTCCACGTTGTAAATTATAAAGTTAAATTAAATGCAAACAGTATTACTATGTGTATTTATTCAGGCAAAAATATATATATATAATTTTAAGAAACCTGGAACTCAGTTTTTTCTGCATAATGAAGCATTTTTCAGTTTTCTCACTTGAACGTGATTGAAATTAGGTGTATAGTGATTATATTGTTATTATTATAAGGATCCCCATACTGGTGACATTTAACATGAACCATTCTGAGGCTATACTAACCTCAAACATAAAAAACATAATACATAAGTTTGAAGAAATGCCACACCAAACCATCAACACATACAAATGATCCGCACACACAAGTCGGTCACTGTCCCAAAGTGCAAGGTTTCGTTCATGGTGAATGTCACCCACAGATTTGTATATTGTTTAATATTCGATTAAACATACATGTAGTTTGGAAGACCAACAAAGGTTGGCACTTACCTTAAATGGCTTCCAGTGGAAGTGGTTTAAAAGAAAGTTAAGATGATGCCCTTTACAATGAAAGAAATATAGGGAAATAATTAGGTTAGTCATAACCCCATGAGTCCAAACACATTTGAACCTGAACGATAAAGCGAGAAGGTACATATTTGGAGTCTTTTTTTTCATGGGTATCTGCAGCTACCATTTCACACAGTGATATATTTAGGTTTTTGTTGTTGTCCTAGACCTGACAAGACTCATGCACCCCCTAACCCTCATTAGTCCTACCCCTTCCTCTCTAGTTTTTTAATCCTTCCTCACATCACCTTTTCACTACATTAGATTGCCTGAACATACCTTACAACAGTGCCAGTTTGCCCCACATCCCTGTCCACAGAGCCAGGTTGCCCCCACATCCCTTTCCACTGCTGGTGATCTAGTGTGGACCACCCAGATGTTTGTGCAGGCTGCGCAAGGCCATGAGGTAGTGCCGGCACTGCTGTCTGTGCTGTCTGCTGCCCTTGGCCTAGTTGGCCTAGACAGAATTACAACACTGGTCTCACAGTTACTTTTCCCATTTGTAATTTTTGGATACAAAGAAGGTTTGACTTTTGGTCGACTTTGCACTTTAAGACGAGAGGCCCACACAAGTAGCAGTGGATATAGAGCTTGTGCAAACACATTGAGGCCTTCAATTTCTTTTTTTAATTTTCTGTATGGCTTCATGAAAGGATTAGTTTGGGGGGTCAAGGCTAAACCCTCCTCAGCCACTTTTAATCAGACAGAATCCCACTTCTGACAGGAGTCCTTGGACAAACACAGATCGAACTCATTTCCTCCTAAATGTACACACCACGAATGTCCACACAAAATACCATAAGCAAAACTACAAGGCAGATTTAGTAAGGCATTTAATGCCACAACACAAAATAACATAGCTTGTCAGAATTAGAATGATTGTTGTTGGTATTTTAATTATTTCTTTTAAATTGTTGTTGATTGTTCTAACATAAACTTTTATTCCCATGGATGTAGAGAAGTCAACCCAGTATTAACACACAAGGTATACCCAGCTCTGTGCCCTAGCAATGATATTTTGGTGAAAATTTTCCTTACTATATTTTCATATTGGCTCCATTATGTCTTCCCAGCGTTTGATGGCAGCATTTTATTCTCAGTTGAAGGATTTATATCCCCTCTTGTTACATAAAAAATAAAGTACATAGAATGCATATGTGAGAAAAAGGGCAGAATATGTCAGAATAAGTGAATTGTGGTATATTCATGGCTTTAGTTTTATCAAATGATAAATCATAAAGGGCCAAATAGATGTAAAGGAAAACTAGATTAAAAAATAGTGTCTCCCTTCTCCCAAGTAATCCCGACTGTGTATCTTTACAGCCCTGTCCCGGAGGATTTTAATAATTGTTGTTTATTTCCTTTTTGGCTTTTCTTTTCGACTAAAAAATGTGTTTTTTGTAACATTCCACTTCAATGGTACACGTTGGCGAACTATATGGGCCCATTATTTATCATAATTACACCTTATCAAACTAGACACTAAAAATGAAGCCATCATTGTATCAGGTAAAACCTGCTCTATCATTTTTCTTTAATGACTCAATTTAGAACCAGCAAGGCTCATTAGGGAGTAGCCTTGGGGACAGAATAAATGGAGCTGTTAGCCAGGGACACTCTTTGGCTTAAACTTAACAAGACATTTTCTTCGACAACATTTGTTTTAGCTTCTGACAATTATTTTAGATCTTGCAAGTGATAAAACCATAATGGAACGAGTAAGAACGATGACACTTTTTTTTACATAATAAAAAGTAACGATTGTCCTGAGGTCTCTAATCTAAATTAATTTTATTATCTAAAAATTAATCTCGGCCAGTTGCTAAAAGTGGCTTAGTGATCAGTTTTGGGGCACTGTTCCTGTGATGGTCAGCCAGACCTATAATTTGTGGGGCATCATGGTAAATGTGGTCTAAGCAAACTAGAAAGCCAAGTTATCAACTTCCACCCTCAGCACCCTTCCTTGTTGCCTTACTGGTTATTGAAGAATGTACATCTTCTCTGGTAATCTAGTGTGGGGAGCAGAAGATCTGTACTTCCTCCACTAACACAGAGCTCCTTTATTCAGTTTTGCATTTCTCAATATACCCAGAGTTATAAATAACTATCATTCGGCCACTTAAAAATTCTCAGTAGTGGCACGTCCATATCCATGCCCTCAGCCACTCCCCCAATTCAAACATGTCCCTCGTTGGCCGTTTGAAATGTTGGGAGGTATGTGTAAGCTATATGTGACCAGATGTTAAACTTTTCACTAATTAAGTGTCGGATTTCACAGAATAACCGTAATTAGCTAATTGTTTTCCATAACTTGTACATACTATACGATAGCGTACACGAGTTGTGTGTGGCCAGTACAAAATGGCTGCAATGGTAACTCTACCTGAGTTTTTCAGGTGTGGGTGTAGCCAGTAAAGCCGATAATATTGTTTTTATGCCCGACCACATTAAGGGAGAAGAGGAAGTGCAGTCCCGGGTGATTATAGTTTACCAGCAGTTAGAGAGCTGTGCATTGGTCCCTCAGTGTAACTTCATGCACTACAACAACAGGAAACATATCTATTATTGTTTTCACCTTAAGAGAACTTGTTTTGAAAGATGTGGCTACCCTTAAATTATAGAAGATTACAATTTCATAAGAAATGGAAGCACAAGGTCCCAGCAAAGTGAATAGTCTCTACTGTCTCTTCTTGCCACATTAACAATGATTCATTTATAATGTATTAAGTTGTGCCAACTGTAATATACTGTAACACTCAAGTCTGAGTACAAACTGTGACCACTACATTGCATGCAATAAAATCTATTCCTCTGCTGCAAGGTTATGCCTGCTTCTGTTATGTGGTTCATAAAAATGAACATGATTAATTCAATCTTCCCTTGCTCGTATTTTTTCGCACAGTTCCCTATACAACTCCTATTTATGCTCTTTGTCGTCTATTGACATTTCGTACTGTTGTGTGCGGTGCAAGAAGAATTAGAAACTGCACAAAAACAATGAATTTAAAGCCATTTTTACTGTGTATTTTTTTTAATGTATGCATCTTATAACTCACCAACATACCTCCCAACATTTAAAAGAAAAAAAGGCAGAATAATAGAGGCAAAAAAATTAAAAAGTTTCTAAAAAGTATGTTCAATAAAAGGAAACCCACTCTTGATAGCAAGAGGATGCATAGATTTAATTTACTCCTTTTGGCTGCACCCCCCCTCTATGTCTAGTTAACGTACCCTAAACAGCATATTGATTCTCCCTTCCTTGCTGCTGCTCCAGTGGGCCTGTTTGAATTTCCAAGGGGGCATGTTGCCCCCCTCTGGATGCCTATAAGTGAGTTCACCTCTGTCTAGGGGGCTGTGATGAAACATTGGAGGGAGTTTGCGGTGCATATTTTAAAGTAGCATTTTATTCTGCACATTTTTTAAAAAATAATTTTTAATCTATATGTATTTTATTCTAGTTTAGTTTATGTTTTTTTAAATCTCTCTTTTTTTTTTTTTTAATTATCTTTATTACAAATATACAGATAATAAACATTTACACTACCATACATACTATTACAAGACATATAGGCATAAAGTGTCAAGTGTGCTTTAGGATTGTGAAACTACATTTCATCTTCTTGGAGCTTACAATATCATACCCTCAATCCCTATACAGTAAATAGATTATCTAATCACATTTTGTTTTTTAAGGAGAGTGGGTGCATTGGCAGAGTTGAATGTCTTATCATTAAATGGACTGTATATCACAGTATGCTAAATCAGTGCATGACTGAGCATGATGGTAGTTCCAACCCACAGCAGTGCTAGAGGCTTCTAGTCCCTGCCATCCATACTGTGTGGATTGCAACTTACATTGAGCTAAGGCAGAAACTGAACTAGCAATATTAATTCCAGTCTATGTGAGCACATGTTAGATCCAAGGTGCTTCATCTGCTTTAATCAGCAAGTCCTCCATATACTGAATGGTAGAAATTCTAGTTCTGTTGTGATTAGCACCAACCCTTCACTAGTGATCCTTCACTTCAAAAAGGAAGCAGGTCGAGGTGCGTTCTCTTTCAGAGCTCCTCATCTGTGGAATCAGCCTTCCTGTTTCTACCAAATCAGCATCTAGTCTAAAATCCCTGAAAATAAGTGTCTCCCAAATCTTCAAAATAGATTGTACCTGTTATTCCTAGAGTTGAGCTGACACCTGATGTTCGGGTTCGTCAGGGTTCGGCCGAACTTCGGAAAAAAGTCCGGGTTCGGGCTCGAACTTGACCCCAAACTTGACCCCGAACCCCATTGAAGTCAATGGGGACCCGAATGTCTTTTGGTTTATAGACTTTCAGTTTATAGAATAGCAATAGCATTCCATGTATTCCATAAACCGAAAGTCTATAAACTGAATGTCTTTTGGTTTATAGACTTTCGGTTTATGGAATACATGTAATGCTATTGGCTTTCTATAAACCGAAATAGAGTCCCCATTCATAAGAAATTCTTATGAATGGGGACTCTATTTCGGTTTATAGAAAGCCAATAGCATTACATACAATGTAATCGCCGAACTCCAACACGAACATACAGTGGAATGTCTGTGTTCGGGTCCGGGGTCCAAAAACCGTAATGTTCAGTATGAACCCGAACAGTGCGGTTCGGGTTCGCTCAACACTAGTTATTACTTTACAAAATCAATTCGTATACTGTACATGTTGTTCCTTTTTTGTATCAATAATGATTTACCCAGTATGTTCTCCTTCCAACTTGTTTAAATATATGTATGTATGTATTTTAATCTACTGTTAAATGTGTAACTCTGTGTACCTCCATTCTGGACTGGGTCCCCAGGATATACTTGAAAACAAGAGAAATCTCAATGTATTCTTTCTGGTAAAACACTGTCTAAATAAATACAAATAAAAATAAATTAGCACATTACATAGTACTGCAGGAGAGATCAGACAAGGGGAAAGTTCCTCCTCTCACAACAAAGAGAGGGGGAGAATGGGTGTAGAAATCCAAAACATGTTAAACTGTCAATGCCATGTTATAATGAGTCATATCAAACCAAGGTTTGGACTGGAGTCTAAAAACAGTCTCACATATGATGCAGTAAGGATGGTAAAGGGCGTGGCAGGACCACAGATAGATGCTTGGCCTGGGTCCCACCAGCATGTCCCTCATATAATGATTTTAAGAAATCATAACACAGAGATGAGAAGCAGTAATAATAGCTTTCTCAAGCAATACTATGTTATTATACCATTGCTATCCTCCATCAACACTAACAGGCTTTGTGTTGACAGTGTTGTCCTTATATGGGCTGAAGTGTCTCACCACTCTTCATGGTTGGAATAAACAGTGTTGACATTGTTAAAGACTAATGAGTGTACTTTTCTATACTTTTGTAAGATCTGAGCATCTTGGCAGGACTTAATCTCCAACATAAACGTACATCACTTTTATAGACTGGCTGGCATCCTGGGGTCATGTCTTTTACCTTGTATGTACTATTTTGAAAAGAGATTGTAGGTTGTTAAAAATAATTTTTATTGTGTCTTTTTGATAAAAATGGAAAAAAAATAACATAATTTAAGCCTTGCTTTTGCAACAAGTGTCTTATTAAATATCCCATTTGCTGCTCGATATTATTTATAACAGAGGATATTAAACAATTAATTTATCATATCATCTGACGCTTATAATCTGTGATTTCGTGTTGTCCTAGGAGATCTGAAGATGAGTTTTCTACTCTTTGGTGTCACTGCCTTTCACATTATCACCTTGGTAATCCTCTTTGTCGCCACTCTTGACAATGTAAGTATATAACAAGTATAAATTTCACTGTAAATGGACATAGGTGGGTTATTGTAACCAGCCAATTAGAGTTATGTATGAATATAGCCACAAACGGAACCATAAGAAAAAGAAGGCATAGTTTCTATTTGTTGTGTAAAATGCGATTGTGTCTTTTTTAATCTTTGTACTAGTGCAATCTTGAAACTTCTTTAAAATAAAGTCCAAAATACATAATAGAAGCTTCCAAAAACGACCAAAATAACTTGATACACATTTGAATAAAATCCTTTATTATAATATACTAAAAGATTGTTAATAGACATATACAGAAATGTATACTTGAAGTTATATATATATATAATTTCAAGTATACATTTATGTATATGTCTATTAACAATCTTTTAGTATATTATAATAAAGGATTTTATATATATAATTTTAATTATATATATATATATATATATATATATTTTTTTTTTTCCATATATATATATATATATATATATGGAAAAATATTCCATATCTATACAAAAATGGGGAGTAAAGAAGAAAAGGAGGAGGGCATATCAATACCAGATAAAAGGTAAGCCCCAAAATAATAAATAGTAAGAATGTATGTGTAAATGTATATCTAGAGATAATGATAGATGTCTGTGAAAATATATAGAAATATAAAGATATACACTACTAAATATACAATCGGAAACACTAATACTAAAATAATAATAATAATAGGGGTGTCACAAATAGGACAATTACAGTACTAGATAGCCAGCAAAGTCCACCTGGTAGGTTATAAAGTAATAGTTATAAAAGTGACAGTTATACACAGTCTAAAAAAGATAGTTTTTACCCACCGATGAATGAG
This sequence comes from Pelodytes ibericus, assembly GCA_036172795.1. Taxonomy (NCBI): domain Eukaryota; kingdom Metazoa; phylum Chordata; class Amphibia; order Anura; family Pelodytidae; genus Pelodytes; species Pelodytes ibericus. The sequence goes on along the minus strand of CM069866.1, from coordinate 61,292,073 downwards.
TCTCTATGGGCAACTTACAGGAAATAGTGAAAAAGGACCATAGTGCAATACTGTGTGAAGCCAACACGCGTAACAATAGCGTAACTCACAATACATGATGATAAAGCAAGCACTTCATGAATGGGATCGGCGGCTGTACTATAGGCTGCTGGGAAAATCCTTTCCTAGTTTTTTTTTTTCACAGTCCCACAGACAAGAGTTTCCAGTTTATACAGATTTTTTAAATCGGTAAATACCGGTGTAATAGTTATCGACATGTAGGTTGTAGTCATTATTCAGTAATGGGAGAACGAGATCCAACATTGAATTGGGTCACCTTGGAGGATCTAAGTGAGATTCTTTCCCCTAATAAATAAAAGGTGAAAGTATACCGTTCTACTCTTGCAGTATACATTGTATTTTACCTGCCTGCACACTTGAAGATAATATAATGGCATATAGTATGTGGCACTGAACTGTCGTCCCTCTCTGTACCTCATGATCAATATATATGATTGCTATGATTGGTTCATCACAGCGATCACATGACCACAGGGCCTCTAATTGGGTTCAGGAACACTGCCTCAGTTTTGCGGCAGATTCCTGGACTCATGAAATGCTGGGTAGCAGTGTGCATGGAGATGACCACAATCTTTAATACAGGATGGGCCATCCCATCATATGGTCGCTAAAGGGTTAAAATGACGTAATACATATAAATTAATCACAGACAATAATGTGCCCTAGCGTTACGATTGTACACCATTTTAAAAGTGCAGCAAATCACCTTTAATTCAATATGCAAAAGAAACAAAGGAAGAGTAATACATGTGCATATCAAATCAATGCAATAAAATACATATTTTTTGGGGGGGATGCACTTCTCTTTCAAAAGATCAATATACATAAAAAGGAAGCAGATAAAGCAAATTACAGAGCAATAAGCTGTCACAAAAACACTGATCTCTTCCTGTCCATCTAAGTAACTACTCCTTGCATTTTGTACCATCTGCCCAGATAACCAGCATTTTATAGATGGTTCTCCCACCAGTGGTGTATCTTGGTTTTGTGCTTCCCTAGGCAGACAAAATTCGGGCACCCCCCCACCCACGTTGCACGCCCACGACATGCCCCATCACCCACATTGCACACACATTAAATGCCCAATCATCCCATTACATGCCCCCATCACCCACATTGCATTCACACTAAATGCCCCAACCACCCCATTACATTCCACCTTCACCCTCATTTCATACCCCCACCACGTCCATTACATGCCCCCATCACCCCGATTAATTGGAAGGAGCTAAAGCTTGCTGAATGATGGGGGAGGGAGTGAAAATGTTTGAAGCACCAGAAGCATGCGTTAACTCCCTCTGGCAAAGTGCCGCCCTCTGGCAAAGTGCCGCCCTAGGCGAGTGCCTGGTTTGCCTTGTGGAAGATACACTACTGTCTCCCACAACTCCAAAGGGAGCGCTATTTCCTTATCAAAACTGCATAGAAGCAAAGGACAAAAACTGGGTGTCATGTAAATAGTTTAAAACACAATGTATTGCATACACGGCTAATAAAGCCTTAATTTAAAATGTGCGTTGGTCCTCACAGGGTCCCACAAGCACACCATATGCCAATAAACATAACGATGCTCTTTTTTGCAAGCTCCTCCAGTGAATCTTTTTTGTAGTGAGTCACACTGCAGTTCATCTGCTCGCATCTAGAGTCCTACAAGCCTCCCGCCCTGCCAGTGCAAGTGTTCCCAGATTATTAAGAAATAAATAATAACTGAATTAATCACCTTTATTTAGGTTATACACAAACCTTGCTAACTTTATCTTCTCTGTGAACTTTCCAGTCATGGTGGGTTTTCGCCGAAGATGAGACCGTGAACTTGTGGTACGACTGCCTACTTGATAATAACACCAGTGTTTGGTTGTGCTCTTCAGTATCGAATAATGGTAAGTCTTGCTGTGGAGAAAGAAGGCTGCATGCATGGTTGGTGGCAAGTGGAACAGTAGGGGGGGCAACCCACAAACTTGTGGTTTTAAGGAGGTCCATGACAGAAGGTCTATGATGATTCTTCGCTGGCTTTTCAGCCTGGTCGCTGACATGTCTGTGCTGCCACCTAAACCTACCCGTCAGTGCACCGTCCTGAAACAGTCAGCACTGAAAGTACTACGCTGAAATGGCAGTGAAGAATCATCCCATTGCACATGACAGATACCCTGTCCTGTCTCACCGCTACATATTGGCCTAGAGGGTGGTCCAGTTTCTGCACCAGTGCCATTACCTTTCTTGTTCCATCAGTATGGCTGTCGCAAATGACAAAGCTTTGCTAATTATTATCCAGGCCTTTGAAAAGGAGCCTGGATACTTTTTTTTAATCACAATACGAACATAGAACGCTATGTATGTTCTTATTGTGATCAATATGTATTTACTGCTTGTTGATATGAGGAGTAATCTGATTTGGAGTCCAGGCAGATTTTTTTGCCCCCTGTTGAAGCAGACTTGAAATTGCTGAAATAAGGTTTTTTGCCTACTTTTGGATCAACAGCCTTAAACAAGGAATAGGAAAAGGGTGAATTTGATGGACGCTTATTTTTTCAAGAACAATGTTGGGTTTTCGGTTTTGATCTCAGACACCCTATTTTGTGCATTGCTACTGTGTATCAGGGGATTCCCATTTAAATAGTGTTTGTCTAAGAGACACACATAGCTTAAACAGACCTGCTGTATAATAGTTTCCTACATTTCATTGAAACCCACCATTTTTCACTCTTTTGCATTGCATGGACTCGGGGGCTTATAATTCACAGCAGCGCTTGCTGACAACAGAGAGAGGTCATTGGTCCGTGCGCACATGAATTGCCCCCATGTTGGTAGTGGGTTGAGGCATCGCAGTCACACAATGATTAGCACTGCCAGGTTGTGTAAAGCCATCGCTGCCACATAGCGCCCTAGAACAGTGCTACATAGGATCATAATTCAGAAGCTTATTTAATAACATGGAAAGTTATGGCACAGAGCAGGAGGACATTGTTTTAAATTGGAATCTGTGCTTTACTGCTACATGAGAATACATCAGGGACTGAACAGCAGGCAAACACAGAAAGCACTCACATTATGGTACAAGATTGTCTTTTTCATATTCCTTTTCAGATCCCTGAGATATTTGAATGCTCTGTTGGAGTCACTGTGTAATATTTCTGTTTATAGAATGGTTCCACGCAGTCCAGGCTCTCATGGTCCTAGCCGTCTTGTTCTCGAGCTTCTCCTTCATGCTGTTCATGTGTCAGCTGTACATGATGGAGAGAGGAGGACTCTTCTATGCTACAGGCATCTTACAGATTGTCGCGAGTAAGTAACACACACTTACGGAATGTCAGCCATTACAATCAACGAGTCATTGGTCACATGGTTGATCCTCTGTGCATCTTTTCACAGACATTGCAGTTGTCTTGTTATTACCCCAAATCACAGGTTCTCTGTTCATTTCCATTAACAATTACGACAATGCTCACAACTCTTTATTATCTCAGGTTAGTAGGTTTGTGGGATAATATTTGGGATAATGAATGATCTTTGTGCACAAGGAAAGATATTCCTAGGACCTAAAAATGCAGCATTTACTTGAGGACTCACTAGTAGAACCATACCAAGGCTGGATTCCAGTGCCGCTTGCTGGATGGAACCGGTGCAGCTAAACCAAGGCCCACGAAAAAGGTTCCCACAATAAATGGAGAAAAAAAAAACTTTACACTACCGTTCAAAAGTTTGGGGTCTCTTAGGAAAATGGCCTTTGTTTCCATGAAAACATACAAAAAAAAAAAAAAGAATAGAAAATACAGTCAAGACATTGACTTTTAAAATGATAATCTTGGACTTGCCAACACACCGTGCCACTGGAACACCCAAGTGATGGCTGCTGATAATGGATCTCTGTACGCCTATTACAATTCAGCCAATTCTAGCTACAATAGTCATTTATAACATTAACAACAGTGTTTTTCTGATTCATTTGATGGGATTTGGGCTCACAAACAAGTACATTTCTAAGCGACCCAAACTTTTCAATGGTAGTTTACATGCATATCTCCCAAGTTTCCCTATGTAGGAGAGACATTCCCTATTTTGCACCCAAAACCCTCCCTCTTTTCTCCTTTTCTGGCAGCACAAAAAAGTTTTTACTTTGTATCTGTGTATCACAGATCTCCACAGCAATAAAACTCCCAATAAAGTCTGTGTATACATTGCAGTAAATGTGATATTGGTGTAAATATACTGCTTTATTCTAAATCTTCACAAACGATCAAATTCCAAACATTGTTATCAATTGGCGATAAAGTCGCTGAAACATTTGAACAGTAGTGTGTATACATATTCCACAAGATTATTATTATTATTAATAATAATAATATATTACTAGCATACTATTAATATTGTTACATTATAAAATTAATATAATTTGTAATCTGTTATTTCACATTAAGCATTTATTGAGAATTAATGTCTTGTCAGTTAGCCGACGGAAGGGGTTATTGTTGGGCTGTCCTTAGGGCATTAGTTGGCCTTAATCTGGCCCTGCCTGCCCACAGGCCCTGATTTTCCTAGATAGTCTGCTTTTTGAGGTACTGCCCTGCCCATTTCTGGGCGTGATTTCCACTACTTGGGAACACTAAGTACAAACAGCTTTATTAAAAAAACAAAAAAGAAATTTGAAGCAATTTTTGTCTTGAAGAAACGATCTAAAGCTCCACAGCCCCAAATCAGAGAACCGAATCTAGAGATCATGTGCGGTCATAACATTTTGTTAAAATGATACCCTTTATTGGCTTACTGCGAGTCTGATAGCAAACTTTCAAGATCAAGTTGCAGGTCCAAAGGCATTAATGAGACTAAAACAAAATTAGGATTTTTTTGTTTTATTTCCCTTTTATTTTTCCATTTGTTACTTTGTTACCAAAATAAAGAAAGAAAATACTGGTAATGTTGGAACTGGTTGCAATATTTCTTCTTTTTTGCAGGTCTTGCTGTATTTTCTGGCGCGGTGATTTATGCAAACCATGTGACCGAATTTCATCCCAACAGAGAAAAAGCGGGATATTTTGGGCACTGCTTCGTGCTGGCGTGGGTGGCGTTCCCACTCAGCATGGTGAGCGGTATCATGTACATCCACCTCCGAAAACGGGAGTAAAGGAGGCTACCGCAGCTTCCATGTTCAACATTTCAGGGAACTTTGATGAAGGCCATTCTGAAAGGACACAAAGGTGATTGGCTTGGACCACAACCAGCCTGCCCCATGAAACTGCAGTCAATGGAATTGTAAAATAGCATCGTCTTTCCACATTGTATCATTGTACTGGAAATAGTTGGCATATTGTGTAAAGTTGAGCTCACCAAAGGTTTTTTGAAGAACAAGCCATTCACATGCAACTTGAGTGTTTTATATATATATATATATATATACTTATAATCTTAATGTACCACATTAAAAACAAAGTGGTATCACACTTCACGTGTAATACAGTGAATGAATAAAAAGAAAACTAATAATACTCTTACTTCTCCAAAACTCATTATATACAATATACAAAGGATTGGGAACGCAGGTACAAGAAAAGGAGAAAAGCAGTATAGTGTGATACCGTATTTAGCGCCAATCAACATAGATGAAAGACAAATCTCCACTCACGATAGCCTGCACACAATGCACTTGGATGCACTTGAACACTTTTGATTTTCTGTCTCCTGGGGAAGGTGGACGTTTCCAGTGAAACGCGTTGTTTGATTGCTGCTGCCTTTTTGGAGTTGTGGGAGTCAAGACTATTTGCCCATCTGATTCCAGTCTGACCCACTATATACAGTGCTGTATTTACCGCGAGGCATCCTAGGCGGATGCCTATGGCGGCAAATTTTGGGGGGCGGCAGCGCCCCCCAGCACTGAAAAAAAAAAAAAAAAAATCGGGCCCTTTAAAAAAAAAAAAAAACCCCACCGCGCTTGCAGGCAGAGACGGAGGTGAGAGGGGATCGCAAGTTCCCCCCTCATCAACGTTCTGCCTGCCAGGCTGCACGGGGAGCCGAACAGGCAGCACAGAGAAACCTCCGTGCTGCCTGTTCGGCTCCCCGTGCAGTGTGCCGACACGAAAGTGCCGACAGGTCACGTGACGGGCGCGCTGACGTCATACGCGCGCCCGGTCACGTGACCTGTCGGCACAATCGCCGGGAAGCCGAACAGGCAGCATGGAGGGACCATGCTGCCTGCCTGCCAGGGAAAGGTAAGTGCTGATGGGAGACTGTGTGTGTGTGTGTGTGACTGAGTGTGATGGGAGTCAGAGTGTGTGTGATGGGAGTCAGAGTGTGTGTGATTGGAGACAGTGTGTGTGTGATTGGAGACAGTGTGTGTGAATGAGTGTGATGGGAGTCAGAGTGTGTGTGATTGGAGACAGTGTGTGTGTGATTGGAGACAGTGTGTGTGAATGAGTGTGATGGGAGTCAGAGTGTGTGTGATGGGAGACAGTGTGTGTGACTGAGTGTGATGGGAGTCAGAGTGTGTGTGATTGGAGACAGTGTGTGTGACTGAGTGTGATGGGAGTCAGAGTGTGTGTGATGGGAAACGGTGTGTGTGACTGAGCGTGATGGGAGACTGTGTGTGACTGAGTGTGATGGGAGTCAGAGTGTGTGTGATGGGAGACAGTGTGTGTGACCTGTGTGTGATGGGAGACAGTGTGTGTGACTGAGTGTGATGGGAGTCAGAGTGTGTGTGATGGGAGACAGTGTGTGTGACTGAGTGTGATGGGAGTCAGAGTGTGCGTGATGGGAGTAGGAGTGTGTGACTGAGTGTGATGGGAGTAGGAGTGTGTGACTGAGTGTGATGGGAGTGTAAGCTTGATGTGAGTCTGAATGATGGGGCATGTCTTAGGTGTGTAACGTGGGTGTGCAGCTTGGGTAGGGGGGTGCCCGGATTTTGTCTGCCTAGGGCAGCACAAAATCAAGATACACCACTGACTATATATGTGATACGCCCTATTGCAAACTTGCAGTGTGCCTCATCAGCTTGTAAGTCACCATACTGCGCGTTGTACTATGTTTTATAGATACCACGCCATTAGCTTTTAAAACATTTTTTATATGGTATATTAAAGAAGTATTTGTGTACAGTCTAATGTGAGCGGAAATTTCTCTCTCATCTATGTTGATGGGCGCTATATACAAATATTTTCCGTGAGTGCACTGAATATTTGTGGCTTACCCACTGCCGTTACTGTATCACACTATAGTACTTTTCTCCTTTTCAATGTACCTGCGATCCCATTCCTTTGTATTTTGTTCCACATTAAACAAGAACAAAGGTACTTAAATAAAGTGAGGTGGAATAATATTCCATTTTAGCTAGTTCTGTCCGTTCCATTGCAAATCCTACTTCAGTCAACACAATTGTTATATTTAATTATAATATTCATTTAGAGTGAAATGAATAAGATCCGTTTCTTTTTTGTCTTCTCATGAGACAGCATCATATTTTAAATAGCAAACGTCTACATATAGCTTGTTATTGACAGATTTTACTCTTGGTTTTTTAATAATTTCATTAGTGCTCAAACACTACTCTATAAAATGTTTTTAATTCCTCGGTATATATATTGTCTCTATATACATTTCATGCCCTATATGTTTTGATCATCCCCCTATCTGATGTAATTGAAATTGTAATCTGGAAAAGTAATAAATGATGATTGTACAAGTTCTCCTGTTGTTGCAATAACAATGTATATCTGTATATGCTACGTATGGTTGGGAGCTGGTCCTTGTTGATCTCACACTTCTGGGTTTTAAAACTCAGGAAAAAACTACACATTTCTCAAAGGTGCCAACAGGGGTCACATCATTAATTTGTTTGGTTCGCTAGCAAACATTTCTAGGCCATATGGTTGTGCCGTCCCAGCCAGTGGCCACTGGGTTTTGGTACCAGGACTCTCCTGGTGAGACCTGGAGAGTAACCATCCGTGATTATAGGGTCTACTCAACGAAGAGAAAATTGTAGGGAATTGAGACCAGAATTTCAAACTTAAGACCAAAATAGCCGAGTTGGAAAGATTCTCCCATTCAGCCGCATTTTCCCAAATTTTGAGATGCTCGTCTCAGTTCCCTGAAATTCTCTCTTTATTGACCTTTAAAAGTCAGCAACATGCATTTTCCTGTGTTTCACCAAATATCCAATCATCTACTTTAACAGATATGTAGACCCTATAATCATGGCTGGTTACTCTCTAGGTCTCACTAGGACTAGCAAAGTGTAACATTTTGTACAGCTGCTAAGTAGCCACACATTGTGTAGGCAAAAAATATTTCATCAGATGCTGGCCAAATGTTATGGAAAACCTGGCCTAGGCCTATACACACACACACACGTATATAATATACGTATATATAATCTATCTTCAGCAGGGATCACAACTACAAAATGATAGCCTGGTACTGGATGGCCACAAGGGAGTTAGGATCAGGGAGGGCCTTAAGTGTCCCGGCGCCCTGTGCGGGCTTCCCCCATGGCGCCCCCCCCCACCTGTTCTGTCTCTCTCCCCCCTCCCCCTGTTCTGTCTCTCTCACCCCCCTCCCCCTGTTCTGTCTCTCTCCCCCCTCCCCCTGTTCTGTCTCTCTCACCCCCCTCCCCCTGTTCTGTCTCTCTCACCCCCCTCCCCCTGTTCTGTCTCTCTCCCCCTCCCCCTGTTCTGTCTCTCTCCCCCCCTCATCCTGTTCTGTCTCTCACCCCCTGTTCTCTCTCTCCCCCCTCTCCTTCCTTTGCCTGTTCTGGATCAGGGGAGGGGGCGGAGCTAACCTTGCTGAGAGGTGTAGCTCCGCCCCCCCCTATGAAGCAGAGCAGCGTCTGCTTCACTGGCAGCAAGACAAAGTGCTGCTCGGCTCCCCATGCTTAGTGCAATCTCCATGCTTAGTGCAGGCATGGGGAGCCAAGCAGCACTATCTCTTGCTGCCTGCAGCTCCCCCTGAAGCAGAAGCTTCTCTGCTTCGCAGGGAGGGGGCGGAGCTACACCTCTCAGTCGGTTAGCTCCGCCCCCTCCCCGGACCCAACAGATGCTTGCCGAGCTGAGGGCTGGTGAGGGGGGATCTTTTGATCTCCCCCCACCCAGTGCCTCTACTGGCTTTTTTTTCTTTTTTCCTTTTTTTTTTTTTCTTCTAGCGGCTGGGCGGGCTCCCCCTGGGGTGTTGCGCACTGTGCGCTCGCACAGGTCACACACTCCTAAGGCCAGCCCTGGTTAGGATAACTATTCTAATTGATATTATAACTTCATTGACTAGTTTGTTAGGGGGCATCAAGCTCAGACAATAACTGGAAAATACTCCAAAATAATAGTTCTGGTATCTAAAGATTGTGAAGATTGATATTGAAAAAAGCGCAGTTGAAGGCGGAATGTCTTATTGAACAATTCACTATCTGGAATTTGACCACAAAGTATTTAATAAAGGTAATAAAGGTAATGTGGACATTCTGAGGATTTTGTTCCATGTTATATCCAGGTAATTCCCATTATAACGTGGGGCTCTGGATCTACAGACATGCATTGCTATCTAAGCGGGATTGTCCTGCCATCGCATGATACTTACAGTTTAATGCAGATGTTTATAGTGAGGTCCGGTCCCCCAATGGATCCATGGGAGCTTTGTAAGCAGAATTGAGTTACAGCGATTAGCTGTACTTACCTTACACACTCTATTACAACATAGACACTCCATTGTAGTCGAGAATTTGCTAGCTCAGTAATGAATTCCGCGAATACTGGCTGAACACTATGCATGGAATCCAAACAGAAGAAGTGATCCCATTACTTAATGAGATCCTCATTATCACTAATGACCTTGACCCCTGGCATATAGTGGCACGCCTGTCCTGCATGCTGTCATCTAGCGTCTTAAAGCATGTGAAGTCATAACCAGGTGCGCTCTGTCAGTAGCATTGCAAATTGTTGCTCCCCCATCTCCATTTTTTCCCTGATTGCCCCAGGTTCTCTCCTACTGGCAAGCCCCCACTGCACTGTAACAGCACGCATAATAAGATCTCACGTGTGTACCTGCCATCTTATCAAACACAGTTTTGTTGACGGTAGGTCGACTTTTTGGGTGTTAAAAAAACGCAGATATTATCACAGGCTATCCTGTTAAAATCCAGGGAAAAATCCAAGAAAAAAAAAAGGTTATGTCTACAACTAATGTTGACACCATATTTCACTTACAAAGAACATTGTTAAATAATACTATATTTAATTCACGCAACTCACAAAACAAAATTTAAAAATAACTTTTTGATATATTATAAATAATAATCGTGAATAGAAAATAATGCTTGTGTGAATTTGATGCAGTATTATTTAACAATGTTCTATGTAAGTAAAATATGGAGGCTCCATGAATTGTAAAGAATTTTTGGACCTTTAATTTGATTGGATCGTGTGTCTTTAAACTCCATGTTCATTCACTTTTTTTTTTTTTGCACTGAAGAGTCAGCCGACTCGAAACGTGTCAAGTGTCTCTCTTACCCCCACACTGTTGCACTTTTGTTATCAATTTGTTTGTATGAAGAAGCTCGAGTGCTGGGTAATCTTTACTCCATGCACTGATGGCTGGTGAAGTAGAGGCGTATCGTAGAGTTATTGCGGGTTTGAATCCAGAATTCCGCAGTAGAGTCACATAATCCAAAATGATAATGTACAACAAATATGTACTGTACATACTTTATTTTGATGCTTAGAGGCCATTGTAACTGATTAATTGGCCTAATTTCAATCAGATATTGTTGTGTCTGTGCAAATAGGGACATGGAACAGTGAGAGACACAAACAAAATGATGCCGAAAGACTTGCTCGATGGATAATTGAACAAATAACTGCAAAGCGCAATAAGTCGAGGTGCAATACAATGTGGTATACCTGTAGTTTAAAACCGCTTCCCTATTGAAACGAACCAAAGGAGCCAGGATATTCGCATTGGCAACGTTTCTGTCTATCCTGTTAAAACCTGCAAAGTAGAGTTCTATGCCCACTCATCCAATTTTATTTCACAAATCAAAATTCCCGTACAGCTCCAAGAATTAAAGCATTGTGTCCCATTTTTGGAATGGAGATAAATTTGCATCTGGCTGTATGATTGCTCAGGCAGAAGCTGCCTTACATAGTGTGAAGATCTGAAGAGTCGATTTAATCACATCTGTCTATTTTAAAACATTGCCTTTAAGGTACATTCACTTTCAAGGACAGAGTCACTTTTAGAAATCTCAAGATAGATTCTGGTGAATTGATCTTTATATGCCGTTACATTTGCTGCTAACCTCTTTGCATATTTATTTTTGTAAAAAGTAGCATCGCTTTTAATGTCGAATAAAACAGGAATAACTTCACTGTGCCCAGTAACTATTTAGTTGGAAAGTTATTACAAGTCGATCTCTATCTACATAAATCTAGATTCTTTTCCCACTAGTTCTGCCCATAATGGATGGGGGCGTCAGTGCCGCCTGGGTCCAGGAATTAAATTCTGCCCCCTGCACACATACACACACATCCACTTACACACACAGTCTCATACACAGTCACACAGACATAGTCGATTCACTACAATTCGAAAATAGCTAAAGGAGGTCGACTTTCATTTTGAGACCCAAATTCGGCACAAGAGTTTGAGAAATACCCAGGCTGGAACCCTCCCCATTGAAAGTAATGGGAGAAGAAGGTGGGGCAAAAAGGTCAAGTTCGGGGTCAAGTTCGAGCCCGAACCTGGACTTTTTTCCAAAGTTCGTCCGAACCCGAACATCCAGGTGTCCGCTCAACTCTACTGATGACATCAGTAACTTGTGTTAGGAGGTCCAATGAGCAGAGGCTTGCCTGTGGCCCCATTAACCTTAAATACAGCTCTGTTTGCAACGTACCACACATTAAATCAAATAGTTAATTCAAGATGAAAATTAGAGTGACTTTCATCTGACCTTCAAAGCTTAGCCACCTTAACTAAAAAAAAATAGCTATGCTTACCCTGTGTTATTCCAAGTTATTTCATATACATAGACACGATCTACAGCGATACTTCGATAGAACTACCCATCCCCTAGGTATTAAATAAAACAATACATTTATCTTGGACCAGTTTCAACTACATCCACTGCGATTCTTATATTTATGGCATTGCTAGCATATTTACTTACATAAATTAAGCAGTCCTCTTCTTTGGAAGCCTATAATTCTATGTGGAAAACGGAGTCGATTCTACCCAAGGAAACCTATTTTAATTACCCTGGAAGTGAGTTACTCTGTTTTATGAAAACATCCAGGAATATTAATGAATATGGGGAGATGGGCTTTAAAAGATTGTACGGATTAGAGTGAATTAATTAGATGCCTGAGTAAACAGAAAACGCCACGGTGATTGAGGAAGGCAGAGATCCAGAAAGTTGATATTGTGATGAATTATTGTTTAAGCCGAGAAGGAGGACTGATAATGCATCTGCTTACAATTCGTGGGAAGTGAGGGGAACGAGTGTTGGCTTTAATTGTGGTAAATGGATCAGGTCCAAAAAGTATACAAAGAGATGTTTGGTTATTGTAAAAAAGAAAAAAAAAAAAAAAATGCCAAAAAAATGTAGAAATGAAACAAAAAAACACCTGCAAATCACAGCTGGCAGATGCCTGTGACACTGAAACACAAAGTACATTCTGTGAAAGCTGAATGTATTTAATCTCACTCTGGACACCATCATGAAAAATGTATAAGCACAGCATAAAAGGTGTTTATTTCTTTTATGCTCTTATTTTCGAAATCCTTCTTAGATAGTAAGTTAACATATGTCTGACGAAGTGGTCTCAGTTTTACAGTGTTTCTAGATATTGGTCTTTAGCATACTGACCAGTATCCTGGAGAAGGGTCCTGGGATGTATTGGGCGGGGCCTATGGTGGGTGGGGTTTTATGATGCGCGGACTACTCGTGACACTTTCTTACACATTTGTATTATGTATGGCTCATACCTGCTAAACCTGTGAATTATTTACAAGCTGAGAAAAATTTAAATGAATTTAAATAACAGAGTTATTTGAGATATTCCTGTATTACAGAATCAATGAAATAATTTTATTAAGTTATGGTTAGTTCCATGATAATCCCTAACATCACTAATATTCCCCCTGCTACTGGAACAAAAAGATAGTGCGTGGTTCAATATGAATCCCGGAAGAGGCACACAGAGCAGTCACCAGGAGAGATGGGGGGCAATTGCTCCCTGGACTGCTCTCTATCCTGACTTAATGGACTGGTGCTGTAACACTTCTAAATGTTCCAGTGCTTAACACTTTCTATCCAATAGTCTTGTTTGTCTAGCAATCCCTATACCTTGACTGTCTGAAGTCCACCTGGAGCATTTGTCTGGAGTGGGATAGGTTTGCCATATTTTCAGAGTGGAATCTCTTATCATGGGATCCTTGGCTGGAGCCCGGTAACTACTTTGCTGGATGGACATTTACTGGGGTCTGTGGTGGACATTGGATGTTCAATGGATCTTTAGGATGGAACCTAGGCTGGCCATATATTATAATTTGCCTCCTTCTATTACTTGATAACCAGAAGACAATTTATACAACATGAGATGAAACAGTTAGGAAAACTAAGAGAAAAGAAAGTTCCCTGGTGACTGGAATTGCATCATATCCAGTAGTGTATCTTCCACAAGGCAAACAAGGCACTCGCCTAGGGCGGCACTATGCCAGAAGGTGTTAAATCACACTTCTGGTGCTTCAAACATTTTTGCTCCCTCCCCTGCCATTCAGCAAGCTTTAGCTCCTTCAATTTAATAGGGGTGATTGGGGCATGTAATGGACGTGGGGGGGATTTGTAATAAGGGTGATGGTGGCATGTAATGGGGGGGATTGGGCATTTAGTGTGTGTGCAATGTGGGTGATGGGGCATGTAATAGGGTGATGGGGTATGTCGTGGGTGTGCAACGTGGGTGATGGAGCATGTCGTAGGTTTGCAACATTGTCTGCCTAGGGCAGCACAAAACCAAGAAACACCAATGATCATATCACTAGGAGAATCCTGGACAACAATGTATAGTGACTGCTCAAATCATTTTTATGAGCTGAATAATGCATTCATAGTGCTGCGTCAAGGTACATTTAGCTACTGTCAGCCACGAACACTTCTTTTCTAAAGGTTGCGAACTGCATCAAGCAATATAAAGTTGAAGTTGGAGATAGAAATCTGATGTCATACTTCCAGGTGAATTGACATTAGCTGTGTGCAAAACAACTTAATATGCTTGATATTGTATGGTGGGACATCAGTGTCGCTACTACTGAGTGATAAAACATGTCTCGAATATCTTTGCTCGTGGTTTGGCTACATATTCTGAGTAATTATTTCAGAAGGTTCCTTTAGGGACATGGCTGAAACCGATTTACTACGCCCGAATCAAGTACCGGTCAAAATCAAGAAAATATTAAAAAACCGCTATATTCTGCACAAGATAGTTTGTGCTTGAAAAAAAAGATTTGAGGACAGCTGAATATGAGATCCGGGATTTTCCAAAACATCCCCAAGAAACACAACCATCAAGCACAATCTAGATAGACTTGGTAGGTCAAGAAGCAAATAACCACCATCATTTCTGTGCTTCTATAAAGATAATGAAAAAAAAACATACGGGCATCTCTGTAATGTGGAGTAAAAAGGACAAGCTTTGCAAGAATGTGTGATTGAAATGGACTATCATTTCAAGGCTGAGATAACCGGTTATCACTTTCAAGTTGTAATATCACTCAGCATTTTCCAGTCTGCATAAAACTGACTTTATCTGACCAGAGAATGTGTCCTTTTCAGCAAAGTATCTCCATAAAAATGTTCAAAATGGACCGTAAAAAAAAAAAAAAAAAAATACAAGAAAATACAACAAGCATAAAACAAGATCCTACAAAGATGGAAATGCCATTTGATCACTATGTGGTGTCTAAAAAGAAATGAATTAAGATTCCAGCAGTACATTACATTTGCTAGTAGATGCTTGTGTGCATTGTCGAATCACACTTTAAAGAGACACTAGTTTTTTTTTTCCACTTATGTCTCACATATAATAGTAAAGTGCAGTGACACTAAGTATGAGGAAAAAATGAAATCTAGTTTCTAACTTACATAGCATTTTATCCACCAATCAGCAATCCACATCCTTGGCTGAGAAGCAGGGAGGCTGATTTGCTTGTCTTCAAGTAAGGTATACTTGCTTTTACATGCAATCAGTATAGGAGTCTCTAACAATAGACGTCAACGTTCCACCTGAATGTTGGCACACTACCTGTTACTATCAAAGAAGCAAATGATTACGTAATACCGTCAACAGTGTGGACAGCTGGACCGGAAGTTTCAGTCCTGAATAAAATGCGTTGGGAGCGTGTCCACTCCTGGTTCACCGTGCATGGTAGTGCCCTAGTCTCTTCTCGATGGCCAGGCCTGACCTCCAAGATACGTTCCATTATTGGTGATGGAATGGAGGAAAGAATTTTAAAACTAGGGGGGTTATGTACAGGGTTATAAAAGTGCAAAAATCATTAAGAACTTTCCGAGGTTATTGCTTCACCTTTAGAATGTGTACTCCTGAGCTTCCACTTGTTTGTCTCGGAAACAAAAATGATATAAGGAAATAAATTCAAAACAGCCTATTCCATCTTTGCAGAAGCCATTGGAGCGATCAGATGCAACAGATGAAAGCAAGGATGTGTAGTGCATTAAAGAAAAATAAAATGCTTTCAATTTAAATGTGTTAAAAGACGATAAAATATTTGGATCTAACTGTAAGTGAGATAGAAAAAAGGTTGTTTTTTTTTTTGTATGGAATAGTAGTTATTACAAATATTTACCACCGAATCCAAAGTCAAATTTGGGTTTATTTAATTATTTGTTGTTTTAAATATATTTAGATAAAAATACAATTATTCCCTGGAAATAGCTTTAAAACCTACGGATGGCTTGCTTGATATCTGGAGGATGAATGGAAATGTTTTTCCATATCTGCTCAGTCACCATCGCAAACTTGCCTGTGAACTGATTGATAGATTTGTCCTTTAAAAATAAATATTTTTTTCGCCTTGGCATAATAGGTTAGAAATTTGTTCTGCAAAGCTTGAAAGAGAAAAAAGTAGGCCCAGCGAAGTATCACTGCGACAGGGTTTCGTTACACTAGCTGGGCCATAAAATCTCTGGCAGATGGAGCTTTTAGAGATTGTATATTTATAAAGATCTAGAAAACTTCTGGCATAAATTCCGCATGTCAGTAGACGCTAGGTTTATTATCAATGTTTCTCTGCTGGAAAATAGATTTTAAACAATGGTATTTTGTGGCACGCATGCTCTATACTGTAATATTTAAAGGATACATGTTTACTATGGTGAGACTGGTAAGACCTCACTTGGAGTATTGTACGCAGTACTGGAGACCGTATCTCCAGAAGGATATTGATACTTTGGAGAGAGTTCAGAGAAGGGCTACTAAACTGGTTCATGGGTTGAAGGATAAAACTTATCAGGAAAGGTTAAAGCATCTTAACATGTATAGCTTGGAGGAAAGACGTAACAGGGGGGATATGATAGAAACATTTAAATACATAAAGGGAATCAACACAGTAAAGGAAGAGAGTATATTTAAAAGAAGAAAAACTACCACAACTAGAGGACATAGTCTTAAATTAGAGGGGCAACGATTTAAAAGTAATATCAGGAAGTATTACTTTACTGAGAGGGTAGTGGATGTATGGAATAGCCTTCCAGCAGAAGTGGTAGAGGTAAACACAGTCAAGGATTTTAAGTATGCGTGGGATAGACACAAGGCTATCCTAGATATAAGATAAGGCCAGGGACTAATGAACGTATTACATTACTGAGAGAGTAGTGGATGTATGGAATAGCCATCCAGCAGAAGTGGTAGAGGTATACACAGTGAAGGAGTTTAAGCATGCGTGGGATAGACACAAGGCTATCCTAGCTATAAGACTGGGAATGGGGGACTAATAAAAGTATTCAGAAAAATTGGGCAGACTAGATGGACCGAATGGTTCTTATCTGCCGACACATTCTATGTTTCTATGTTTCTCTTACTTAAAGGAACAGTGACCCCTTATGGGATGAATAATTGTATTGAGAAAAACTCCCGTAATTGAGTCTGTTTTGACACTAAATGTACTAATTGCAATGAGTCAATCTGACTTGTAGTAACCCTTAACGTAATTGATTGATTTGCCCTTTTCCCTGATTTGTTGAAGCACTGTATTTAATGGATTTGTTTTCACTCTGTAAGTTGCCTATGATGACTAACGAAACGCATAAGGCGACTCCACCTTTCCCTACCACCTGTTGTGTTGTTCCCATCTTCGGATTCACCTTGAATGAATACATTTTTTTTACTTATTTCACTGATTGGAGGAGTGCTCATCTGTTTCTTCGTTCATGAATAAGTGTATAGCAAAGCTCCACAAAAATAAAAATGACATTGCTATGTGCTTAAATCAGAAGTAGATGTTTTATATTTGTGCGTAAATCTCATTTTTATTAATTTCCCCTATTCCATAACTAACTGAAGTAGGTTATCTGAAATTGTTCATAAATTTACATCCAACACCAAAAGATTTCTACCTTGGTCATTTGTATTTTTACCTTCATTTTTGTAAATGAAAAGGGTGTAAATAAAATTACTTACATTTGTCAAGAAGTAGTATAATTTAAACATTTCCTCATTTATTTATACTTATCCTTTCTTTTTAATCCTTTATGTACTTTACTTTCTTAATCTGTGAATTTATTGTATTAATTGTATACCTATAACAATTATTTATTACTTTTTACTTTTTTATCAACTTGCAACATATGTCCATAATTTCCATACGGTGTATACCCCGCCTCTCGAACTTTAGTAAATGGGAAGAAACAGGTACTAGAAACGTATATAGTCATGGCTCTTTATTAATAAAGTTGTTTTTTTATTTTTTTACCAGAAATAAATAAGTAGAGATTTCATTTGTTTTCAAGCAGGTCCTGGGAAGCAAGTACAATGCAATGTATGATTAGCCATTCAAAAAATAAAATATGCATTGATACAAGATAGTCCAGGAGATTGCATGCAGCATAAACATACGCATTTAAACATATAAAATACATGTACATCCAGATACACGGCTGTCTCCAATGCATCTGAATGGGAGAATTTTTAAAACTCAGCAGCTTTGGCCTTACGTTTGAGAATCCCGTCTCAGTTCCTTGCAATCCTCTTTCTATTGAGTAGACCTTAGAACGTTAAATTTAGTGTTTTAATAATTAAATTAAACCGTAGGGTAGTTTATCAGGATGAAGACCAAAGGAAAGTTTGGGATCTTACCATGCAAGGATTTGTTTAAGAACTACACTAGGCATATGGATATAGTTTGATATGGACTTGGTGTTTAATTGGGGATTGTGTAAGTTTTGGATTTGTACCAAACAGCACGTACACTGCTTTGTCTGGATTTAAGAATAGTTTGCTGTTCCTAGCTGAAGCACTGCACACTACATTAAGGCAAGTAATACACAGTAAAATGGGCAGGGGCTATTAATTAGATATTATAGCATCTCAGAAACTGGCTGGATTGGATAGCTCACTCTTTAAAGTGTCTGTGAAGTTGAGTGTACTATATGTAGTTATTGTGCCTTTGTCTGATACGCAAAACCTGTTTGCTTAAATCTTGACCACAGAATAACCAAGCGGTCAGCTGACACCTAAGGCAGATTGGCCTCCCATACGGTGAGGTTTTGACAAGGATTTGGGGAAAGGGACATGGAGGAACAGAGTCTAGATTTGCCAAGCTTATTGGCATAGCTTGCGAGCAGGGCTCTCTATCTCATGTCTCGGTCTGTTCTTGTTTGTGTAACTTAGTATACAGTCCCCCTCTATGCTCTGTACCTAGCGCTATGTAAATCCTTGGCGCTAAATGTTAATGTAATGTCAGTCATTTAGGAATGACCCAAAACATCTTGTAACAATAACATTTGGGAATGATTTGGTGAGCTATGCTTTTAGTAAGCAGTACACAGATGCCAATTCTATTCTGGAAACATTAAAGCATCCAGTGAAGCAGGGTAAGGTTAAAGCCTTTTAGACATTCACATGGTTAGCTTATTTGTTATTAAGAGTGAGTCAAACCAATCAACAACATTCCATCAGTATATCAAACAGCAATCTCTCCCATGTCTTCATGTAACATGCTCCATTTTATGTTGATTGCAAGACCACAAAGTATGGAGTGCGAGTAATGTAACCAATTAGGTAATATACAACACAAAGGTACAAATAAACAAGAACATTACTGTCCTGCCCAGCAACACAACCAACATTTTGCTTTAGGCTATGGAGTATTTGTCATTTAATACAATTGGGGCGCTGAAAAGTCAATCTATTTGCAACAGGCATACACATAAATGTATACATTTTTTGGGGGGAGGTTTATTAGTATTTAACATGCAAAAAAATAAATAAATAATAAATTTAAAAAAAAGCAATTTTACATTCAAAAGACCCGTTTTTGGAAAATATACCTGCTCCCAGGTTGGATAATGGGAAAGCTTTGTTTTTGAGACAAAAATAAGCAGGTGCTTAATGTTATTTTTATATATTAAGTAACTGACAAGCTTTAGGAAACGTGTGTTAGTCTTTGCTTGTGCTAAAAAGATATTTTTCTTTTTTATGTATGTATTTAATATTCTAAGCGAAACCTCAACAATCTGTATTGATAATTACAGTGAAGTACGTACTGTTGCTATATAATGTTTCTGTGACTCAATAAACATTTTAAATGATAAAAATAAAAAAAATAAAGGGGGCAGATTCCGCCGTGGGGTGCTTTGGGGCTGTCGAACTTGTGGGGGGGGGGGGTTGCAGTGTTGCTCCTGGGGTGCTCTCCTCCCGCGCACGGTGCGTTCTACCTTGGAGAGCCTCTTTTTGGGGCGGGGCGTGTTGTGTGTGTGTGGGGGGGGGTGCTTTGGGGGAGAGCGCTGCGCTTTCTCTGCGGGATTGGCACTTTGGGGCACTTTGTGCTGGAGTTTGCCTTTTTTAATGTAAGATTTTATGTTTTTTGCTATGTGCAATAAGTGTTTTTACTTTAAAAAAAAAAAGAAAAAAAAGACATTTTGCGTTCTATTAAGGACTAGCAAAAATCAAGATAATCTTGGTAGAAAAGTTCATCAACTTAAAGGCACTGTATCAGCTAAACATTGCTTTTACTGTGATTGTACATAACACAAAATGATTGAAAATGATCTATACATTGCGTTAGCGAAAACTGCAAGTAAATGCCTAAATTAGGAGAAACGTGTTTTAAAGGTGTCTGTGGTGTATCCTGTTTGTGACATCACCTGTGGCTTAATAGTCCCATTGAAAAACAGGTCATTTGCATACCAAGCCACAGGTGATGTCATAAACAGGAGACTCCACAGACACACGGCAAACACATTTTTCTCCTAATTTAGGTATTTGTTTGCAAATCTGCCAACACGACGTATAGATCATTTTCAATATTTGTTTTATTCTGTTCGCCCACAGTATAAGCAATGTTTAGGTGAGACAGTCCCTTTCAGATTGATGGAATAGCAAAAATCAGGCCAAAGTAGCTTAGCCAATTCATCACAGTTCACAGTTTAGACCTTTAATCAGCACAAACCAGGTTAATATAAGCCTATTAAATAAAATATCCATAGATCATGAAGTTATTTCATTAACTTTCTTTAAAAAATGTCAGGTGTTTAGAAACATTTAATAATAAAATGTTCCTTAAAAATAAAACATATACTACCTTGATTTATAAATAGTGAATATTTTATGCTATCTAGGTAACAAGCATTAGAAGTCCAAAAGGGGCCATCAATTTTGGAATCAACCATCTTAAAAATTCTGTAAAATTTCTGAGCAAATTTTGTTTTAATTCATAGATATTAAATTGTTTGTAGAGGTCTAGAAGGAAAAAAAAAAAAAAACTTTTCAGATGCATCTGTAACTCTGGCCAGACGCCTATTGCATATTGTAACTTTTTTTTTTGTGTGTGCTGCTTTTCGATTTTTATTCTAATAATAAAGTGTGGCTACCTGAAAATAAATAAAAACACAATGTCAGAAACAATTGTCAATACAAGCATTCTCACATCAATTTTACATGTACAATCAATGGACTAGTATCAGATGAAGGGCCAGCATTTAGCTGCCATCAGGTTCAAGTGTGAATAAAACACAAGAAACAAGATAAAACACGCAACATGACCCATCCAAACACAAGGAGTGCATCAATCCAGACTGCTGTAGTAGTATTTCAAGAAATTACCTGCAGTTCTCAAACTGCATTGTCTTTCATCAGTGCTTCTTTGTGAATTTTTGGTACAGTCTCGTTCTTCAATGTCCTACTCAAAAGCTTCAGATTTCGGAGAGCTCGATCGGCAGAGAAATAAATTTCCAGCCCTGCTTTCACTTGTAGCCAGGCCTCTACTTGCGCTTTGATTTGAGCTATAGTTTCGGGATCTTCAAGGGCAGAACCATAAAGATAAAGGGGGGGAAAAAATGAATTCGTACAGAAGATCATCCATCATATTACAACAAACCATGGCATGAAAAACAGTCTGCTGTGGTATCGTCATATTCTGGTTAGCCAATTTATTTAGCTCTGGCCTTTAGGTGGCTAATGGGCTCTTCTGTCTATCTGGCCACAATGGATAACACTTTGTGATCATCTATAGTATTAAAAACGACCCCCCTAGAGTTCAGCGACAAAAAGGATCATGATAAACCCACTACACACTTAGTAAAGTAAGGCAACCAGACCCCACCAGGTACAAATTATTTGATATGAATGGATATGTATATATAAAAGGAAAAAATTAAGAAAGAAACTAAATGGATTGACATGGGAAACTTTTTTTTTTTTTTACATTGTACTGTTTAAGCAATTGATATCAAATTAACTAATGCCTAATACTGGACTTAATAAGATGTGAATAAAAACTTTTTTTGAAACATAATGTGCTCTTCTGTCAAGTTTCCGGATCTTCATGGGTTGAACTTTAAGATGGCAAAAAAGCATTTCCTTTAACTTGGTCATTGTGGCCTGGATCTACAAAATCCAGCTCTTATAGAGCAGTTTCACTTTAATAATTGAGACACTGGGCCATTTAACATCTGTATTTTGAGCACAACCAAACATATTCAAACTTACTAGGTCTCTAATATCTTTATAAAACAAACACAAATACTTACTGTGCTTCTATTTTGATATTAATACTAAACTAACTGTTCTTAATTGTTTAATATTGTCATACATTGCTATTTTTATAATGAATATGTTTATCCATCTGACATTTGTTTACCTGTAAAATCAAATAAACATTAAAGGGATAAAAAAAACAACAACAAAAAACAAACAAACAAAAAAACAGACACAGTATTTGTATTTACTCTGTATACCTGTTTCATGATCATTGCTGTGTATGCCAAGACGATTCAGGAAGCTATGAGCCAAGATCACCTCCTTGGTATGTTCTTCCTGTGCCCTCAAGGTGATGGCCCCAAGCAGCTCAGAATTGTTGGAAGTGCTTCTGTAATACAGCATGTGAGCGAGCTCCAGTGAATGCAGTTTCCGGTGTTGGGAGAAAACCTGCAAGGTACAAAACGTCAGTCAATGCCCGGTCACATTCCTAAACACTGGATTTACGTTACTTAGTGCGGACAGAAATAATCATTTTATTACGAGTTATCTTAAGTGAAACATAGAATGTGTCAGCAGATACAAAACATTAGGCCCATCTAGTCTGCCCAATTTTCTAAATACTTTTATTAGTCCCAAGTTCCAGGTCTTATATCTAGGATAGCCTTGTGCCTATCCCACGCATGCTTAAACTCCTTCACTGTGTTTATCTCTACCACCTCCGCTGGAAGGCTATTCCATGCATCCACTACCCTCTCAGTAAAGTAATACTTCCTGATTTTACTTTTAAATCGTTGCCCCTCTAATTTAAGTTTAAGTCCTCTAGTTGTGGTAGTTTTTCTTCTTTTAAATATACTCTCTTCCTTTACTGTGTTGATTCCCTTTATGTATTTAAATGTTTCTATCATATCCCCTCTGTTACGTCTTTCCTCCAAGCTATACATGTTAAGATGCTTTAACCTTTCCTGGTAAGTTTTATCCTTCAACCCATGAACCAGATTAATGCATATAGGTAAGATCAGAGAAAAGCTGGTGAGCTTACCTTCCAAGTTCGGAAAGCCATAAACCCAGCAAAAAAGAATAGAAGGAGAGATGTTCCGATCTTCAGGTCTGTGAGGATCACCATGCCCACATTGACAAAGACAATGCACCCACTGACCAGCAGCATACTATTCAGCAAGGTGCGATTAAAGCTTGATGTTCGGACTTTCACCACTGGAAGCAGCTGCTCCAGACCTTCCAGGGGTATGTCTTTGAAGCACTTTAACACCATATGAGCATTTTTAGGGCGGGCTGCCACTAAAACACGCTTAAAGTAACGCCTATATATTGGTCAGAAACACATAATTACTTATCTGCATAGTCTGGAAGGGCACAGCTCAAAGAAATGAAACTAACAAAAATGGTCTATTGCCCACAGTGCACAATGCATTTTGGGCCTACACTTTATGATCTATATCGATCCTTACTGCAACACGCGTATTTGTTGCATGTCCCGTTTTCTCTTCTGCAAAACAAAGCTTTAGAAAGGAACTTTTCAATTTTAACTTTTTGCACTGCAAGCAGCCTATTTTGTTTTGGGTTAGTTCGGCTAAATGTATTTGTATACTTCGCAATCGTCAAGTACCAAGAAATCGACTGCCTGTTAGCTTATATTCCGGCAATCCAATGCAAAAGGTGGCCCTACAGCTGCTGAGACCTATATCTCCCATAATACTTTGTCGGCATTTAGAGGAGTAAGGTATACGTAGTCTTCCAACAGCTGGAGATCCCCAGTACGACACCCCTGCCTTCCCCACTCACGTAACTCAAGTTTGCTCATTCAAATTTCATAGCAGACTTGGATTTCTGAATAAGTTCGCCTTTTCTTCTGAAATACACGATCCTGACACCTGCATGTCCACTAGCCCCTGACCAACTGGCCATACGCACCCTTGGCCATAACGCAGCTTTCTCCATATACTCCGCACTGCCTGCCCTTTCCATTCCATTCCTGTACTCTATAATTGCAGGAAACTATAATGGATCCTACTGTAAACACCTTCCAGCAAAAGGAAGTAAATGTCAATATAGAAAACAGTCTACCAAAGTAATCACTGAAGCACTTGTGCCTACATAGCCTAGAGCTAGAAGTGCTTTTACTGATTACATGAGACGCAAATATCAGGGAACCATATTAGCCAAAGATGCATGAAAATCTCTCATATCATTGAAGGACCCAGTCGTAATGGCTTTACCCTTTCACAGAGCAATGTCTGACAGGAATACA
This sequence comes from Pelodytes ibericus, assembly GCA_036172795.1. Classification (NCBI taxonomy): domain Eukaryota; kingdom Metazoa; phylum Chordata; class Amphibia; order Anura; family Pelodytidae; genus Pelodytes; species Pelodytes ibericus. The sequence continues at coordinate 61,267,575 of CM069866.1, read as the reverse complement.
AGGTTTCTCGACTTGTTCTGTATTGGTGTTGGAAACATAATGTCAAAAGTATTAATTCCGTTTGTTGACCCTTTTAATGTGTAGCTTGCCGCCCAGGGGTGTTGAAGTGGGATAATTATTAAAGCATTTCTTATACATTACATGGTCACATATATAAGGGGATGTTACTTCCCACTTTAGCTACAACGAAACTTGACAACTAGTGACTGAATGATCTGCATTTCACGTGCCCACTTTGTAAACCTGCATGCAGGACGCTCCCTAATTTTTATGTTTTTTCTGCAAATGTAAAAAAAAATAATGGAGAAAATCTATCTTTCTATGAATTAAAGGAGTCTCGCAGTATATGTAAAAAAGGAAGGCCTTGAGTCCCTTAAAACTCGTAGCATTTAATAGTGTAAGCTCCACAGAGAAGCACAAGGCTTAGTGTTAGGACCCTCGAATAGTGGAGTACTTTGACGTAGTGGTGGGTTGAGCATGTCTGGCCATATAATATGACTCAATCTCCAAGCTTTCTTTGTGTGGAAGTGTGCAGACTTCTGTTATGTATTTTACATATGACCTGTTTTGCAAGAAAATCAAACAACTGAATTCCATAAGAGACTTAAAGGGACTCCATCAGAATAGAGTTTATATGGTAGAGAATTCGGAAAAAAAATATCAAAATGATTGTGTTTGCAGAATTGAAAGCAAATGCAAACATTTAAGAGGAAAATGTGTCCACAGGTCTGTGGAGTCTCCGGTTTATGACATCACCTGTGGCTTATCCTGTAGGTTACACATTTCCCGCTAAAAACTGTATTTACCGTATTTATCGGCGTATAACACGCGCCGGCGTATAACACGCACCTCATTTTAAGAAGGAAATTTCAAATAAAGAACTTTGAAGCCCAATATGCCATTTAATATGACAGGATATTGCCCCCAATATGCCAGGATATTGCCCCCAATATGCCAGGATATTACCCCCAATATGCCATTTAATATGCTAGGATAGTGCCCCCAATATGCCATTTAATATGCCATGATATTGCCCCCAATATGCCAGGACATTGCCCCCAATATGCCATTTAATATGCCAGGATATTGCCCCCAATATGCCATTTTAATATGCCAGGATATTGCCCCCAATATGCCAGGATATTGCCCCCAATATGCCAGGATATTGCCCCCAATATGCCATTTAATATGCTAGGATAGTGCCCCCAATATGCCATTTAATATGCCAGGATATTGCCCCCAATATGCCAGGATAGTGCCCCCAATATGCCATTTAATATGCCATGATATTGCCCCCAATATGCCAGGATATTGCCCCCAATATGCCATTTAATATGCCAGGATATTGCCCCCAATATGCCATTTTAATATGCCAGGATATTGCCCCCAATATGCCATTTTAATATGCCAGGATAATTCCCCCAATATGCCAGGTTATTGCCCCTTAGTATGCTCGTTATGCCACCCTCCTCCCCCCCTTCCCCAGACCCCAGTACTTACCTTGTTCCTGCTCTGTCTCCCGGTGCTTTGAAGGTGCGTGGCTGTGAGGGAAGCGTTGTGAGCTTCCCTTCAGCAGCGCGGTCAATAAAGTTTGTTTTAAAAAAAAACAGACTTTATTGACCGCGCGGCTGGAGAGAAGCTCACAACGCTTCCCTCACAGCCACGCAGCTTCAGAGCACCGGGGGACAGAGCAGGAACGAGGCAAGTTTTAGATTTATTTTTTTTTTCGGCGTATAACACGCACACACCATTTTCCCCCTATTTTCAGGGAGAAAAAGTGCGTGTTATACGCCGATAAATACGATAATCATTCTTGGTTCTCATAATAGTAACACATTCCGCTGTGCATGTTTAGTACCAAACAAAAGGATACAACCTGGAGAATCTGAATATATATTTATATTGGACCCTCTCACAATATATACGTGTGTTCACCATATTTAATATTATGTGGTTGTCACCAAAGCCAGAGCATACGCCTTTTACGACCTCTAAGTCCAGCTCTGGTGACGGCTATCTACTACTTACATTTTAGGTCTTAGGCCTGGTGTTGGATCAAAGCCTACAATAAAAGCTATCATAGCATAAACAAAACAAATGATATGAATGCCAACTCATGCTTTGGCATGCTAGGTGGATATCTTTTTTGTTTCACAGATCGGTAGGCAATAATTCCGTAGACATCTGTTACCAGGCCAGGGTGATCACATCATTGGTCTATTCAGAAATGCACAGATCATATCGCAAATAAAGCAGCGATATGATCAGCCCATACCAAGCTCTAGAGGTATTCAGGGTTGATAGGTATTTGCCCAAAATGTGCTTCCAATAAGGGGCGTAAGTAGGAACCACAGGGCCCTGGCGCAAAAACTTCCCTCGACGCACCAAGCGACATGTCCCACGGTGTCAGCTTTGCCATCAATCAGCTTATGTAGCCCTCCAAACAGCCCCTCTGTGACATCTTTGGTCCCCAAACAGCCCAAAACCATCTTAGCCGAGCTTGCCTCCGTCTTTCTCCCATTGTGCAGACTGAGACAGCATGCAGGCAATGGCTGGGATGTCACTTACTGCATGCTGGATCAGACAATGTGCAGAGAGAAAGAGAGAGAGTGTGAGAGATCATCCATTTGGATGATCTCTAAATGCTCCTTGCCGCTAAATGCAGGTGCAGGATATTTCCCCCAATATGCCAGGTTATTGCCCCTTAGTATGCTCGTTATGCCACCCTCCTCCCCCCCTTCCCCAGACCCCAGTACTTACCTTGTTCCTGCTCTGTCTCCCGGTGCTTTGAAGGTGCGTGGCTGTGAGGGAAGCGTTGTGAGCTTCCCTCCAGCAGCGCGGAACAATAAAGTTTATTTTAAAAAAAACACACTTTATTGACCGCGCGGCTGGAGGGGAGCTCACAACGCTTCCCTCACAGCCACGCACCTTCAGAGCACCGGGGACAGAGCAGGAATGAGGTAAGTTTTAGAATTTTTTTTTTTCCCCAGCCACCGATCGGCGTATAACACGCACCCATCATTTGCTCCCTATTTTCAGGCAGAAAAAGTGCGTGTTATACGCCGATAAATACGGTAACTTGAATATCAAGCCACAGGTCGTGTCTTCAACAGGAGACAGCACAGACATGTTTGAAACATATTTTTACTCTCAAGGGATTATACTTTCCATATGTACATGTGATGTTACTTTAAAAAAATAATCATGTTCAATTCTGTTTTAAGAGGATAAATAGGGCATCTAATGAAAGCCCTACAGTACATCATGTGTACACCAGATTAGAAAGAGAGCAGTCACAGTTAAACACAGACATAACCAAATAATCCCCCCCAAATTACACTTGTCTTTAAGGGGTTGTTAATTAATGCGTTAGCTTGCATTTCTGCTAGGACTATGTACAGATTTTGATTTGCTACATTTACAGTAGTCCTTTTAATTCATAATAAATCAGAGGGCATGATGAGAAATCAGACACATAATCAAATATTATCACACTACTAGTTAAAGAAATCTAGTTAAAGGGACATTCCATAAAGGAAGCAAGGGTTAAACAAAACATATCCCGGTCTTTGAAAGTAAACCCGGAGTTAATCTTAATAGATACACTTGGGTTTACTAACTGCTGTGTCTCACATGCGAGACACAGCACTTCCTGGTTGTCGCCTGGGCTCTGACAGCCGAATGTGAGGGACTTTTGCTGCTAGCGCAGAGAGAGACCCTTGTTTTTGCATGTGATCAGCAGGGGGGGGACCTAGTTAAGGTCCCCCCTGCTGATCTCATGCATAAACAAGGGCCTCTCTCTGCGCTAGTAGAGAGAGCCAGTCACCGACCAGATGGCTCCCTGCTTCCTATGGAAACATGGCAGCTGTCGGTCAGAGGATAAACTGGCGTGCAGTATCAAAAGTACCCGCCTGCTTACCGCTCATACTAGGGACAATGGGCATTTCACTTAGAAACATAAAATGTGTTGGCAGATGAGAACCATTCGGTCCATCTAGTCTGCCCAATTTTCTAAATAGACCAACGTGTGCTTCTATATTAAAAAATGTTTAGTGTCCCTTTAAAGAATAATCCACTGTCTGAAAACTTTTCTATTTTATTTAATCAAAACTTTTAATAAAAGGACAATCCTAAGTGACACAATGATCTTCTCACAAAACAGGAAGGGTGTGTGGACCCATCTCTTAACAAAAGGGGAAGGGTGTGGGTTACACTTTGTGTTTAAAATGATTTCTTCTATTTATCTTTAGCTAGTGACTTTCTAAAGGATTCATCTCCCCCCCCCCAAAAAAAAAAAATGCGTAGAGCAGAACAACACTGTCCAAAAACATACAAAGAACAACGGTTTCAGAAATACAATGCCAGTTTTTGTCTAACATCGCAAAAGACTGGAACACATTATTTCAAGACAGTTCCTGCAGTGAACAAAATGTATTTGCAATATCATAAATACAGCAGGAATGGAGTAAAATAACCCTCAGTATGGAGACTGCAAGATAAACATCTGATCATTATCACAGGGTAGGCAGCATTTAATCCAGGCAGGATGCTAAAGCATTGGAACCAGGAACAGTTCATTGCAATGTCTATTGTGAGACCACACTATCACCGAGCCTCATGCTATCTAAAGCCAATGATCAATACACTGTATAAGTTCCATTGTTCTCTCTTGCACAGCCACAGAACTTCAGCATTAGATTTTCCACCAGCCGTGAGCACTTTCCAAAGTATGTTGGAAAATAACATATTTGTGAAATTACAGGATGAATGCTTGAAATAACTGTTATGTCTAACTAAACAAAAAGCCAGGCAGTCCCTTATTTTCTATGGCATTACCCAAGCTTGTCTGATAGGCTTCAGTAGAGAAGTCTCCATGATGCCTTGGAAGTGTGTAGGTATATATACTCGGGCTGCCTTGCTTTTTCATTCAATAGATCTGGGAATCATGAACGAGCAGGGATAAAAGCTGTCACACTGTCTTATGTGTGACACAGCTGTCTCACATGTTATTTATTTTCTCTTTATATAGTCAATTACGTCCCCCCCCCCTTTTTTTTTTTAATGTGTACCGATACTTCTCCTGTCCATTTAAAGACATCATATTCTAAATACATAGACATTAATATAAAGTTGTCCTCCCATTGCAGCTAGAACAGCTTCCACTCTGCTGGGAAGGCCTTCCACAAGATTTTTGGAATTCATTTTTGCCCAATCATCCAGTAGAGCATTTCTGAGGTCATGCATTTGTGATGTTGGATGAGAAGGAATGGCACACAATCTCCGTTTCAGTTGATCCCAAAGGTGAGGTCAGGAATCTGTGCGGGCCAGTCAAGTTCTTCCACACCAAACTCATACAACTATGTCTTTATGGACCTTGCTTTGTGCACTACTGGGGCACAGTCAGAACGACACATATTTCTAAATATAGACTGCATGGCTAGATGTTCGACATTATACACCTGTGGCAATAGGTCTGATTGAAACACCTGAATTCAATAATTAAGTGGTGTGTCCCAATTTGGTCAGATTGTGTTCTTACTATACATGTATGTATGTGTGTGTGTGTGTGTGTGTGTGTGTGTGTGTGTGTGTATATATATATATATATATATATGTATATGTATGTCCTAAAATCCCTATTGCTGGCCTGTAATGTTTTTTGTTTTTTTTTAGTTTTACACAGTGCGCTCTGGGAGATATACACTAAAAGTGAGGTGCAGGTGAATTCAGTTAACAGGGACAAATCTAGTGGGTTTCTCATGCTAATGGGGTTCAATTGGCATGCATAATGGATAGCTATAAATTAAAATACTGGTTACATCAACTCACCTGCTCCTCACTTTTGAATTGATAATTGTGGCTGAGAAAGTCTGCACAATTTTACCACTTAGTAAAATTATATATGTATATGTATACACACACACACATATTAATTATTCCTTGAATATTGAACATCTCAAGGATATGGTTGAATGGTTAATTGATTTACCGGTATTTTAAACGGGGCATAACAGCAATCCATGAAACCAAAAATACTGTTAACCTGATATCTTAATTAAGGTTTCAATCTGTATTTACATTGATGACGAAGAGCACCCAGAAATAAGTCTTGCCTTTCTGCTGGGGTGCGAGGAGTCCTGGAGAAGAAGGAATCCTGGGGTTTCATACTCAGCTGCATGGGTAGGCTCCCCAACCTTTGTCCAAGTGCCCAGTATTGGATATATTCATATTTATCAAGATTAACATGCACCTAAGGATGAATTGAGAAGGGTTTTAGATGTTTCTTGATTTAGTATGTGAGAGAGATGAATAGGGCAGAACTATTAGAGACATAGAATGTGTCGGCAGATAAGAACCATTTGGCCCATCTAGTTTGCCAAATTTTCAGAATACTCTCATTAGTCCCTGGCCTTATCTTATATCTAGGATATCCTTGTGTCTATCCCACGCATGCTTAAACTCCTTCACTGTGTTTACCTCTACCACTTCTGTTGGAAGGCTATTCCTTACATCCACTACCCTCTCAGTAAAGTAATACTTCCTGATATTACTTTTAAATCGTTGCCCACTATAATTTTAGACTATGTCCTCTAGTTGTGGTAGTTTTTCTTCTTTAAATATACTCTCTTCCTTTACTGTGTTGATTGCCTTTATGTATTTAAATGTTTCTATCATATCTCCCCTGTTATGTCTTTCCTCCAAGCTATACATGTTAAGATGCTTTAACCTTTCCTGGTAAGTTTTATCCTTCAACCCATGAACCAGTTTAGTAGCCCCTCTCTGAACTTTCTCCAAAGTATCAATATCCTTCTGGAGATACGGTCTCCAGTACTGGTTTCACCAGTGCTCTGTACAATGGCATGAGCACTTCCCGCTTGTATCTTTACAGGTGTTCAATTGTCACCATTTTACAGAAATACAATACAAATAATATATCTGATATATTATGTAATAGATATACAACACATGTGGTTACATATTTATGATAGCCCAGGGTAGAAATATTTGCAGACTGTATGAGCCAACCAGACCAATTCCATAGCCATCATAGTTATTTTAGGAGCCAGAGAAACAAAAAGAATGTAAAACAATCAAAAGATTAGGTGCCAGCAGTAATGGTTGTAGGAACCGTGGTTTTAGAAATTTGTCAAGCTCTGTATTTATATGTCCTTTATTTACCATCATCTACTACTAAAATGTAATTACTTAGAATCCATTGTAGGTGTGCAATGTGTGACTGCTATTTCTGTGTGCAGTTTAAATGTGTTCTTTTATAGTGTTGTTGTGTTATTTGAGAACATATTTTCGGTCACGTTTTGGATGACATTAAAATACTTGAATTTAGCTCCCAAAGGAGTCTATGTTTCTATGGTACTACTTAAAATTGATTACTTAGAATCCATTGTAGGTGTACAAGGTGTGACTACTATTTCTGTGTGCAGTTTAAATGTGTTCTTTTATAGTGTTGTCGTGTTATTTTATAATATAGTTTCGGTCATGTTTTGGATGACATTAAAATACATGAAATTAAGTTCCAAAGGAGTCTTGGGCTATTACATGTAAACAAGTCCCCTAATCTTTTTATGTGCTGGTAGTATTTCTGAGCATGTCATGTTTTTATTTGTATATACACAGACAATATTATTGTTCCCGTCTCACCTGTATCTCCAGCCTTCCTATGCAGACCCTAACTTAGAATGTGAAGTTTAGAAAGATGGCAAGGGACCAGGTCATGCTCATTCAAGAGGTGTGTTAGACATTGATCTGCTCTTGAGACCCATAACTATACATCTGTTTTTGGTATCACTTACAGCGGGGGGGGGGGGGGGGGGGGGGACCTGCGACCCTCCAGATGTTGCAAGGCTACATTAGCCATACCCCCCATTTCTGAAATAACATTATCGGAGATGTAGTTCATCAGAAGCCGGAGGGCAGAAGGTTCCCCACTACTTACTTGAAGCCAGTTGCATAGCACCTCCAGACAACACTGTAACATGCTGCAAAAATGTGTTGGTGGTAATACAATGTGATATTCACTCCCACGAACCTACTGCAGGCAATAAAGAGATTGCAAACAAAATCCCCCTCAAATGATCTGATTAAACAAACAGGACAAGGGGGAGAATCTGGATGAAGTACCTGCTGCTCTGGTCTCAAAATAGAGCTAATCATTTAAACACAGATATGTTGTAAGGCCCCCAAATAAAAAAGGACTTTAAGAAGGTAATAACAATACGTTTCCATTTGGAAAACAACATAAAATCATATAATTAAATAAACAGGGCTCAACAAACCCCAGGCCACTAGAAAATTAGACCAGGCGCCCGGGAAGGGTCATCCCAACCTGGCGCCCCTCGCCCTGGGATCGCCCTGCAAGAGAGTAGAGTGTGCGCTGCACACCCTTCCTGCTCCGCCCCTCTGTGCTCTGGTGTCGGAGCGGCGGGATTCATGTGACATCCTGCCGGACACCAGTAGTGTCAAAACGGTCTGTGTCTGGCATGCACCAAGCTGGAGCAAAATCCCCCCTCCTGTGCAATGAGGTAAAGCAGTGTGGGGGGGAGGACACTGACTGTGTGTGTGGTTGCGTGAATGTGCCGTTGTGTGGCTACTAGATTTTTTAGCTGGCTCCTAAAACTAAATTAAATTTGTCAAGCCTTGAAATAAAATGTCTGGATGACAGGAAATTAGCCTCTATGTACAAATACAGCTACAAAATACTATATTATGTTGGCAGAAAAATGAATGAAGCAATCTAAAGACTGTCAGCTTCTATTTATTTAGCTTTACATCTAGTACCTGCACTCCATCCTGAGGGTGATGCACTATAAGTGCATAAGCCAAGGCATCCTCCGAAAGAATATTGAAATTGGCCTGATCCAGCACTGGCTGCAGGTACTCTAGGACGTCTTTTTCGATGGATAGTTTCTCTGAATTTGTAAGGCTGGACTCCAGGAGAGAATCCCGGTCTGGATTAATAGGATCATAAAGGGCCTTGGAGAAACAGACCAGAGGAAGATGTTAATACAGAGCACATTTACAAACCTGTGCTACAATCATTATATGACAAGTGATAAGAATGAACTGTAATGCCAGTCCGACAAACACATTTATATGTACACTACAAGACAGAATGGAGATAAAGGTACATACTAAAATACATTAACTACATTGTATAAAGTCGAAGAAGAAAACCTTTTCTTCAAAAAAACAACACACCAGAATGGCAGGGCACGCTTTAAACTAAAGTTTTTTTTTTAACCCTTGCAGGAAGTAAGGGTTAAAAAAAGATGTCCTGCTATTCCATAGTAAACCCAGCATACACGCGTGCTTACAGCTGAGACATAGCAGTTCTTGAGGCTGGCACACGCTGACAGTGTTAGCATCCACTCCAATCAGAGCGGAGGCTGCATATATTTACAGATACACTCAGCAGTTTTGCTGAGCGACTTCCACACAAGTCTGATGGAGTCTGCTCTGCCTGACCTCTCTACTAGGGGGTCAGTAGAGGGGTCCTCTCTATGGATTATATGCAAAACCAAGGGTCTCTCATTGTATCAGTCAGCATCCTTCTATTTTTTGCACATTCTGATTTATTTACTTATGTCTATTTTTTGTTACTTTGTTGAGTTGGATCATTAAAGTTGCCTAATAACACATCCAGTTATACCAACATGGGTTACAAGGGGTGTTTTGCCCACATGCTAGGACACCAGAAGAGGGGGGGGTCGGGGGGAGACGACAAACTCTGCACTCTGACCATCTACCAGGTTGCAAAAGTGCAGGAAATTAATCAGTTGGCTGCAAAACGTTCTGTCAGTTCAGGTGCACACGTGCGATGGCGGAAGCACTCCTAATGGAGGTCACGCCCTCTAGCGCCCAGCTCTGGTGAAACGGAATGTTAGGAGTGGTGAACTCACCTGAAGTTCCTCCAAAATGGAGTGGTAAGACTGAAGAAGGGAGATATCCAACTGATCCACAAAGGACAGGAACTTTTTCTTCTCGTGTTCGTTAGAGTAAAAGTCCTAAAAACAAAATGAAAGGAATGGTGACAAAAATAGCGCTATTTATTACTTAAAAAAAAATAAAAAAAAAATATATATATATATATAGTGGAGCTGCTCACAGGGTAAGAAGAGCAACCAAAACAATTATTTTATAACAAAAGTAAGATATACAAAGACTGGAGCGCAAGAGGTGTATGTTAAATTAAATAGGAGAATAATAGATATTATTATTATTATTATTATTATTATTATTAAAAGTCCTAAAAACAAAATGGTCGGTGAGTGCTCCAATACCTGATGCAGAACAGAGAGAATTGTTTTTTATGAATGACAAATGGTCTTGTTTTAGGTTGAGTCCGATTTGCTTTCAAGGAAGCAGTGATTCCTAAATTTCACAAAATAGGCCTTCTGTGCACCAGCCAGTGCATGGCTACAATTAGCTTAATCCGTAATATAACGCTTACCCCCATCTTGGTGCAGCAAGCTGTCGGCATCTCAGATGAATAATCATACGCAAGGCGTTTACTACTGGTTCTCGTATTACTTGGAAGCTGTATATTACCAACTGCTGGCATGGCCACTCAAAATGTATTTATAAAGTGTTTTACTGCGAGAGGTCTCTTGTTATTCCAAAACCATTTACACGACTAATAAAATAGGATGGTTCGACTGGATCGGGACAGACGATATAAATATCTAATCCATATAACTGATCCATTATAAAAATTGAGACCAAATGAACGTGTCCAGTGGTGTAAGAAAACACCTAGATATGAAACATGACAATTGCTTCAAGCCATTTCTCTTTCTATCGTCCCATCCCAATTGTGGTTCCCTGAGAGAAAGTGGTTATCTAGAAAGTTAAAATTAAATGGCCAACTCATTAATGAAAACCCTCAAGAGTTTTGTATTTGTCCCCCTATGAGACTATATATATATATATATATATATATATATATATATATATATAGTTCTGATTTCTGTGAATTGCTTTAATAAAACATACTTATGTTGGTTAAATAATTGTAGGGAAAAAAAAGGTATTTTTAATGTTTTGTTAATCTTGTAAAATAGACATCTGTAGATAAGACTGCAAGATAATGACCTAACTGCATTCACCTGAACCAAATGATTCACTAACTGGTATTTGGAGAAAGGGATATATCGCTCTTGGTATTGAACGGTCCAGTCCTTTGGTTCGCTAGGCTTCCACATTTTTCTGTACTCTGCCATCTTAGCGGTTATTGACCCCATGGTACGGACAAATGGTTTTCCCATCCCTATTCGAAGGGGAAGGCAGGCTGCACAAAGCATGGTGGCCAAAAATGTCCCTAAGACACAAGAAAAAAGAACGAATAAACAACACAAAATTGCATCTGTTGCAAAACAACTGCACTTACAATGATGGGTAATAGAATAATTACATTGGTATGGTGGTTGCACACGCTACATGGACAATCGCTGTCAACAAACTGTACAATTGTGCAAACACAAAGACTGGAAGCCTCCATCTGACGGAGCATAGCGGTGTCGGAACCAACCTCGCCACTATGTCCTGGAGAAGCCTGGTTGCTCGCCTGCTGCCTCTGGACTATGGCCCCATGGTAAAAGCTTGTATTTCCCCTGCAGAAAGGCTTGTTCGTGCCTTTCTGCCTGGGTGTTCGGTAGATTGAATCTACCGAACCAACTCACAAATGAATGGACTACCTGGGTAATGGATGTGCCATAGCATTATATGTTAATATTGTTAGTTAGTTACATTCTGTTAGTATAATGTTTAATTCTGTGAGTAGACCACTATGAAGGTTTATAATGTGACAGTGACTCCAATAGTTTACTCCAACATCCATTGTTCTGTATTAACTGGATTAACTGGTAAACTGATTATGTTGTGTACATTAGGGAGGGGGGACAGAGCAACAAAAGGAGGGAGGGGGGTAGAGAGAAACATGGGGGGGGGGGGAAGACACAGGCGAGGGGGGAGTCAAAGGGAGGGGGAGAGAGACAAAGCTGGGGGCAAGGGAAAGAGAGAGGCAGCATTGGCACATAAAAGGAAATAAACACAAGAAATGCATTTTTTGATATAATTTTTTATTAAAAAAGCAATTTACATGTGAATATATACAAGTTTAACTTTTTCCTCTCTAGGGTAGTCTTATATTCAGGCTTTTAGTTTTTTTCCTAAAGGAATATACAAAGTTTGGGGGGTCGTCTTATAATCGAGCAAATACGATAGGTCTACTCACTCTATGTTAATTCCTATTTGGTTTGCAGTCTGAATGTCTAATGTTTTCCTAGCCCCAGTTAGTTGGAGAACTATGTTTAGTTCCCCCCCCCCCCATTGTATACTAATGTCTGTGATGTCATGTTCTTCTTGCTGTACCTAACTGCTAGATGTCCTGTCTATTTGGGTACAAGGAGCAAGGGTCCAGGAAAGACTTGCTGGGTGAATGCTGAGCTTTAATTGGGGGCTAAGGAGGTGATTTCATACAACGGACAGAGGGTCTACTACGTCTGGTAGACGGTCCATTCCAATAGCTCCATGGAAGCAAGGGAGACAACAGTCTCTCTTAGGCATTGGTGTGTGCGAGCGTCAGTTCCGAGCCATACAACCAATTGGTGAGGAGGAGATGATCATCTCCCCCCACCCTGAAGGCTGTGCAGCATCACAGTTGCCACACACTAATCAGCCTTGCCAGGTCATGGGAAACCATCTCCGAGACATGGCAGCCTGGAAGTCAAAGCTTGACTAAATCAAACCCAAATCCCTTTTGAATAGAAATCATTCAGAAACCTTTTTAATCAGTTGCCTTCTGTGTGATTAAAATATCACATGGAAGGTTTAGTCCATTTTCAATACAGAAATGTGACACAGTACGTATAATAATGTATCTCCATCGTGACCAGGAGAGAGGTTGGAATCAAGTCACATACTTTTATCTGCCATCGCAATCTATCCCTCGCAAACTATATCAAGAGTTCTTTATTACAATGAAGGTGTTACATACACGGGTTTCCTGCAATTAATTGTACACTTCTGTGCTTCCTTTTTGCAGAAGTTGCTGCAAGGTTAGAATAAGTTTAGGAAAACACACACACAGACCAAGCTTGGCATGTCAACAAACGGACAGAAAGTCCATTCTCAATAACGAACGCCAGCCTGCGCCAGGAAGGAGGTTTGTTATTTATGTTGGAATCTAGTTGTATAGATTCTGCATTTGCAAAGAATTAACCACGAAAAGAACTGATGTGAAAGAACAGATTCTTTTTTACTTTTAAAAAGGTACTAAAATGAGCATGTGTTGAAAGGTTGATACAATTAGAGAAAACAGGATGCTGGTGAAACAAGATGAATGTACTTTACACTATTACTTGAATATATAGTAAAATATCCTAAAAATGGCTTTTATCATTATAATCATACACCATAGAAGCTCACATGAAATGATATCTATGATAAAAGACAAACTGCATCTTTTACCTAGGGAACAATCGATCGCTTCCTTTAACGAATGGATTTAGGCATACAGATGGAATGGGTGCAATTGCAAGCAGAGATTAGCAATGCTTCCTACCAGTACAGCTAGGGATAGAATAATGTGTGTTTGATATGTGCATGCACAATGCACTATAAGCATACAGCATGTGTAAAGTGGTGCTGGTGCTATTGGTGGAGAGTGTGGGAGTGAATGACACCAGATCCCTGTCTACCTGCTCCAAGTCCCAGTAACCACTAAATTAACCCCTGCAATACCTCCTACATTATCGCCCTAGTACACAATTTGCTGCCACCACCAAGACTTTATATCCGGGCGTCTTAGGTTACCCCAAACACAGTACAATACTGTATCATAACCTTACTTCACTGATCAGACATCAAACATTCTGATTATATAGCTCCCTAGTGATCCCGCGTAACCAGCCCCCCTGGGTGGATCAGTTTATGGACCACTCCATCATACCTGTCCAGGGCACCAGTGTGGATATTTACCTAAAAACACAATAAGCTTACAAAAACGTGTCATGTGCTGTTTAACACCATACTTTTGTTAGGATCACATTCCTACTATTTTGGGGAGTATTTAGACATCGAACATGGAAGTTTTAACTGTTTGGAAAGTACCGTATTTATCGGCGTATAACACACGCCGGCGTATAACACGCACCTAATTTTAAGAAGGAAATTTCAGGAAAAAAAACTTAAGAACTTAAATTAAGAACTTTGAAGCCCAATATGCCATTTTAATATGCCAGGATATTGCCCCCAATATGCCATTTAATATGCAGGATATTGCCCCCAATATGCCATTTTAATATGCAGGATATTGCCCCTAATATGCCATTTTAATATGCCAGATATTGCCCCCAATATGCCATTTAATATGCAGGATATTGCCCCCAATATGCCATTTAATATGCAGGATATTGCCCCCAATATGCCATTTTAATATGCCAGATATTGCCCCAATATGCCATTTAATATGCAGGATATTGCCCCCAATATGCCATTTATTATGCCAGGATATTGCCCCCAAGATGCCATTTAATATGCCAGGATATTGCCCCCAATATGCCAGGATATTGCCCCTTAGTATGCTCGTTATGCCACCCTCCTCCCCCCCCTTCCCCAGACCCCAGTACTTACCTCGTTCCTGCTCTGTCCATCGGTGCTCTGAAGCTACGTGGCTGTGAGGGAAGCGTTGTGAGCTTCCCTTCAGCAGCGCGGTCAATAAAGTTTGTTTTAAAAAAAACAGACTTTATTGACCGCGCGGCTGGAGAGAAGCTCACAATGCTTCCCTCACAGCCACGCAGCTTCAGAGCACCGGGGGACAGAGCAGGAACGAGGCAAGTTTTAGATTTATTTTTTTTTTTCGGCGTATAACACGCACACACACCATTTTCCCCCTATTTTCAGGGAGAAAAAGTGCGTGTTATACGCCGATAAATACGGTAATCATTCTTGGTTCTCATAATAGTAACACATTCCGCTGTGCATGTTTAGTACCAAACAAAAGGATACAACCTGGAGAATCTGAATATATATTTATATTGGACCCTCTCACAATATA
This sequence comes from Pelodytes ibericus, assembly GCA_036172795.1. Taxonomy (NCBI): domain Eukaryota; kingdom Metazoa; phylum Chordata; class Amphibia; order Anura; family Pelodytidae; genus Pelodytes; species Pelodytes ibericus. Next base: position 61,252,502 of record CM069866.1, on the reverse strand, counting down.
TACGTGTGTTCACCATATTTAATATTATGTGGTTGTCACCAAAGCCAGAGCATACGCCTTTTACGACCTCTAAGTCCAGCTCTGGTGACGGCTATCTACTACTTACATTTTAGGTCTTAGGCCTGGTGTTGGATCAAAGCCTACAATAAAGGCTATCATAGCATAAACAAAACAAATGATATGAATGCCAACTCATGCTTTGGCATGCTAGGTGGATATCTTTTTTGTTTCACAGATCGGTAGGCAATAATTCCGTAGACATCTGTTACCAGGCCAGGGTGATCACATCATTGGTCTATTCAGAAATGCACAGATCATATCGCAAATAAAGCAGCGATATGATCAGCCCATACCAAGCTCTAGAGGTATTCAGGGTTGATAGGTATTTGCCCAAAATGTGCTTCCAATAAGGGGCGTAAGTAGGAACCACAGGGCCCTGGCGCAAAAACTTCCCTCGACGCACCAAGCGACATGTCCCACGGTGTCAGCTTTGCCATCAATCAGCTTATGTAGCCCTCCAAACAGCCCCTCTGTGACATCTTTGGTCCCCAAACAGCCCAAAACCATCTTAGCCGAGCTTGCCTCCGTCTTTCTCCCATTGTGCAGACTGAGACAGCATGCAGGCAATGGCTGGGATGTCACTTACTGCATGCTGGATCAGACAATGTGCAGAGAGAAAGAGAGAGAGTGTGAGAGATCATCCATTTGGATGATCTCTAAATGCTCCTTGCCGCTAAATGCAGGTGTTATCTGCACCTAGTGGCTTTTAAAGGGTTGGTCACGTGGTCCTCCTAGAGTGGCAGGCCCAGTCGCAGTTGCGACCGTGATTGTTACACCCCTGCTCCCAATACAATAACTGATGTAATCTGTAATCCTGTGTGCCAGCAATATTGCCTATGCCACTGCAACCTCTGAAAGCTCATCAACACTAGAAAGGCTAGTCCAGGGATAGCTAACCTGGGCCGTACAGATGTTTGGGAACTACATATCCCATTATGCTGTACAAAAAGATGTTAAATATTTACAAAAATAATATGATATCCTATGACTGAGAATCATGGGATATATAGTTGCCAAACATCTTCAGTGCCAAGGATAGCCATCATCGGGCTAGTCAATAAGCATACTAAAACACTATGTTTGGCTAATAGATCACTATTGTGTGCAAATGTTTACTATTAAAAATTAAAATAAACACAGTTTTGTGAACATATGGAACATACTCCTGGACAGTACTATGTATGTGCTACTGACCAGTATGCAAAATGTACATCTAGCTAGTGAAATAAATCACAGATCCCCAAATCAGTCTTGTGAAAAACAAATTTAGATTAATAGTAACCCCCCTAAAACAATATGTTTTACAAAACAACATATTCAGAATTTGTCAAAATTTAGTTATTGGTATATGTGTGTAGTGTATATACATATATATATATTTTTGTAAAGAGCAACATAACCATTCCTTTTAAACACATTAGTACAAGCCAACCTAATAGAGGCAGTGTAAGCCAGACACCTCACCCTCTGTGCATTCCAGTTATGCCAAATCATAACAATGATATGGATAGGAATCCACATGAAAATTAAACTAAAAGATCGCAAACTATAACTCAGCGAGGTATAGTAATAGCAAAATTAGAATAAGTATAAAATATAAATATTAGGAAATATTTACTGAAATCTGGAGACACATATGCAATATCCATACACTGAGTCGATAGTGGCCGTGTAACATAGGACTTTATTTACTTTAACCATAGGCAGGCACCCATATCACCCAACATTTAAATGGCTAGACATTTTTTGGCGGCGTGACCCGATGTGAGGCTGTGGGCGGGGCATTACCAAAACATTTTCAGCTACTTTATTGCCAGTTGATAACAATGTATGTAGTTTGGTATCTCAATCAGATTAAGAATAAACGTATTTTACTTACACCAATATCACATTTACGGCAATTTAAACACCTTTTTTGGGAGTCTTATTGCTTTGTAGCCCAAACTTGTGAGCTCCTAGAAAAGGACAATGGAGGTGTTAATATAGATGGGGGGGCTTTGGGTGCTTAATAGTGACTGGCCCCCATATATAGGGACAATTTGAAGGTATGGATGCCAGGGACCCTTGGTTATAACTGCCCTTTGCACCACAAATGTTTCTCTGCAAATAAAATAGCAATAAGAAGTTTAGCAAATGAGTATTTTGCACAATCATTTAAAAGGAAACACCCTTGCGTGTTTGGATTGTCAAGCACTTGCAGGTATGTGGTAACAGGGTCACCACTGTGCCATAAAGGGCGTTCCAGGGACGACTCTGTTATCCTTGGTGGGTCCCTTCCAGTGAGTGACAGAATTACATTCTTCATATTCAAAGGATGGCTGAGCTTTGCCAGTGAAGTCGTTGTGCACTACATTTCCCATAATGCCTTTAGTTGAATCCAATTCCCCGGATGCTCAGCCAGTAAACAGCGCAAAGTTAGCCATCCCTGTGCTACAATGCGTTTCTCCATTCAAGTGTTTATTATTTTAATTTCTATGAGAAAATTCTTCGTTGTCAGCTCAAAGCCACCCTGGGAACTGCCTCTAATCCACGTTCACCCATCAGCTGCCACAGGAAGTACTCGGGTCACCCTGGCATTTATTTACCCTACGCTAAGTCACATGACTGTGCATTCAAGCATATCTCTATAGGTTTCACGCCGAGCAGCACATAAACACACACAGTGTAAATCGCTCACCTCTGAGGGAGCAGAGCTGACATTGAGATCCAGCACATGCGCAGTACGCTTCCAGCCGCTCGCTGGGCGTCGCTTGGACTCTTACGTCAGAACCCTTTCTGGAATTCTGCGTCGCGGCTTCAAGTGCTTTACGCGCGCATGCGCGTTGTTTCCCGCCAACCCTCCTGTGGCGTTTCTTCTAATACACGAGTAACTGGCGAAGGGAAGGCGGGAAAAGGTTCCAGTGGTGAGAATAGTGGGGTGATCGTCAGTTTAGCGTATACATGGAATATATCGACAAATATTCACCTACATCGCTTGTCAACATATCATAATATGCTGTGCATGGTTTATGGTAGTTAATAAATAATAGGTTAGATACTAATAGACTTGGAAAAAAATTTCACTAGGAGCTCATGTAATTCCAAGTCTATTAGTATCTAACCTATTATTTATTAACTATATAAACTTAATGTAAATTAAAGTCAAATATAATTACAACACTTGTAATAGAAGCAAAAGTTAGTAAAAAAAAAGAAGAAGAAAGTTTGTTTTTCTTTAATACATTTTTGAGTGGAGCGGCCTAATTAAATACTCCACTCAGAGTATCACAAACCTTACTTCACAACTGAGCCACACACACTCTGCCATGCCAGTGGTTCACTGACCTTCCTCACTGGGTGAAACATGGATTAAAGAGAAACCAACGTTATTTTTTACTAACTTTTACTTCTACAACAAGTGTTGTAATCATATTTGACATTAATTTACATTAATCACAGGTTATCAAATCAACTTTAGAATTACCCCACCACATGTTCACACTCCTCAAATCATAACTGCCAACAGTCCCACATTTGACAGCAGAGTCCTGTTTTGTTGCATCCTGCTGTATTACATTTGTGGTTGTCTCCACAACCCCTGTGTGCAAGCGGCAATGCATTTAAGACATTCATATTGTACAGCGCCTGTAAGTGCTACGACCAGGTTCCCTGATGGCCGCCGCCTCATTTCAAATGACTACTCTGGGAGCCGTCGTGTGTGAGCGTATACGCTGCCCATTTAGATCATATCATCTAGATTGTAAGCTTGCGAGCAGGGCTCTCTACCTCACGTACCAGTCCGTTCTAGTTTGTCTAACTTAGTATGTAGTTCCCTTCTATGCTCTGTACCTAGCGCTACGTAAATTGTTGGCGCTATATAAATAAATGGTAATGTATTGTAATAACTATGTGTTAAACGCACAAGAAGTGAGCGCCAGACAACCAGTGCCTGGGCAGGCTGACGCTCAGTCTCGCAGGGTTATCCTATGTCATCTGACAACCCTCCTTTTGGCTCCGCCCATGCCAATATCCAGTCTCCAATTGAAAATTTGGGAGATATGTTAAAAGGGACAACATACAGTCTCCAATTAATGTACAAAAAGATATTGAATATATATACAAAAATAATATGATACGTTTAGAGTACATTTTCTAAACTGTAAACTCCCTTGCAAAAGCAACAACCTGCCGTTGAGTTTTAAAATAGTGAGTTCTCTATACAGGGTCCAAAAAATATATCTTTATATACCATAAGTGTGGCATCATGTGAGCCAATAAACAAATCTTATCAGTTTTTTCCCTCATCAATTCCTATCATTTAAAATCTACAAATAAAATGAGTTATTCATTTTCCCATCTTTCCACACCTTTCCTATCACCCAATATAAAAGGCCCTGTGAAATAATTTGCAGTATAAAACTATAGGAGAACTGTCATTTGTTTTAACTCCTCAGTGACTTGACTTTTTGGCCAAGTCTTACCCTTAGTGACATGGCTGTTTTATAATTTCTGCTGTGTTTGTGTTTAGCTGTAATTTTCTTCTGTGTCAATTAATATACACACTGTACTGTAAGGCTTTCTTTAGATACCATTATTTTCATCATAGATAATTTACTACAAAAAAAAAAAAAAACACTTTTAGTAAAGTTGGGCTACTTGTGCTTTTAATATAGAGGAAGGAAAGGTTAAAAAAATGAATTGTCCCCTAAAAGCAGAAATAAGTGCTTTTCGCATATATGAAACATATGTATATCACATAGGCTACGTTGTGCTGCCACTTGAAAAGACTTCTCCAATAGTTTCTATGTTTTGTATTAGGTGGAGCATGATGCATATAATACATATTATAAAGCTTGCCATATTTTTTGCATTTTCAGATACCAAAAATTATGTGTTTGCATATTTGAGCATGAACTATAAAAAACATAGTCCACCCAATATATGCAACAGTGATATTATGTGCTAGTCCTTGAATGCCATAAGCACCACACAGAGAGAACAGAAAAATATGTCTAGAAAACTTTCCAGCTATAAACGTTCCAAAATGTATAGTTATTGATTACAGCCTGGATATATCAAACCTATGTTACAAGATATCACTCTCAATGATAATTATTCCACCTGTCTATATGATTTAATTTCCAGAATGTAAGCCATTAGATACTGAGCGTTGTACAGTTTGATGCATTTCAGGATTTACAGTTGACATTAAGTTTATCTTAACATATTGACGTTGTGTAAACATAGATGTGTTTTCCATCAAAGCCTTGTTCAAACAATTAATGAGTTGAAAGGAAGATGGTTTTTGCTGGTCTTCAGAAATTGTCTTCACGTTTTAAACAAAAAATAGGTTGAATGAAAATGTGGTTGAAAGTATAATGAAGGGTTAGGAGTATTGAAATGTTTTATTAGGAATAGATTTGTGGTCATTGCACACTTTGTTTAACATGCAAGATTGGAAAACGTTAGTAAATTTCTAAATAAACTATCAATGCATACCCAACTGCATTTTAGTAAACAGTTTAAAAACAACAACATTACTTTACAGTGAAACTTTGGGTAAAATAAGCATGGTCTCAAATATATTTCCAATGTGTACCAAGATTCATCACTGTTACTTGCAAAAAATATAAATATCTAACATACTATTTCTTCTTACAGGGTTTAATAGTTTACAATTAGAAAGAATGGGGATCGTTTCTTTCCTGAGGGATCTTACGAACAACAAAATCATTAGCTTCTTAACGAGGCCTCTGACCATAACACGGATTTTAACTTGGGTAAGAAATAGTGATGCTAACAGATGTTCACACTCAACAAATTATATTATTTTTATAGCAGTAGGAATGTGGTGGTGGTAAAAAAAAATATTATATTATCCACATATTAGGTGACACTTGGTTTCTAAATAATCCAGTTTTGGTACTAAAGTTAATCTAACTGGATAAATTACACATAAATACAGGGTTTGACATACACCAGAAGACTAAGACAGGGCTCAACAAACCTCGGTTGCCATAGCGACTAGTAAATTATACCCGGCGTCCAGGAAGGATCGTCTCCACATGGCCCCTTGCCCTGGGATCATTTCTTTTTTTTAACATGTATTTTTATTTTTCCTATCGGAGCGTGAGGGAGCACAGAGTCTGCAATGCACAGTCTTCCTGCTCTGCCCCCTCGCGCTGTAGTGTCAGCGCCAGGTGTCACTTGACATCCCGCCGCTCACCAGTAGCACGAAGATGGTCTGTGCTGTGTGACAGGCATGGACCATGCTGCTGCAGAAATCCACCCTCCCATGCAAAGAGGGATAGCAGCAGGGAGGTGGAAGATTGTGATAGAAGCACCGTATTTTTTATTCCTCTTAAAAAAAAATTAAAAAAATACTGCTGGTTTGTGTGTGTATATGTATGTGACTGTCTGTGTGAGTGTGTCTGACTAATTACAAACCTTTTATTTATTTGATTGTTTTTTCTCTTCCTGACCTAATTTGTGTATCATATGACTTCAGTCCAAATTGTAACGTTTTTATTTTGCAGATTTGCGCTCTTATTGTCTGTGTATCACTTGTATCTGGAGGATATGAGAATGTGTCAACCTCTTCTCAACTAAACTGCATCCTAAACAACAACAAACAAGCATGTGTCTTTGGAATAACACTGGGAATATTAGGATGCATAGTGTGTTTAGTTTTCCTCTTAGTGGACATCTTTGAATCATACATTATAGATTATTCCATCCAGAAGATTGTTATCATTTTTGACATGACCTGCTCTAGTAAGTGTTTATTTATAGTACCTTTATTGAAATGCATGTGTTTTTTATCCTTAAAACGTACTGCTTCAGGTAGGTAGAAAAGATGTCTTTTAAATGGTGCACAACAGACGCACCGTTCAATAGCAGTAGCATTTGAAGATGCTGTGCGCTGAGGCTCCTTCCTTCATTGGTGGGTGGGCATGTCAATCGCCTCACACAGCCAATAACTGGGGAGGAGATACTCATCCAGCTGGATGATTGCTGCCTGTTACAGCTCTGCAGCCTTGATATGTATCTTACACGTCCACCTAAAACTTAAAGGAACATTACACCTTTTTTTTAATCCTTGCTTCCTTCCATACATAAAAATACTATAAAGAATGTTAATAAAAAAATGTAATAGCTTTATTGTGTTATTATGGGGTGCTAATCTAATTATACTAAAACTTCTATAAATTAACTGGTAGGGAAGATGCAGATATTGGGGTTTAGCCATTTTATTCAATTGTTGAATGATCAGTGTGCCCCTCATACTTGTTTGTTACGATGTCAACATTTAATCACATATATAAGTACAAAGATGTGATAATTATACAGCATTATTTACATATTGAATTGTAACTTTGTCTTTAACATTTTGTGTCACTAGTTCTGTTTGTTATCCTTTGGTTCGTTGAATTCTGTTTTTTGGCTCATGAATGGAACCTGTCACCTCGCAGTCTTTACCCCATGGGGACGGAAACAGCTCAGACTACCGTCGCATTCTCCTTCTTCTCAATTCCTTGCTGGGTAAGATATGTTTTTAGAAATGACATACACTTTCTAATCTTGTCTACATGCAAATCTAAATTGAATATAGAAAACTCTATTAATGCTATAGGTAATCCCTTTCTAATTCAATAGCACTATACTGTGTTATTCCTACTTGTTTTGGTATCATTTCTAATTGACAACTGATGCATGTGGAATTGAAAATTCAGAAGTGTTCTTTAATGCCTCCATTTTATTAAATGCTTTGGTATTAATATTTGGTTGGCGAGCAGTTTAATAATAATTCTTTTCATTCAGTCTTGAGCAGCGATGGTGAACATTTTTGAACATGAATGCCTTGTGCAGGAAGTCAAGATGAAGCTTTGCTTTCAGGAATTTTCTACCCATCAATATCAGACACCCTGTTCATTCTTACTCTCCTTGTCTCTTGCACCAGTGAGTTCAAGTAAAACCTGTGCACTAAAATGCCTACTATCCTCAAATGTCAGTCTCAGGTCATAACATTTACTGGAGCCTCCATAAATGATGCTAATACTGTAGGCACATTCTGAGTGGCACCTATGCAATATCTAGAGCATATTACAGTATTCACAGAAGCAGTGCAGCAACTGTGGGATGACTGACAAGCTGCAGGGCTAGGAAACCTTGTGAACTATATCTCCCATAATGCTCTTACAGCCGTAATGCTGGCAAAGCATCAAGGGAAATATAGTCCACCACATTGGCAGTGGGGAAGGTTGCCTACCCCTGTGCATAGCATTATTTTTCTTTCTTTCATGCCTTTTTTTTTTAATACTTCCCCACACATGGGACGGATGGGAAGCCGGTGGTCAACTATTATTTCTGCAGTTGACATTTGGATCAGCTGGTAAATCGTTACCCAGACAAACATAATGTGGTTGAAAATGATCACATATAATATTAAAGATCAAAAAATGTGTATTTTTTTGCTTCTTCAATAAATGGCAGATGAAGCAAATAAAACAGTTCAGTGCTGATACTCTGTGGCTAATGTAAAACAATTGTATTTAGCACATGTTTCACTGGATTCCAATCAGTGCTCAGTTTTTGAGAGAATATTTTATTTATTATTCACATGTGTCATGTTATTTATGAATAAGTGCGAATCTAAGTGCAAAATGCTTCGATTTTCTTGCACGTAGTTTGCCCTTCTTCTCACTTTTGCCTAACTATTATATGAATTCACGAAGAAAAAAAACATGAATATTCCACGTATTTCAGTAAACATAGTACTCTGCATTTCCTGTTTCGATACTATGGGCTGTGTTTATCGTTACGCAGTCTCACTTATTCCTATGAGATTTGACCTCACAGTTGGTTATGTTGGAATAAAAACTTTCCTCTGAGTTGCTGCTATGAATTTTCATTCAGTTTTACCTGTAATAAATAATTTAAGTAAATGACTGCAGTGAGTGGATCTGCTTGTTATGATATGGCTCAGACTAAGGCTATAAGGTGCGGAATGTTACTGTTCCTAATCCTTGTTCAGAATGCTGAGCACAAACACAGAGAGAATGTATGTCAAATCTTTATATGCACCTAATGTTGTGTTATTTTTATTTTGATGATTGTATCAGGATTACTTGTAATAGTTTTAATTTCTGACATTTACTTTTTCAGTGCACATTAGGTCTCTTAGCTCTCATATATTAAAACAGAGATCCACAGTCAAAAAATCCTTGTCACTGTGTCAGTGCTCAAAAAGCTGAGGAGGAACCATTATTTTAAAAAAAACAAAACACTTTAAATCACTATATGAATGGATGTGGACCCAAAGTGTTTTTTTTGTACTCCTCAGTCTGGATGAAAAGTCCATAGGTTCTATTATATTACTTCTATTCTATTATATCACACCACCAGAACTTTAAAAAGGCAGATTCCCTAATCCCATGTTTACTAACTGGATGCCTTCAAGGGAGATGGAGAAGCCACCGCTGTTTTACACGCAGCTGCCCTGTTCTCTTCCATGACGCAGAGACCTTGATGTGATGTTATAGTCCGGTGTTCTCCATCACAAGTACCATGCTCCTCAGTGATGCATGCAAGGAGGCAGTAGCTAGGGGCTAGATCCTATTTCCTGGTTGCTCTGGTGAGTGTTTTGTCGAACCCTGCCTGTACCATCATGATAATGTGCGAAAATGAACATGCCCTACATCTGTGTTGGTAAAGGCAAGTGCCCTGTGCTGAACTGACAGGTGAATAGCACACATCAGGCGTAAATAGCTAAGTTGGAAAGATAGGCAAGGTGGTGAATTATTTCAGCTCATTATTAATAGACTAGTTTGTGGAATTTGGTTGTCAGTTCACTGTTCACTGAATGGATCTCAGTATAAATATTTTTTTCTGTGCATTCACACTAAAAACACTGTTTACTTTGCAGAGTTCTTTTAGTTAGGACTACCAAATCCTCAGAGCAAAGGAAAGGGGATTTGTAATTAAGGTTAAATGGATTGGATTTCATGCATTAGAATATCATTCAGTGTTGTACATGTATTTGGATATCAGAGCACATTGGAAATTGTCATATGCAAAGTGCAGTAGTATAAGTCATGTGGATGACAAATATATCCTAAGCATCCAACTGGGGCCCTCCAGTTGCTGCAGAACTACAAACCCTATCAGCTTTCTAGAATAGTAGGGAATTATGGGAGCTGGAAGGGGGGCAATATAAGGTAATTTTAGTATATAGATATATTATACGTTGTGTTATAAAAAAAAAATTTGTTCACCCTTGGGTAGAGAGAAAGAAAAACTGTTGTCTTAACATGGAAGACTTTTCTATAGCACAACCAGAGTCATGTTTCATAGGAAACTGCATTCTCACACCTGTTTGGTAGGCTTCATTTTAGACATATATATATTGAGCTGTGCTCGGATCCCGCTGCAGGGACTTGCACCAGGTTCCTACCTGTAAGATTGAGTGGCCTCAGTCTGACAGGGAACATGTAGTATTTTACTTAATCGCGCTGTTCCCGAAGTTCGGGACTCTGATCGGGTCTCTACCATATTGTTCCTGGATCGGTGGCCAGGAAAAAAACGTGACATTCTGGTGCTTGTGTCGCCTGGGACGCAAGCACCATGCGTCACAAAGGGGTTAATTGCACCTTTCCAACACATTAAAAAGGTTTTGGTAGTAGTATAAACTGCTTTGTGTGCCCACTATACACTAGGTGAGGTTAGGTTCTCACCCTACTGAGAGTGTGCAGTGACGTGGCAGGTGAGACAATTTCTTTGTTAATTTACATTAACAGCCAAAGCGAAAACTATGTTCTAAACAAGTGAATGCTCTATTCTATATTGTTTATATGTTTTAATCACCACTGCTATTGCATTGCTTGCAGACTGTCTCTGCATAAGAGACAGTGCTGTTATTCACCAATTAAACTGCTGACGGGTTATTGGACAGCTTGAATGAATAATTGATTTCTCTATTAGTTAACCATAAGGCAGCTTCACTATATTCTCACTGAATTCAGACCGGAGACAGAGTAAATAGACTATTGTATCTGAATGATGATAAGGGCCAGAAGGTATTTATAAGTCAGCAAGAGACTGCCAATTTCTTTTGTTGATTCGTTAGTTAAATAGCTAATGCATTTGGGGACTTCTGTAATTAATAGGGACAACAGCATTGGTATTAGCCAACAGTCTCACTGTCCAAGGATTGAATCGGGGTTAGGACACCCAGACAGAAACAAATAGGCAGGAGCAGCAGATGGGCGATTATAGCCGGAGGAATGTGAGAATGTGGCTGCTTTTGCCTCCACTAGAGGTGACTACAACATCTGCTGTCCAAAGAAAGCCACAGGAAAAGATCTCCACACTGTTTAATTTCCAACAAGGTCCAAAAAACAGACCTTATTTATGTTAGATTTCCACTCACAATTTGAAACGTAAAATAAATAAGTCTTCTTTCTTTAAACACAACCAAAATACAACAAGCCAACGCTCGTATTATAATTTTATATTGGCATACGTTATGTAGCAGTAAATAGCCTGTACTGGTCAAGTTGTTGATTATATTTTATATATGATATATACATAGCTGCAAACCAGGGCTCGACAAAGCCCGGGCGCCATGGCGACTAGGAAATTGTACCTGGCGCTCGGGTAGGATCATCAGCACATGGCGCTCCCCGTCCTGCGATTAGTTTTTAAAAAAAAGGTGTTTTACCTTCGCAGCGCGAGGGAGCAGAGTGTGCGCTTCCGGCTCCGCCCCCTCGCTCTGTAGTGTCGGATCGGTGGGTGTCACGTGACATCCCACTGCTCAACAGTAGCGTTGAGCAGTACTTTTATTTTCTCTATAAAAAAAAAAAAACAACAACCCTATGGCTTATGTGTGTGTGTGGCTAATTTTATATTAAAATACTTTCAATTTATTTTAAATAATACAATTTTGCAAACATATCAGCAAAAGTAAAAAGTGAATAACATGAAATCTATCTAATAAATGACTGTCGGAAAACTCAAATTTCAAATAAAAATATTATATACTGTATAATATATATATATATATATATATATATATATATATATATATATAGATTGTTCTCTGCAATCTTCCACTAAATGTACAAGTGTTATTTTTCTTTCTCTATGGCTTTTAAATTTGGTTAGTCCATACATTCTTACTGCCTTACTTCTTATACATTTTCACACCATACCACGTTTGCTCAGTCTGAATCTAAATAATCACAAGCCGTGGCTTGATTTAGGCATTTGCCACATTCTTTGTACTCAAAGTGTTAGAGTCAATTTTCAGATCAATGAAATGATGTTTGTGATTAAGTGTGAATTATCTGAATATGGCCGCTTCAAGCTCATTACTTTCATATGAGTGCCAGCTGCCTGAGAACAATGTATGTGCTTAGTTCCATGTGTGTTTTAATAGTCTACAACTACCTAATGGATCTTTCAGCTGGCACTTATGTTAAAACAATTTACAAGGCATGGACCACCGAAATCACACTGCCTTAGAAGAAGCATCAGACATTATTTGTCCTTTGGAGGGTGTTCCTTTTCCTCTACTTCAGTTCCACCATTTTTCTTTGTTGCTGGATTGGAAAAACACATAAATCCGTTTTATTCCCATTTTAAAGACCACTTTACAAAGATGTTTATTCATACAGTGGTGCATGCTGCATACAGCAGGCACACTTAAGTTTGCATAGTTTTTGCTATATTTGAAGTTCTGACATGAAAATGCATGTTTGGCCTATATGCTGTATTTTGCAGGTACATCTTTTAGGTCAGAACTAAGCATGCCTAGCAATCGTTGGTACATCTGTATGTAAGGAAATCGTCATGCACCACAAGGAGTCAGATGGGAATGAAAAGATAGACGGTTCATTTAACACTCTAACACACATTTTAAACTGTTAGAAAAGGAAAAGTCTGCTTTCGAACCCCTAGAAGGTAGCAAGCATTTTTGTGGGGCATTGAGTTTGAAGCCCTGATTTTGTTATTCCATCAGTGGGCTGCATTGTCATCTCGTGAGCAGCACAGCAAGTCGTACATATTGACAAGCTGAGGTGCTTTGCTTTCAAAGTCCAAAGTTGTTCAAAGCCTTAGAATGAACAAGTTGTAGTTATTTTTATATCTGATCTGCTTTTAGTATTGTTTTGTTTTTCTTTTGTGTAGTCAGTAGATGTGTTGTGGGCATCCTACCGCTAGTGCTCAGTGTCAGAAAGTAAATATTATAGCCTGAATTACGGAATATGTACAACCTCTCAACCACAAAGATTGAGCTCCTAAGTTAAAGCAGACACCGGGTCTTGATATTAATCTGTTGAGTCAACCTATGTGGCACCTTCCACCTGCATTCTTTGTATTGTTCTTAAGGTTGCATTGTCATGTCTGGCATTTTTTAGTTTACGCTCACCTCCTGTCAGTATCTACAAGCGCTCATTGGATTCCGGCATTCCATTTCTGGTCCTTCTCCGATATCTCCCTCTCTTGACCTCCAGCTTCCTCGTCTGTTGATAATATGTAAACAAAGCACATCCCTTGTGATTGTGGCATTGTTTGTTTACAGGATGGGCTCCTCTTCATTACTGCTGTTTTATCTTATCTGTGAACTAGATATTGTTATGTATATGAATTGATTTATATGTTGATGAAGTAGATATTATCTATATTTTTTATTTAAGCTTTCTGTGGAATATTTTTTCTTTAATGAATTTCATTCTTTTTATTTATTACGTATTGTAACCTTCTGAAGACTTTACATACATTATAAATGCTTTTGCAACAAATGTTGCGATTATTCATTTTAAAGGGAAAATTTAGGCAAAAAGAAATGGTTCTGTTTTATTGAAAGATTAAGATCAAGTGCAGGCAATCTAAATAGAAATGCTTTAATAGAAGAATACAAAAAAAGTGTCTTATTGATCCCTCTTTGGTCCATATAGCTCTATGGGGGTGGACATCTTGGATCAGATGGGTCAGATCTTCCGTTAATAATCCCAAAATTCTAAACAACATGTCCGATGATAGAACAATACAAGCACAAAGGACATAATAAAGTGCTTTATATTTTCATTCTTTCATTAAAGCATTTATGTTTAAAATGCTAACATTTGATGCAGATTTTGAATTAAATGTAACAATATTTTTTCTGACTGTTGATTGAGCGCTGTCTTGAATGCTTAGGTAGATATTTGTGCTGTTATTTCTCTAACATAAAATAGACCAGTTAAAGTGAAGCTGTGATGTGATCTCACTCTACATTCTTTGTATTGTTCTTTAGGTTGCATTGTCATGTCTGGCATTTTTTAATTTACGCTCACCTCCTGTCAGTATCTACAAGCGCTCATTGGATCCCGGCATTCTTTCACAAATGGGCACCTTCCCATTTGCAAATACCGACCAACTTCAGCAATCACAGTCCATTTCTGGTCCTTCTCCGATATCTCCCTCTCTTGACATGATGAGCCCGTCTTTTAATTATTAGCAGCAAACTGAATGTAAGTCCAAATCATTTCTTCTCACTTTAATAAAATGATGCTACCTGCACATCCGGGAGCTTCAATAATAAGGACAGAATACCACTATCAATTACTGATGTTACACGGAGAAGAAGTACCTCCATCTCCAGCCTGCTAGAATGTAAACAGTGTAAACTAAATGACTGTGTATAGAAGATTGAAAAGCTCTATGAGATGTTTAATGTGGTGTGTAACAGTGAGTGTTCTCTGTATAACATGGAGTGAGTGTTCTCTGTATAACATGGAGTGAGTGTTCTCTGTATAACATGCAGTGAGTGTTCTCTCTATAACATGACGTGAGTGTTCTCTCTATAACATGAAGTGAGTGTTCTCTGTATAACATGAAGTGAGTGTTCTCTGTATAACATGTAGTGAGTGTTCTCTGTATAACATGACGTGAGTGTTCTCTGTATAACATGACGTGAGTGTTCTCTGTATAACATGATGTGAGTGTTCTCTCTATAACATGACGTGAGTGTTCTCTCTATAACATGACGTGAGTGTTCTCTGTATAACATGACGTGAATGTTCTCTCTATAACATGCAGTGAGTGTTCTCTGTATAACATGACGTGAGTGTTCTCTGTATAACATGACGTGAGTGTTCTCTGTATAACATGACGTGAGTGTTCTCTGTATAACATGCAGTGAGTGTTCTCTGTATAACATGCAGTGAGTGTTCTCTCTATAACATGACGTGAGTGTTCTCTGTATAACATGAAGTGAGTGTTCTCTCTATAACATGATGTGAGTGGTCTCTGTATAACATGCAGTGAGTGTTCTCTGTAAAACATGCAGTGAGTGTTCTCTGTATAACATGCAGTGAGTGTTCTCTGTATAACATGATGTGAGTGTTCTCTGTATAACATGATGTGAGTGTTCTCTGTAAAACATGACGTGAGTGTTCTCTGTATAACATGTAGTGAGTGTTCTCTCTATAACATGACGTGAGTGTTCTCTGTATCACATGCAGTGAGTGTTCTCTGTATAACATGCAGTGAGTGTTCTCTCTATAACATGCAGTGAGTGTTCTCTCTATAACATGAAGTGAGTGTTCTCTGTATAACATGTAGTGAGTGTTCTGTATAACATGACGTGAGTGTTCTCTGTATAACATGACGTGAGTGTTCTCTGTATAACATGATGTGAGTGTTCTCTCTATAACATGACGTGAGTGTTCTCTGTATAACATGACGTGAGTGTTCTCTCTATAACATGACGTGAGTGTTCTCTCTATAACATGACGTGAGTGTTCTCTGTATAACATGACGTGAGTGTTCTCTCTATAACATGACGTGAGTGTTCTCTGTATAACATGATGTGAGTGTTCTCTCTATAACATGACGTGAGTGTTCTCTGTATAACATGACGTGAGTGTTCTCTCTATAACATGACGTGAGTGTTCTCTCTATAACATGACGTGAATGTTCTCTCTATAACATGCAGTGAGTGTTCTCTGTATAACATGACGTGAGTGTTCTCTGTATAACATGACGTGAGTGTTCTCTGTATAACATGCAGTGAGTTTTCTCTCTATAACATGACGTGTGTTCTCTGTATAACATGACGTGAGTGTTCTCTGTATAACATGCAGTGAGTGTTCTCTACATACCATGCAGTGAGTGTTCTCTGTAAAACATGCAGTGAGTGTTCTCTGTATAACATGCAGTGAGTGTTCTCTGTAAAACATGACGTGAGTGTTCTCTGTATAACATGTAGTGAGTGTTCTCTGTATAACATGCAGTGAGTGTTCTCTGTATACCATGTAGTGAGTGTTCTCTGTATAACATGTAGTGAGTGTTCTCTGTATAACATGCAGTGAGTGTTCTCTGTATACCATGCAGTGAGTGTTCTCTGTATAACATGTAGTGAGTGTTCTCTGTAAAACATGCAGTGAGTGTTCTCTGTATAACATGTAGTGAGTGTTCTCTCTATAACATGACGTGAGTGTTCTCTTTATAACATGAAGTGAGTGTTCTCTTTATAACATGACGTGAGTGTTTTCTTTATAACATGAAGTGAGTGTTCTCTCTATAACATGACGTGAGTGTTCTCTCTATAACATGACGTGAGTGTTCTCTCTATAACATGACGTGAGTGTTCTCTTTATAACATGACGTGAGTGTTCTCTTTATAACATGACGTGAGTGTTCTCTGTATAACATGTAGTGAGTGTTCTCTCTATAACATGACGTGAGTGTTCTCTCTATAACATGATGTGAGTGTTCTCTTTATAACATGAAGTGAGTGTTCTCTGTATAACATGAAGTGAGTGTTCTCTCTTTAACATGAAGTGAGTGTTCTCTCTTTAACATGAAGTGAGTGTTCTCTCTTTAACATGAAGTGAGTGTTCTCTCTTTAACATGAAGTGAGTGTTCTCTGTATAACATGGAGTGAGTGTTCTCTGTATAACATGCAGTGAGTGTTCTCTCTATAACATGCAGTGAGTGTTCTCTCTATAACATGACGTGAGTGTTCTCTGTATAACATGACGTGAGTGTTCTCTGTATAACATGCAGTGAGTGTTCTCTGTATAACATGACGTGAGTGTTCTCTCTATAACATGACGTGAGTGTTCTCTGTATAACATGCAGTGAGTGTTCTCTCTATAACATGACGTGAGTGTTCTCTGTATAACATGACGTGAGTGTTCTCTGTATAACATGCAGTGAGTGTTCTCTGTATAACATGCAGTGAGTGTTCTCTGTATAACATGCAGTGAGTGTTCTCTCTATAACATGACGTGAGTGTTCTCTGTATCACATGCAGTGAGTGTTCTCTGTATAACATGCAGTGAGTGTTCTCTGTATAACATGCAGTGAGTGTTCTCTGTATAACATGCAGTGAGTGTTCTCTGTATAACATGATGTGAGTGTTCTCTGTATAACATGAAGTGAGTGTTCTCTGTAAAACATGCAGTGAGTGTTCTCTGTATAACATGCAGTGAGTGTTCTCTCTATAACATGATGTGAGTGTTCTCTGTATAACATGAAGTGAGTGTTCTCTGTAAAACATGCAGTGAGTGTTCTCTGTATAACATGCAGTGAGTGTTCTCTCTATAACATGATGTGAGTGTTCTCTCTATAACATGCAGTGAGTGTTCTCTCTATAACATGACGTGAGTGTTCTCTGTATAACATGACGTGAATGTTCTCTCTATAACATGCAGTGAGTGTTCTCTGTATAACATGACGTGGGTGTTCTCTCTATAACATGACGTGAGTGTTCTCTCTATAACATGACGTGAGTGTTCTCTCTATAACATGATGTGAGTGTTCTCTCTATAACATGCAGTGAGTGTTCTCTCTATAACATGACGTGAGTGTTCTCTGTATCACATGCAGTGAGTGTTCTCTGTATCACATGCAGTGAGTGTTCTCTCTATAACATGAAGTGAGTGTTCTCTCTATAACATGAAGTGAGTGTTCTCTGTATAACATGCAGTGAGTGTTCTCTCTATAACATGAAGTGAGTGTTCTCTCTATAACATGACGTGAGTGTTCTCTGTATAACATGACGTGTGTTCTCTGTATAACATGAAGTGAGTGTTCTCTCTATAACATGCAGTGAGTGTTCTCTGTATAACATGACGTGAGTGTTCTCTTTATAACATGACGTGAGTGTTCTCTCTATAACATGCAGTGAGTGTTCTCTGTATAACATGTAGTGAGTGTTCTCTCTATAACATGCAGTGAGTGTTCTCTCTATAACATGACGTGAGTGTTCTCTCTTTAACATGAAGTGAGTGTTCTCTCTTTAACATGAAGTGAGTGTTCTCTCTTTAACATGAAGTGAGTGTTCTCTCTTTAACATGCAGTGAGTGTTCTCTCTAGAACATGACGTGAGTGTTCTCTGTATAACATGCAGTGAGTGTTCTCTGTATAACATGCAGTGAGTGTTCTCTGTATAACATGTAGTGAGTGTTCTCTCTATAACATGACGTGAGTGTTCTCTGTATCACATGCAGTGAGTGTTCTCTGTATAACATGCAGTGAGTGTTCTCTCTATAACATGCAGTGAGTGTTCTCTGTATAACATGCAGTGAGTGTTCTCTGTAAAACATGCAGTGAGTGTTCTCTGTATAACATGTAGTGAGTGTTCTCTCTATAACATGACGTGAGTGTTCTCTGTATCACATGCAGTGAGTGTTCTCTGTATAACATGCAGTGAGTGTTCTCTCTATAACATGCAGTGAGTGTTCTCTCTATAACATGCAGTGAGTGTTCTCTGTAAAACATGCAGTGAGTGTTCTCTGTATCACATGCAGTGAGTGTTCTCTGTATAACATGCAGTGAGTGTTCTCTCTATAACATGCAGTGAGTGTTCTCTCTATAACATGAAGTGAGTGTTCTCTGTATAACATGAAGTGAGTGTTCTCTGTATAACATGTAGTGAGTGTTCTCTCTATAACATGACGTGAGTGTTCTCTTTATAACATGAAGTGAGTGTTCTCTTTATAACATGACGTGAGTGTTCTCTTTATAACATGAAGTGAGTGTTCTCTCTATAACATGACGTGAGTGTTCTCTCTATAACATGACGTGAGTGTTCTCTCTATAACATGACGTGAGTGTTCTCTTTATAACATGACGTGAGTGTTCTCTTTATAACATGACGTGAGTGTTCTCTGTATAACATGTAGTGAGTGTTCTCTCTATAACATGACGTGAGTGTTCTCTCTATAACATGATGTGAGTGTTCTCTTTATAACATGAAGTGAGTGTTCTCTGTATAACATGAAGTGAGTGTTCTCTCTTTAACATGAAGTGAGTGTTCTCTCTTTAACATGAAGTGAGTGTTCTCTCTTTAACATGAAGTGAGTGTTCTCTCTTTAACATGAAGTGAGTGTTCTCTGTATAACATGGAGTGAGTGTTCTCTGTATAACATGCAGTGAGTGTTCTCTGTAAAACATGACGTGAGTGTTCTCTGTATAACATGTAGTGAGTGTTCTCTGTATAACATGCAGTGAGTGTTCTCTGTATACCATGTAGTGAGTGTTCTCTGTATAACATGTAGTGAGTGTTCTCTGTATAACATGCAGTGAGTGTTCTCTGTATACCATGCAGTGAGTGTTCTCTGTATAACATGTAGTGAGTGTTCTCTGTAAAACATGCAGTGAGTGTTCTCTGTATAACATGTAGTGAGTGTTCTCTCTATAACATGACGTGAGTGTTCTCTTTATAACATGAAGTGAGTGTTCTCTTTATAACATGACGTGAGTGTTCTCTTTATAACATGAAGTGAGTGTTCTCTCTATAACATGACGTGAGTGTTCTCTCTATAACATGACGTGAGTGTTCTCTCTATAACATGACGTGAGTGTTCTCTTTATAACATGACGTGAGTGTTCTCTTTATAACATGACGTGAGTGTTCTCTGTATAACATGTAGTGAGTGTTCTCTCTATAACATGACGTGAGTGTTCTCTCTATAACATGATGTGAGTGTTCTCTTTATAACATGAAGTGAGTGTTCTCTGTATAACATGAAGTGAGTGTTCTCTCTTTAACATGAAGTGAGTGTTCTCTCTTTAACATGAAGTGAGTGTTCTCTCTTTAACATGAAGTGAGTGTTCTCTCTTTAACATGAAGTGAGTGTTCTCTGTATAACATGGAGTGAGTGTTCTCTGTATAACATGCAGTGAGTGTTCTCTCTATAACATGCAGTGAGTGTTCTCTCTATAACATGACGTGAGTGTTCTCTGTATAACATGACGTGAGTGTTCTCTGTATAACATGCAGTGAGTGTTCTCTGTATAACATGACGTGAGTGTTCTCTCTATAACATGACGTGAGTGTTCTCTGTATAACATGCAGTGAGTGTTCTCTCTATAACATGACGTGAGTGTTCTCTGTATAACATGACGTGAGTGTTCTCTGTATAACATGCAGTGAGTGTTCTCTGTATAACATGCAGTGAGTGTTCTCTGTATAACATGCAGTGAGTGTTCTCTCTATAACATGACGTGAGTGTTCTCTGTATCACATGCAGTGAGTGTTCTC
Organism: Pelodytes ibericus; assembly: GCA_036172795.1. Taxonomy (NCBI): domain Eukaryota; kingdom Metazoa; phylum Chordata; class Amphibia; order Anura; family Pelodytidae; genus Pelodytes; species Pelodytes ibericus. Next base: position 61,231,930 of record CM069866.1, on the reverse strand, counting down.
TGTATAACATGCAGTGAGTGTTCTCTGTATAACATGCAGTGAGTGTTCTCTGTATAACATGCAGTGAGTGTTCTCTGTATAACATGATGTGAGTGTTCTCTGTATAACATGAAGTGAGTGTTCTCTGTAAAACATGCAGTGAGTGTTCTCTGTATAACATGCAGTGAGTGTTCTCTCTATAACATGATGTGAGTGTTCTCTGTATAACATGAAGTGAGTGTTCTCTGTAAAACATGCAGTGAGTGTTCTCTGTATAACATGCAGTGAGTGTTCTCTCTATAACATGATGTGAGTGTTCTCTCTATAACATGCAGTGAGTGTTCTCTCTATAACATGACGTGAGTGTTCTCTGTATAACATGACGTGAATGTTCTCTCTATAACATGCAGTGAGTGTTCTCTGTATAACATGACGTGGGTGTTCTCTCTATAACATGACGTGAGTGTTCTCTCTATAACATGACGTGAGTGTTCTCTCTATAACATGATGTGAGTGTTCTCTCTATAACATGCAGTGAGTGTTCTCTCTATAACATGACGTGAGTGTTCTCTGTATCACATGCAGTGAGTGTTCTCTGTATCACATGCAGTGAGTGTTCTCTCTATAACATGAAGTGAGTGTTCTCTCTATAACATGAAGTGAGTGTTCTCTGTATAACATGCAGTGAGTGTTCTCTCTATAACATGAAGTGAGTGTTCTCTCTATAACATGACGTGAGTGTTCTCTGTATAACATGACGTGTGTTCTCTGTATAACATGAAGTGAGTGTTCTCTCTATAACATGCAGTGAGTGTTCTCTGTATAACATGACGTGAGTGTTCTCTTTATAACATGACGTGAGTGTTCTCTCTATAACATGCAGTGAGTGTTCTCTGTATAACATGTAGTGAGTGTTCTCTCTATAACATGCAGTGAGTGTTCTCTCTATAACATGACGTGAGTGTTCTCTCTTTAACATGAAGTGAGTGTTCTCTCTTTAACATGAAGTGAGTGTTCTCTCTTTAACATGAAGTGAGTGTTCTCTCTTTAACATGAAGTGAGTGTTCTCTCTTTAACATGCAGTGAGTGTTCTCTCTAGAACATGACGTGAGTGTTCTCTGTATAACATGCAGTGAGTGTTCTCTGTATAACATGCAGTGAGTGTTCTCTGTATAACATGTAGTGAGTGTTCTCTCTATAACATGACGTGAGTGTTCTCTGTATCACATGCAGTGAGTGTTCTCTGTATAACATGCAGTGAGTGTTCTCTCTATAACATGCAGTGAGTGTTCTCTGTATAACATGCAGTGAGTGTTCTCTGTAAAACATGCAGTGAGTGTTCTCTGTATAACATGTAGTGAGTGTTCTCTCTATAACATGACGTGAGTGTTCTCTGTATCACATGCAGTGAGTGTTCTCTGTATAACATGCAGTGAGTGTTCTCTCTATAACATGCAGTGAGTGTTCTCTCTATAACATGCAGTGAGTGTTCTCTGTAAAACATGCAGTGAGTGTTCTCTGTATCACATGCAGTGAGTGTTCTCTGTATAACATGCAGTGAGTGTTCTCTCTATAACATGCAGTGAGTGTTCTCTCTATAACATGAAGTGAGTGTTCTCTGTATAACATGAAGTGAGTGTTCTCTGTATAACATGTAGTGAGTGTTCTCTCTATAACATGACGTGAGTGTTCTCTTTATAACATGAAGTGAGTGTTCTCTTTATAACATGACGTGAGTGTTCTCTTTATAACATGAAGTGAGTGTTCTCTCTATAACATGACGTGAGTGTTCTCTCTATAACATGACGTGAGTGTTCTCTCTATAACATGACGTGAGTGTTCTCTTTATAACATGACGTGAGTGTTCTCTTTATAACATGACGTGAGTGTTCTCTGTATAACATGTAGTGAGTGTTCTCTCTATAACATGACGTGAGTGTTCTCTCTATAACATGATGTGAGTGTTCTCTTTATAACATGAAGTGAGTGTTCTCTGTATAACATGAAGTGAGTGTTCTCTCTTTAACATGAAGTGAGTGTTCTCTCTTTAACATGAAGTGAGTGTTCTCTCTTTAACATGAAGTGAGTGTTCTCTCTTTAACATGAAGTGAGTGTTCTCTGTATAACATGGAGTGAGTGTTCTCTGTATAACATGCAGTGAGTGTTCTCTCTATAACATGCAGTGAGTGTTCTCTCTATAACATGACGTGAGTGTTCTCTGTATAACATGACGTGAGTGTTCTCTGTATAACATGCAGTGAGTGTTCTCTGTATAACATGACGTGAGTGTTCTCTCTATAACATGACGTGAGTGTTCTCTGTATAACATGCAGTGAGTGTTCTCTCTATAACATGACGTGAGTGTTCTCTGTATAACATGACGTGAGTGTTCTCTGTATAACATGCAGTGAGTGTTCTCTGTATAACATGCAGTGAGTGTTCTCTGTATAACATGCAGTGAGTGTTCTCTGTATAACATGACGTGAGTGTTCTCTGTATCACATGCAGTGAGTGTTCTCTGTATAACATGCAGTGAGTGTTCTCTGTATAACATGATGTGAGTGTTCTCTGTATAACATGCAGTGAGTGTTCTCTGTATAACATGATGTGAGTGTTCTCTGTATAACATGAAGTGAGTGTTCTCTGTAAAACATGCAGTGAGTGTTCTCTGTATAACATGAAGTGAGTGTTCTCTGTATAACATGCAGTGAGTGTTCTCTGTATAACATGATGTGAGTGTTCTCTGTATAACATGCAGTGAGTGTTCTCTGTATAACATGATGTGAGTGTTCTCTGTATAACATGCAGTGAATGTTCTCTGTAAAACATGCAGTGAGTGTTCTCTGTATAACATGCAGTGAGTGTTCTCTCTATAACATGATGTGAGTGTTCTCTGTATAACATGAAGTGAGTGTTCTCTGTAAAACATGCAGTGAGTGTTCTCTGTATAACATGACGTGAGTGTTCTCTCTATAACATGATGTGAGTGTTCTCTCTATAACATGCAGTGAGTGTTCTCTCTATAACATGATGTGAGTGTTCTCTCTATAACATGCAGTGAGTGTTCTCTGTATAACATGACGTGGGTGTTCTCTCTATAACATGACGTGAGTGTTCTCTCTATAACATGACGTGAGTGTTCTCTCTATAACATGATGTGAGTGTTCTCTCTATAACATGACGTGAGTGTTCTCTGTATCACATGCAGTGAGTGTTCTCTGTATAACATGCAGTGAGTGTTCTCTCTATAACATGTAGTGAGTGTTCTCTCTATAACATGACGTGAGTGTTCTCTGTATCACATGCAGTGAGTGTTCTCTGTATCACATGCAGTGAGTGTTCTCTCTATAACATGAAGTGAGTGTTCTCTCTATAACATGACGTGAGTGTTCTCTGTATAACATGACGTGTGTTCTCTGTATAACATGAAGTGAGTGTTCTCTCTATAACATGATGTGAGTGTTCTCTCTATAACATGAAGTGAGTGTTCTCTCTATAACATGAAGTGAGTGTTCTCTGTATAACATGCAGTGAGTGTTCTCTCTATAACATGAAGTGAGTGTTCTCTCTATAACATGACGTGAGTGTTCTCTGTATAACATGACGTGTGTTCTCTGTATAACATGAAGTGAGTGTTCTCTCTATAACATGACGTGAGTGTTCTCTCTATAACATGACGTGAGTGTTCTCTCTTTAACATGAAGTGAGTGTTCTCTCTATAACATGACGTGAGTGTTCTCTCTTTAACATGAAGTGAGTGTTCTCTCTATAACATGACGTGAGTGTTCTCTCTTTAACATGAAGTGAGTGTTCTCTCTTTAACATGAAGTGAGAGTTCTCTCTTTAACATGAAGTGAGTGTTCTCTCTTTAACATGAAGTGAGTGTTCTCTCTATAACATGACGTGAGTGTTCTCTCTTTAACATGAAGTGAGTGTTCTCTCTTTAACATGAAGTGAGTGTTCTCTCTATAACATGACGTGATTGTTCTCTCTTTAACATGAAGTGAGTGTTCTCTCTTTAACATGAAGTGAGTGTTCTCTCTAGAACATGACGTGAGTGTTCTCTGTATAACATGCAGTGAGTGTTCTCTGTATAACATGCAGTGAGTGTTCTCTGTATAACATGTAGTGAGTGTTCTCTCTATAACATGAAGTGAGTGTTCTCTGTATCACATGCAGTGAGTGTTCTCTGTATAACATGCAGTGAGTGTTCTCTCTATAACATGCAGTGAGTGTTCTCTCTATAACATGCAGTGAGTGTTCTCTGTATAACATGCAGTGAGTGTTCTCTGTATAACATGTAGTGAGTGTTCTCTGTAAAACATGCAGTGAGTGTTCTCTGTATAACATGTAGTGAGTGTTCTCTCTATAACATGACGTGAGTGTTCTCTTTATAACATGAAGTGAGTGTTCTCTGTATAACATGACGTGAGTGTTCTCTGTATAACATGCAGTGAGTGTTCTCTCTATAACATGCAGTGAGTGTTCTCTGTATAACATGTAGTGAGTGTTCTCTGTATAACATGCAGTGAATGTTCTCTGTAAAACATGTAGTGAGTGTTCTCTGTATAACATGTAGTGAGTGTTCTCTGTATAACATGTAGTGAGTGTTCTCTGTATAACATGCAGTGAGTGTTCTCTGTAAAACATGTAGTGAGTGTTCTCTCTATAACATGACGTGAGTGTTCTCTGTATAACATGCAGTGAGTGTTCTTTCTATAACATGATGTGAGTGTTCTCTTTATAACATGTAGTGAGTGTTCTCTGTATAACATGAAGTGAGTGTTCTCTCTTTAACATGCAGTGAGTGTTCTCTGTATAACATGCAGTGAGTGTTCTCTGTATAACATGCAGTGAGTGTTCTCTCTATAACATGACGTGAGTGTTCTCTGTATAACATGCAGTGAGTGTTCTCTGTAAAACATGACGTGAGTGTTCTCTGTATAACATGCAGTGAGTGTTCTCTGTATAACATGTAGTGAGTGTTCTCTGTATAACATGAAGTGAGTGTTCTCTCTTTAACATGCAGTGAGTGTTCTCTCTATAACATGCAGTGAGTGTTCTCTCTATAACATGAAGTGAGTGTTCTCTGTATAACATGTAGTGAGTGTTCTCTCTATAACATGACGTGAGTGTTCTCTCTATAACATGACGTGAGTGTTCTCTGTATAACATGTAGTGAGTGTTCTCTCTATAACATGACGTGAGTGTTCTCTCTATAACATGAAGTGAGTGTTCTCTGTATAACATGCAGTGAGTGTTCTCTGTATAACATGCAGTGAGTGTTCTCTGTATAACATGACGTGAGTGTTCTCTGTATAACATGACGTGAGTGTTCTCTGTATAACATGAAGTGAGTGTTATACAGAGAACACTCACGTCATGTTATAGAGAGAACACTCACTTCATGTTATACAGAGAACACTCACTGCATGTTATACAGAGAACACTCACTGCATGTTATAGAGAGAACACTCACGTCATGTTATAAAGAGAACACTCACTTCATGTTATAGAGAGAAAACTCACTGCATGTTATAGAGAGAACACTCACTGCATGTTATACAGAGAACACTCACTGCATGTTATAGAGAGAACACTCACTTCATGTTATACAGAGAACACTCACTGCATGTTATACAGAGAACACTCACGTCATGTTATAGAGAGAACCCTCACTGAGTGTTCTCTGTATAACATGACGTGAGTGTTCTCTGTATAACATGTAGTGAGTGTTCTCTCTATAACATGACGTGAGTGTTCTCTGTATAACATGCAGTGAGTGTTCTCTCTATAACATGACGTGAGTGTTCTCTCTATAACATGCAGTGAGTGTTCTCTCTATAACATGCAGTGAGTGTTCTCTGTATAACATGAAGTGAGTGTTCTCTCTATAACATGGAGTGAGTGTTCTCTCTATAACATGACGTGAGTGTTCTCTCTATAACATGGAGTGAGTGTTCTCTCTATAACATGACGTGAGTGTTCTCTCTATAACATGACGTGAGTGTTCTCTGTATAACATGCAGTGAGTGTTCTCTGTATAACATGACGTGAGTGTTCTCTGTATAACATGCAGTGAGGGTTCTCTCTATAACATGACGTGAGTGTTCTCTCTATAACATGACGTGAGTGTTCTCTGTAAAACATGCAGTGAGTGTTCTCTGTATAACATGCAGTGAGTGTTCTCTGTATAACATGCAGTGAGTGTTCTCTCTATAACATGACGTGAGTGTTCTCTGTATAACATGCAGTGAGTTTTCTCTCCATAACATGAAGTGAGTGTTCTCTTTATAACATGACGTGAGTGTTCTCTCTATAACATGCAGTGAGTGTTCTCTGTATACCATGCAGTGAGTGTTCTCTCCATAACATGAAGTGAGTGTTCTCTTTATAACATGACGTGAGTGTTCTCTCTATAACATGCAGTGAGTGTTCTCTGTATACCATGCAGTGAGTGTTCTCTGTATAACATGAAGTGAGTGTTCTCTCTATAACATGACGTGAGTGTTCTCTGTATAACATGACGTGAGTGTTCTCTGTATACCATGCAGTGAGTGTTCTCTCTATAACATGCAGTGAGTGTTCTCTCTTTAACATGACGTGAGTGTTCTCTCTATAACATGAAGTGAGTGTTCTCTCTAGAACATGACGTGAGTGTTCTCTGTATAACATGCAGTGAGTGTTCTCTGTATAACATGCAGTGAGTGTTCTCTCTATAACATGACGTGAATGTTCTCTCTATAACATGACGTGAGTGTTCTCTCTATAACATGACGTGAGTGTTCTCTGTATAACATGACGTGAGTGTTCTCTCTATAACATGACGTGAGTGTTCTCTGTATAACATGACGTGAGTGTTCTCTCTATAACATGACGTGAGTGTTCTCTCTATAACATGACGTGAGTGTTCTCTGTATAACATGACGTGAATGTTCTCTCTATAACATGCAGTGAGTGTTCTCTGTATAACATGACGTGAGTGTTCTCTCTATAACATGATGTGAGTGTTCTCTCTATAACATGACATGAATGTTCTCTCTATAACATGCAGTGAGTGTTCTCTGTATAACATGAAGTGAGTGTTCTCTGTATAACATGACGTGAGTGTTCTCTCTATAACATGCAGTGAGTGTTCTCTGTATAACATGCAGTGAGTGTTCTCTGTATAACATGACGTGAGTGTTCTCTCTATAACATGCAGTGAGTGTTCTCTGTATAACATGACGTGAGTGTTCTCTGTATAACATGCAGTGAGTGTTCTCTGTATAACATGCAGTGAGTTTTCTCTCTATAACATGAAGTGAGTGTTCTCTCTAGAACATGACGTGAGTGTTCTCTGTATAACATGCAGTGAGTGTTCTCTCTTTAACATGACGTGAGTGTTCTCTCTATAACATGAAGTGAGTGTTCTCTCTAGAACATGACGTGAGTGTTCTCTGTATAACATGTAGTGAGTGTTCTCTGTATAACATGTAGTGAGTGTTCTCTGTATAACATGCAGTGAGTGTTCTCTCTATAACATGACGTGAGTGTTCTCTCTATAACATGATGTGAGTGTTCTCTCTATAACATGAAGTGAGTGTTCTCTCTATAACATGAAGTGAGTGTTCTCTCTATAACATGCAGTGAGTGTTCTCTCTATAACATGAAGTGAGTGTTCTCTCTATAACATGCAGTGAGTGTTCTCTCTATAACATGCAGTGAGTGTTCTCTGTATAACATGAAGTGAATGTTCTCTGTATAACATGCAGTGAGTGTTCTCTGTATAACATGCAGTGAGTGTTCTCTGTATAACATGACGTGAGTGTTCTCTGTATCACATGCAGTGAGTGTTCTCTCTATAACATGAAGTGAGTGTTCTCTGTATCACATGCAGTGAGTGTTCTCTCTATAACATGAAGTGAGTGTTCTCTCTATAACATGACGTGTGTGTTCTCTCTATAACATGCAGTGAGTGTTCTCTGTATAACATGCAGTGAGTGTTCTCTCTATAACATGACGTGAGTGTTCTCTCTATAACATGATGTGAGTGTTCTCTCTATAACATGAAGTGAGTGTTCTCTCTATAACATGAAGTGAGTGTTCTCTCTATAACATGCAGTGAGTGTTCTCTCTATAACATGCAGTGAGTGTTCTCTGTATAACATGAAGTGAGTGTTCTCTGTATAACATGCAGTGAGTGTTCTCTGTATAACATGCAGTGAGTGTTCTCTGTATAACATGACGTGAGTGTTCTCTGTATAACATGACGTGAGTGTTCTCTGTATAACATGAAGTGAGTGTTATACAGAGAACACTCACGTCATGTTATAGAGAGAACACTCACTTCATGTTATACAGAGAACACTCACTGCATGTTATACAGAGAACACTCACTGCATGTTATAGAGAGAACACTCACGTCATGTTATAAAGAGAACACTCACTTCATGTTATAGAGAGAAAACTCACTGCATGTTATAGAGAGAACACTCACTGCATGTTATACAGAGAACACTCACTGCATGTTATAGAGAGAACACTCACTTCATGTTATACAGAGAACACTCACTGCATGTTATACAGAGAACACTCACGTCATGTTATAGAGAGAACCCTCACTGAGTGTTCTCTGTATAACATGACGTGAGTGTTCTCTGTATAACATGTAGTGAGTGTTCTCTCTATAACATGACGTGAGTGTTCTCTGTATAACATGCAGTGAGTGTTCTCTCTATAACATGACGTGAGTGTTCTCTCTATAACATGCAGTGAGTGTTCTCTCTATAACATGCAGTGAGTGTTCTCTGTATAACATGAAGTGAGTGTTCTCTCTATAACATGACGTGAGTGTTCTCTCTATAACATGGAGTGAGTGTTCTCTCTATAACATGACGTGAGTGTTCTCTCTATAACATGACGTGAGTGTTCTCTGTAAAACATGCAGTGAGTGTTCTCTGTATAACATGCAGTGAGTGTTCTCTGTATAACATGCAGTGAGTGTTCTCTCTATAACATGACGTGAGTGTTCTCTGTATAACATGCAGTGAGTGTTCTCTGTATAACATGATGTGAGTGTTCTCTGTATAACATGCAGTGAGTGTTCTCTCTATAACATGACGTGAGTGTTCTCTGTATAACATGCAGTGAGTGTTCTCTGTATAACATGAAGTGAGTGTTCTCTCTATAACATGCAGTGAGTGTTCTCTGTATAACATGCAGTGAGTGTTCTCTCTATAACATGCAGTGAGTTTTCTCTCTATAACATGAAGTGAGTGTTCTCTTTATAACATGACGTGAGTGTTCTCTCTATAACATGCAGTGAGTGTTCTCTGTATACCATGCAGTGAGTGTTCTCTGTATAACATGAAGTGAGTGTTCTCTCTATAACATGACGTGAGTGTTCTCTGTATAACATGACGTGAGTGTTCTCTGTATAACATGCAGTGAGTGTTCTCTCTATAACATGCAGTGAGTGTTCTCTCTTTAACATGACGTGAGTGTTCTCTCTATAACATGAAGTGAGTGTTCTCTCTAGAACATGACGTGAGTGTTCTCTGTATAACATGCAGTGAGTGTTCTCTGTATAACATGCAGTGAGTGTTCTCTCTATAACATGACGTGAATGTTCTCTCTATAACATGACGTGAGTGTTCTCTCTATAACATGACGTGAGTGTTCTCTCTATAACATGACGTGAGTGTTCTCTGTATAACATGACGTGAGTGTTCTCTCTATAACATGACGTGAGTGTTCTCTGTATAACATGACGTGAGTGTTCTCTCTATAACATGACGTGAGTGTTCTCTCTATAACATGACGTGAGTGTTCTCTGTATAACATGACGTGAATGTTCTCTCTATAACATGCAGTGAGTGTTCTCTGTATAACATGACGTGAGTGTTCTCTCTATAACATGATGTGAGTGTTCTCTCTATAACATGACGTGAATGTTCTCTCTATAACATGCAGTGAGTGTTCTCTGTATAACATGAAGTGAGTGTTCTCTGTATAACATGACGTGAGTGTTCTCTGTATAACATGCAGTGAGTGTTCTCTCTATAACATGCAGTGAGTGTTCTCTGTATAACATGACGTGAGTGTTCTCTCTATAACATGCAGTGAGTGTTCTCTCTATAACATGACGTGAGTGTTCTCTGTATAACATGCAGTGAGTGTTCTCTGTATAACATGCAGTGAGTTTTCTCTCTATAACATGAAGTGAGTGTTCTCTCTAGAACATGACGTGAGTGTTCTCTGTATAACATGCAGTGAGTGTTCTCTCTTTAACATGACGTGAGTGTTCTCTCTATAACATGATGTGAGTGTTCTCTCTATAACATGATGTGAGTGGTCTCTGTATAACATGCAGTGAGTGTTCTCTGTATACCATGCAGTGAGTGTTCTCTGTATAACATGACGTGAGTGTTCTCTGTATAACATGTAGTGAGTGTTCTCTCTAGAACATGACGTGAGTGTTCTCTGTATAACATGCAGTGAGTGTTCTCTGTATAACATGACGTGAGTGTTCTCTCTATAACATGATGTGAGTGTTCTCTCTATAACATGATGTGAGTGGTCTCTGTATAACATGAAGTGAGTGTTCTCTCTTTAACATGCAGTGAGTGTTCTCTGTATAACATGCAGTGAGTGTTCTCTCTATAACATGCAGTGAGTGTTCTCTCTATAACATGCAGTGAGTGTTCTCTCTATAACATGACGTGAGTGTTCTCTCTATAACATGGAGTGAGTGTTCTCTGTATAACATGAAGTGAGTGTTCTCTCTATAACATGACGTGAGTGTTCTCTCTATAACATGACGTGTGTTCTCTGTATAACATGATGTGAGTGTTCTCTGTATAACATGCAGTGAGTGTTCTCTGTATAACATGATGTGAGTGTTCTCTCTATAACATGACGTGAGTGTTCTCTCTATAACATGATGTGAGTGTTCTCTGTATAACATGACGTGAGTGTTCTCTGTATAACATGACGTGAGTGTTCTCTGTATAACATGACGTGAGTGTTCTCTGTATAACATGACGTGAGTGTTCTCTGTATAACATGATGTGAGTGTTCTCTCTATAACATGCAGTGAGTGTTCTCTGTATAACATGACGTGAGTGTTCTCTCTATAACATGGAGTGAGTGTTCTCTCTATAACATGACGTGAGTGTTCTCTCTATAACATGCAGTGAGTGTTCTCTCTATAACATGACGTGAGTGTTCTCTCTATAACATGGAGTGAGTGTTCTCTCTATAACATGACGTGAGTGTTCTCTCTATAACATGGAGTGAGTGTTCTCTCTATAACATGACGTGAGTGTTCTCTCTATAACATGGAGTGAGTGTTCTCTCTATAACATGACGTGAGTGTTCTCTCTATAACATGCAGTGAGTGTTCTCTCTATAACATGACGTGAGTGTTCTCTCTATAACATGGAGTGAGTGTTCTCTCTATAACATGACGTGAGTGTTCTCTCTATAACATGGAGTGAGTGTTCTCTCTATAACATGACGTGAGTGTTCTCTCTATAACATGGAGTGAGTGTTCTCTCTATAACATGACGTGAGTGTTCTCTCTATAACATGCAGTGAGTGTTCTCTCTATAACATGACGTGAGTGTTCTCTCTATAACATGAAGTGAGTGTTCTGTCTTTAACACTGTGTGTCATCAAAGCGCTAGCTTAAGCTTAGCAGCAGTTTTATTTCCTTATTCCTGAACTTGCTTTGGTCTTGACCAGCTTAGTCAGTTCTTGCCCAGCTCTTCTAGACCATCCGTTGCATTATATTTAAAGTTTAGGGTGAATTTACCTTTTTTCAGGGGAAAGTAACTTTGTATTATCGGGAATATATCTTTAGGAATTCACACGGTTATAACTTGATCTAAATAAAGTTTTATTTGAACACTGTCCTCATTTCAAGCCTCTCATCATCAATGCACTCGCTGCAGGGCAGCACTATGGGCCCCAGCTATAGTAATGTTGGGCACACTAAAACTGCTCAGAAGAGTTGTAATTTGTAATAATGAAACAATGAGAATAAATCTGAATACTTGGGAATACAAAGCGATGTATGGTATTATGTATGTGCAGCCATTATTGTTACTACCAAAGGCACAGCTCAATATTTTGTCATGAACTGACTTATTTTAAAGGACAATGGCAAGTACATTACATTTCATATATTCTGTAGTCTGGTTTTTAAGCAGTTATGCATGGAATTTTTAGTGCATACATGTGAAGAATGTCTGTTGTTACAATATGATGATCTCACCTATAAGGAAGATATAATGCTGATTTTCACTTGAACCTGTGTTGTTCTGACCAAAGGCAGGGGAGATATCACTTCAACCATTCCGTCTCCCAATCTCATGTGCAAGTTTGAGGTTCCATCAGTGGGTCCTTTCAAGCACATGATCTAACCGAAGATGCTATCAGCATGATGACTACCAAAATGGAGGGAAGATTGCAGCATGTTGTAAGGCAGACATTCTTCATACATATATATGCATTAAAAGATTTTAACAGTCGTCACTGTTTGATTTCATAGATGGTGACACCTTCCCATTAATTGGCAGAGTGACGTACATAGACTAATTACGCTGTCACACAAAACAACATGGGGCTAATTAGCATGAGTGTAAAAATTAAAGATTTTCTTGTTGTTTCTGTGGAATCATTAAGTAGTAAATAAAGACGTCTACCACTCAAAGCAAAATCTGTAACAGTATATATAACGTACCTGGAAGACAATGCACAAGTCAATTACAGTCCAGATTACATCAACATGAACAAAATGCTGTTAAAAATATATATATATATATTAGTGTTAATATAGCAAAAAAGACATATTAAGAAAACAAGAGCATGATTAATATTAAGAGATTTAGTTTAATCCTGTAATAAACTGTCTTCACAGTCATTGTCACACTTGCTAAAATTACCCCTTTTACTTCTTTTGTTTATGTTTATAGTGGGCCTCTGTCTGAATACTGTTCCAGGATGCTAACTTCATTAAACTACAGTTTCGGTTCAAGTAATATTATAGTGATGCTTTCTTCTGTATCCAGAGAAATGTCCAGGATTGTGGTTTGTTTGTTTTTAAGCATTGTTAGTTGCTAAATTTTACAGTGCTAGTTTTACAATTTCTTTTTCCTAAGTCTTTCTATCAAGTTTTGTTTAGAAAATATTACACATGCAGCAATAGAGAAACTATGCACTAGTACACTTCATTTTATGCCGTGGGCAGGGTTCCAGTAAGTGCTCACTTATTAGTTTGATAGGCCAACTAACTTCCTTAGATGACAATATAGAGGACCAACAGGTGTCGGAGCTGTGATAGTAGCCCACACCGCTTTAACAAAATCCAGGAATCAACTTTCCTACTGTTTGTTTTCTCCACTAGATAAACAATTGATACCCTCTAAACAAAACCAATTTAATTCAACATCAAAAAGTGATTCAGTCATAAGCACAGGATGTAAAATGCTGCCATTATTCCTGCTTTAAATTAGTATCATTACTGGTATACCAGCCATGGCCAGAGAGATATATAGCACAGCGAAATAAGTTGCTTATACTTCTATTAAATAATATATAAATATGGCAGCAAGCATAATTGCAATTTATCAGTTTAATTAATTAACTAAATTTAATTTAACATGAACAGGTTTTTAAAATAACATCTTTGATTTTTAAGCTTTGATAAAAGCCTAAATGTTTTGTTGTGATTGAAGCCTGTCAGATACTGGTGTTTATGTTTGAAATGCCAATAAACATGATAACTAATGGAGACTGAGCTCTCTTAACCTTTTCTAAACAGTATAAATTCAACTGCTGCCCTCTAGTGGAAACAATCACTATTGATTTACCATTAGATTATGGCGGGGAGGGAAATTAGACAATAGATTCTTGAAACAAAGTGCATAATTATGTATTGCAACAAATGAAAATTAATATATTTTTTGTTTTTTTTATTATGCTTATTACTGATAATGGCTCAAAACAGGTGCATGTTTCTTGCAAAGCAAAGTTTGATAATTAGGTTCTGAACCGAGTCACCTAAAAACATTTCAAAGACTGATAAAGTACTTATGTTATTTCACTGTAATTTAATGGAGAGAAATGTGGTGGAGAGAAAAGGAAGAATACAGGAGGACACTGGGATTATGCCAACTGAAGATTAATAAGCAGTGTAGATAAGCGAGTATTATACTAGATTACATGCAGTGGGGCATCATCGGTGTCCAAAAAGCTATTATTGGATGCTTGCGAGACAGTAGTTAAAATACACATACTATAAAGCAGGAAGTGGGCTGTGACCCTCGACCCAGTGAATGAGCAGAGGAGAATGAGGACTGCAAATTGTGAAGATTTTACTGATCCATACCTTCATCTGGCAATATGAAAATCAAGTGCAGATAGGACTGCCTTCCTGAGTCCTATCTGCACTTGATATTTATTTTGATACTAAAGGTATAGATCAATAAAATATTCTCATGTTGCAGACCTCATTGTCCACCGCTCATTCCTTGGGACAAAGGGCACGGCCCACTACCTGCTTTGTGTGTTTGAGTGGCTGGGACTTTAGTGCTTCTGCCAGCTATGGAGGTACTTTAACTTCACTGCCTCTATCTAGGATCACCAGAAAATCACCTTACGGGGGAAATGCCTCACTCTATTCCAAAAAATAGTAATTGTATAATACTGAAAACACCTGCTCTTAAAAGTATTAGAACCCTAATCATATCTGTACGATTAGTGATGGCTGAAGGAACCACCATAATTGGTCACAGGAGGAAGACAATGAAGCAGGACCTCCAAGTGTTGCCCTGCTTTATAAATCACATACATGGTGGTTCATATAGGGTGAAGCACTAATCAGAACCCTATCTATAACCTTGTAATGTGTAATGCATTCTCTAGATGGTTTGGTGGAGAGAATTGAGGTGCCATTTAATTGGTTCTTCAATTAGCAGCAAGAGTTAGTTTTTTCATTGAATCTATTATGGTTGTGAAATAATATAATTTTCCTCCATACACAAGACCAGTATACATCAGCCAGAAGCATGCAGCCTGATTAAGTCACTAGCACTCCTTCTTATGCTCAATTGATAGATGCTAACAAGATCCCCAGTTGATTTAATTAAAAACAAAGATCCTTCACTGCAGCAGCTCTTGCTCCCTTTTTATTGACTGCTGGCAGCGAGTTCTCTTCCGCATACATCCACCGCTGATTAGTTCTGTGCTCCACCTAAAGCACATGCTGCTTCTAGTGCAGTTTTTCTGATAATAATTTAGCTTCTGCAGCATAAGTGAAGGTTATTTCTAAAGTTTAGCAGGTCTTTAAGAAGAAGATGCAAAATTACTATATAAGAACTGTTGAGTATCCTGATTAAAATATTAAACTCCATAATTTCACAGTACACAGTTCAGTGTACCGTATTTTCCCAATAATATTAATTTAGGAAAAAAAGAAAATCTCTGAATATAAGACCATCTGATAGGAAATAAAGTTTTACTTGTAACTATTAATTCACATGTAAACTGTTTTTCATATTTAATAACAATTGATTGAAAACAATGCATTTCCTTTTTTTTTGCCTTTTTTTATTTTTTGCTCCCGCAGACTTGCCAATGCAGCCACACACTTGCCTCTCTTACCCTCCAGACTTGTCAATGCATCCACACTCTTGTCCCTGACCCCCCAGACTTGCCAACTCATCCACACACTTGCCCCTCTGACTCCCAGACTTACCAATGCATTCACACAGTTTCTCTCTGATCCCCCTCAGACTTAGCCCTCTAACCCCCCAGACTCTCGGATGTCTAGTGTGGCAGCTGGTGAATGTCTGTGCGATGCGCGCAGACACCCTCCCATTACGTCCAACACTTCTGCTGAGGCTTCTATGATGGAATGACCATGGTGTTCTGTCATAAAAGCCGTGTGCAGACACCGGAGTATGTCTGCACGCAGTGCACAGATATCCATGGGCTTTCTGCAAGGAGGAGCTGTTGCCTGCAGCTCTGCAGGGGACCTGGACGTCAAATATAAGACAAGGGGACTTTTGCTCTGAAAAAAACCTACATAGCAATTTCATTATTAAAAGACCATTATAGAATACAATATTACAGATTTTCTGATTAACCACTTCACGACGTTAGGACGTACTATTCTATCCTGATTTTAAGTGCCTTAAAGACAACATGACGGCATAGTACATCCTATGTTAAACAGCTCATCGCGGCTCCCCGCAATGAGCTGTACTCTGATCCCGCTGCAAGCACTTGCAGAGGGATCCCACTTGTCAGATGAAGCCACTTAGAGTGGCTTCAGTCTGACTGAATGATGCAATGGAGAAAAGCTCCACAGCTGCAGTAAAAGACCTCGCTTTGAGCACTGGCTACATTTCCCCAAACTGTATTTTTAATAATGGCAGAAGAAAAATTGGGTCTCATCTCACTTTAATATAGTCATAAGTCTGTCTTTGTTTTAATTTTTTACCTTTGCCGTTAAGGTTTTAATCTATGTGACCAACATTTCTTGCATTCCTGGGTAACCTAATAGTATGTTCAGTTTCCAGTATTACCTGTGTGCTGATTATTCTTCGGTTATACCTTTCTACCCGTCAATGTTGTGCTATATTATATTTAACAAGACTAACATAGTCTCCTTCTTTCTCCAACAAGCATTTTGTAACCTGTAATTTCACCGTTCAAGTCTCACAACAAACGAATGCTTCATGGGCTTACAGAACATTTCATACCATAGAATAAATCTATTATATGTCAGCACAGTTAGTCTGACAAATTTGTGGAACAATAGGTACTAAATAATAATATCCCAAATGTAATGAAACTAAAAAAATTATATTAAAAGTCAGTAGGAAATGCAAAATGAAATACATTTCACAATGCATAAATTCAAATCCATCATGTTTGGGAGATTATCATTTAGTACCTTTTGGAAGCCTATTAGCACATATAATAAATTCATTCTATTGGGCCTCTTACAATTACGGTACTTTACAGCTACATGTAGATTCTCTTTATGAAACCAGTGTTTATTTATTTTATTATTTATAGACCTGCAGCAACTCTAAAACCTATCAGCTGTGACTACAACTACCACAATTATCCTCCATTTAGAAAGGGAGTGGGGAACTATGGGATTTGTAGTTCAGCAGCTGCTGAAGGGCTCTAAAACATAATTTGTTATGCCACAGTTCTACCCACTACTGCCTAAGTTTTGCTGCCACAAAATGCAACACTGCTCTTATGTTAGCCCTATAAAAAATTGGCCCTACCACCTTGCATCACACAATTCTGTATTTAGTAGGAATGAAAATAAAATCAATATTGTATATAACAGGGCTCAATAAATCCCAGATTGCCACGGCTACCATGAACTGAGGCCTGGTGTCTGGCTTTTGCTGCCCTTGCAGTGATCATTAGTGGCATCCTCCACCCATTGCTGGATAAGCATCATGGGAACTGTAGTTCACACCAGCTGTACTGTCAAAGGTTAGCTGTTACAGGAATATACACAATGGAGATTCCTGACCCTGCTCATATATATATATATATAATATATATATAACATAGAAGGTGCAATAAATGTATATTGTGGTAATAAAATGTAAGTTTAATAAAAATGAAAAAACATTCATATTATCATGTTCATGGAGAAAGATGATGACACGCAAAGTCTCACAGTTGCAGTAACAGTGACATACATGAGATGTACATAGAACCGCTAGCTTGCAGAAGATGATGGTACAGAGATTTCCTCCGCTGGGTAACTATTCCACTGCATATCAGGAAGACCCTGAGCAGATGAAATGTGTTAGGCTTTGTTTGTAATTTAACCGTAGCTGATTATTAGTGAGGGCCACAGGCATTACTTTCCAGAAATGACATGATACTTTGTATGGAAGTAGAAAGGAGCCATGGTATAGTTCATCAAGAAAAATATAGTATGCCATTGAACAGGCTTATAACCAGGGGATGATTCAGCTAAGCACAAAAGGGCATGTACAAAATAACTTAAATAAATAATTAAGTAAATATTACAAAACAAAAAAAAGAGAAGAGCTTCCAAATTCATGTAAAATAACATTTAAAAAAGACAAATCCCCACCTAGCCTAGGTATATATTGTAGGAACGTTGAGAAATTGTCCCAAATATTTCTGATATTTGATTTATGGAGGGCTTTCCATCCACTGGAAAAAGGCTTCACTTAAATTTTTCTAAAATACACTGCTCATATTCAAGATTAGATATGGTGTTGTCATGGTTTCTCTACTGTTTTAAACAGAAACCCTTCCTCCAGTGTGTTGATCAGCTGTTATTAATGACCACCTCCTTTCAGCTACTGTTACTATGCTTACTCACCTTGTTGCTATGAGCTAGCCCCTTTTGCTGCTCAGTGCAGAGTATTTAAGCACCTCGTCTCAGTAGTGCCTTTGCCCTTGCATGGTTTCCAAGTGACTTTCCTGTGATTCCCGTGTTTGATCTTGCTTGGCTGACTACCCTTCTGGTCCCTGACTTCTGGCTTTGTTCCTGACTCTGCTGACCTCCATTCGTGATTCCGGCTCGACTGTCTACCAACTTTGGTTCCTAACCTCGTCTTGCCTCCTGGATTTTGCTTATGGAGTATTTTTTTTAAATGTTTTGAATCTTACTTTCTGTCTCTGTCTGGTTCCTGGTCCCTACCAGGCGTTAGGTGATTTGTCCAATAGTCCAAGCGACAAAACATATCTCTAGAAGAGAGATTATTTGGAGACTGAAGGATGATAAATAAAAAAAATTATGAGCTGACTGTTAGCTACTGAAATGTTTTTTTTTTAAAGAAAATGAGGATGGAGACCTAAAGCCAACAATAACATGGTGTGCATTTAAAAGTGTAATTCAATGTCATTTAATAAAAAAAATCTACGTGAACAGAGTCCCGAATCTGGCTGAACTTAGATTCACTGAATAGTCACAATAAACTGGTTCCATCATGATAACTAATAACCAAATAATTGAAATTTAAAGAGCAACTTTTAGTTAAATAAAAACTTGGAATATTTAAAAATGAAGTTCTACTATAATGGTAATAAAGCAGAATCTCTTTGAGAATGATCTCTGGTTATTTCTCCATCATTAGCCGTACTTTGGTAAGCTGACGGGGGTCTGGTAGTGTCTTTGCAGTGTATTTTTTGGTTATTATTACATGCTCTCCCTATAAAAGGCAGCCTATTCAGGAAGCACACTACTGACTTGATGATATTCATGAACCTTGTAAATCAGGAAGATACAATCAGTTACCACTACTCAGAACCATTCATCTGTGAATAATGCCAAATTACAGCTCTCAAACATTGTCCACAAATGACACCAGTGGGAACATTTCAGGGGGGAAAAAATCTCATAAGATTCACAGCTGCAGACTCTCCACAGTACAGCCAGTTCATTATATGATTTGCTATATTCTGCAAATTTATTATACACTACTTTATAACACATGCATTTTTAAAAAAAAAAACATATTTCTTTATAAAACAAAATATGAATATGGCGTATTCTTACATCTCACAAACATCTAGTTCTCTCAATCACAGAACGGTAATTTTCCAAGCTAAATGTAGACGTACTAATTACAACAGTGCCCTGGACATGGAGAAATGACACTATGCCAAACAAATTGCAAAACATGTCTTATGAGTTAATCTTGTGAGTGCAATTTCTTCCTCATTATTATTTATCATTTACCTTACATACTGCACTATGTTTTTTCAGATACGGTTCAATCTGCTGTAAAGTAAATATTTTGCCTATACATACAGTGCAAACTTTTTTACTAGCAGACTGTGGTGCTTATTCTGTTTGTTCTACAGATAAAAACTTCCTGCATGTAAAAGGAATTACTGTAAAAATAGATACACACATTCAACCAGCTGCTAAATGGTTATATTACATTACCACAATACTTACAGGTCTACTCAATATGACCCCATCTGGGTAGATCGGGATAATAAGCCAGAATTTTGGAGAAATCTGCAATTCGGCTACCCAATGTGGCCAATTTGTAAATGCTTCGGGGGCGAGTTGAACAGTGAAATTCAATGGATCAAAGGGACTGAACCCTCCCCCCAAAATCAGGGTAAATTGCCGAATTTCATGCAGTTCAATTTGCCACATGTTAGCTGGCGAATTGAACTGAAATGTCAATAGAAATATATATATTTTTAAACGATTTCATGTAAGAATACTCTTAAG
Source organism: Pelodytes ibericus (assembly GCA_036172795.1). Taxonomy (NCBI): domain Eukaryota; kingdom Metazoa; phylum Chordata; class Amphibia; order Anura; family Pelodytidae; genus Pelodytes; species Pelodytes ibericus. The sequence continues at coordinate 61,211,703 of CM069866.1, read as the reverse complement.
AATGAAAGTTTGATTCTCCAGATCTTGATGGCTACTAAGATCTGCATAGCCACTGGGGTTTATCACCAAATAGCATTTTGATATAAAATGGAAGCTGTGACCACAGTGCGGACCCTAGTTGCATGATCATCTCTAGGTTATGATTTGTGGAGGTCACCTCAACAAATATGTACCCGAAGGTTGAGCCCAGGGTACTATTTGCTGGGTGCTTTTGCACACAAGCACAACCAAGAGGTAACCAGCAATGGGTCATAAGCAATCTAGAGGAATCGAGGTCAGGACAGGCTTGAGTTTTTACGTGGTCAACAAATACATAGGTCGAGACAGATGGAGTTCGTGAGTGGTCTTGGAAAGCTGATGTGGACAGGCGGAGTTTGTGTGCGGACTAGGAAAGCCGAGGTTGAGACAGGCGGAGTTTATGTGCGGACTAGGAAAGTGGAGGTTGAGACAGGCGGAGTTTGTGTGCGGACTAGGAAAGCCGAGGTTGATGCATGGCCTAGGAAAGCCAAGGTCAAAAATGTTTAATCAGATAAAACTCTTTGCTCAGAGACTGGGCAATGTCTGGACCTGACAAGAGTGATTTAGTAATAACCCAAAAAGGGAAGAGAACGGGCATGAACAAAAAAAATTGCTGCTTTGCGCTGCTTCCATTTTATTGGAGCCCACCTAAAAAATGGCCACCATATGAACACTTGAGATCTTTGGGAAATTAAATACAAATCATAAAACACATTAAAATGAATTAATATTAAAAATATTATATTAATGATATATATATATATATAAGTAAATATATACAAAATATAATAAAAACATTACAAATCAATTCTTCATTTGCATGATAATATGGTAGTTTTAATACACCATAATATCTTATTTATTAATAAAATATACATGATTGTTCAGGCACCCTGTGTGGGCCACCCCCATAGCACCACTCATTCCCCCCCCCCCCCCCCCCTTCCTGCCTTTCACAGGCGGTAGTGAGGTATAGTTATCAAATAATACAGTTGTTTTGAAAAATGTGTATTCCTCAATATTTTTTCCCGCTATATTTCTTCTGCCCTCCTTTCATTATTGCCCCCATATTCTTTGCCATTGCACCACAGCACCTGACTGCACCCAAATAACTTGCCCCAGCACCCATTCCACTCACAGGACTTGCTCCAGCACCCAGGGCCTGCTAGCACCCACATTGCACCCACTGATCTCGCACATCACCCTGTAGCTTGAGGTGCAAACAAACTGATTTTCAATGGGAAATATGTAATATGCATATCAAGCCACAGATGATGTCATGAGCAGCAGACACATTTAAAACATTTCTTTTTTTTATTTTATGCATTTGCCCGCTTGTCTGCAATGTAAAGATAATTTTTCATTCTCTACTACTCTTTTGAATGCTTAATTAGGGCCTGGACCACCACTGCATCAGAGGGACTAACTCCCCAAACAACATTTAGTCTGATAGAGGCTTGCTTCTATCTGATTTCAAGGGTTTTAGAAAGTGGCTCCCTGGGAGATTCCTTTGGAAGTCTCAGTGAGACCTGCTTGGTGACATGCAGAAGATGTTGAGTTAGAAACACCTTGAAAACCTAGTCCTGCAGTCTGTAGTTGCTGCATGGAGTCCTTGCCCCCAAGACTTGACACATCCCAGGAGCCATGGTTCCTAAAATCTCTACTGCTGGCTTGTATCATTTTTTATTATTTTATGTCCTGCATTGTTTTGTTTGGCTCTTGAAATATTTGTCAAGCCTTGCCTATTTTTAAAGATCTGCCTGGATTCAAACCCTGACTCATGTGATTGCTGCTGCTATGCTCCTGTTCCAGTCCCCACCTGCTGGTTTTATTACCTCAGTAGTGGCTATCTCTGAATTTGGTTGTTGCAATGATGAGCCCTGGGACTATATAAACCCCATCCTCCTAGCAATCAGAGCTGGTACATTTTGTCTGTTGGCTTGTGCTCTCTCCAGTCCTTTGACCTTGGCTTGTTCCTGACGGTCCTGTTCTCTCCAGTCCATTGACCTTGGCTTGTTCCTGACGATCCTGTTCTCTCCAGTCCATTGACCTTGGCTTGTTCCTGACGGTCCTGTTCTCTCCAGTTCATTGACCTTGGCTTGTTCCTGACGATCCTGTTCTCTCCAGTCCATTGACCTTGGCTTGTTTCTGACGATCCTGTTCTCTCCATTCCTTTGGCGTGTTTTTGACTATTCTGCATCCTAGACCCTGCTTACTCCCTGCCTGGCTATGGCCCGTGGGAAATCTAGCAAGGCCTCTACATGTGGGCTATCAAAGCCAGGGGCTCCACCCCAGGTGGAGAGTGCTCACCCTGCGCAGGGCTTTGAATTACCCACTACCCCTGCACCGCGACTCCAGCCCATCTCGGCACAACCGTCCGTTACACTATTGTAGTAATAGGTGGACACTAGACACAGAACTCTGGGTTCACTCAAAGTGTCCAAGGGACAGATGCTGTATGTAGGCCTGACCACCATCTGGTGAGCTGTTGGAATGTTTCAAACCACAGACCATCTTTCATGAAATTCGCTCCATACGTTAAAGACAGCTTCTGTTTTGTGATTACATCCGTCTACTACAAGTTACAATTCAGTGGATGAAGTTTGATGTAGCGTGGACTACCAAGGCAATATGACATTCCCTGGCATCTAAACGGAACTGCAGGAGAGACCTACATTACAAAGTACAATGTACGGGAGTCTTGTAGCAGAAAGGATAAGAAAGGACCATGTGCCCCAAGTACAATGTACGGGAGTCTTGTAGCAGAAAGTATAAGAAAGGACCATGTGCCCCAATCCCTGTTACACAACCTACGTTTCTGTCGAGACAAGTACAGGTGTCACAATTCCAAAACATGCTGACCAGCATATCTGAAGAGCATGCCAGCTCACTACACTGGCACTGATAATGGAAGAAGATCATTGGTAGAAATTCCTTATTTGCTCTTTGTATTCAATTCATTTATAAGTTACATCTATAACCTCTTCTTTTCATGTTGTACATTCCACACTACCTTTAAATAGCTTTATAATAAGCAAAGAGGGAACAAAAAACACTCATCCCTTGCACATTGTCTTGGATTCATGTTTGTGCCAATGAGAAAACGGGTATAGACCTGCGCCAGTGAGGTAGAGCAAGAAAGGTGAAGTAAAGAAAAGGAAAAGAGCAGTTACCCAACACCTAGAGGGCCGTTCCACATGAAAGGATCGTGCAGAAAGAAAGTAGGACCAAATACCGTAACACAATGCAAAATAATTTAATAATACATATAGAATATACACTTAAAATAAACCTTCATCAAAACAACTGGTAGATTAAAAGATACTCAATCGACACCAATGTGTGACTGCTGATTGAAGAACACTTAGGTGATTCATTCTCTTGGCCCCATTTCTTGCGGAGAGGGGGGGGGGGTCAGGTGTAACAGGGCAGTAAGCGGTTTGGGTGTCTTCCAGACCCAGTTTTAATAGGAAAGGGCCAGGGCTACTTGCTCTAGCCCCCATGTGTTCTTCAGGTGCCCCCACAGGGCCTAATTGATTTTTTCTTTAATAAAAAAAATACATTTGGGTCTATATCATCCATAAAAGTCTATTTCAACCCTGGTATGCCATTGCATGGATTGATATCTGCCATAATTAAATTATACCACCAAAATAACCTCTAAAGACACTTTCTACTCCCTGTAAAGTATATAGCGTTCTACATTAGTTACTATTATTTAATTGTATGTCCCATCTATATCAATTACTGCTTCTCATTGTGTTTTAGAAATCAGGCCTCTTCACACCATCTGCCGGTTACCATAGTTTATATATTACATACACATACACATATAAATATTGTATTATATAATTTCTCCACAGCTGTGTGCAATCTGTAGGCGCTTCATACATTATAATATCCTCGATACACTTACTTTCTAAGAAGAATTAAATATTTAACAAGATACAACTTCACAATCTTCCTGGGTCAAGAGCATTCTCTTACCCCAGAGGGAAACCAGTTAGTAATTCTAATTGCTACAAGAAACCTCCAGGCAAAAAAAGTGCTTGATTGGGTGACAAAGTAGAAGTGGAAAACAACTGGATCAGTGAAGACTCTGGGGTCTGTTCTCTATAAGACGAACGTTTCATCCCCCCAATTCAGCTATACATAGTACTTTCATAGACAATCTGAAACAGAAGTAAGGATTGGAATACGAACCGTAGCAGAGACAAAAGGGGACTTTAACAAGGAATTTCAGGATCGAAAAATAATTTTACTAGGAACTGCAGTATATATATATACATATATATATATACAAAGAGCTTGAGCAGGCACTGTAGAAAAACAAAGGTAGGGATAGAGTATGTAAAACAAGGAATGAGGCTTTGGGGTAAGGGTGAGACCTGAGCAGGGCACAGCAAAGGCAACTAAGCAGTAAAACCGTAGAGGGGGTAGCTGAGCAGGAAACCCATAGAGAGGGTAACTGAACAGGAAAACCCTAGAGAGGGTAACTAAGCAGGAAAACCCTAGAGAACGTAGCTGAGCACGAAACCCATAGAGAGGGTAACTGAGCAGGAAAACCCTAGAAAGGGCAAATTAACAGGAGTGGACCCTTAAAGAGGGCAGCTTAGCTGTAGTATTTATTCTGCATCAGAATAGTCTCAGGAGATACTGAAAAACTTTCCCTGGCTGGTTGAGTCCTCCAGTTTTGGTTTCCCAGTTCCGGGACAAGGGAGAAATTCAGAGCAGCTAAAAGCAGTGGGTCAGCAGGAGAATTTCAATTCAGCTTTAGCAGAGGATCCAGAACAGATGAAGCATCTCTTCTATCAAAGTCAGGCATCCAACTTCAATGCAAAAGCCCTGTTTGCAATAAACTGCAGGTATTTAACAGGCTGGGTTGAACCAACTAACAAACCCACCTGACACCAACAGAGGGGAAGAAATAAAAGCAAAACAAAAAGGTAGGGTGGTCTCTAGAAGAGGAAGTAGGAATATGAGCACAAAAATAAGACTTTTAAATGCATGTGTCAGGAGCTCAGGGTAGACAAAGTGCCAGAGCAACACCCTCAGATTATATATCTTTAGCCCATTTGATGTGGATTATTCCCCTGCAGGGAAGAGCTATAATAAGACATTATTTATTGACTTACAGAGATTGCTGGTGGATGATATTAAGGAAGTGAGATTGGATCCACTGTTGCAGAACCACTGTCACAGTTAAAGATGGCTCCTGGATATTGTATTCAAAGTTTGTGGCTGTTTCAACATCAGCCTCTAGTGGCCACCATTCTAGTGTTTCCATTCTCCTCCTGTTTTGTCAGCTGCCTATTGAACCTGAGCCCAACCATATACCTGCAGCTAATCGCAAACAGTGGTTTTGCATCGCTTTTGTTACAGCCTGTATTGGGCCTCTCTTGCTATTTCTTGCCTGTCCTCCTCCAAGCCTGTTTGCTGCCCGCCCTGACCTGTTTGCCTGCCTTGTGACTTTGTCTAGTGATATTGCTCTGTTGTACCTTGTTCTGATCTGTGTATGACCCAGCCTGCTGACTAATCTATTTTTATATATTTATTTGTATGTATTTATCCTGCTTCAGTGTGCGGTCTGTCAGTGTATTAAAGTCCTGGGTGGATATAATACCATTCAGGTGAAAAAGCACTGTTCTGTTTCCTATCCTGTTGTAGCAGATACCAGCCAGTCTTAGTTACCAGTCCTGACTCAGTCCGGTGTCTGCTTCCAGTCCAGTGCTCTGCTCAGAGGGCTGAAAGTCCTGTCTCAGTTACCAGTCCTGTCCGTGGGGTGCAGACAGACCCCGCATCGTTTCCCTGCAACAAGTCTCCTCCCTGGTCTGCTATCCCAGGTTGTAACAGTCAATCCAACAAGAGTCCTCCAAGTAGCGGGCTAACTATACTCACGATCAAGCAGTAGTGGGCAATGCCGGCTGGAAGCTTTAGAATATGTCTTCCGCTAATACAACATCTGAATATGCGGGATCTCACTTTTCGGGACAGAGGTGGAGCTCGGCGGGAGTGGTATTCCATAGTAAAAGTGGAAGTATCTTGACTTCTCAAGATACCCTTCCGCCATCTGCTCCCTTCAGCATGCTGAATAATTTTATTAGGAGGCGCTATGACACAAACCTGAGCCCAAGATGTTCCCCATATCCTTTATTCTTAGCTGCAGGAGCCAAACTACAGGCCACGGTGCATAGCAGTGCCGGTACCTCCATCCCAGATTCAGTTCATACCTATAGCTTACTTGCCAACAACGGCCATGTTTCCAGCTTGACATGTATGTTCCACATGCTTCAGAAAGCATATGTATGATGCATATATATATATATATATATATATACACACACACACCGGCAGAATGCAATGAATTAATCACCCCGCTTGGCCAGTATGCTATAGGTGACTAGGGGGAGCTGTATCACTGTCCCACTCTTAGCCATGCAGTCCCAGTTTGGGTTCCTGAACTGCTGATCTGATTTGCTCCTCTGGTATCAGCTTCCCCTTCCATGAATGAAAAAAACTCAAGACTAATTAACCAGCATGCAGCGTCTGTGCAGTAGGTTAATCAGCGGCTGGCGCACTGTTGGTCAGTACAACTTGCTAGACTTGACGGCATATGGCGTGTCTGCTCAACTGAGCATGCTCCGCTGGCTGTCACTCTTCATTGCTTGTCTGAGGTCTTATTCTCCCAAGGCGTCTACAGAAGCAGATTTGTAATTAGCTAAACAGGTCACCATGCCTGGCTGACATAATGCAAGGCCGCAGTGGTGTAAGAGGTCACAGGAGACATGAGTAGCATGCCAGTGGTGCCACAGATAGCGCCATTTTGCATTAAAGGAACAGTAAACCTTCAAAGTCTTTTAAAAGCCACAGGAAATGAAATAAAGTTTTGACCGATGGATTGCTTTATACTTGGCTATATATCTGCCATTTCTCACAAAAATGCCACATATTCCCTGTTTCATTCGTATCCATAACATAGGCACCCCAGACTGTTTAATGCTGCTAGGCTTGGATGGGTGCCCCAAATGGTTATGTGCTGATATCTGCCCAACAATTAAAAATTTTCATTAACATGAAATATTTTATACTCAGGACTTTTAATGAATATTAATTCCTCTTGCTAAAACTTCCTTTTCCCCAGCTTATTTCATTTTCGTGATACAATCTGTGCCTTAATACTGAAACTGTCTGGAGTGTAAGTTCAAAAAAGCTTCACTTTAGCAGCAGTGCTTATTCATGTTTGTAAGTAACCCACTCCAAACAAAAATAAAAAAAATCCCACTATTTTATTACTTGCCCCCTAAGCAGCCTTCCCTCTCAATCGCATTTTCAGAGTTACTGTGTGATGAACATGAATAGCTTTTACCTTAACTCCGCCCACTGCCTGCATCCAAGCATACAGCTGTATGATCAGCCATCTTCTAGCCATGAAGCTAGTTCCTATTTGATCTTTATTAATTACTTGGTTCCTCCTAGACACATGCATTCTACAGAGGACCACATAAAAGGTATGTGTCCAGAAAATAAAATGGCTGATCTGGAAAAAAATAACTATACAGCTGCAGCAAATAGTGAAGATATAAATCAAAAGTATTCAGAATATATGTCATATTTTATCTTTCCACAGAACTTTTGTCCTTTACATCAAATACAGTCAGGTTGGCTTTAATATTCAATACTTGTGTCCAGTGAATATATATTTGCATGTGTACATTGTTTTGTTGATTCGTCCACAGCTAATCAGTTCTCTCAAGGCTACATATATCCTCATTGATTGTTTTGTATGGTATAGCTCCTCAAGGGATGCTGACATTTAGTTTTCCAAGAATGCACGGCAGTCAGTGTTGGTTTGTTAATTCTTGGAAATGACCCCCGTGTAGAAAGTACTTTTCAATAAAAGTAGAAGGAGCATGACTTGGTTTGGATCAGTAATACGGGTAAATAAATAGAATTCCACACATTTGAAAACAAATCTTTCTTATATAATTAGCAAACAAACAGTGTATCATCTTCAGGTGCGAGTATTTATTGTATGATGATGATAGCAGAGTGAAGAAGTCATTCATTATGGCATGGTACAAACCACCTGACGCGTTTCGTCTGGAAGATTAAGTACTATATTGGAATAAAGAGATATTGCACGAACAGTGAGTTGTGAAGAATTCTTTTAAGCTAACGGTGAGCAGCTGCTTTTCCATTTCACATATTGTCTTGCCTGTGTGGCGTTATAGTGTAGTGGAACTCTGAGACTGTACTGGACATTCTGGTGCGCAGTTCTCTGGTGCTGCCCGGCACTTCCGCCAGGACTTCTACAATGGTTGGGAGGTCACATGACCTTTCCGGGGATCCGTCATAGAAGCCCTAGTGGAAGTATCAGGCAGCATTGGAGGATATCCATCGGCAAGTATGTGGTGGGGACAACATTGCCTAAGTCGGGAGGGGGGCAGCATTGGCTAAGTCTCGGGGAGGTGCTGGGGTCACCATCGTTTAAGTCTGGGGGGTGGGGTGGGGGGCAGCATTGACTATATCTGAGGGGGCAGAATTGGCTAGGTCTGGGGGGCAGATGGGTGTGGGGGATGCTTTGGCTAAGTCTGGGGAGCAGATGGCTGCATTGCCTAAGTCGGGGGAGGGGGGGGGGGTGGTGGCAGATGGCTATATAAGTCAGGCGCCTATAATTTAATTGCACTTGGGGATCTTACCATGGACCCGGTAAAGAGGTCATAGAATTACTTTTTTTTGAGAAACACACAACCAATCGAATCCTTCAAGCAACAGTGACTATATAAGTATTCCACTCATTTGATTTTTTTTTCTTTATATATATTTTTTTCTCTATATATTTTTTATTTTTCGGTTATACATTGTTTATTTGCACGTATCTTTGCACTAAAGTCTTATAGACCTGTATCACAAAATTGTTTATAATTGTTTGATTAACCCTTGCGCTCCTTTGTTTCTCCTTTAAAAAAGGTCATAGAATACTTACATACATGAGAAGACTAAAAAAGTTATTTTCTATGGGAGAAGATAGAACAAAAAAGAACAACCTTATAAATAAACACAGGGCCGATGTACATGGGGCCAGACTGGAAAACCAGCATTGGGAACATTTGTATACCAGCCCGATATCATCCCATCACTATACCAGATATACCCCGCAAAATAACACCATTAGTTTACTGCTTATAGATTTTTAAAGCACATTTGAGAAATACACTGTTTATAGGTAAGAGGCATATGAAAGGGGTATGTAAACATTCTGGTACAAAGCGATAAAAGTGGAGCATTAAGCCCCAAAGCAGGCAGATTACCAGGTAATTTGCCAGTGACCCATTAGACCATCCTGGCACTGGATGTACAGTATGTCCCCAAACATATGGAAAACATTTCATCTTCCCTCTATCTGTCTTCCTATCTTTCTCTGACAAAGTATCTCTTTTTTTCACTCTCTCTCTCTCCTTATCTTTTTCCATCTTTCCCTTTTTTTTCTCTCTATCTTTTGCCCCTATGGCTGTATCTAAAGATGTTGCACAAAGATAATTTCCCATCGCAGGTATAAGGTAGGAACGGACATGAATGATGTATTGTGTAAAGCCGGCTTAATAATCTATCTTCAATTTATTTTTCAGAGTGCGTATGAAAACAAAAAAACAAAACAAATATATATAAAGATGTATAACAAAACAATAAAACCATAGAGTTCTACATAGGGTATGGTGTTTTTCTAAGCGGATACAAAGCCATTTAATTCTACAATGAATGTTATTGTGAAAGTGCAATGGTAAATTGTAAAATGAGACATACCATCTTGATTAGGAAAGGGTACTGTGATTTCATAAATGTCCCCTCCGTTTTCCTTCCTTGTCCTGCGCAGTTGAGTTGAGACGGAATACAGGACATTAAAGCATTGTTAGAAAAATACTTCTTGAACAAAGATAGCAATTTGAAAAGAATAGAAATGTAATACCTCTTTTTGATTCATATATATATATATGACCTTGCTATCACGCTTACAAACTAGTCCTTTACAAAATGTTGTAAAACGTTAAAAAAAAATCCCAAATGTTTCTTTGGAGTCACTCTGAAAAAAAGATTACTGTAATTGTATTTTTTTTGTTGCAAAAAGATAATATTGCATCAGTTGATCATGCCATAATTTTGAGCTGTTTTGATAGCTGTACAAAGGGTCTAACAAACAAAACAAACACTTTACTGAAAATACATAAAAAAAAAAATAAGGCGATAAATAATAAACTGTATATCGGTGGATCCAATCATTCTGATAGCAGCTGCCTATGGACGCTTTGTCATTACATGTTATGGAAGGAGTGTTTTGAGATCAGTTTAAACATATTACCGTATTTGCTTGAATATAAGACGACCCTGATTATAAGACGACCCCCAAAACTTTGGATATTCCTTTAGGAAAAAAACTAAAAGCCTGAATATAAGACTACCCTATAGGAAAAAAGTTTATCTTTATATATTTATATATTCACATGTAAATTTCTGTTTAATATTTAATAAAAATATTCTTGTTTTTATTTCTTTTTATGTGCCAATACTGCCTCTCTCTCCCCCTCCCCCAGCTTTGTCTGTCTCTCTCAAATTCCTTGGTAATGCCAAACAAAGTCCTTGGTAATGCTAGTCAGATGGCCCATTAATAATGCCAGACACAGGAGCCCCATATATTATGCCACACGCAGGAGCCCCATAAATATGCCACGCACATGGGGCCCCTATTAATTATGCCACACTCAGGACCTTCATTAATTATGGCCCTGTGAGGTTATGGCATTTATTGCAGAAGGTATAGATTTTTTCACATGACTAAATACAAATATCACATCTCATATACAGTATATAGGAGAAGTGACTCCATCTCATGCTCCACCAACCCATGCAATCTAATTACAACATCTTATACAATACAATACCTGCCCACATCTATATATTCCTACTTCTCATGCATTTGTCTTGTTACTGCTAAAATGGGAACCATATTCTTCCCCCTCTTTACAAAATATTATATTTTTGTTATTGTAACATAGGCTAAACTGTTTTCCTAAAAAGGCACCAATTCCTTTTTAAAATACAACTACTGTATTTGATAGTAGAACCTCATAAGGCAGAAGGTTCTATAACTTTTTATGGTCTTTCCCCTGCTGGAGGCGAAATTTGTTTTTAAGTCTTAAGGGTCTATTCAATATACACTGATTTTTGCTGGATTGGATTCCGGTTGGGCACTGTAGCTGAATTTCACAAATCGCTGAAAAGCAGCCACCAGTATCCCTGAATTGGTGTCCGAAACGGCCATTCGAAAACCGAAGCATCAGAGGTCATACCATAGACAGGTGAAGAGGTTGCAAGGCCAACTGAGCTGTCTAACCTGATGAAGTCCAAGGAGTAGCTAAGCGTGTGTGTCCTGTGCAGACCATGGGGCCTCATCATCAGATGTGCACAGCGCCAGAAGCTATGAGAATAGTGATAGAACATATGATATCAGTGGTTGTTTTATACTTAAATGTCTGTGTCTGTGTCAACCGCCCCCTCAACTCTTGTGACTGTCTCCAGCAGGTCAGACGGCCCATTGCCAGCAGCTCTGGCAGCAGTGGCTGCCTTGGATAGCTTCCTCTTCACCTGTCGCTTGATGTCAGAATACCTGAAATATAACAGTGAAACATTGTTATTGGTACACTATCATTAACCATCATGTTATCCAATTTACACATACACCGATGTCCATCTCTACATGTATGTATGCACATATTGATGTATGTATACATGTTTAGACACACCTATGTACACGTGTTATTACCACTGACCTGGTTTTCTGATCATGTGGCACACGTCAGAACCTTTTTCTATATGTATATACAGGCATACCCCTCTATACGCACCTTCAGTTTGCGGACACTTGCGAGTATGGACATTGTTACAGTGCTACCATGCCCGTATTTCGGACACTTGCGACGCATGACGCCAGCGCACAGACACAGCAGGAGGCGTGTGTTTATACGGTCTCTATGCTGCTGGCCAGGTGGGACACATGTCCTCCCTTGGGACTTTTTCCTAGTGTAAAAAAAAAAAGAAATCCAAATATTCTAGATTTTCTTCTAAACAAACTCAAATCTCATCTACGTTAACGCTTGATTAAGGACAGAGCATTGTGTTTACAGAGATATCTTCAGCAAGTACTTCTACTCCAAAACGCTACATATAAAAGTTACAATACAGCTCACAGAGAGAACAGAATTACAATAAAGAGTCTGATTAGATTTCCCTGAACTACACAATATTTCTGTCAGAAATATTTTGAATAAGCACATCCTGGACAAAATGAAATCCTCGAAATCTTCTTCTGTCTGCAGCATTCAATCTCGGTGGAAGCGTGCAAGCACTCAGAGTATGCTCTGGATTCAGCTTTATGAGAATTCACAGTGACAGGAATAGTATTCTTACTTCAACCTGCCCATAGATTTTTCTTTCTAATAATCGAGTTATACTGTAAACGTCTTATGCTGTCTTTGTACCTATAGGCTCCTTCTATTATGAATTGGATGTACTGTGCATGTAGGGTCACTGTATCAGGTTAGACGTTCTCACTCTCCTGGGTGTTTAACTAGGAAAGGTACATTTAGATAGTCTCTGATTATCAAGTACATCCTGGGGATGTTACTATTACCCAACTTAATCTACCTTAGAAGGATGAAGAGCTAATTCTACAGTGAGATATTTCACTGGCTATTACATAAATACATTTATAATAATAAGTATAATGCAGTAAACAGTTATAAGGTCTATGCAGTAAACTGACACTGAGCATCTGTCAGGCTCACGGACCTGCTCTGGCACTGTGTAGGGGTCCCCTACCTGGTGCATCCACCTCCAAACTCAGGGATTTCCATCGCGGGGCCATGGGGTTGCGGTGTAGGCTGCATCCCCGGCCTCCAGCTGTTCACACATAGAGCATAGAGGGTCGGGGGCACGGCTTGGTGGCTGATGGCACAGCCTCATTGGTGGGCTCCTAGGGGAAGGAGGGTGGAGGCAGAGACACAAAGGCTCACTCCATGAAGGACAAACCAGAAGAGAGAGGCAATCTAAATGGTAGGTTAAATAACCCCTGAACACCCTTGCTTATTTTACAGCTTAGGTGCCTTCCCTTTAAAGTCTGCTATTCACCTGTGTGTGCCTTTCTACAGTTCCTGTTGCTTTGCACCTGGTATTTGGATATCCTGACTTTGACTCTTGGCTTTCCCTTTTGGACTTTATATGCCTCCTATCCTGACTCTGGCCTTTTTTTGTCCAACTTTTGAAACCTCAGCTTCCCACCTTTACCCTCTGCACTGTCTCTGTCCTGGTCTCTGCTTACTCCCCTGGATAGGTTCCAGTATTTATTGCTCCCTGTGCCTTTGGTGCCTCTCTGTGCACCAACAGGAGTATACTCCCTAGCCCTGTCCTGATAGCTTCATAAAAACACTGCTACACAAAGGTGCCTAAACTCAACAGCCTAGAGTGTTTCTATGAGGTATTAACATCCTCATACAGGGACACAGTGGTGTATCTTGGTTTTTTGATGCCCTAGGCAGACAGAATTCGGGCACCCACGTTGCACACCTACGACATGCCCCATCACCCCATTACATTCCCCATCACCCACATTGCACACTCATTAAATGCCCAATCACCCCATTACATGCCCCATCACCCACATTGCACACACACATTAAATGCCCAATCACCCCATTACATTCCCCATCACACACATTGCACACACATTAAATGCCCATCACCCCCATTACATGCCACCATCACCCTCATTACAAAACCCCACCAAGTCCATTACATGCCCCCATCACCCCGATTGGAATGGGAAGGAGCTAAAGCTTGTTGAACGGTGGGGGAGAGAGAGAAAATGTTTGAAGCACCAGAAGTGTACTTTAACACCCTCTGGCAAAGTGCCGCCCTCTGGCAAAATGCCGCCCTAGGCAAGTGCCTTGTTTGCCTCGTGGAAGATACACTGCTGCAGGGACACGGAAGCAATGAAGCTCCTAAGTAAAACAAATAGTAAAAAATGGTAAAAATATTACATGTTTAATTAAGTGCACAGAGATATTCTGGAAAGCTTAAATAACACATCAAAGGAATTTGCGCTTAACCACTTGTAAATTATTATAAGGTTTTTTTATATCATCCTACTTGCTTTAAGTGAGCTCTTCAGATTCAGCCTCGCTGTAGATTATATGCCCTAATTAAGATATCCCGAATGTCATAAAAATATCTATTGTTAAGTTGTTTTCTGTAAAGTGAGTATATCAGTCTTAGTAATGAATCCAAGAAAAGATGCTAAATAGCAGCTAATGAGGATGGTAAGCATTATGCCTTTAATGAATAATCAAAGCTATTTAAATAATGTTCCAAGTTTTATATTCTTTGCATATTGGCTGCAGGATTGTTTAATTCAGTGTTTCACACTGAACATGCATTGTCAACCCGTGTTTATTTAATTAATGCACCCTATGATCTTCTGGATATTCTAAAATTAGAAGAGGACCTTGTGTATGGGGAAGGAAGAAAAGCCTGGAATTTATATAACAAACATGCTTTTCAGGAGCAAGATTCCAAGGAGACCTTTCTGAATATAAAATCAGTTGACTTGTAATTACACACCTTACAACCTTTCAACCATCGATGGAAAGGTAACGTGCTTGATCCATTAATTAAGTTTCCAATGGCAATTTATCAGACTACAAACAGGGAGACTAATAACACATTATGGTTATATGTTGTTTTTTTCCTGCTTGTCAAACACCCGCGTTATACTAAATACCACTTTTATAACTAAATATAGCGTTACCGCTAGGCACACCTTCCATACTCTGTGGGAATAAAACAGTGGATGTGGTACGTGAAGATGAGAAGTCAGTAATGATAGTGGAGATGATGGTGTATAGTTATTCAAGATAGAGATTACAATACATTACCAATTATTTATATAGCATCAACATTGTGTGTAGCGCTAGGTACAGAGCATAGAAGGGAAGTACATCCTAAGTTAGACAAGCTAGAACAGACTGGTACATGAGGTAGAGAGCCCTGCTCGCAAGCTTACAATCTAGAGTGTATCTTGGTTTTCTGCTGCCAGAGGCAGACTAAATTTGGACACCCCCACATTGCAGAACCAGGACATACCCCAGCAACCCCAGGTTGCACACCGAGGACATGCCCCATCACGCACACTGCATACCCAGGACATACTCTATCACCCACGTTGCACACCCAGGATATGCACCATCACCCACATTGCACACTCAGGACATGCACCATCACCCATGTTGCACACCCAGGACATGCCTCATCACCCACGTTGCACACCCAGGACATGGCCCATCACCTACATTGCACACCTAGGACATGCCTCATCACCCACGTTGCACACCCAGGACATGCCCCATCACCTACGTTGCACACCTAGGACATGCCCCATCACCCTCACTACACACCCAAGACATGCCCCATCCCCCACACTGCACACTCATTACATGTCCAATCACCCCATTACATGCCCCATCACCCACATTGCACACACATAAAATGCCCCTTCTCCCCAGGACTTACCCCGGTCAGTTAGTTCCCTGGTATCTAGTGGCAGGCAGCATGGGTCCGCTTCTGTCGATTGATTTGCTGGGGAGGTAAAATGTAAGGACATATATGTAAATTAGATCAAAGGCCATCATTGCTGAACCTTTTACATATCCCTTCCCAGAATCCCTTGCAACACGATTTACTGGTTAGTGATGTGGGAAATGTTCAGGAATGCTGTACTGTAACATAATAAAACAAATTTAAAATCCTATTATTTTTATTTAATATAATATTTCTACTTATTGTTTATATTACAATGGCAGTTGTAGTGCATTCTGGTTATACACAGGATTGATGATAAACACTATAGGAAATGCTATGGAGCAAGTGTAGATCATATAATAAGGCATCGTTACAATCTACTCTTTTGAAGACATATTTGTTGAAGGGGAAAAAAAAATAATTGGAGAGTTTACATTTTCTGATTTGAATGCTTTATTTTTACTGCACACTAAGTATACGGCTTTCAAAACTAGACACATCATAAATGTCTGAGAAATGAAGCTGCATTGGCTGCTGTGCAAAATACAGATAAATGACAATTCTCTTGCTCTTTGTGATGCCGGGCACATACTTTATCTTTCCCCTGCAATTTTATTTGTTCCAGAACAAATAGCCTGCATGATAAAGAATAATTAAATATACAGCATTTATCTTGAAACATTATTACAGTTCATTGTGTTGAAAACTACCACTAGAAGGCAGCATTTGCTAAAAACTATATATATATATATATAAAAAAGTGCTACTGAAAATATATTTAACATGTAAAGAAGATTAACTGTTAAAATGCAGACGCATACGAAAAAATATGGTCTGCCTGGAATGTAATATCAAATACAGAGATTAAAACTTGTACTATACCATAGACTCAGTGAGTTGTTTGTAACACCTAGATGTATATGGAACCTCATCTTGACCACTACTGTGGGATCCCCCGGCCTGACTCCCCTCTAAGGTACATGGCGATACCTCCTCTTCCCTTAGTCCAGAAGTATGTATGTGGAGTTGTGAATGTGGATTGTTGGGTATGAAAGAACAGTATGTTGCGACTTGCTTTGTATATTAAAGGAACATTGCATTTTTAAGCAAGGATGGGGGGGGGGGGGTGACTAAGGGAGCTGTAAATATATATTTTTTTCTATTTTCTCCGCCTCTTTTTACTCTTCTCCTCCCCTTATTTTTGTAGTTTACTTTTTCTTTTCTCTTAATTTTTCTTCCCTCTCCCTTGGCGCTCCAAACACCCGATACTAATAACTGGATTTATTAAAAATGTCCTCGCTTATCTCTCAGCCTTGGTGAAACTTATGGAATATAATTTGTATTCTAGACGGAATTGTATAGAAGTTTTGTGTATTGGATTGTAATTTTGTGAGGTATGAATATGTTCTTTTTATAAAAATAACTAATTAAGATTAATATATATATATAAATGTATATATAATATATATAAAATAAAATTTTTAAAAATGCAGACGCATAATAGAGTTTAAATGGAAGAAAGGCTCCAAACGTTAAAAGAAAGATAAATCACATTTTAATCTCAATACATATTGTTTTTGGCTTTAAAATATATAATGGTTTCTAGTATGCGAAAGGAAATTAAAAGGAACAGTTATTCTGTATTCTTTATTTGAGATCACAAGCCTGGAACACTATGTCAAAGTGAAAGAGTGACGAATATCTATTTCTGTTATTCCACAAGGATTTTAGAACCTCATACAAAACAGGTCTGGAGATTGGAGAAGTATTTCCAATTAGTAGATTTTCTTTTTCTGAAGGTATCATGGGTTCTTTTTTTTTTTTGTGGCTTTGGGCTGTCATGATAAGAAAAAAAAACAAGATATTACACCACAGATATTAAAGGAGACAGGGGACCGGATATAGAAGTAATTTGATTTGAGATCAAACCAAACATTTTTTTTTTTTTCCCCCCAATCACCTTTGAAATCCCACTGGCTGTTTTGAAAATTCAATTTTAATCATAGTGGGGTGTGCGAGAGATCAGCTGCGTAAGGGAGGGGACAATGGAAATGCTTTGCAGGAGATCAAATTGTCCCAATTTGTGTGGTGCTTTAAGTGCACCCTTTATGATAACAGTTATTTGTAGACAAACTAGACCTTTCGTTGTTTTACACGCTCCCCTTCCATTACCCCTACTGAGCTTAGCAAAATTGGTTTATTGCACTGCAAAGATAAATACAAAGACTAAAATTGAGATCCCCCTCTTTATCCCTTTATATTAAAGAGACAGTACCACTTACATTGTCAGCATAAATATTTTTAGTTTTGCATACGGCTGCTTCAATCCTATGAACAAGCCTATGAATAAGCGTGTTATCACGCGAAACGCGTCAGGCAGATCGCTCTCACTGGGTCCTCTGTCTTAAGTGTCTATGTGTATGTTATATTTAATTCATTTTTCTATTTTTCAACATATCTACTTGGAGTGCATGCGTTTTTATCTTTGTTTTCTGCTTCAATCTGTATTTTACTGACAGGCTGGTAAAAAATTGGCTTGAAGCCAATGTTAAGTCTATGGCATGGCCAGTATCTTTTTTTTTATTTGCCAGTGCCCCCAAACAGCTTGTAGCTTTGCCCCCAAACAGCTCACATGTTCCCCCAAACAGCTTTTTAGTGCCATGTTTGCCCTCAAACAGCTTGTTTGTGCCAGCTTTGCCCTTGATGACCAGTACCAGCTTGGTCCCCAAACAGCGTCTTCATCTTTGTCCCCAGTTTTTCAGTGCAAAAGGTACCCACAAATACCTTGTCAAACAGCTTATTGGTGCCATCTCTGCCCCGAAGACAGCTTGCCACTGTCAGCTTTGCTCCCAAACAACTTGTCAGTCCCATCTTTACCCCAAACAGCTAGTGTTTGGGGGTAAACAGCATCCAGGCTGTTTCCCTTTGCATGCATAATGTTTTATGGATATTCATGTACATTGCAACAGATGCTGTGCTGGGGTACACTATAATGAAGAGCAAGAGGTGGGATGTTGACAAATGAGGGTTAAGGGGAATATGAGTTTAGTCAGGCCTAGAACAGAGCAAAATCTATTGAAATTCTAAGTGTAAATAAAGCACAACTAATGCTATGACGGAAATACATTATATATCTCCCTGCTCACGAATGAATATCTTTGTTTGGTAATGTGAAGATCATCGTCCTTTGCACAAATCTTCCCTGAGTGAGCTGAGCATAAGGTAATAAAAAAGCTCAGATCAATGAAGTTCCAACCCACTGCTTCTCTGTAATAACCAACGGGACAGTCATTCTGCTGCTCTGGACTTCATAGCTGGTATAGCTGTATGGATTACCCTGCACAAAAATAGACACTTACAATACAGTACATGTTTTTATTCAGATTTACATTACATTCTTTAAGATAATAAACAAAGTAAAAAATTAAAGAGACAGTTCCACCTGCCTTATATCGTGTATGTTGTACATGATTTAACCCCTTAGTGGCATGACCTTTTGACTTTGTCTTTCCCTCTGTGACAATATCTGTTTTGACATTTCTGGGGTGTTTGTGTTTAGCTGTCATTTTCTTCTCTCTCACATACCTTACCCACACAAATTATATATTGTTTTTATCGCCTTAAGTAGGGCTTGCGTTAGATACCATTATGGTCATCATATCTTATATTTTACTACAGAAAAATCATAAAATATGATGAAACAATGTTAAAAAAACACTTTTTCTAAATTTGAGCGTAAACATAATTTAAAGAAATACAATCGGTAAAAAAGACTCCATCTAAATAGTTTGAAAATGTTGTCCCAAGTTTAGAAATATGCTTGTTTCAATGTTTTCTGTTGCTTTTTTTTTTTTGCTTTTTGAGTTACAGGGAAACCAATAATAGTGTGTGTGGGGGGTTCGTTTTCAAAACCTAAAAGAGACCCTTTGACCCAACCCAAACCCTAAATTTAACCCTTACCCTAAATGTAACCCTTACCCTAAATTTAACTCTAAATTTAACCCAAACTCTAACCCTTATTCTAACCCTTAATGTATTCTAATTTCTATTTAATTGTAACCCTAATTTCACTGTATCCCTAACCCTTATTCTAATCCTAACCCTAGACGTTAAGCTAATACAACCTTTCTTTTTTTTTCACTGCAATGTTGCTGACTGCCTCTAGGGGCAGTGTAGTAACAGCATCAGAGCGACGGAAGTGACATTTTTTTCACTTCCGACGCTCTTCCCACAAGAAGGCAACAGCCATATTAGAGGAGCAAGTTGCTCTTCAATATGGCACATCGCGTGTTCCCTAGGCACCGAATTTTGGTGATGCTTAATACCTCGAACATGTTGTGTTCTGCCACATGTCAGCCTGGATATCTCTGTTTGACCTCAAAATCAAACGTGAATTACTTCCAAACGATGCTCAATGGCGAAAGGAGACTTGAAGGAAACATCTGGTCATCCAGTTAAATATTTGCCATGTTATTACTATCTAATCAAACCAGAACAAATGTATCAATGCAAGTTGCAGGTAGGGTTGCCACCTGGCCGGTATTTTACCGGTAGGCCGGTAAAAAATTGGCATCAGGCCAATGTTAAGTCTATGGAGACAGTACCAAGGCCGGTATTTTTTGGAAGAAAAGGTGGCAACCCTAGTTGCTGGCAGTTTTTAAAGTATTATATAGTAGTGCACAGGTAATTTCAGAGTCATGTTAGTGCTCAGTGAAACAGTCTGCCTGTCTCCAAATGATGATGTCACCATCCCGTAATCCATTTGGCATATGATGTGCATGTCCCTTCTGGTGGACTTCTTGCAGCAGGTGAAAGCTATAGTTGTTTCTCAAGTGCTGACATGTTTTGAGGACTCTGGAGAAAAATGGCAACTATTATAATGTTTCCCAAAATGATGTCTGTGTTTGTAATGGAACTTTACACAATTTTTTTTAATTTTTTTAATTTTTATACCTCCAGGGGCCTGAGAATTAAAATCCCCATCAAGTGAAACCTTGTTGGCCAGGCCTAGCGCCATGGAAAATGACACCATTTACTTTCTCATAGTGTCCCTTGCTGTGTGTGCTCCTGAATAAGGGGAACTATGTAATATTTGGAAACTGAGTAAATATTCCTTGCCTCGCCTCCGAGCCCCTGTGATGATTTCCTTTACTTTTAATTGTTTGAAATGCTGAAACCTATTGTTCGGAGTTGGAAAACACTGCTTCTGCAAGAAATCCTCTCTCGGTTATCTTAAAGCATGATAATAATGACTGAATCAGCTATCTTTTACATTATCTTTCAGTTACACCAACATACGCTTGTTTGCATGTGATGAAAATACGAAGTAGCGAAAAGGATGAGTTACAATATGGGGCCTGTTTGTTTATTTAAAGGGATCTGTGTACCCTGCCAGTAGAGTTTTGATGAGTTGTTTACAACATATTGGTTACAATTTATTGGGGCTGAGAGTTTGCTGGCAAGGTGGCAAGACCAGGTTGCCAGGTCCTTAAGAAAGTTTGCACTGGTTTTTATTCACTGTGTTGACGATTAGCACTTTCCCCGGACAGTGGAGGTCAATGTGGAATAAGAGGAGCTGCCTAATTTGGACTTGGGATGGTTCTGTCCTCTTTTTTTAAAGGATGGGTCCATCTGCCTGTTGAGTACAGCCGGCAGCATGTTTTTTATGGTTATGAAACAATGCGGTTACAGTAACATACACCAATCAGTCATAACATTATGAAAACCTGCCTAATACTCTGTAGATTTCCTTTTGCCACCAAAGCAGTCCTGACCCGTCGAGGCATGGACTCCACTAGACCTCTGAAGTTGTGCTGTGGTAACTGGCTCCAAGACGATAGCAGCAGATCCTTTAAGTCCTGTAAGTTGCGAGGTGGGGGCCTCCATGGATCAGACTTGTTTGTCCAGCACATCCCACAGATGCTCGATTGGATTAAGATCTAGAGAATTTGGAAGCCAAGTCAAGACCTTGAAATCATTGTTGTGTTCCTCAAACCATTCCTGAACCATTGTTGCTGTGTGGCAGGGAGCATTATCCTGCTTAAAGAGGCCAATGCCATCAGGGAATACCGTTTCCATGACAGGGAGTACATGGTCTGTAACAATGCTTAGGTAGATGGTACGTGCCAGAGTAACAAACACATGAATGGCAGGACCCAAGGTTTCCCAGTAGAACATTGCCCAAAGCATCACACTGCCCCCACCAGCTTGCCACCTGTCAGTGGTCATAATGTTATGGCTGATCGTTGTATGGTTTTAAGTTCAATTCAATTGATGTCAATAAAGCTGTGGCCAGCACCCTACCCAAGATTCATGTGCTTGGTGTAATTATAGTGGGTCATTGGCTTGATGGGATTTCAAGGTTCACTGGGTATGGGTCACAAGCAGTCATGTGCATAACGCATATCTCGGCAAGGAAGCTTCTAACGAGTGTCCCTTCTCCTAATTTGCTTGCTAAGAGGATCATGAGTTATATTGAATTTCAATTTACTATGAATAGTGATGCCATGTTGTATTGAGTGCTTGGGAGAAAAAAACTACCTGTGTTCCCTGCCCCTTATTACTCACCCTTGTGTGTATCTGTCTGTGGACCTATAGTACATCATACACAGCAGAATACTGATCACTGCTGACACAGGACACAACTAGTATTGCCTCCTATAGACCAGTAAGTCTTACTTCAGTAGTGGGGAAAATAATGGAAACCTTGTTAAAGAATAGTATTGTTGAACATCTAAAGTCGCTTGGATTTCAAGATCAGAGACAGCATGGGTTTACTTCAGGGAGATCATGCCAAATTAATCTTATTGATTTTTTTGATTGGTTGACTAAAATAATAGATCAGGGTGGTGCAGTAGACATTGCTTACCTAGATTTCAGTAAGGCTTTTGACACTGTCGCACATAGAAGGCTTATCAATAAACTGAAATCTTTGAGTTTGGATTTCAATATTGTTGAATGGATTAGACAATGGCTGAGTGACAGGCAACAGAGGGTTGTAGTCAATGGGGTATATTCGATGCAAGGTCGTGTTACTAGTGGGGTACCTCAGGAATCTGTTCTTGGACCCATTCTCTTTAATATTTTTATTAGCGATATTGCAGAAGGTCTTGTTGGCAAAGTATGTCTTTTTGCTGATGATACACAGATTTGCAGCAGGGTTGATATTCATGGAGGAATAAGCCAAATGGCAAATGATTTAGCTAAACTAGAAAAATGGTCAGAGCAGTGGCAACTGACATTTAATGTGGACAAGTGCAAGATTATGCACCTTGGGCGTAAAAACCCAAAAGCAGAATATAAACTATTTGGTACAGTCCTAACCTCAACATCGGAGGAAAGGGGTTTAGGAGTAATAATTTCAGAGGACTTGAAGGTAGGTAGGCAATGCAATAGAGCAGCAGGAAATGCTAGCAGAATGCTTGGTTGCATAGGGAGAGGTATTAGCAGTAGGAAGGGGGAAGTGCTCATGCCATTGTACAGAGCACTGGTGAGACCTCACTTGGAGTATTGTACGCAGTACTGGAGACCGTATCTCCAGAAGGATATTGATACTTTGGAGAGAGTTCAGAGAAGGGCTACTAAACTGGTTCATGGGTTGAAGTATAAAACTTACCAGGAAAGGTTAAAGCATCTTAACATGTATAGCTTGGAGGAAAGACGTAACAGGGGGGATATGATAGAAACATTTAAATACATAAAGGGAATCAACACAGTAAAGGAAGAGAGTATATTTAAAAGAAGAAAAACTACCACAACTAGAGGACATAGTCTTAAATTAGAGGGGCAACGATTTAAAAGTAATATCAGAAGTATTACTTTACTGAGAGGGTAGTGGATGTATGGAATAGCCTGCCAGCAGAAGTGGTAGAGGTAAACACAGTCAAGGAGTTTAAGCATGCATGGGATAGACACACGGCTATCCTAGCTATAAGACCGGGAACGGGGGACAAATAAAAGTACTAAAAAAAAATTGGGCAGACTAGATGGACCGAATGGTTCTTATCTGTCGACACATTCTATATTTCTATGTTTCTCCTTTTCTTCCAAAAAATGCCACCCATGCTATTACCTTCATAACCTTAACATTTGGTTCTGCTGGTATTACTAGCTGGGTGGCAACTCTCACAATATACAATCATGTTTAATGCAATCCCACTGCAACAAGTGTGTAGGTGACAACGCCTCAATGCATACTGTAGCCCGAGACTTCATGTTAGGACATCTAAACATAACTACGTTCCTTGGCAAGAGTCTGTTTCTTCACCAAACAGGGATTTGTTTAGTATGCTGTCAGGCGAGTGTGAAACATATAAAAAGAAACACATTAAAAAGAGCGTTCTACTTGATCAGGAGATGTGTAAATGTTTTGGATCATGCATATGTAGAGGGAAGATCTGTGTGAATTTGTTTGGGAAGAGACTGATGGGGTGCGCAAACCTACAAAATCTCTAAAGCATCTGCAGACAAAACTTACATGTCCTTGCAAAACCCGTGCTACAAAAAGATGTCTCTGTCGATATGCCCAATATAATGAATTATTAAAATGTGCCTAAAACAGGAGTGATAAAAAATAAATAAATTCATATTCAGGTTATAAACATTATTTGGTGTATGCATAAAAGGATTAAAAACCATTATTATTTGTCTCTTCCTTCTCTGTTTGGAAAATGGTAGAAGTGTTGCTCTGAGGCAGTCATGTCCAGCGGTCTTCTTCTCTTTTTTTGTTCCTGTGTCCAGGGGAGCTTGAGAGTGTGTGTATGTCAGTGTGAGTGAGTGTGTGTGTATATCAGTGTGAGTGAGTGTGTGTGTATGTCAGTGTGAGTGAGTGTGTGTGTATATTAGTGTGAGTGAGTGTGTGTGTATGTCAGAATGTGTGTGTATGTCAGTGTGAGTGAGTGTGTGTGTATGCCAGTGTGAGTGAGAGTGTGTGTGTATGTCAGTGTGAGTGAGTGTGTGTGTATGACAGTGTGAGTGAGTGTGTGTGTATGTCAGAATGTGTGTGTATGTCAGTGTGAGTGAGTGTCTTTGTATGTCAGAGTGAGTGTGTGTGTATGTCAGTGTGAGTGAGTGTCTTTGTATGTCAGTGTGAGTGAGAGTGTGTGTGTATGTCAGTGGGAGTGAGAGTGTGTGTGTATGCCAGTGTGAGTCTATGTCAGTGTGAGTGAGTGTCTTTGTATGTCAGAGTGAGTGTGTGTGTATGTCAGTGTGAGTGAGTGTCTTTGTATGTCAATGTGAGTGAGAGTGTGTGTGTATGTCAGTGGGAGTGAGAGTGTGTGTGTATGTCAGTGTAAGTGAGTGTGTGTGTATGTCAGTGTGAGTGAGTGTGTGTGTATGCCAGTGTGAGTGAGAGTGTGTGTGTATGTCAGTGTGAGTGAGTATGTGTGTATGTCAGTGTGAGTGAGTGTGTGTGTATGTCAGAATGTGTGTGTATGTCAGTGTGAGTGAGTGTCTTTGTATGTCAGAGTGAGTGTGTGTGTATGTCAGTGTGAGTGAGTGTCTTTGTATGTCAGTGTGAGTGAGAGTGTGTGTGAATGTCAGTGTGAGTGAGAGTGTGTGTGTATGTCAGTGGGAGTGAGAGTGTGTGTGTATGCCAGTGTGAGTGTATGTCAGTGTGAGTGAGTGTCTTTGTATGTCAGAGTGAGTGTGTGTGTATGTCAGTGTGAGTGAGTGTCTTTGTATGTCAGTGTGAGTGAGAGTGTGTGTGAATGTCAGTGTGAGTGAGAGTGTGTGTGTATGTCAGTGTGATTGAGAGTGTGTGTATGTCAGTGTGAGTGAGTGTGTGTGTATGAGGGTGGCATAGTGTAAGTGGGTGTGTGTGAGGGTGGCATACTGTAAGTGTGTGTGTATGAGGAGGGCATAGTGTAAGTGTGTGTGTATGAGGAGGGCATAGTGTAAGTGTGTGTGTATGAGGAGGGCATAGTGTAAGTGTGTGTGTATGAGGAGGGCATAGTGTAAGTGTGTGTGTGTGTTAATTAATTTGCATTTAATTTTAATTGCTCAAAGAATGTCAGGAAACATGGTCGGCCCTCAAGTATGTTCACTTCATAAAATCTGGCTCTCTTTTAAAAAAGTTTTGACACCCCTGCTCTGAGGAGTTATTTTCTGTCTCTATAAGACTACTTGACCCCCAAAACCTATGTTTTGACACCAGAACGAAGTATATAGACCTCACGGTTCCTGAAATATTACAGTATCACTTCAATACATTTTGAAAAATGTGGTTCAGAAAAATTTGGTCGGATTAACAAATAAAAAATAAAAATCGAAAAAAAATAATAATCCGGAGGTATATTAGTATCAGGGGGGATACATTTCCAGCTTTGTCTATCTTGTGCAACTTGCGAGTGTCAATTCACCACAATTGAGAGCACTGTTGACCAACTTGTGTAATGTGTAGGGCTGCATACAATACAGATAGTTAGGTTGGGAATATTATTGATTCCATGAGATAATAATAGGGCCGTAGGGCTTTTTTTTTTTTTTGGCCTGGTGCGTCACATCTGGTCTTTGGGCAGCCAGTTGGACACCTATGGCGCCACAGAATAAACTCCATTTTTATTTTTCAGCTTGCGAATAAAGCTGAACTACATCAAGCCTTCTATAATAAAACCTCTGTATAAATAATAACCTATTACTAATGAGAAATCTTCCTCTATCTCACCAGAGAAAAACAAGAGCATGTCACCGTGACCTGAAAACAGCAAGTAGCTTACTTCTAAGATCCCTAAAATCCTTTTTTTATATAAATGAAGAACCGTAGGATTTTCGTGAGCGGAATAAATAGAAATCGCACATTAATGATTTTCACCAGGAATATTATTGCCTTATATGCTCACGACAGAATTTAAAGTAGCACAAAACTATTATTTTGCTTGTCGGCTAGGTTCATGGTTGCCAACATTCTGAATTTGCCAAGACTGTCCCGTCAAATCTGGCAGTAATACCACCATGCAAAGTGTTTGCCTAACGAAACTCTGTGCACTTTAGGCTGCTCCTCTGCATCGGCTAACCCTGCTGCTTTCATTAATTCTCCTGGGTTTAGGGTAGGAAAGGAATGTTATAATAACTCATAAAAATCACATTTTCCATAGTCACCAACTTTCTCGTGGAACAAAGAGTGCAGAGGTAAAAAATCAGGGGGGTCTCCTGCCCTGAATAGATGGACAACACACCAACGCGAAATATATCCGACAGCAGAGAATTCGGCATCACAGTCACTCACTCTATTGCCAGTTTGACTAGCATGAAAAGAATCCGAAAATTTACTTTTTATACTTTTCGTGCTGGTCGAATTGGCAACAGAGTGAGTGACGCTGATGTTCGAATTCTCTGCTGCCGCCACCCTCTAGGCTCTATTTCAGTGTTTTCTGGGTTTGTGTGCTGTCTGTTCGGACAGCACACAAACCAATTTTGCTCTGTACATGCACGGTAAAAACAATGTTTAGGTTGATACCTAGGGTTGCCACCTTTTGTTCAGAAAAATACCGGGCTTGCCACTGTCTACATAGACTTAACATTGGCCTGATGCCAATTTTTTCTCTAATATAGAAGCACAAGTCAAAAGTTAGTTGTCCCCTGTGTGAGGATATACTGGCGGGTACTTTTGATAGTAGACGCCAGTTTATCCTCTGACTGACAGCTGCCATGCTTCCATAAGAAGCAGGCAGCCGTCTGGTCGGCGACGGGCTCTCTCAGCTAGCTCTCTTAACTAGGTCCCCCCCTGCTGATCCTAGGCAAAAACGAGGGTCTCTCGCTGTGCTAGCAGTAAGAGACCCTCGCATTCAGCTATCGGAGCAGGGCAAGCCCCCGCTCTGATTGGCAGTGCTTGTGCTGACGCACAGCGACAGCCGGGACCTGTAGTGTCTCGCATATGAGACACAGCAGAGAGTAAACCCGCGTGTATCTATTAAGATACATGTCGGGTTTACTTCATTCTACAGGCAAATGTATTGTTTAATCCTTGCTTCGTTCAAGGAAGCAAGGTTTAAACAACGCTTAATTTTCCTTTAATGCCTGGCTGTTGTAGTTCCATTATGGATATTCTGTAATGTGTAGCGTGAATGTAACATGTACATATATTACCATACTTCCCAACTCCTGTCCCAGGAAAATGATGACACTGAGGGGCGGAGCTTGGCAGGTTGAGTGACAGCTGGGTGCTGTGCATGTGCAGTAATCAGTCTTTGCTGATCCCAGACACCAGACAATTCCATTTACCGTATATACTCGAGTATAAGCCGACCCGAATATAAGCCAAAGCACCTAATTTTACCACAAAGAACTGGGTAAAAATATTGACTCGAGTATAAGCCTAGAGTGGGAAATGAGGCAGCTACTGGTAAATATTGCCCCCAATCTGCCATTTAATATTCCAGGATATTGCCCCCAAAATGTCATTTAATATTCCAGGATATTGCCCCCAATATGCCATTTAATATTCCAGGATATTGCCCCCAATATGCCATTTAATATTCCAGGATTTTGCCCCCAATATGCCATTTTAATATGCCAGGATATTGCCCCCAATATGTCATTTAATATTCCAGGATATTGCCCCCAATATGCCATTTAATATTCCAGCATATTGCCCCCAATATGCCATTTAATAATCCAGGATATTGCCCCCAATATGTCATTTAATATTCCAGGATATTGCCCCCAATATGCCATTTAATATTCCAGGATATTGCCCCCAATATGCCATTTAATATTCCCGGATTTTGCCCCCAATATGCCATTTTAATATGCCAGGATATTGCCCCCAATATGCCATTTAATATGCCAGGATATTGCCCTCAATATGCCATTTAATATTCCAGGATATTGCCCCCAATATGCCATTTAATATTCCAGGATATTGCCCCCAATATGCCATTTAATATGCCAGGATATTGCCCCCAATATGCCATTTAATATGCCAGGATTTTGCCCCCAATATTCCATTTTAATATGCCAGGATATTGCCCCCAATATGCCATTTAATATGCCAGGATTTTGCCCCCAATATGCCATTTTAATATGCCAGGATATTGCCCCCAATATGCCATTTAATATTCCAGGATATTGCCCCTTAATATGCTCGTTATGCCACCCTCCTCCCCCCCTTCCCCAGACCCCTTGTGAACTCCCCTCCAGCCGCGCGGATCAATAAAGTTTGTTTAAAAAAAAAACACTTTGTTGACCGCGCGGCTGGAGGGGAGCGCACAACGCTTCCGTCACAGCCACGGACCTTCAGAGCACCGGGAGACGGAGCAGGAACGAGGTAAGTTTTAGATTTTTTTTTTTTTTCAGACACCGACTCGAGTATAAGCCGAGGGGGGCATTTTTCAGCACAAGAATTGTGCTGAAAAACTCGGCTTATACTCGAGTACATACGGTATATTGCAGTTATAAGTCCTCTTGGGGGTCTCTTAAAGTAATGCATCTTTTGCTCTATTCTATATATCTTTGGAACTTTTATGAGAAAACATTTTGGATGATCTATGTACCAAAGCTTATTATAGGTGGTATATTGCCTATTAATAGATAACCTGTTTTTAAATGTGACTATAGCATCTTCAGTTAACTTGTGGCATGGTTTGCAAATTACAGAATTCACAGTTAAAGTTTTATATCAGACTACAAGGTGATATCATACATGGGAGGCATTACAGAAATGTAAAATACCTTTGGTTGCAATAAAATTTACTGTATATAAATACATATATATGCATAGGCGTGCGCAGCCTATTGCATTAGGGTGTGCACCCTAAAGCACAAACACACACGCCGCACACGTGTGTGTGTATAGATATATAGATAGATATATATCTATCTATATATCTATACACACACACACACACACATACACAAATGCACTCTGCATACTTACATACAGACCCGCATTCATATAATTATCAATATAAACAAACATTTAAAAACTGTATTAAAACTTTTTTTTTATTAATTAAGCATTTAGCAATGTAAACAAACATTTCACATTTTTTAACTTAAAAAAAACACTTACTTAAAGTTTACCAGCCAGCCGGCCGCCCCAGAACCCCTCCTGGGAAAAAACGATGTGCCTGTGCTCCGCTCTGCACCCTCTCCTCTGGCACTGCGGCTGGGCCTCACCCTTGCGTTGCCGTGACTCCGCCTCTGCGTGACGTCACGGAACGCGTGTACGCGAACGCGTACATTACAGGGGAGGTCTGAGGGAGGAGAAAGTCCGTCCTTCACTATGCGGCGCTTCCGCTCGCATAGTGAAGGATCGGATTAGGAGACAAACTCGGGCGGCAGACGGCAGTGCAGCACGGAGGCAGGGCCGTCTTTAATAGTGATTGGACCCTGGGCAAGCATTTGCTTGGGCCCCCTGGATCCTGCCCCCTCCCCTGCATGCAATCCCGCCATCCATCGCGATGTTAACCCCCCCCCCCCCCCCCCACACACACACACATATGCCATAATTGTTGTGCCATTCAGTAATATTGTAACTTTCGGATGCCAGTAATATTGTGCCAGTCAGAGCCCAGTAATATTGTGCCAGTCAGAGCCTAGTAATATTGTGCCAGTCAGATGCCTGCAATATTGTGCCAGTCAGATGCCTGCAATAGTGTGCCAGTCAGAGCCCAGTAATAATGTGCCAGTCAGATGCCAGTAATATTGTGCCAGTCAGATACCAATAATATTGTGCCAGTCAGATACCAATAATATTGTGCCAGTCAGATACCAGGAATATTGTGCCAATCAGATACCCAGTAATATAGTGCCATTCAGATACCCAGTAATATAGTGCCAATCAGATACCCAGTAATATAGTGCCAATCAGATACCCAGTAATATAGTGCCAGTCAGATGCCAAGTAATATAGTGCCAATCAGATACCCAGTAATATAGTGCCAGATACCCACTAATATAGTGCCAATCAGATGCCCAGTAATATAGTGCCAATCAGATGCCCAGTAATATTGTGCCAATCAGATACCCAGTAATATAGTGCCAATCAGATGCCCAGTAATATTGTGCCAATCATACCAGGAATATTGTGCCAATCAGATACCCAGTAATATTGTGCCAATCATATACCAGGAATATAGTGCCAATCAGATGCCCAGTAATATAGTGCCAATCAGATGCCCAGTAATATAGTGCCAGTCAGATGCCCAGTAATATTGTGCCAATCAGATACCCAGTAATATAGTGCCAGTCAGATACCAGGAATATTGTGCCAGCCAGACACCCCCCCCCCCCGTACTTACACTTCACTGCTCCGTGTCCCCCGCCGGATGTCTCCTCCGTGCAGTCTTCCCTCTTGCACGGAGGAGGGAAACAGAAACCGAAACCGGATGTGACGCGACGTCACATCCGGCGTCAGTTTTTTTTTTTTTTTTTTCCGGCCGTCGCATCCATCGGATGCGGCTTGCCGGAAAAAAGCGTTCACAAGCGCAATGCGCTGTGAACGCGGTAGCAGGGGCTGGGGGCCCACGGGACAGCTGCCTTGGGGCCCCCCAGGAGTAAATGGGCCCAGGGCAGCTGCCCCGTTTGCCCCGCGTTAAAGACGGCCCTGCACGGATTAGGGTGTGCCCAGGCACACCCGGCACACCCCGTGCGCACGCCTATGTATATATGTAGGAGTACTTTGCATTCATTGTGCATCTCCTGTGTTTATCTATTCATGCTACCAAACAGTTTGTAGCCTTCCATTACAATATGCAAGTTCTTGGAGCTATGTCAGTCTGAATTCAGTGTTATATTTCTGCCCAGGCCGACTTGGCCCAGCCCTAGAGGGGCTCGGCAGCAGACCGAAAGGTGGTGACAGCACTACCATTACTGGTGGTATATGCTCCATTACCGCCTTACGCTGCCTGAATAAATGGGCAAACTTGTGTAGTGCTACGGTTATCGGAGAAAAGGTTGCCACCGGGAAGGGATGTGACCAATGACGGCTTGGCGAGGGTTCGCTGCAGAAAGAGGACACATTGTATACTCGTGACCAGGTTCATATACACAATATAATATTTTGGCTCTTGCAACTGTCATGATGTTGGGGATTTTAATCTGAGTTATAAATAGGCTTTCCGGTCAGACTGTGTTTTACCGGAAGGGCAAAGTCACATATAATACATTTATCAGTCTCAATCGTCAGCTAACTCTGAGAGCTAACTATACCTTATTAGTTAAAAGGAAGAATTTTTGATGTTTTAGAATTCTAAATCATCATTATTAGTCTCATCAATAATGCATTAATCTGGAGCAGACAGATTGGGAATCTTCGAGCTCTGCATTTTACTGATTATTATTATTTTCCAAACACCTTTGGTAGCCCTATTAAAATCTCTGCATTTCATGCTGAGTTTGTTTTGTTTACATGTGAATAATAACTATTTGATTGTATATATTTACCTGATACCGCAAGGAAAAAAAAGGATTTCTAGATTATTCCACTTAAGCGCTCACCCAAGCAAAAAAAAATAAATATAACAAACACAATATAATATTTTGGCTCTTGCAACTGTCATGATGTTGGGGATTTTAATCTGAGTTATAAATAGGCTTTCCGGTCAGACTGTGTTTTACCGGAAGGGCAAAGTCACATATAATACATTTATCAGTCTCAATCGTCAGCTAACTCTGAGAGCTAACTATACCTTATTAGTTAAAAGGAAGAATTTTTGATGTTTTAGAATTCTAAATCATCATTATTAGTCTCATCAATAATGCATTAATCTGGAGCAGACAGATTGGGAATCTTCGAGCTCTGCATTTTACTGATTATTATTATTTTCCAAACACCTTTGGTAGCCCTATTAAAATCTCTGCATTTCATGCTGAGTTTGTTTTGTTTACATGTGAATAATAACTATTTGATTGTATATATTTACCTGATACCGCAAGGAAAAAAAAGGATTTCTAGATTATTCCACTTAAGCGCTCACCCAAGCAAAAAAAAATAAATATAACAAACATTTCCACTGTTTTGTTACTTGCACTCGTAATAGCCGCCCCTCTCAATCATACTGTCTGAATTGAAACTCTTGCTATTCAAATTAATAGATTTACATTAACTCCTCCTTCTTTTCATAATGTCTCTGCCTTACAGAATGTATGGTTCATATGTAGATCAAAAACTAAAACTGTCTGCGCTTCTCACCCTAATAAAGTTGGCAACAAATATATAAACATAATATAAATGGGAGGTTTTGGTTATATGATTTGGCCAAAGCGTAATTCAGCTCACCTGCCACATCAAGGCACACTCTCAGTAGGGTGAGAACCTAACCTCACCTAGTGTATAGTGGGCACACAAAGCAGTTTACATTGCTACCAAAACTTTTTTAATATGTTGGAAGAGGTGCAATTAAACCTCCTCCCAACTAACCACAGGACAGCAAGCTTCAACCAGACTACGAGGAGCCAACAACCTCAAACAGAGCCATACCATTATCCACTCATCCACCAAACTTTACAGTTGGTACAGTTCAGTCAGACAGGTCACGTACTCCTGGAAACTGCCATAGCCACACTCGCCACACAGACACATCAAACTGTCAGACAGTGAAGCATGATTTGTCACTCCACAGAGCACGTCTCCATTGCTCCAGAGTCCAGTGGCATCGTGCTTTACACCACTCAATCTGGTGCTTGGCATTTTACTTGGTAATGCGAGTCTTGCATACAGCTGCTCTGCCATGGAAGCTCATTCCTTGAATCTCCCGCCACAAGGTTTTTCTGCTGATATTAATGCTAGTATAGCGCCAGGGGGCGCCAGAAAATGCACCCACCACTTTAAAAAAACAAAGCTTGTCAGCAGAGTCATTTGCTGGGGACAAAAGAAGATCTCCCTGGGCAAAAACTCTGTAGTCCAACCTGTACCCTTTTGCACCAGAACTTACAACACTGTTTTATTCCCTCCCTGCCTTTCCATGCTGCCTCTCTTGCTCCCTGCACACTGCTTTGATGTTAGAGCGCCAGGATCACTCAGACTTCAGAGTGCCTGGGTAACGCGGGAGGCAGCATGATAGGTTGTCTGTGTTCCTGGGCAATGCACAGACACCATGCTGCCTGCCACTAGACACCAGGGTGGCAATGTGGGTAATGGGGCATGTCATGGGTCTGCAATGTGGGTAATGGGGCATGTCATGAGTACAATGTAGGTGATGGGGCATTTCCTGGGGTACTGAGGTAAGTCATGGATGTGCAGTGTTGGGGATGGGGCATGTTATGGGGTAAGTCCTGCATCTGCAATGTGGGTGATGGAGCATGTGCTGGGTAAGTCATGGCTGTACAATGTGGGTGCTGGGGCATGTTTTGGGTGTGCTGCAATATGGGTGCTGGATTATGCCTTTGGTGTGCAATCTCTGTGCTGGCTTTGGCATGTCCTGAGTGTGCAATCTCTGTACTGACTGGGGCATGTCCTGGGTGTGCGATCTCTGTACTAGCTGGGGCATGTCCTGGGTGGGCACTCTCTGTACCGGCTGGGGCATGTCCTGGGTGTGCAAACTCTGTACTGGCTGGGGCATGTCCTGGGTGTGCAATCTCTGTACTGGCTGGGACATGTCATGGGTGTGCAATCTCTGTGCTGGCTGGGGCATATCCTGGTTATGCAATTACGGCGCTGGCTGGGGCATGTCCTGAGTGTACAATATGGATGCTAGATGGGGCATGTCCCGGTGTATAATCTGGTGTTGAATGAGACATGTCCTGGGTGTGCAATCTGGGTGCTGGATGTAACATGTCCTGTGTGTGCAATCTGGGTGCTGGATGTAACATGTCCTGGGTGTGCAATCTGGATGCTGGATGTAACATGTCCTGTGTGTGCAATCTGGGTGCTGGATGGGACATGTCCTGAGGTTGTCAATACCAGTGGGTGCAAGTTGGGTGCTTTGGCAAGACCTGTGAGTGCAATCTAGGTGCTCTACCAAGACCCGCCCGGGTGTGGGGGGGGGGGGGGGGGGGGTTGCAAGCTGGGTGCTGTTTCGAGTGCTGTTGGTGCAAAGTGGTGCTGTGGAAACTTATGTGGGTGCAGTTAGGTACTGTGGATACAATGGCAAGGGATGTGGCTGTAATGATGAAAGGAGAAAAGGAGAAATGGAGTGAAGGGGGCAGGAGGAAGTAAATGAAAAACAGGACATGTTTTTTTTTCAAATTGTTTTTTTTACATTATCTTATAACTATACCTTACCACTGCCAGTAATGGGGGGAAGAGCACAAGGGGCACCATAGGGGTGGCCCACACAGGGTGCCTGAACATTTAAGGCCGGTCCTGGTACCCTGCTTGAATTAAATGAGGTCTTCAAAAGGACCCTATTTTTATCACAAATGTTTGTAAATGCAGCCTGTGGCAATGGGTCTGATTGAAACACTTGAAACACTAGCTGTGGAATCTTGTGCTTTGTAGGGATCCTGTGCAATATATTTATATACACATTGCAAGTATCGTTATCATTTGCCCTCTGTATGAAACACCTTAAAAGAACTGACTGGGAGAGCGGGTACAAGCAGCAAATCCGATGTTTGTGAGTTAATGAAACACATTTAGAGGGGCATGTACTAAAAAAACGCAAATATATTTTATGTGCAAAACTATTTTTGTGCTTTGCTCCTATTGCAATGTACTAAACATTTAACACTTCAATAGTACATATGAGCAAATTAAGAATAAAAACGGGCATAATTGAGAATAAAAACAGGCAATTTTGCGAATATGTTTTTCTACCTCTTTTGATAGCACTTGCTGAAAGCTGGTGTAATTTTCACACGTGAATAAGAATTATTTTTCACGAAATATTCGCAAAACTCTTTAGCGTGCGCAAATCTAATCGCAATTTATTAGCGCAACCGGAAAAATGCACGCTAAATAAAAATAAACGGAAGAGGCGCAAATCAGGAAAAACAAACACAAAATGTTACAAATAGTCGCAAATTGCTCCTTTCCCCCCACTGCACTTGCTTAGTACATGACCCCCTTAGTGTTTTATTAAATACACATATTTTCATAATTATTTAACCTGCTTGTAAAAAAAAGGTAGGTCATTTTTAAGTTGGGGTGATCTTTTACAAAGAGAACCCCCTGTAAAGAACAATAAACTTTTTTGCTTCCTCAAAGGTCTGATCGGAGTCTGAATGTAGTGAGGTCTCTCTCTGCACTGGCAGTGAGAGCGGTCGCCGACCTGATCGAGCTGCCTACTTCCAGGGATATATGGCAGCCGCCGGTCAGATGATAAAAAGCCCTTTATGGTAATAATCTTGCACATTTAGTCATGGAGTCTCATAAAGGCTGCGCCCTGCATAGTGTAACTTTTCTGCCCCCTGAGTGTGGTCAGCTTTACACCCGTACACTGTAGCTGCAAATGCCCTAGTGAAACCGACATAGAAAACACTAGAAAAGGTTTGTGCAGCAATGTCAATTCTCACCACTAGGTGGTAGTGCTGAGCCCCATATCCACCTCTACAATGCCTTTTAAGTTGTGTTATCATTTATGTATTGGATAGGTTTGGGTTCATCATTTATTTAACATATTTGCTGTGATAAACACAGAAGGTTTTTGTATGTTGATGTGAGCAAAGTAACATCGGTGGTGTGCTGACATGGGACAATGATAGCATTTTTTCGTTAATGTGAGATATATAATATAACATGGAGTTTGCATGTCTATTAAACCATGGTTTCTGAACTTCCAACATATTGAGGGTAGTGTGGTGTCATCACAGCTAGGGTGACCACATTTTATTTCTGCCATATCAATTATTAGGAAGACTTGAGAACCATGTAGGTTTCAGATAATAGAATAATAGATTTATAGTATACATACAATCATTACCAGACAGGATCAGTTTCAGAGAATTGACCACTCTATTAGCACATATTTTTTTTTTTTTTAGAGAATCATCCCCTCTATTTTTAGAGAGGCAGCTTTTAGAGCATTAACTCTTATGTATAAGCAGACAGTTTTAGAGAATTAGCCCCTGTATTAGCAGACAGGGGTAGATTCGGAGAATAAACCCTTTATTGCAATCCAATATACTCACAAACACAGTCAAATAAACATTCTCTCACTCACACATACATATGCCATACCTTCCAACATTGCACCATCCCCTTCCCTCAAACTGACAGCGCTACCGCGCATGCGTGGCAATGCTTGTCGGTGTCCTGCAATATCTTCAGACCCTGGCATCTGAAGCCAGGATCGCTGCTGCGCATGAGCAGTAAGAATTTTCCAGTGTCTGGGACACCATAGAATGAGATCAGGACTGCAGAACTGCGGAACTAAATCCCACTGTCCCACCGAGCTCTACCTCTGCCCTGAAAAACTCAGTGGGACAATGCGGGGCAGTTGGGAGGTATGATATACACACACAATTATTTACACAGTATCTCTCTCCCATACAGTGACATAAACAGTCTCTCAGATAGACACACACACAATATGGGTTCCTCACCTGGTGCAGGCAGGCTGCTGCAACCCACACTGAGCTCCTTTCCTTAGAGTACTCAATATAGGACTGCATTGTTCCGGATTGAGGCATTGCAGGACTGTCCTAGGCAGTCTGGGACATGTGGCCATCCTAACTGACGGAAGTTATTTGTTGTGAGATTGTTCAGAAGAAGAAGCACAGGCTGCCAGAACAATTATTCCTTTATTATAGCAAAACGCATTTTAAAATCCAATATTTATTGTCTTCTATGTCTTCTATGAAAATGTCTTTTAAAATCCAATAATTATTGTCTTCTATGAATATATATTAAAGGATACTTTCTCTCCGTGGAGCAGTCGCGGGTCACTTAAACACCAGATTTTGGTGTTGAGTAATGCCTTAAGATCGAGGCATTATAGCAACACCACCCGAGTGGTGAATGTGAACACTGATTACTTCCACCACTCATTTTAACAGAGGACTTCCATGCCGTCACTCTGTCCGAATGGCATAAAAGTGCAACCTGGGTCAACTGACCCACCTGGCCCCATTGCCGTGCCGGTTGTGGTTCAGCCATAACTAGACGAGTTGGAAAGCTAGGCGCGTTGGAGAACTTTTTCCAAGTCCGCTATTAATGGCTGATTTTTCTAGGTTAGTTTTAGTAAATACCACATTGCATTTAGTTGGCTGGTTTTTAATGTAACATCACAGAGCGTAATCCCTGCTTTAACAGAAGACTGGTTATTATTTCATTTAAAATGTTTTGTATGTAAACTGTGGGTATGGATGTGGGTCAGTACTGGGAGAATCCAAAAGTGAAAGGACCACTTTAAAAAAAAAAAAAAAATATTAAGTATATATATATACATTTTTTTTTTTATTGTTCCATAAGAGGAGTTTTGTTCTGTTTAAATATACAGTAAAGTGCATCTCAATTAATTTGCCTGTGCTAGTGCCAGGTAACCGTGGGGAATGCCATTTAAAGAGAAGGAGCCCATTAGGCTTATAGCATATAAAGGGCCAAACAATATCTGGTATTTTTCTTATACATACCAGAAGGTATATCATGAGCAATAAATGGATGTGAATCATGTTTTTGTAATGATTTATGCAGCCATTCCATATATATATATATATATATATATATATATATATATGGAATGCTTGCATAAATCAATTATATATATATATATATATATATATATATATATATATATATATTTGTGGTCAGGGCATAAAGCCGTAGCATTAGTAACATAAGACAAACAAGGAATGGAAAGGTCAGTTGTGGTGTGCCGTAACTGACGAGGTAGTAGGCCTGAAATAAAAGAGGGCATACCTTAAGAAATGCTTATAAAAGGAAGTGTGGTGGGTGGGACAACTCACCAGACCTATGACGGTAGTGAGGGAAGGGCTGGTGCTCCTTAAGAAGGGGAACCAAGCCCCTCCCACAACTTCAGGCCCCGCCTTCCATATATATATATATGTTGTTGTGATGACAGAGGGAACTTAATTAATGTGAAATAAAACAGCTAATAATTACATTAAATGATACTCTTATGGCAAATGCTAGACATCTGTTTTTTAACCTGAAACACAGCCTCTGTTTTAAAGGAAGATGTATGTTACAGAACAAACAACAATATATTTCCTTTAGGAAAAACAACATTTAGCAGCTGCAAAGACAGTATATCGTGACATCTTCTTAAAGCAGTCTTCAACCCATTAGTTCCTTTTGACTGTGGGGTTAATGTGACATCACTCATGATGTAAAATGCTCTGCTCGTGGGCTGCAGGCCTTCCCTGCACATGATTAATACAGAGTTTAGAAAGCATGATCTGTATTTTCTAAACACCCCTTTCTTCCCACACTTCTTACACTATAGCATCGTTTTTAACCTAAGAGTTTCTGCTTTCACATCAGTCTTATTTTATAATTTTTTATTTTTTTTGTTTGTTTCTGCAGATTTTCAATAGACCTGTCAACAAACATCTGGACCAGACGCAATAAAAATGTACTTGACAATTCGAAAGTAACAGGACAACAACAAAAATCTTAGTTGCATAAAGGCCGGGATGGAAATACAGAATGTAGACTTTGAACAGTAAAAGCGATGACAATCCTTAGGAAAATGTTGAATTTCACCAAATTATTAAAACCAAGATCTCTAAACTCTTATGCACATTTGGAATCTCATGTAGCATGTGCATTGCATATAATGAGTCGCAGGCCCTCATCAAAATACTGGATAAAAAAAATCACTCCTTTCATCCTGGTTTTTCACTGTTCTGTCTCCCACATCTTTTTGACTCTTGCATTCTCCAACTAGCAGTATGAGAGTGAAGCCTTTAACTCTGCACACAATTTTGTATTCAGATGTTGTGGACAAATCCCTTTTTTTTTTTTTTTTTTTTACTTGTCTATCTATTTATTTCTCTATTTGTTTGGGTTGTGTCTTATCCACAATTGTTCTTTCACCAAACTGTCTCTTCTTTAGATATCTGCAATAATTGACAAATCTGCTGTAAATGATTTTTTTTCTCATCTTGGTACCCTGCTTCCATCTTCAAATTCATGTATGTTAGAGTGTGGATAGTGTTACTGTGGTAAACGTAATACCCTGTTAGCCATAACCCCAATAAAAACACACAAGACATTTGTTAGTGAATAAAAGGCCACAGCGATTTATTAACATAATAACAACTGGTTAGGACTGTGTCAGCCAATCACCTTAAATATTTTAATTCTCCAATAAATACAGCCTAACAAATAACCTAAAAAATCTTCGCCAGTCACCTGAACTAACATTTTATAAATATAACCATATATATTGTTGTGCAAGTAGCACCAACCCAGTGATACTCCCCTCCCCCCTCGTTCTAGGGTCTCTTTACCCTTTTACCTTACTTCTCCATGCGGACCACTAGCCGAACTCTCCTCGCTCAGTGGGCACGTAGTGATTTCTCACTTTTAAAAGGTTAGGCGGGGGCCGAGCCCAAAAACGTAACCATAACATCTTCACTCCTCCCTTTTCTTTCAAAAACCCCGACCGGCAAGGACATGCCCCCCGCTGCGACAAAGGAAAACATAGTGAGAGATAATAAACAATACAATCCAATCCAAACAAAGGGACGGGTGGGTGGGAACTTTTCGAGTGTATGCAGGGGTTGTAAAATGGCTGCTGCAAGGGGAGGGCTGGCACAGACCTATATACTGCTACCCCACGGCCCTCCCCTTGCCCAGTCCATAACCGCTACACACTCCCACTTCCACATACATGCCCTGTCCATCACAGGAAGCTTTTGACTACCAGGGTTCTTTCCGTTGGTTTAATAGTTCGAGAAAATCCCAGAATCTGTGGAACATGACCGATCTGTTACCAACTAAATGATCTGCCCAATAAACAGAGACTTGCAAGGAATTTTAAACTTTAGGCCAATGTAGTCAAGCTGGAAAAAATCTCCAAATGCAACTGAATGGGAGAATTTTTCCAACTCAGTTACTTTGGCCTTAAGTTTGCAATTCCTGCCTACATTCCCTGAAATCTCTCTTTATTGAGAAGACCCTTATTTTTTGTGTTTTTTTTGTGTTTTTTTTTTTTTTATATATTTTTAGTATTACAAACAGAGTTGAACATGCTAATAAAATACAAAGGACAACAATCAGGTATTCATGGCCTGAGTAGGAGAAATGATCCAGCTTACCAATCTTTTGCAACTCAAATATTAAAGTGACTGTCTGGTGCCAAAATGCATCTTCCAAATATGAATGCATATTAATGTGCTTTCAGAGTACTTTCAAATGCATGTTTTTCATTTTGTACGTCTCAAAATATGAAATGCTTGCAGCTAGAGGAAATTGTGAAATTACTGCAGTTTGCAAGAAACCAGGACTGTCCACACTAGCCGAGTAAAAGTCTGTTTCCTTTTTTTTTTCTTCTGCACGAACCAACGAGAATATTTTCAAATTAACGGAATTTCCTGTCTTTATAGTGATGTCATCAGTCAATGTGTTGCACTATTAAGAGATCCTACTGTGTACAAGAGCAAGTCTATTATAGTCCACAAAATGTATTCTATTCCAGCAGCGCAGGAAGTGACTAGATGAAAAAAAAATGGTACCGTATTTATCGGCGTATAACACGCGCCGGCGTATAACACGCACCTCATTTTAAGAAGGAAATTTCAGGAAAAAAAACTTACATTTCAAATAAAGAACTTTGAAGCCTAATATGCCATTTTAATATGCCAGGATATTGCCCCCAATATGCCATTTAATATGCCAGAATATTGCCCCCAATATGCCATTTAATATGCCAGGATTTCCCCACCCAATATGCCATTTAATATGCCAGGATATTGCCCCCAATATGCCATTTTAATATGACAGGATATTGCCCCCAATATGCCATTTTAATATGCCAGGATATTGCCCCCAATATGCCATTTTAATATGCCAGGATATTGCCCATAATATGCCATTTTAATATGCCAGGATATTGCCCCCAATATGCCATTTTAATATGCCTGGATATTGCCCCAATATGCCATTTAATATGCCATGATATTGCCCCCAATATGCCAGGATATTGCCCCTTAGCATGCTCGTTATGCCACCCTCCTCCCCCCCTTCCCCAGACCCCAGTACTTACCTCGTTCCTGCTCTGTCCCCCGGTGCTCTGAAGCTGCGTGGCTGTGAGGGAAGCGCTGTAAGCTTCCCTCCAGCCGCGCGTAACAATAAAGTTTGTTTAAAAAAACCACACTTTGTTGACCGCGCGGCTGGAGGGGAAGCTCACAACGCTTCCCTCACAGCCACGCAGCTTCAGAGCACCGGGGGACAGAGCAGGAACGAGGTAAGTTTTAGATTTTTTTTTTTTTACATTATATCGGCGTATAACACGCACACACCATTTCCCCCCTATTTTCAGGTAGAAAAAGTGCGTGTTATACGCCGATAAATACGGTATATGCTCAGTGTCTATATAATCAGTGCTGCCGCACCTGCAGTAATATTCATATTGCACCAAAGTGAGTTTGGGGAGTAGGCTGTCCTTTTAATGCCTGGTTTCTGCAGTTCATTTGCAGTTCAGTTATATTGAATAACCCCCTTTATCTTGCGTTCTTAAACGGATTTAAGATGAGTACAACTTTTTTATTTGCATTTTCTTTCTTCCAAATTTGCCAATGTTGATGTATTAAAGTGTTACTGCAGCTTTCTCCCCTTGTAGGGTTTTTATTTTGACCAATATAACAGCTGTGCTGTGTGCATAGCGCCTGTCAATCAACAGGTTCTCTCCTAGTGACCTTTAAATGTGTCAAAATTCACAACTGCAGTTGGTGGTACATTTGCATTTCAAAGGATGATTGCCTTTTTTACTTGATACATTACACCATCTTTTAAGATGCAAATGTTACAGGAAGGCATGAAAAAAAGGAATTATTAAAGATCTCTAGGGGATTGGGCAATTTTCTAATCATGCAATAATTTTTATAGTGGAAGCTCTAATTAGAGAGAACTTGTAGCATCAAGTGATGTTGGAGAAAGAATTGTACATTGTCCCTTGGGACTGTGTAAATATTAAATATCCTATTATATACCTATATTGTGGTTTTTTTATTTGTTTTTTTCTCTGAGTTTTTTTTTCTTACACTTGACGTCATTAGTAGTGTTGAGCGAACCCGTACCGAACATTACGGTGTTCGGACCCCGAACCCAAACACTCCACTGTATGTTTGTGTTGGAGTTCGGGGTTCGGCTATAAACCGAAAGTCTATAAACCGAAAGACATTCGGTTTATAGACTTTCGGTTTATAGAATAGCAATAGCATTACATGTATTCTATAAAACGAAAGTCTATAAACCGAATGTCTTTCGGTTTATAGACTTTCGGTTTATGGAATACATGTAATGCTATTGCTATTCTATAAACCGAAATAGAGTCCCCATTCATACGAATAAATCAATTGACCTATTTGTATGAATGGGGACACTCACCCACATTTTACTTCATTTTTCAGCCCTCTTGGC
Source organism: Pelodytes ibericus (assembly GCA_036172795.1). Classification (NCBI taxonomy): domain Eukaryota; kingdom Metazoa; phylum Chordata; class Amphibia; order Anura; family Pelodytidae; genus Pelodytes; species Pelodytes ibericus. The sequence goes on along the minus strand of CM069866.1, from coordinate 61,168,631 downwards.
CTTTCCAGGACTTTTTTAGAAGCATTTTAGTGGCCAAAAGTTCGGGTCCCCATTAACTTCAATGGGGTTCAGGTTTAGGGTCAAGTTCGGGGTCAAGTTCGACCCGAACCCGGACTTTTTTCCGAAGTTCGGCCCAACCCGCCCAACCCGAACATCCAGCTGTTCGCTCAACTCTAGTCATTAGTCAACCTACGCAGTTAACTATACCAGTTTTGTCCACCTGGAGGCACCAGTGTCCAGAGATGCCTGGTGTTAGACATTGCCTTCTGTGGCAGGATGCCGTGTGACGTAGCTATCCAGTCTTTCTATTTTGAAAGGATAATGGAATATGTGGTGTGTATTCAGGGTGTTCAGTGATGTTGGCTTATAGAGGGAGTAATCCTCAAATATTAAAATGTAATAAATTGACCTTGGTTCCACTGATTAAATCACGTTTTTATATGTAGAAGATATGAGTGGCTCTAATTAGGTTAGAAACCAGGCAGTGGGTTGCCTCTGTTACCAATACTTTCACATGGACAGGAAGCACAGAACATGCCCCGAGCAAACATTGTAGAAAGTAAGTGTCTGTTAGACGTGCGATTTGTGTATTAGTTATTTTAATGAAAATACTTTTGTTACTTTTCTTAAAGGGACACTAAACTTTATTTTTCACTTCAGCTTCTATTATAGATGTACAAGCAGTGGTGTATCTTGGTTTTGTGCTGCCCTAGATAGACAAAATTTGGGTCCCTCCACCCACGTTGCATACCCACGACATGACCCATAACCCACGTTGCACACCCAGGACATGCTCCATCACACACATTTGATGCCCCTTCACCTTCATTACATGCCCCCCATCACATACACATCGCATGCCCCTGTAATATGTCCCCATCACATGCTCCATTACCCCATCACTCAAGAGTTTAAAAGGAATATTCATAAGTATTATATTAATGAGAGGGTAATGGATACATGGAATAGCTTTCCAGCATTAGTGGTAGAGGTTAATAGAGTGAAGGACTTTAAGAATGCATTGGATAGGCAAGAGGCGATCCTAGATAAAAGAAAAGGGACTAATTCAATTATTCAGATTCCCCCCCAGTACTTAGGCAGACTAGATGGGCCGATTTGTTCTTATCTACCAGCATATTGTATGTTTCAATTTTAAGGATCTTTCATACCAAGTTGCTTTGTGTATATTATGTATTATTGTTCTCTTTATATTCCTGACCGTTTTTTGCAGGCCATCGAAGCAGAAGCTTTCATTGGAGCCACTTAATATTCTTGCACGGATTTTGTTTGCACACTGTTTATTAGTTTGGAATGACCTGAGTTTTTTCACAGAATCCTCCACCCCCGTCTGCAGGAAGTGGCCAAAGAAGTGATCGTAAGTTTTTCATTAAAGCATAACAAACTCCTTCTTTTCACTTCTTTTTTTTTTTTTTTTATCTGGATGTTGATTCCATTATTCAATTGCCAAGACGGCCTTATGTCACCATCATCCTTTTCTCTGATAAAAGCATGACAGGGATAAAACCAAAACATAGCACAAAGGGGAAATAAGTGACATATCCCCAATCTGTGATCTTATCTGCCGTGGCTGGCAAAGCTAAAAATGTTTCAACTCCATTGTGATAAAAAAAAATCACCTAATTTTGCTATTGGAGGATTTCTCTGGAGATGGCTTTCTGAGGAAAATGGAAAGGGAAGGCGTGTTACCATTTAAAGACTTTAAATTTGGTCTTTTATGAAGGGAGTTTGCTATTGTGTAAAAGTTTCAGTGTATGAGCTAAGGAAAGTATTAATAAATGTAGGAAAACCAACAGAGTTTCGTCTCTGCAAATGTGCATGAACTATGCAAGAATGACACAAAAAACATCCGACTAGGTCCCACGTATACTATACATGTCCTGGTTGATGTAAGCCTTTTAATCACATAGGTTATTGAGGACTGATGGTGCTCTATATCCATGCTTCTCAAACCGGTCCTCAAGGACCCCTAATGGTCCAGATTTTAGGAATTACACCGTTGTGATTTAAATAACAATATGTATAACACGTGGTGTGGTTCCCTAACCATTAGGAAACCATACCATGTGTTATACATATTCTCCGGGATGGGCAATTCCTATTGCCCGATACCCAGGACATGCAGTTTCAGGGCGATTGTTAGTGTGTGAGAAGCCCAGACCAGGCTTGTGTGAGAGGCTAGACTAGGCTGCAGCAGAATTGCCCTCTTTCCCTGCAATGAGGTAATACATGGTGAAAAAATAAAATTTACCGTACTTTTTTCTCCCCTATAAAAATAAAAAGCCCCAAATAACTGCTGGTTTGTGTTTGTGTGTGACTGTGTGTGACTGTATGTGTGCGGCTGTCTGTGTGTGTGTGTGACTGTCCTGCTGATGACATCACTTGGGGCATGATATGCAAATGGCCTGGTTTTCAGTTGGAAATTTGCATACCAGGCCCCAAGCGATGTCAGGAGACTCCACAGACACACATGTTTCTCCTAATTTAGGCATTTTCTTGCAATTCTGCTAACACAGTTTATAGATCATTTGCAATCATATTTTATTCTCTACATCGACAGTATGAGCAATGTTTAGGTGATACAGTCCCTTTAAATATAGTTTTGATTAACATAATATCTGGACAAGTAGTTATTTTAACATGTCCACACCCCTGATGTTTTTTTATTTTAAAACAACTGGGTGAGCCATAGATCCTGGACTGCTGGAGGTCCTTCAGGATGGGTTTGAGAAGTACTTCTCTATATCACAGTTATTCCTTACATTATCCTTCTGATTTAGCAATCCATAGACTTTGTAGGTTAACATAGAGCAGGGATGATGAAGACATAGGATATCAGTAGCTCCTAAAGGTGCTGTTCTATTGATGATGCCCATATCAATTCATTGGATGAGCACTACATCATGTAAAATAATCTTTGTAATCTCTCCTGAATGGCTTCTGCGGTGTGCGAAGGTCTCTCTCTGCTAGCGTTAGGTCTGCAGTATGCAGTCTACTAGTGCTGGTTAAGGTTCCCGTTCAAAAACTAGGATCTCTACTAACACTAGCAGAGAAAGTGTTTTCCCAGGAAAGCACGGCAGCTGCCAGTTAGTGGATAAACTGCCATATACTGCGAAAAGTATATACCAGATTATCCTCATACTAGAGGAAACGACTTTTCTCTTGTGCTTCGATATTAGAACCACTTGTGAAATATAAAGTTTCATTGTTCCTTGAATTGTAGAAAGGTTAGGTGTTTGGCATTCTTTGCTACTTTTGCCAGCTGGTTTCATTGTCATTTTTGTGTACTTCAGCACATGTATTCGTCTATACGGCACTTTGAATTAACTCCTTTCTCTATACATGCATGACACAACACCTCCAAAGTCTGTCTCCCTCTTGCTAATATAAAAGCACAAGTGAAATGGGAGTTGTCCCAAGTGTGAGGATAAACTGGCATACCCCCATTGCCTAAAAGGAGGTACCATCTCTACCAATTAATGTACATGTGGCTTTGATAAGCATGGATACTCAAAGAAATTAGTCTGATATCCTTCTTTCTATACCTGCTTAGCTGCTTTTCCTTTTATGGGTATTCATGAAACTGATACCACTATTTGGAGTGCTAAAAAGTTGACTTTGAAGTCACTTTATATATTAGCAAAAGTTTTGGGTGTGTTGTGTATTTTATTTGCTTTTTTCTTTTTGATGATGTTGTTGTTTCACAGCACTCGTTTTGTGTTTCATGAGGCATTTTGCATAACACTGTTGATGGAAGTGTCCTGTTTGTTGATAGAATTGTCTGTATGTTGATGGAATTGTCCTCTATGTTGATATATTTGTCTTGTTTGTTGATGGAATTGTCCTGTTTGTTGATGGAATTGTCCTCTATGTTGATATAATTGTCCTGTTTGTTGATGGAATTGGCCTGTTTGTTGATGGAATTGTCCTGTTTGTTGATAGAATTGTCTGTATGTTGATGGAATTGTCTTCATGTTGATATAATTGTCCTGTTTGTTGATGGAATTGTCCTGTTTGTTGATGGAATTGTCCTGTTTGTTGATGGAGTTGTATGTATGTTGATGGAATTGTCTTCATTTTGATGGAATTGTCTGTATGTTGATGGAATTGTCCTGTATGTTTGTATGTTGATGGAATTGTCTGTATTTTACTGGAATTGTCTGTATGTTGATGGAATTGTCCTGTAAGTTGATAGAATTGTCCTCTATGTTGATATAATTGTCCTGTTTGTTGATGGAATTGTCTTCATGTTGATTGAATTGTCTGTATGTTGATGGAATTGTCTGTATGTTGATGGAATTTTCTGTATGTTACTGGAATTGTCTGTATGTTGATGGAATTGTCCTCTATGTTGATATAACTGCTTTGTTTGTTGATGGAATTGTCTGTATATTGATGGAATTATCTTCATGTTGATGGAATTGTCTGTATGTTGATGGAATTGTCTGTATGTTACTGGAATTGTCTGTATGTTGATGGAATTGTCTGTATGTTGATGGAATTGTCCTCTATGTTGATATAATTGTCCTGTTTGTTGATGGAATTGTCCTGTTTGTTGATGGAGTTGTCTGTATGTTGATAGAATTGTCCTGAATGTTGATGGAGTTGTCTGTATGTTGATGGAATTGTCTTCATGTTGATGGAGTTGTCTGTATGTTGATGGAATTGTCCTGATTGTAGATGGAATTGTCCTGTATGTTGATGGAATTGTCTGTATGTTGGTGGATTGTCCTGTATGTTGATGGAAATGTCTGTATGTTGATGGAATTGTCTGTATGTTTAGGCAAGTATTTGCTCCATATATTTTTCCAATATAATAAAACATCTCATCCATGTAAACATGTTGCTAAACCCTACTTACACAGGGAGTTATGGCAATGTCTTAAAACTATTAAAACATTGAGCCTCTATTGCAGTGTTTCTCAACTGGTGGGTCCTGACCTGAAAGTGGTCCGCGAGCTGGTGGATAGTGGGTCACGGACATGTTTCATCAAAAAGTCTAACTTTTGAGGGGGAGGAATGATCATGTATCGACACACATTGTGTTCACCGTCTGAAGGTGGGGCACCCGCCAAGGAGCGGATGGGATCTTTTTTCGAGTGTTTCATTTAGCTATCTTTGTAAATGTGTGGCTTCTCAGCTCTGGTCCAGCTGAGAACAGCATGGACATTGCTTTGTTTACAATCACCCTACCATCAGACTTTTAGATGTATCAGGAGCAAATAAGCATCCCCAGCTTGTACTCATTTGGTTCTAATTAGGCTCATATGTTAAAAAAAATTTTATTTTCTTTTATTTGTTTTTTTGTTCAATAGCACTTTTTTTTCCGCAGAAAGTATTATTTTGCTAGAGGATGCATGGAATAACCTTCTATCAGAAGTGGTAGAGTTTAATACAGTGAAAGAGTTTAAGCATGCATGGGATAGGCATTAGGCTATCCTTGATTTAAGTAAAAGCCATTATTATAAGCAGGAATTTGGAAGTACCTGCATATGTTATAGGGGGCCATGTACTAAACAAGCGCAGTGGGGGGAAAAAAGTAGGTAAAACATGAGTTAGGAGCAATTTGCGCCTATTTGTAAAAATGTTTACATTCTTGCGCCTCTTCCGTTTTTTTTTAAATTTAGCGTGCATTTTTACGGTTGCACTGATAAATTGCGAATATATTTGCACGTGCAAAAGCGCTTTGAGACTATTTTGTGAAAAATAATTCTTATTTGCGTGTGAAAATTACACCAGCTTTTAGCGAACGCTATGAAAAGAGGTAGAAAAAATATTTGCAAAATTGCCTGTTTTTATTCTCAATTATGTCCGTTTTTATTCGCAATTTGCTCGTATGTACTATTTGAGTGTTAAATGTTTAGTACATTGCAATAGGAGCAAAGCGCAAAAATAGTTTTTTTTTTTTTTAGTACATGGCCCCTCATAGTTCTTGGTTTCTGCCCTACTCAAAACAGAGACAAGATGGCGGCCCTGTATAAAGTTTAACCTTTATGTAACTATCTAGCACTAAGCTGCTTAATTCCAGCCTGAAACAGTCTCTGCTGCTCTCTAACTTGCTGGGTGACTAAATCCATGTTTGGATGAAATGCGTCGGGCCTTATGGCGCAGGAATTATTTGAAATGTCGGGATCTGCTGTGTTAATGTTTTTACTTTATCAGTGAAATATAAGCTACTCTTTATACAAAGTCAACTGGCATGGTGAAGCATTTCTTGACGTATAAACCATTACTGATTTTGCCTTTGGTGGCGGCATCCAACCCGCTGAGAATTAACCCTTTATAACCGGTAACCCATATGGGCCCGCAATGCAATTCTCCCATTGTTGTTTAGCTCCCAAGTGTAGAAAAAACAAAAAGGTGGAATAAACATGTTTCCATTGGTAGATGTACAGCTACATAAATGTCTTGTATTTTTATCCTTTGAGGGTAATTGAATAAAGATGGCGGTGGAATAACCTGTAAGAGTAAAATGTGTCTGCTGCTCTTGGAAGGGTAAAACTAAGGGAATTGTCAGAAAGTCTCAGCTCTTACAATATGAATTCTATGCCACATCACACATCACAAAATAAAAAAAAGTTGAAGACAAACAGATTCACTGGGGGATATCCATAAAAGTGTATTGGAAGGTAATAAAAAGGTGCAAGCACCAGTATCTTATGTACTAAGGTGAATGCCCCATATTGCTCTGCATGTTTGGTGCTGGTTATATAGACACTGAGGATATAATTAGTTCCAGCAGGAAAAAAAAATGGAAATGGACTTTTACTTCTCTATTGTGGGCACTCCTGGTTTCTTGCAAACCGCTGTAATTTCACAGTTTCATCTAGCTGTATTTTGCAAAATGGAAAACATGCATTTTAAAGTACTTTGAAAGCACATTAATATGTATTACCATTTGGAAGATGCATTTTACCAGAAACTCGGACGGATAATCGTAGCTACCTGAGTAGACTCTCTACTCTTAGTGTATGAATGTGGTACTGTTTATACAGATTTGTTTGATTGATGAACTAGAGAGTATTCTATTTCTTAGGGATGAAATCCTTGCAATGAATTTTGAAGGTAAATGTTTTGTGTACAAGTTTTAAACGTCTACATCAGGGGTCCTCAAACTTTTTAAACAGGGGGCCAGTTCACTGTCCCTCAGACCGTTGGAGGGCCGGACTATAGTAAAAACAAAAACTATGAACAAATTCCTATGCACACTGCATATATCTTATTTTGAAGTGAAGAAACAAAACGGGAACAAATACAATATTTAAAATGAAGTAGAGTTAAATCAACAAACTGAACTTTTTCAATTCCCATTGAACAATCAGTATTTCAATGGAAATAGTGTGCCAGTCAGATGCCCAGGGATATTATGCCAGTCAGAGTCCAGTAATATTATGCCAGTCAGAGTGCAGTAATATTATGCCAGTCAGAGCCCAGTAATTTTGTGCCAGTCAGATGCCCAGGAATATTATGCCAGTCAGAGCCCAGTAATATTGTGCCAGTCAGATGCCCAGGAATATTATGCCAGTCAGAGCCCAAGAAAATTATGCCAGTCAGATGCCCAGGAATAGTGTGCCAGTCAGATGCCCAGGAATATCATGCCATTCAGATGCCCAGGAATAGTGTGCCAGTCAGAGCCCAGGAATAGTGTGCCATTCAGATGCCCAGGAATATTGTGCCAGTCAGATGCCCAGGAATAGTGTGCCTGTCAGATGCCCAGGAATATTATGCCATTCAGATGCCCAGGAATATTATGCCAGTCAGATGCCCAGGAATAGTGTGCCAGTCAGATGCCCAGGAATATTATGCCATTCAGATGCCCAGGAATAGAGTGCCAGTAAGAGGCCAGGAATATTATGCCAGTAAGAAGCCCAGGAATATTATGCCAGTCAGAGCCCAAGAAAATTATGCCAGTCAGATGCCCAGGAATAGTGTGCCATTCAGATGCCCAGGAATAGTGTGCCAGTCAGATGCCAAAGAATATTATTCCATTCAGATGCCCAGGAATAGTGTTCCAGTCAGAGCCCAGGAATAGTGTGCCAGTCAGATGCCCAGGAATATTGTGCCAGTCAGAGCCCAGGAATAGTGTGCCATTCAGATGCCCAGGAATATTATGCCAGTCAGATGCCCAGGAATAGTGTGCCAGTCAGATGCCCAGGAATATTATGCCATTCAGATGCCCAGGAATAGAGTGCCAGTAAGAGCCCAGGAATATTGTGCCAGTCAGATGCCCAGGAATAGTGTGCCAGTCAGATGCCCAGGAATAGTGTGCCAGTCAGATGCCCAGGAATAGTGTGCCTGTCAGATGCCCAGGAATAGTGTGCCTGTCAGATGCCCAGGAATATTATGCCATTCATATGTCCAGGAATATTGTGTCAGTCAGATGCCCAGTAATATTATGCCAGTCAGAGCCCAGGAATATTATGTCATTCAGATGCCCAGGAATAGTGTGCCAGTCAGATGCCCAGTAATATTATGCCAGTCAGATGCCCAGGAATATTATGCCATTCAGATGCCCAGGAATAGAGTGCCAGTTAGAGCCCAGGAATATTATGCCAGTCAGATGCCCAGGAATATTATGCCAGTCAGATGCCCAGGAATAGTACAGTGCTCGTTATACCTCCCTCCTCCCCCCCCCCCTTCCTCATCACTTACCTCCAGCTGCTGTGTCCCCGGCCGGACGTCTCGCTCAGTGTTCCCTCCTCCCTGCACGGAGGAGGGAAACAGTTACCGGGTCATCTTCTGCGGCTGCAAGAAAAAAAAGGTAAACAGTGGGGAGTGGGGGGTGCCGGCAGCACCCCCCGCGGGCCGGATAAATGTGCTCGGCGCATGTGGCCCGCGGGCCGTAGTTTGAGGACCCCTGGTCTACATTGTTTCAGCAAACAATGAAGTTATGTATAACTGAAAGATTGTATCAAGTGTTTGGAAATGCTTTAATGACAGAATACAAATGACATGCTAAGATGTTAAAGGGGCTCAGAAAATCGTTTGCACCCATTCCCCCTCCAGCATATTGTTCTGCCACTGTTATTTTACTGAGTGGATGCATGGATAGCCATAAAGCAGAAGTGGTAGAGGGTAAACCAGTGAAGGCTTTTATACATTATTACAATGCTAAATACTAAGGCTATGAAGCCAGGGATCAAATAAGGAGTGAGGCTCTTACAGCAGGTAGAAATATGGGGAATATGCCAACACAATGGATGCTTTAACTGTCCGCCCGGTCAGTACAGTCGTGTCATGTTTCCTGCTATTTGAAAATTGTGCCCATTATATAGAGCTGTGGAATATTGTATAGAGGTGTGGAATATTGTATGGAGGTGTGGAATATTAAATAGAATGGTGGAATATTATATAGAGGTGTGGAATATTATATATTGATGTGGAATATTATATAGTGATGTGGAATATTATATAGAGGTGTGGAATATTATATAGTGTTGTGGAATACTATATAGTGGTGTGGAATATTATATAGAATGGTGGAATATTATATGGAGGTGTGGAATGTTATATAGAATGGTGGAATATTATATAGAGGTGTGGAATATTATATAGTGTTGTGGAATATTATATAGTGGTGTGCAATATTAAATAGAATGGTGGAACATAATATAGAGGTGTGGAATGTTATATAGTGTTGTGGAATATTATATAGTGATGTGGAATATTATATAGAGGTGTGGAATATTATATAGTCATGTGGAATATTATATAGTGGTGTGGAATGTTATATAGTGATGTGGAATATTATATAGTGGTGTGGAATATTATATAAAGATGTGGAATATTATATAGTGGTGTGGAATATTATATAAAGGTGTGGAATGTTATATAGAATGGTGGAATATTATATAGAGGTGTGGAATATTATATAGTGTTGCGGAATATTATATAGTGGTGTGCAATATTAAATAGAATGGTGCAATATTATATAGAGGTGTGGAATGTTATATAGTGTTGTGGAATATTATATAGTGATGTGGAATATTATATAGAGGTGTGGAATATTATATAGTGATGTGGAATATTATATAGTGGTGTGGAATGTTATATTGAGCTGTGGAATATTATATAGAGGTGTGGAATATTATATATAGGTGGGGAATATTATATAATGGTGTGGAATATTATATTGAACTGTGGAATATTATATAGAGTGGTGGAATATTATATAGAGCTGTGGAATATTATATGGAGGTGTGGATTATTATATAGTGGTGTGGACTATTATATAGTGGTGTGGAATATAATAAGAGGATTGGAATATTATATAATGGTGTGGAATATTATCTAAAGGTGTGGAATATTATATAGTGGTGTGGAATATTATACAGAGGTGTGGAATATTATATAGTGGTGTGGAATATTATACAGAGGTGTGGAATATTATATAGTGGTGTTGAATATAATATAGAGGTGTTGAATATTATATTGAGCTGTGGAATATTATATAGAGGTGTGAAATATTATATATAGGTGGGGAATATTATATAATGGTGTGCAATATTATATTGAACTGTGGAATATTATATATAGTGGTGGGATATTATATAGTGGTGTGGAATATTATATTGAGCTGTGGAATATTACATAGAGGTGTGGAATATTATATAGAGGTGTGGATTATTATATAGTGGTGTGGAATATTATATAGAGGTGTGAAATATTATATAGTGGTGTGGGATATTATATAGAGCTGTGGAATATTATATAGACATGTGGAATATTATATAGAGCTGTGGAATATTATTTATAAGTGTGGAATATTATATAGAGCTGTGAAATATTACATGTAGGTGTGGAATATTATATAAAGCTGTGGAATATTATATAGAGATGTGGAATATTATATAGAGCTGTGGAATATTATATAGAGGTGTGGAATATTATATAGAGCTGTGGAATATTATATAGAGGTGTGAATATTATATAGCGCTGTGGAATATTATATAGATCTGTGGAATAGTATATAGAACAGTGGAATATTATATAGTGGTGTGAAATATTATATAGAGGCGTGGAATAGTATATAGAGCTGTGGAATATTATATGGAGGTGTGGAATATTATATAGAGGTGTGGAATATTATATAGTGGTGTGGAAGATTATATAGAGGTGTGGAATATTATATAGTGGTGTGAAATATTATATAGAGGTGTGCAATATTATATAGAGCTGTGGAATATTATATGGAGGTGTGGAATATTATATAGTGCTGTGGAATATTATATAGAGCTGTGGAATATTATATAGTGGTGTGAAATATATAGAGGCGTGGAATATTATATAGAGCTGTGGAATATTATATGGAGGTGTGGAATATTATATAGAGGTGTAGAATATTAGATAGAGGTGTGGAATATTATAAAGAGCTGTGGAATATTATATAGAGGTGTGGAATATTAGATAGAGGTGTGGAATATTATATAGAGCTGTGGAATATTATATAGTGGTGAGGAATATTATATGAAGGTGTGGAATATTATATAGAACTGTGGAACAACCAGCACAAGTTGAAACTTCATAGCTGCTGCAATAACTGTTTGTTGCTGATTGATTGCAGTTAGCTGTGGTCATATGTGAATGTACGAGCTAGCTCTTTTTATGAAACATAAACAATTAAAACCAATGTTGTCTTGCAGTTTTAAAGGTGATATTGGGTCACATTGGACCCAGTTCCCCCTGAACATCTGTGCAATAAGAGATGCTTGGTCTATGATGCATGTTGACGATTCAGAAGATTCATACAGAATAGAATCTATATCCAACTTTTCTTGATTCTAGTTGGAGAACGAGGAAGAATATGAAGTATTCAATTTTTCAGATGAAATATATGATATTTGCTACTTCTGTTTTGCGTGTGTTACTTCTGATTTGCCCTGTTATTTAGTGTTTTATCTCTGACTATAGTATATATTGTTTGCATAGTGCGGTATTTGATCAATATACTATTTTCTCTTGCTCGAGTTACATATTTTCAATGGTAATTTACAGCATTCACTTGTTTTCTCGGTGAAGCACTTTGTGGAGCTGTTTTCCTATAGTAATGCTATTGATTTTGCTAACTGTAATATGACAGTACTGTAGTTACATTCAGAACATTGACAGTCTAAAGGTTACCGATTGAATGGATCCAGCAAATAAATAAAACCTCTTCCCTATTGTGACCAGTGGCAGCACTGAGGCAAGAAAACTACCCTCCCTTTCCCTAAAACCCCTGCCATTACCTGCCAGACAAACTCTATATTCCAGTGACTCTGATCTATCCACAGTCAATCATTGCTTAAAGATACCCAAAAAAAAAACAAAAAAAACAAAAACATTCCCAGATGTCTATAAGATGTATGATGACTTGCTAAGAATCTCTAGACAAAATAATTAACTGTAATTGTATTGGCAAGAGGGGTGGGGTTGGGGGGCTAGATGCCCATCTTGTATTATTGCATGTTAAATGCCAATTATCATGCATCACATATGAGGTGTAATTTATGTTTTTCTTTAATATTTCCAAGGTGTCCGTATCTTATTACCCGCTTGCAGTTCTCCTTCCAGCCTTACCAAGATTAAAGCATTGTCATATGTCAAAACCTATTCCCCCCCCCTTACCAAGCTTAAGAAGTCCGTTCTGCCAACGGCTGGTATAGTGGGTTAATGCTGGTTACCAACAGTGCCTGACTTATCTCTTTAAATTGCTCTATATGCTGTGGTATGAGATGCTATTGGTTTGGAATGTTAATGTCCCCTCAGTGTGCTTCGGTCTCCGTATGTGTGTGTATGTGTGTATGTGTGTGTGCATCTCACTCTCCAGTCCTGTCTCCTCTGTCTGTATCTGAGTCCATGCATCTGTGTGAATGAGATGGATACATCAGTTTAGCACGGACATGCCTCTCTAACAAGGAGAAGAAGAAGAAGAAGAGGAGGAGAGAGTGAGTGGTGAGAGAGGGAGGAAAAAAAAGATAGAAAACAGCAGAATGACAAGGGACATGTGAACTGCTCATCTGATCCATCCAGAGCAGAAAAGCCAGAGAGTAAAATAAATAAATATTATAGACCTGTGCAGAGGCAGCATGCAGTCAGCAGGTTAATACAGCATCATATAGAACAGAACACTTGCTCTGGCTCTGGAAAGAAACTGGAGTGCTTCTACTATTTTTATTTTCCAGATTCTTTTTTTTTTTTTTAGACTATAAAAAACAACAACTCTGCTGTATTGTTTTTCCTTTTTTTATTTTTTTTTATTTTAAGAACAACAAAACAAGAAATAATAATACAAAACAAACAATTCAATGCAACAACAACAAAAGAAAAAAAAAAAAAAAGCCAGCTCACACCTATCTACTCAGCGCTGTTTAACTTTGGATGCAACATGTGTAATGGGCTCTCTTTACCTTAATAGATTTGGAACAACCTTGGGGGAAGTGCAGATGGAAAAACAAGGCTGGAAAACCGTATTGAAGGCAAACTCCGAGCCAGCCAACAGGGAAAAGGAATAGGGTGAGTGTTAAATTATAACCTCCAGCTGCTTATCAGAAAATCACCACCCCCTTTTGATTTTTTTTTTTTTTTAAATATATTGGAAAACTATATACAGAGAAGGGGTCAGCTATATGTCTGGCGCAGAATCATGTACTGATTTTTCCTCTTGTGATCATTTTGTGTGACTGCCTGTCACTGTGTGACATCAATGGAACTGACACAGGGATATACTAAGAACCTCTCTGGCTGCTGTGGCAGGTCTTAGCTGAGTACCAGCTGCCACTGTCCCCACTGGTTTTGGGAACGGTGCAATGAGAAGGTAAGTTGCACACGTTCCATTACTTTTATAGTATGATCTGTCTCACTGCACAGGGCCTGGCTTTCAAGGGGGGTAGTAGAACTAGAGTGCTGATATGATTGCAGTGCCTAGCCTAGGAAGGTCAGATAGAAATCACTGATTAAAAAAAATCAAAAAAAAAAAAAAAAATCACCAGGTTGATTTTCAGTGGCATTCTCCAATAAACTCTTACAGATTATTCTCATATTTAAAAAAATAAAAATACCAACAACAATGTAGTCTGCAAAGTGTATACTTCTTCTCTAGAGATGGATAAAAACACACACACATCTCTGTTACTGGGAAAGATCAAGGGCAAATCTGTTATAGCAGGCATTGTATTGGTTATTCTGCTAAAACCTATTGAATAATAATTCTGTAAGACTCCTACCACAGGGAACAGCCTTTTCTCTCTTAAAAAAATCGAATCATGTCCCAATACAGCGTTTGTGCATTTAGGATGATGGGATATTTATGGTTTTGTTGTTTTTACGTTTTTTTTTTTTTGAGAGGGGTTGGAGACAAGGTGCTCACTGTATTAACTAACCTTGTGCTAGCTCTTTTAATCACAAACTATAGTGACAAATGTTTGGAATGGATAGCTGTTTGTGTGTGTGTGCGTGTGTGTCTGTCTATGCCTGCATGTGTGTCCTTTTCTTACACAGTCAGGTCCTCTGCATTACAGCTTTTTTGTTCATGTTTCATGGGCTATTGGCTTCAGAAGGCTTATCAATTTCCATTTGAAAAGCTGTTTCTTTATTTAATTGTCCTTGCTTCTCAGAGTGTTTTGCTGGTGGGCATAAAATGGGTAAGAGAGATGGGGGGGGGGGGGGCTGTCTAAGCTGAATGTTAAAAAAAATCTAAAATTCCAAAATACATGTAGCTAAAGAAGTACAGCAACACTATTCTAGAAGATAAGCAGCACATTTTCCTTCTCTTTGCCTGGGCTCATTCTAGAATCTGCACTGAAATATGTTTTTTTTTTTTTCTTCTTTCTTTCAATCTAATTTAAGTTGCCCATAATCAGATTTTCTATATGAATGAGATTTGCTTTGAAACAGTCGTACATCACCGCTGGGGGATATCTTTGGCAAGGAATGTGTTAAGTTTGCTGGCAATATTTAATAAAAATTAAAAATGAGATTGGTGACAAAAAAAAAATACAACATTAATCTAGAGATGCAATATTAATGGTACTTCAGAACATTGTGTGTGTGTGTGTGTGTGTGTGTGTGTGTGTCAGAGGTTTTTGTAGAAAACATGAATTGAATGGATACTAAAGTCAATGGCAAAGTTGGGAAAAGTAAGAGTTAAAAAATAAGTTTTTATTTTTTTTATTCATTTACATGTTTATTATAGTAGATGATTATGTTAATCATTAATATAGGGTTAAAAGGAACGAGAGATTGAAGGGCCTATTGAGAAAGAGATTGCATAGCCCAAGAGAGTGTATTACTATAGCTGTTACAAAATAACAAATATATGGACTCAATGTAGACTGATCCTTCTTGTATTACTTTGTACTTAATAGTAATTTTCTTACTATCCTTCCCCTAAATGCTAATCACACAATTGACATCCTTCCTTTATCTGTACTCACCAGCATAACTTGCTATTGCTATATTAATTTCACACTCTGATTATGTACGTTACAACTCACAATCCATCTGTCTCAATTACACATAAAATACTACTCCTCTGCTAGTCCTATTCTCAGTGCTAGACTAATGTACCCAGTGAGCTTTGTAGAATAGCGCCACCTGTGTGTAAGATATGACAATGCACTTCTCTATGGCAAGTCAAATGCTACTTTTTGGTTGCCATCAAAGACCGAGGACCACTCACAAAGATAACAGTGTGTTAGTAGGGCTAGTACTTAACTTTGAGCATTTTCCATTTTTAAAAATAATTCTTAAAAGAATACAAAATAAAGTGATCTCACGTCAATTTATTGTAAGTCCTTGAGTCTACACAATGATTTTAGTTTAATGTAAAGTCATTGTGAGTAAGTAATCTGTAAAAGTATTAAGACACATACTGCCTGTAATAAACACTAATTTAATTCTGAGGTATATGAAAGGCCAGGAGATCTGTGGAAATAAGACAACTGTGGTGTGATATAAGTATAACTTAAACTAGGGACTTATTTCTAGAAGCTAATGTAAATCCAACTAACGGATAAACATCAAAAGAAAAAAACAAAACACTATAGTGCAATACGGCGTAATAATTGGTAAATGTGTTAAAAACCAACTGGGCTACACAATAAGCATAAACATCTACTTCAGAAGTATAGGAGATGATGACATACCATCCTTCCATTCTTCTTTACACAGCTGGAATCTTGGGTCTGTCAGCAGACCACACTACCATTATATATAAAAAAAACATGACAGACAGAGATAAAACTAGAATAGCTGATCCATGGATCTCATTGTTACAGATGCAGCCATACGTATCCTTTCTGTATTTGTAGCTGTTTATGTTGAATATGCAAAGAACTTCATATATTATCAATGTATATGCTACTTACCAGATCAGTTTGGTTTAACTCTTAAAAAAAAGCTATATTTGTATATGTGAAAGCGTTATCAGAATTCTATTGTGAGATGAATCCCACTACTCAGTATATTCAGAGCCCCTTCAGTACAGTGACCACATTGCTATCTCACTTAGGGCCCCGTGTAAAAACTGTATAGTCTGAGGACTATAGGGGTCTGTTATCCGAAAAGTTCACATGGTGAAATGCAGAAAGAAGGCATTTGTAGCTGACTTGGAGAAAGAGCTAACTTGGGAGAGTTTCTCCAACTCTGCGAATCCCGTAATCAGAGACATTTGGCTCAATCTGTAGACTTTATTGAAATCTTGAATTGTGCATTTTTTTTAATTGGAGTCCTTGAAATGTTAACTATACTAAGGATAATTACTGTTGACATCACCAAGACTACTCATGGCAAAACCATGCTTCACCTATGCTACAAACAGGTCATGCACTTCATATATTGAGGGTGTAGGAAGTAACATAAAAGTAATAAAAGTCAGATGGATGGATGGACTGTTAAAGAACCCACAAACTCCTGCTAAACCATGTCTTATTCCTTTCAATAGAATGCTGATGTTAACGTCATATATATGTATTTAATGATATAGTCCAATGTTAATCCCCGCCTTAAAGGGACACTACCACTTACATAAGATGTAACAAGATAACCTGGTCATTTAAAACAAACACATATATAAATCATATGCCACAAAAGGAAAAATACAATTAGGTGTTTATCTCCTGGCTCCATTTTGTGAATATTTCCCATGATTTTGAACATCGTCCAAAATCTTCCAGCCAGTCTCACTTTACAACTGTGGTCAAAGCCTGCATTATGATGTCATAAGCTACTCCCCTGCTCTCTTACTGGCTCCTGTGTATTATAGTGGGCAGGACAAGGTGGCTGTGTACAACATTTTTTTACCTGCCTCCCAACACAAACAGAGGAGATTGACCTGACCAAACATGATCATAACTCCGCTCCCTTGTGATGTAATAGTTACATTACCCTCCCATTCAATGCAAGTCTATGGTCAGAATTCTGACTTATAGACTGCATTCTGTGTCCCCAGCCCCAAAGTGAGATACTAGTGCTGTAATGTCTTTTGTGGGTGGCACCCAAAAACACTTTATTTCACAAAATGGTGGCGCCCAGTCACACCTGTTTAGTTACATATTTTATTAAACACATCTCTGAAATCAACAATAGAAAAAAAACCAAAAAAAAAACCTTTTCATTTTTTTTGAGGGAGTGTCTCGTTAAACAATCAGCCTCTTCTTCCTGGCCAAGAACTACAACCAGCAGAGCAGATGCAAGTCACTTAGTGTATTATGTCTCTTGGAGGTGGGAAAGGGCGGTGGGGGGGTGGGTATGAATATTTCACAGTGTCGATCTAATCCTTGTTGTATAAGTGACAGGCTCACAAATAAAACATGGTGGCTAGGTACAGGAGATAACAGAAATGACTACATTGTTGATGACCACCAATAGAGCTTATAACACCAACGGAATGTGGGACTTAATGAGAATTAGAAGGGTGTCATGACCTCAAATAGTTGGGAAGCCTTGCATTGTAGGCTCTAGTGTAAGATGTAACTGGCAAGAAATGGATGGCAGTGTTACTAGGAGGTGCCTACAACAGGGCCATTTATAGTATAGTTTAGCATTTTATAGAAATGCAAGCTGAGGAGAGAAAGAATACAGCATCTAGAACTCCTCCCACCCATCTTGAGTAATATAAGAAATACATAACCACACCTGCTCCGGCACCCATAGCATAATCTTAATATAGTGTAGATCAGTACGGGATACTGTGCAGTCTGTCTTTATTACCAAGCGCTGGGTCCAAAGATCATGTAAAAAGTCACATTTATGTTAATGAAATAAAAAGCATAGAAATCCCAAAACGTATCCAGTTAAGTTTAGTACAGGACTTGCCAGATATGTGTATGACGCCAAAAGGCCAGTTCAGGAGCCAGCCCACTTATTTTAGGAATCATAGTACTTCCATGGAGTTCTCCATACTAAAAAAACAAAAAAGTTAGGAGCCAGCAGGAGATATTGTAGGAACCATGGCCCCCTGACTCCTGGGACGTGTCAAGTCCTGGATTTTGGGGGCTGGTTAAGCATACTATTAGACAGTATCAAGTTTAGTTGTTATTAAAGTTTAATAATACATTTAGATTAGTGTGCACGAGGACGATTAAAAATGGAACGTGTAAGGCAATCCCAAAGTACCCGCCACCAATCCTATTGATTTAATGATTTAGTAACTCTCGCTATATGGATTTTAATGCTGATATTCTCAGTGGACATTTAGGAGATATGTAATCAACTCATAACAGGCCCAAGAGACATCTACAGCACAGAGCGAGGCAAACGGGTTCCATTCTCTTGAGTACACAAGAGGTTAATTGAGTGCATTCCCAAAAAAATAAAATAAAAACCCCTTCACTCTACACCGCAGATTGGATTCACGGATCTGCAGGGAAAATAATCTCATCAGGAATAGAAAGTGTGAGAGACACCAAAGGGAGGAACCACACTTATCAGAGCTCCCCTCAAACGGTGACAATTACAGAATAAAAAATGTAAAAAAAAATATATATATATATATATATATAAAATTAAATTTTAATACCCAAGATCTCGTTTTGGCACATTTAATGTAGTGAGTTGCTGTGCTTGTTTTGGCTGCCAGTTCTATTGAGGAGACAGTCAGCTTGATTTGAAAATGTAGCCATGTTTAATCCAATGTTTATCTACCAATCTTTGGCAGATGTAGGGTTGGATTTTATTGGCGTCGGAGAAAGTCACACTGTACACGGAGTTTGTGATTCTGTGTTTACTATTCAGTGTTCCTTAAAATGTCTATCGCTCTGTTAGGTTTCTATCAATACACTCTTTTTAATACCGTAGGTATGAAACGGGGAGGGGAGCTAAAATGTACACATGAAATGGGGGAAGCCAAGTAATTTAAAAGCTTTAATCTGCGAAAGGTAACAGCGTCGGAACAATGTGTATCAAACTCATTAACTCTTTCAATACACTTTCTGGCTGGAAAACGAATTCACATGGAGAAGGTTAAATGAAAATTAAAAGAGGTGGTTTTTCAATCAGATTGTTTCTTTCCCCCAATTTAGCATCTGAAAGTCTCTGATTCCCCCCAGGCTGTGTAAGGTATTCAGCCTGCGTGCTGCCTCGTTGGGAAACCAAATTATTAGTTTAATTAATTTGTTTTGGAACACACCAACGCAACATTGTATTTTGCCATTTAACCTACTGAGAAGAATGGAGAAATGTAATAAGCTTTCCTGGGATGTGTATATTAAGGAGACTTGGCTACCCACCAAATGTTCCCGTCTATCATTGCAAATCTTTACATAACAACAATCGAATGCTTGTTTAATCCATCTTTCTAGGCTATATGATCTTGTTTACATTGGTTGTTTTTCAAAGGTTATCAAGCTCCGTTATCTTCGATATAAATAGAAGTGTGTATCACTAGATGTATTTTCTTTTATGGTTCACAATGCTCTATCTTCTGATCAAGCCATAACTGACCTCTGTGGGAAAGGTAAACTGACCTGATGCTGCTTCTACGATCCCAGGGTATAAGGGAACACATGCTGGAAGCCTCCTGAGATACAGATGTCTGTCATCTATGTTTATTAGAAGATTTTCAGATAGTCTTTTCTTGTTATTATATAACGAGAACATCAACATAACAATATTTAACTTTATCAACATCTTTAGCTACTTGCCAGTTTTCATTGTTTTTATAGTTGAAGGAATTTGTCTCCAAATGTCATCCCTCCCAGTTTTATTGACTTGTGTTGATCAGTGGTAAGCCGTGTTTCCCTGTTCCTGGGTGTACTGGTTTTGTTTATGTTCCCATTGTTGCCTATTGTTGGCCCATCGTTGTCAAAGCACATGGGACATGTACCAGGAGGTACCCTAAAAAGTGTCCTTCAACCAGTGGCGGATGCTCCGTTTGTGCTAGGTGTGTGTCGCACACAAACCCTAGAAATACATCCGAAAAGCGACAAAGTTTTATATACTTTTTGTGCTTGTCGAATTGACAACAAAGTGAGTGACTCTGTTGCCGAATTCGTAGCTGGCGTCGCCTTTGTAACTTGTTTATTTCCGGGGGTTTGTGTGCTGGCTGTGTGCTGGCTGTTCTCAGCACACAAACCCCCCGGAAATACACGAGAGACGTCGTGCCTCCGAGTGACAGGCGTGCTCCGGGCTGGCAGAACGGGAAGGGGAAGAGCCTTTATATAGTCCTGCTGGCGAGTAACTAGTTGCACGTGTTTCTTAGGTTTGTTGAGCTGTCACCCAAGACATTCTGAAAAGATAGAGTCATTTGGGATGGAAAATTGCCATTGAAGTTGGGGTGGGTACAATCCAGCACTGCAGATTAACGAAATGCCTTTCAGTAACATAGAAACATAGAATGTGTCGGCAGATAAGAACCATTCGGTCCATCTAGTCTGCCCAATTTTATTTTTTGAGTACTTTTATTAGTCCCCCGTTCCCGGTCTTATAGCTAGGATAGCCTTGTGTCTATCCCACGCATGCTTAAAATCCTTGACTGTGTTTACCTCTACCACTTCCGCTGGAAGGCTATTCCATACATCCACTACCCTCTCAGTAAAGTAATACTTCCTGATATTACTTTTAAATCGTTGCCCCTCTAATTAGCAAGTAGCAAATGTGTAGTTTGCATGTCAAGCTATGGCTGATGTCATAAACAAGAGACTCCACATTTAGGCATTTAACAGTCTGCCCGGCTTGCTGGTGAGATGAATTTGCCATCTAACTCGTGATCCCAAATTTGGCATCACATCATCCGTACGAATGCTGTAACAAGTGCAATTCAGTGTATTTATTTGTACTGTGGCAGGTGTCCCTTTAGGCATGACTAGATTCTCTCTAAACTCTTTTTCCATTGAGGTAGACATGTCACACTGACACGGACAGAGATAGGGCCATTACATCAAAGTGATTCTAAAAGCAATACTAGAATACACAGGTTAGTTAGAGTATTCATTTTACTGTTTATTTTTCAAAAAACAAAAAGTAGATAAAATCATCTATGAATGAGCTAGTCCAAAGGATGTACACTACAGATATGTATTGAATTAGACGCCTACGAGTACTACTCACAACTTGATTTTCAATACAATGTAACGTTAACCGTTGTTGGCATGTCTGTGATACTCAGTTGAAGATTACAGACTCTTTAACCTTTTTAGACCTATATTGTCAGAGCTACTCATGGTACAGCCAAGGCTTACTCACAAGTTTCATATTTCAGAGAAATAAAAGGCAGAAGACTAGGTGCAATCACCAAAGAAATAGTAAAAGCCTTGGAGAAAAAAAAAACAAAACAAAAAGGAACACTACTCAGAACATAATATAATTAATGGAATGGTATAGTCCAAGCAACTAGAACCAAATTCTTAATGGGTGAGTTATCCCAACTGCTGCTGAATTATGGTAGACTAGAGGAAGGCTGCTGGTTTGCTTGGACTCGTTGTGACTCCCTCACCACCCTGGGAGCTGTAGTACAGCAATAGATGAAGGGCCCCATCACCTTTCTCTTTGCATTCAGCTTTGTTTTCACTTCTACATTGGGTGTCAGCCTCAAATGGGGTCATTGGCTGATAGCTTTGGGGCATCCCCATAACATTCTTGTATCAGAAAGGATATTGTAGAGCAGGGGATCTCCAGTTGTCGGAGAACTATATATTCTGTACGCCCCTGCAAGTCTCTTAGCTGGCAAAGTATAACGGGCAATGTAGTCCATCAACAGCTGGTGGCACACAGTTTGACACCCCTGTTCTAGAGAATGGCGAGTAGTTCTCAAGGTTTTGAGAGATTTAACATTTCCCATATCTCATCCATCCACTTGTAATATAAGGGGCAGTTAAGCTCAGTGTCTGATTTTCTTAACTATTGCGAAACATATCTTAAGGAAGGAAATCAGAAAATGTTACTTTTTCCTAAATGAGAGAAACGTTTAGTAAAGGCTGAGTATGCCTTTATCTGAAATCCTTGGGGTCAGAAGTATTCTGGTTAATGGATCATTTTAGACGATGGATCATTTTCCCCAATAAGATATACCGTATTTATCGGCGTATAACACGCACTTTTTCTCCCTGAAAATAGGGGGAAAATGGTGTGTGCGTGTTATACGCCGGAAAAAAAATAAATTCTAAAACTTACCTCGTTCCTGCTCTGTCCCCCGGTGCTCTGAAGCCGCGCGGTCAATAAAGTCTGTTTTTTTTAAAACAAACTTTATTGACCGTGCGGCTGGAGGGGAAGCTCACAACGCTTCCCTCACAGCCACGTAGCTTCAGAGCACCGATGGACAGAGCAGGAACGAGGTAAGTACTGGGGTCTAGGGAAGGGGGGGAGGAGGGTGGCATAACGAGCATACTAAGGGGCAATATCCTGGCATATTGGGGGCAATATCCTGGCATATTAAATGGCATATTGGGGGCAATATCCTGCATATTAAATGGCATATTGGGGGCAATATCCTGCATATTAAATGGCATATTGGGGGCAATATCCTGCATATTAAATGGCATATTGGGGGCAATATCCTGCATATTAAATGGCATATTGGGGGCAATATCCTGCATATTAAATGGCATATTGGGGGCAATATCCTGCATATTAAATGGCATATTGGGGGCAATATCCTGGCATATTAAAATGGCATATTGGGCTTCAAAGTTCTTAATTTAAGTTCTTAAGTTTTAAAAAATTAGGTGCGTGTTATACGCCGGCGCGTGTTATACGCCGATAAATACGGTATTAAAGACTCTCAGCACTCATGGAATATGGTAGTATCAGTAGAAGTGTTGTATGGAGAAAATAACTCAATTTTACTGTGATGTAGCTGTGATGTGAGGCATCGTTGGGAATCTTCCTTTGGTGCATCAGGTCTGCACACATGCCATTGTATCACCCTTTGTGGGCGTGGGGGAATCTGAGCATGCAACCTAAGGCAAGCCTAAGACGTCATGCACAGGGTCCTGATTGGATGGATCTGCATCTGCCAGAACAGCACTGGAAACGAACGAAAGACTATTTAGCTAAGATACAGTATTAGACTTGAGGATAATACCAATCTGATCCATGTTTCCTGATAGGTCTAGTGACTCTTTATGAAGAACTCCTCATTTTTAGTATGTCTAGTTTGATATTCCCCACCCTCTATGTGTATAGACTATTTTAACCCATTACGTGGCATTGTTGGGTCTAGGACTCTTCTTCGCCGCGGCTTCATCGCTGCAGTTCAGCGCGGCAGTTAGAACGCTGAACTTTCAGCAATGAAGAATAACGCGGCCGCTTCATCGCGTAAAAAGAAAATAACCCCCTCTAATAAATTATTCACCCCCCAAAGTGCCCCCCCAAACCCCAATACTAAAATTAACCCCAATACTAAAATTAACCCCCTAAACCCTAATCCTAAGCCCCGAACCCTAATCCTAACCCCCTAAACCCTAATACTAACCCCCGAACCCTAATACTAAAATTAACCCCAAAACCCCAATACTAACCCCAAACCCTAATACTAACCCCCCAAACCCTAATACTAACCTCCTAAACCCTAATACTAACCCCCGAACCCTAATACTAACCCCCTAAACCCTAATACTAACCCCCGAACCCTAATACTAACCCCCTAACCCTAATACTAACCCCCTAAACCCTAATACTAACCCCCGAACCCTAATACTAACCCCCTAAACCCTAATACTAACCCCCGAACCCTAATACTAAAATTAACCCCAAAACCCCAATACTAACCCCAAACCCTAATACTAACCCCCCAAACCCTAATACTAACTCCCTAAACCCTAATACTAACCCCCGAACCCTAATACTAACCCCCAAAACCCTAATACTAACCCCCGAACCATAATACTAACCCCCGAACCCTAATACTAACCCCCGAACCCTAATACTAACCCCCTAAACCCTAATACTAACCCCCGAACCCTAATACTAACCCCCTAAACCCTAATACTAACCCCCTAAACCCTAATACTAACCCCCGAACCCTAATACTAACCCCCCAAACCCTAATACTAACCCCCTAAACCCTAATACTAAAATTAACCCCCTAATTCGTGTGGCGAAGTGACGGCGGTGAAGCGGCTGTGCGGATGTAGCAATGATGAAGTGTCCCATCCCCGGCATTGTTGGGGAATATGACGGAGATCTCTAAATAATATTATTAATGCTGTACTTTTGTTTGTTTCCATTGGATAGCAGTTTTCTTGTAAAAAAAAAAAAAAGTTCTTAATGTTCTAGGAATTGGTGGCTGATAGAGATCAATGTTTGTCGATGAGACAGCTCAGGGGGCTAACGCATCATCTGTACAATCACAGGTTCATTTCCCAACAGCCCTTTATCCAGATATGACATTAACCTGAGCATCATGGGATATGTAGTTCCCAAAAATCTGCAATGCCAAGCTTCGTCTTCATCCATTGAATAAATTGTTCTGTTTAACTAATAATAATTTCTCATTTTGGAATTTCCATGGGGGGAGTAAATTGGTCTGAAAAGAGATCTTATTTAGTAAATCAGCCCCTAAACATTTTTTGCTCAAAAAACGCGGGCTAGGCCTAGCGTTACCACCTGTCCGGTATTTTACCGGCCAGTGTTAAGTCTACGGAGACAGTACCAAGGCCGGTATTATTCTGAAGAAAAGGTGGCAACCCTAGCTAGGCCTCATTTTTACAAATTAGCTGTCACTTAGCAGATCAAGTCTAGGGTTACCATGTTCTGGTAACTAGAAAAAAAGGACATGCCACCTTCTCCACCACTCATAGGCGATGGTAAGGTGTAGTTATATCCTTAAAAAGAGTACATTTACAGACCTGGTAACCCTAGAAGAGACACCATGTACATCTATGTATACACAAACAATATTCCCACTCAGTAAGTCATGAATAAGTATTTTAAAAGATGTAAAACTGACACATGGTTATACAAGCAATAACAAGGAGTAGAGCTGCAATGCATTTCTCACATCTGAGACTGATGAAGTGTTCAGAGAGTTCCTCTGTGGAGTGTTCTGGAGATTCGAAGCCTTGCTATTCCAACCAAGCATCACCAAAGTAAATCAGAGGATTCTCTGACAGATCCATACTTCTGTCAGAAGCTCAAATGTTTGCTTTTGTGCAGTCACTTCCAGAGTTTTTATTGCCTATTACGGTTTGTACGATTCAATAGCTAAGGGAGGTGTACTTTAACCAAAGTGCATTGCGGAGAATATAAACGGGCTGTTTATCAGCTGATATCAGTCACGTTTCCGGTTAGACGTACCTATGACCGTGTTTGTCCGGACTGTAGTACCTAAATCCAAGTATTTTTTTCTGAAGTTTGCAGTCTGTTCGGAAATGCGGGTGTGTGTTGGGACGCAATTATTTTTTAACCCCTTCGTGACATATGGTGCTTGCGCCCCAAACGACTCAAGCACACTCTGGCAGAGACCCTGTGGGACCGTGCCAAAAAATTGTGAGAGTGAATCAGAAGAACAGAAGAGAGGTACCGGGCTCCACCGTATCAACCAAGTAGAAATAATCCCTCTACGGCTTCTGGTGAGGTGCTGCTCCGAAGGCGCCAACACAGCGCCCGGCAAATAGCCAAAATCAAAAACAGGAACACAGAAGAGCGCACTCACATTTCCAGGTAAAAAAGGTAGTGGTTTTAATCTTCAAGCGTGATAGGAATACAAAACATATAACCCGTGCGAAACGCGTCAAGTGTTTCTGCTACTTCCCACTTTATCTGCTTGAATATGTTTTGTATTCCTATCACGTTTGAAGATTAATTAAAAACCACTACCTTTTTTACCTGGAAATGTGAGTGCGCTCTTCTGTGATCCTGTTTTTGATTTTGGCAAAAAATTGTGAGACCTCCGGACATCACGATTTAGAGAAATGTAGCCAGTGCTCGCTTTGAGCATCTAACAGGTGGGAACCCACCGCAAGTGTCTGCAGCGGGATCCGAGCACAGCTCTTCGCAGCGAGCGGCGATGAGCTGTTTAACCCTGGTCATACTATGCCATCCTATCAGTAGAAAATGTTGGTTATGTAGCAATAAAACAAAGACAAGACAAGAAAAATGAGAATATGGACAGTTTGGATGGTTGGGCTGCACCTCGCTATCAAGCGGGCCACACGTTGGACATCCCTGCCCTAAATGTATCAATCCAGGTTATACAGTGCTGAGATGGGCACTACCAGGCTAGACTTGGTGCGGGTAGAGCTGTACAAGTGTGCTACACACGATGACCCATGTTAATAGAGCTGCAGCCCAACCTACAGTGTCTCAACTTGAGACATAGAAATACATTCACAACAGTGTACTGAGTGCGCTAAAACCAACACAGAAAAATATATAAAAGATACTTACCAGACAGCATATAAAATAGGGAGCCATTTACTCTGTATATTAATAATAGAAAAAGAAATACACATAAGGAACAATATTGCGTGCTATTGAGTTAACCAGGCAATATGCAAGATGGTATTTAACGCACTGCTCTATCCATAGACCTCTTGGAGAATATGCACGCTATTCAAGATTGCCTTTTAAACACAGACAGAGGCATTATTATTATATTATTAAAGCACAGCTGCAATTTGTGCAGGGCCCACATCATAGCATAAATATGTATAATTGCCAACAGCCTTGTTATTTGGGGGGGGTTCTGACCCGTCAAATGATGGTCTGTCTGAGCATAAATACTGCCTATGTGCTCCTCCCACACGGTATCTGTACTGAGAAGCCTGGAACTCAGTGTCGCTGGTCACTCAATGACATCACACAGCATTGCGGATCTCCGCCCCTTCAGGAGGCATCCATATTTTGTCCCCGGGAGCAACATATATAGTTAGCAGGTATGAATGTGTTGCTTGCAAATCTCCTGTAACTGCCTGATTCTAATGCGTTGGCATGAACCACAATCTCTAAGGAATGTTTGCAGCACCTGTGTTTAATCCATGCCATGAAGAATTAAGGCTGTTCTGTATATGACCCATAACTAGAAAGGCCTCCCTAATAAAGTGAGGGTATGCATGATTTCTTCATTGGGCTCTTCATAAATAAGACACACAAGCAATAGCGCCAGTATTAGGTGCCCTCTTCATGTGCGCCTATATATAAAACAAACTCCCGCAACACGGAATGTCACCTGTGTGACGGAGCAACCCATGGACGGCAGAGGTTTGACGCCCACACACAAACAAACTGAAATGGCAATCACCGTTATACATACTTCCCTATGCTTGCAAGAGATTTCTATCCATAACGCCCACTGTTCCATTAAAAACTGCTGACGAGCACTTTATAATTTGTAAACACATACACGTGTCATGCTATATTGATTTAATGGGCATGCTATTATTATTCTATAACCCAGCACGGTTGATTAAATATTAATATGTAAAGACTGACACAGTGAGTCTTATCGACTGGCTAGCTCAATTCAAAATACGCGGTTTCAAATTCCATTATGTGGACTTAAAAGTGCCAGTATTCAAACATGGAATGGCTTCCGGTGGTAATTATTAAATCATACCAAACCATGTATGAAAATGGTTTAATAATACCTTAATATCTTATTATAATATTATTATGTGTATATATTGCTATATCGTATTCAAGTTGAACCATCTTTGCTTCCAAAATAAGGCAGGAAACAGTATGTTCAATACAACAGATGCATTGTTAGAGGGCAAATAACAAAAAATGTGCAATAGAAACACCTAGCTCCACTCTGGAGCACTAATGAAACACAAAGTCCGGACTGACTGTAGTGCTCGGCCACTATATGGTTTACCAGCCATTTCCCTTGCCCTGTAGCATACACACATGCCTCCCAACTGTCCTGCTTTGATTTGAAGCTGTGTCGGGACAGAGGTAGAGTTTGTAGGGATCCGGGCCTACGATCCTGTAGTCTTAGTCTCCAGTGTCTGGGGCATTGTGTGCATGTGCAGTTACACTGTCAGATTCAGTGACATCGCATGATGGGGGCAGAAGTTATATATTAAAGCCTCTCAGCGCTCATGAAATACAGTATTAGCGATGCAAATACTGTATAGCGCAAATACCCGTTGGGTCTGCACACGTGCCATTTTATTACTCTTTGTGGGCGAATCTGAGCATGCATGGAAAGGCTATATCACAGCTTAAGCGGGCTGGACACTGTATAAACTGGTGTGCGCTTGCATTCTCATAGGTGTGTGTGGAATTTGTAACTTGTGGCAAAATCTGAAATTTGGGGGGGGGGGGGGGGGGGGGGAATACGGACTTCTGGATAAGGGATACTCAACCTGTTCAAAATCTACATTATAAACAGGAAAGAGGGGGACCCACTGAACATATTTGTGTTTTTTTTTTTTCTTTTTACATGCATGATGGTGGCACCAAGGAACTGAATGCATGGAATTAATGCCTGAGATTATCTCATGGCTTCAGTTTGAACACATCATAAGCCACACACAGTCATACCTCCCAACTTTGCCCCCCAGACGATTCGGTCAGCCATTTTTGATCCTGGCAGTGTCTGGGACACCGGAGAATACGAAGAGGACCTCGGGACTGCGGTCCCGAGACCCACTGTCATGGCTCCGAATTGGCACTGTCCCGGGCAAAGCTAGACAATTGTGAGGTATGCACAAGACTGTCACTTCAGAAAACAATACAGTGATTTGAATATCATTAAACATAAACAATAATTATAATAAGTAACTGACGTCTTCAATAGGAATGATTTAAATAAAATAAAGATACCTCAATAACTAAACACAGACAATTGTAGGGGTGAATGGTGGTGATATTTATTCAAATGTAATTCAGGTTTTTTTTTTTAAGTTTGTAATTTCTTAGGAAATCCAGGAAAAAGGTCTTGTTTAACAGTTATATTCAGTTCCTATCCCAGGGCCTGTTAGCATCCTTCCCAGTTCTGGAACACTGATATATTCCAATTGTTCTAAATCACAGTTCTAATCACGAGTTACTGGCATCTCTACAGAAAATGTTGTTTGTTCAATATATACAGAAATTATATTTCAAATGCTTTAAGAAGGAGAGAATTATTTTCGCCGAAACAAACATACTCATGTGCAAAAGAAAAACGGTACCTTGTTTATTTTCTCCAACAAGTTTCGTTTAAAAAAAAATGAAAAAAGAGTTGCTGATAATGTTCGTAAAGACCAAACTAAAATATAGTGTTCAATAAAAGTTCCTATTAACTGATCCGAGCTCAGCATGATTTAATGGGAATTCAAAATCGTGTTAAGAACTTTGCCTGTTTATTGTCAAAACCATAAAGTTGATAAACACTTGTTTTGTTAAAAGTGAATCTATCATGAAGATAATGTTTAATTCTATATACAACCCTTAAAGGGTCTCCGCATGCGAAATGACATTGCTAATTTAATTAGCAATTTTGTATACACTGTAAAAGTATTCCTTAAGCCACGTTTTTTGTTGGGCTGCATTGTGATCCATTCTGTGACCTGACACAGCTTGGTTTAATTTGTGTAACCTCATATAGAGCTTTTATAAAGTTGCCAAGTTATGACCCTGTTTCATCAGGTCAATCTACTCTCTCTTCCAGAAAGATGTACAGTTTGCGTTGGAAGGCACCATTAGTGATGCTGTGTCTCACATTTCGAGACACAGCAGTTCCCGGTTGTCGCGTGCTGACAAACACCAGCCCGCGCACAGCCAGTCACGCTCTGACAGCCGAATGCGACGATCTCAAGCAGAGAGGGCAAAGACCCTCGTTTTTGCATGGTATCAGCAGGGGGGACCTAGTTAAGCAGAGAGAACCGGTCGCCAACCAGACGGCTGCCTGGTTCCTATGGAAGCATGGCAGCTATCGGTCAGAGGATAAACTGACATGTACTATCAAAAGTAGTAAAACCTCATACTGGGGACAACTAAAATTTCACTTGTGCTTCTATATTAGAAGCACAAGTGAAAAATAATGTTTACTGTCACTTTAAACCACCTGACCCTTTGGTCAAATCAAGCCTGATCCAGGTGTAGGGTGAGAGGAATGGCTGCTTCCTGTTCATGCTGACCGCACTGCTGCCCAGGAGAAACGGGGGTGCAGGCTGCTTATATTTTAAGAATACATAATTTTATTCAATACATACATGCATTGTAAGTACAGTTGTCCTTTAAAATATACCTCTTTAATTACAGTTCTCCTGGTGCTTGTCACTAGATCTGTCCTAGTGCTGTGTTGTATATTCCACCAATGTGAGCTGTAACGTAAGAGTAGCCTATTGCTATTAGGAGAGTTTCAGGACAGGATTTATAAACTCCAGTTTTAAATGGATTCTCCATGGAGATGTCTTCAATGGAAGAAAAGCAGGGTCATGTCTAGTTCATAAAGTGCCTGCGGCTCCTGAAGCCTGTTGAATTTAAAGTAAGCATCTCTGCAGTCTGTGTTCTGCCCAGGCCTAGGTAATGCTTTAACATCACAGACGCTGCAACTTTGTGGCAAATGGTCTTGGTTCGTAAAAGGGCGGAGCCTAAAGGGAACATGATTACTCTGCATGTTTACTGCAGGTGCGGCTGCACTGATTATATAGACACTGAGGATATAAAGTTTTGTTTCATTTAGTCACTTCCTGTGCTCTTAGAATTGAATATATTGTGTGGACTGTGATAAACTTCTCTTGTACACAGTAGGATCTCATAACAGTGCAACACATTGTCTGATGACATCACTAGAGAGACAGGAAATTCCATTTATTTGAATCAAATTATTCTCATTGGTTCCTGTAGCAAAAAAAGGACACTTTTTTACTCAGCTAGTGTGGGCAGTCCTGGCTTCTTTCAAACTGTTGTAATGTCACAATTCCATCTATCTGTAAGTAGTTTATATTTTAAGCAATGTAAAATACAAAACATGCATTTTAAAGTACTTTGAAAGCACATTTATATGCATTAACATTTGGAAGATGCATTTTGGCACTAGACAGTCCCTTTAAATCTTTCATCTCATAGATTGTATTTTACCCAAATATATTGTCAGTAGAAAGTGTATTATACAAACTAATTTACCCCCTCCCAACCCCACACACACATTTCTTGTGATGTTCCTCTTGGGAACAATTTTGGAGTGGACTTCTCAAATAGTATTAGAAGCAATATGTTATAGCCGTCCAATTCTAAACATGGGTCAGTCGATCAAAGACTTAACTGTACTAAAACAAAGATATGATTAATATATAGCCTGCTTGCAGTCTGATCCTCAAGCTGGTGTATTGTTCAATACTGTATTGTCCCTACAGATAGATATTTTTTTTAAATTAAATGACTTGTGTGTAGGTTTCAAATGTAAGTACTTCATTTCTCTGCTCCTTGCCCAGCAAATGAACTCTAGAATAGTAAAACAAATAAAAATAAAAAATCCCAATTTGAAACCCAAACTGGCATTGCCTCCAATCCAAGCAGGGAAACCAGGAGTTTAATTATATTTCTGTCATACAGCACTAGAGGGACCCCTGCAGCACTGAGGCAGTCAATCACTCCTTACTTACAGCAGAAGTTTGTGTTAGCCATCTAGCAGGGACTTATAGAATTATGGATGGGAAACCAGCATGAGCTGAACTATTTCTCCTGCAGTGATAATGATGGCAGTTCTGGGGTCACAGAAACCTGGATCCTATGCTGTTCAAACGCAAACAAGTGTATTATTGCAGGTAAAAAAGCAGAGAGCAATCTTGAGAAATAATTAAAGGAAGCTCTTAAGCTCTTCAAAACCTTTTTTGGGCAGAACCACTATTGCTGTATTCCATTTTTTTTCTCTCCCTGCAATGCTATATATTTTTTTTTTTAAAAATGTATTTCAAGTGTACAACTATGGATAAAGCCCTTACCACTTCACAAAGGGGATTTAAAAAAAACCTAAAAGGGTAGTAGTTACCCTGTTAGCCGTGGAAAAACGGGAAACAGGGTGCAAATTATACCTTGTAGCTGAGATTTTGCAAAAAGAAGAAATAAGTCACTTATAAGGGCAAAATACCTTAAAACCTAACTTTTATTAGTATTTTTGTAAAAGACCATTATCATAGTTGCCAACATCGGCCATGTTTCCAGGGACACATATTTGTTCCATATGCTGCAGAAAGACCATGCAAAGGGCAGGATGGATATGTAGGATGGATATACGCACAGACACAATCCAATTAATTAATCAGGGTGAAGATCATAGAGGAAATACCATGATTAATTAATTGGATTGTGTCTGTGCGTATATCCATCCTACATACTGCCGGGCTGCACTTTGCATGCTCTTTCTGCAGCATGTGGAATAAATATGTGACCCTGGACACATGGCTGATGTTGGCAACAATGACAGCGTATATATCGATAAACAAAACAAATTGTGAAAAACAATCAGTGTAATAAGTGCAGGGATGAAATAAAAAAACGCATTCAAATGTTTAAAGGCTGTACAAAAACAAACAGCAAATGGGTTTCCTAAGTAGATTTATCTGTGCTACACCAAATGTATAAAACACCTACTCTAGAGGTAAAGCTGCTTTTGTAAAGATAATGCAAAGAACTTCTATTGGAATAATGAGCAAAGAACAACATTTGTTTCCTGTATTGTGTGATTCAGGAAACACATAGAGTTAAAATGATATCATTTATTGGCTAACTGAGAGTTTGATTGCAAGCTTTCAAGACCAAGTCCTCAGGCCTCTAAATATGTCAAATGGCAAAACAAAGATTTTGGAATGTTGTATATAATGATATAACATATGTCACAGTGCACTTCAATGAGTCAGAGATTTAACTGGACACTAAACTGAAAAAAAACAGAAGCAAAGGTTTAAAATACTGTCCTACTTCTCCAAAGTAAACCCGACGTGTGTACAGATACAGGCGATTGGCTGTGAGCACAGCCAGTCAAAATGGGGGCTCGCCGCTCACGTCACACAGCTGCTGGTCTGCAGAAAAGCTGGCACGTACTATTAACCCCTTAGTGACAAGACATTTTCACCTTGACTTTCCCTTGGTGACAATGGCTGTTTTGACATTTCTGGGGTGTTTGTGTTTAGCTGCAATTTTATTCTTTCTCACATACAGTACCCACACAAATGATATGTTGTTTTTATCGTCATAAGAAGGGCTTTCATTAGATACCATTATGTTCATCGTATCTTATAATTTACTACAAAAATAAATCATAAAATATGATGAAAAATTTAAAAAAAAAAAACTTTTTATAACTTTGACCTAAAATATAATTTACACAAATAAAATCATTAAAAAAGACCCCATCTAAATAGTTTCTAAATGTTGTCCCGAGTTCAGAAATATGCATGTTTTCATATTTTTCGGTATTTTTTTGCGAGTTATGGGGCAAAAACCAAAAATAGTGTTTTTTTGTTTTTTTCCTATATTGACCTTTTGACCCCAACCTGAACCCAAAATTTAACCCTAACACTAAATTTAACCCCAACTCTAATCCTTATTATATCCCTTAATATGTTTTAATTTTAATTTAATTTTAACCCTATCCCTTATGCTAAAAATTATTTAATTTTAACCCTATAGGCTAATCTAACTATATAACCAGTTTTTAATTAATTAAATATTTATTTTAGATTTTTTCGATTGCTATGCTACTTAACTACCACTAGGGGCAGTCAAGTAGCATATTCAGAGCGACGGAAGTGAAGTTACTTTCACTGCCGAAGCTCAGACCGGCAGAGTGCATTGCCATATTGACGGAGCAGCATGCTCCGTCAATATGGCTCCCACGATCGCTCCGTGGGTGCCCCAGAGCAGAAATTTCAGTGCTGGCTATTGCCTCGACATCGAGGCAATAGACCAACAACGTTGATCGCGAAAACCGCTTAATTCACCACAGGATGTGCCAGGCACGTCCTTTGTCGTTAAGGGAGTTTCTCCCAGGACGAGCCTGACACGTCCTTTGTCGCGAAGGGGTTAAAAGTACATGCCGGTTTAGCCTCATACTATTGTCATTACATTTTTTTTAACATGTCCCGCTATGTTAGACCATTCTCTGAATTGCTGCATGAATCATAATTAGTTTAATTTCTAAGGGGAAAAAATATTGCATTGGAATTGTACAGCAAGGTTCTGTGCTGAATTTAGGGTTGTCACCTTTTCTTCAGGTGCCTTGGTACTGTCTCCATAGACTTAACATTGGCCTGATGCCAATTTCTTTACCGGCCTGCCGGTAAAATATCGGCCAGGTGGCAATCCTAGCTGAATTCCCAATTCCCTCCATATTTGGGTTTCGTTCAGTGAACCCATGAGGAGGCAGATAGGTAATTTGATAATACGGAGAAGTACTATTTGACTCGCTCGAATGGGGGAAAAAAAAATATTACTGCACCTTTAATATGCCAGTTTATATTGCTTCTAGATAGATTTAAACTAAAACAGACATCTGGCAGGGCTGGATTTACACCTATGGTAACCCATTGGCACCAATATCCAAGTACAATATATATTATATAATGTGCAGAGGTTGCTAGCACTGTGCTAATCATGATTTCTCTTCGGCTATAAAATTATTAGGAGTGTAAACCCCTTACAGAGAGAGCAATGCTGAAAATGACAAGGTGGTGGGATTATTTTTGTTGCAGAAGATATCCTCCACATTCCACCCTGACTTTAGGGGGCGGTATGGCACTAGCGATGGGTTGCCACCTTTTCTTCAGAAAAATACCGGCCTTGCTACTGTCTCCCTAGACTTAACATTGCCTTCATGTTGGCAAGCATGGCCAGCAGGGCTGTAGAAGTGCTGCATGTAGGGTTGCCACCTTTTCTTCAGAAAAATACCGGCCTTGGTACTGTCTCCATAGACTTACCATTGGCCTGATGCCAATTTTTTTACCGGCCTGCCGGTAAAATACCGGCCAGGTGGCAACCCTAGCTGCATGTAATTTTGCCTTGTTGTCTGGCCAAGCCTGGGGAGCAGTATTAGAACCTGATTTTGGAAGCATTTAGGG
Organism: Pelodytes ibericus; assembly: GCA_036172795.1. Lineage (NCBI taxonomy): Eukaryota > Metazoa > Chordata > Amphibia > Anura > Pelodytidae > Pelodytes > Pelodytes ibericus. Next base: position 61,133,208 of record CM069866.1, on the reverse strand, counting down.
ACTAGCGACGTAATTCAGTGTCATGCGTTTCTTTTTCTTGTGGCTGTGAGATTGTTTTTTGAGTTGCGATTATCTAGAACCAAGCTGATATTCTCCCATTTTATGGGATCGGGCCCTGTGACACGTATTTTTTTCTAGTGTTTGCCCGTGGGATGGTCAGACTGACACTTTGGCACAGGGGTAGGCAACCTGTGTACCTCCAGCTGCCGATGAACTACATATCCCATAATGCTCTCTCAGCTAAGAGGCTGGAGGAGGAGTATGGGAAAGGTAGTCCTAGCAGGTTGCTTTAGCAGAACAATAGAGGCACTAGCAAAGGCTTATGTGTCAGACTGACCAACCAATAAGGAGATTCATTGTATGAAGAACCCTGGAAGCTTGGCTTTTACCTTTCAAAATTGCTTCAGGGTTTGTTTGTTTTTCATGAAAGAGGGAATTAACCAGGGAACTTCACACTTAAGATCATAGTAGCTCTGTTAGAAGGATTCTGAATTGGATACTTTTTCCAACTTGTCTATTTTGGTCTAAAGTTTGAATTGACCTTGTCAGTTCTCTGCAATTTTCTCTTTCACAAGTAAAGTCCCAAATTGAGAAATGCTGCCATTACCTTTTAATGATAATAAACCACAAGAAACAAACACCTCCAACCCATGAGACAAACACACACACACAAATCAATATACTTGAGAATATATACTTGTATACAATAATTATTAAATACATGTATTGGTGAGTGGGTATTTACTGAACTAGCCCAGGTCTAATATTTTGCAGACCACCCATGGGTCTTTTCAGCTGCCAGGTTTAGCATGTTTGATTCTTGTCATGGGTAGCAAAAAGGTTTTGGTGTCCCCTCCCCCCCTCAGATAATGCATATATAATAACATGTTAAAAAGACACCATAGACTACAACTCCCATGATGCTTTATAGATAAACGCCCATTTTGACATCACTTGAGGCCTAGCCCACAACAGGTTAGCCTTGATAGATTTATGCTATATAATTCAGGCCTTCTTGAGTATCAGCCAAGTTCAGGCTTTCTGGGAAATAACACACACGGATCATAACCTTGCTCATAGAGGCATAGCAATCTTTATGCCTCCCATCACAAACATTAGACTGACAATAAAAACACCCCTACGCTTGTGATGCCTACGGATTACCATGCAAATGGATTCCGCGTTAACCCTTTAAAGATCTACAATGCCCTAATTTTGTGTGTGTTTCAAATGCAAATGGCATAGCCGGTGAAAATGTGATTTAATGTCATCATCATATATCACAGTCTTCGGGGCTCAAACTTATTGTGCATACATTATTCTGCCATGTTCCACTCTGCATGTCATAGCAGCAATATATATGTGAATAAATTATTATTCCCTACAATTGCTGACTGCACAAGTAGAGATATTGCTTCACTGTATTTATTACACATAGCGCTGTAGACAAACATATTTTATACATTCAAATAATGGATGAAGATTGTCTAAGTAAAAAACTGTGACTGTTGGAGCACGTCAATTGATCTTTTAGTTTTAGTTATTTTCCATTTGATCAATTTATCCACCCAAAGTGCCGACATTTCTTTCCTGCCCCCCCCCCCACCCCGTTTATATAAATGTTTATAATTTCTTTCTTGCATGCATGATGCAATCCTTTTTAATGTGAGTTTATGGCCATCGTTGTGTCCTCTAGGCTACGAGAAAGAATGGAATAAAATACAGTACTGAATTAAGAGCAAATAAAATACCTTATCGTACTGGTAGTTATCCAGCGCTATTTATAAACATGCACGGTCTTTGAAAGTCATAGCACTTTTCTCGCGTAGAGCTGCAGCATTATTACTATCATAATAATAATTATATTTAAATAAGGGACGGATACGTAGTGGATAGGTTACAGTACATATCAAATCTGACCTGGCTGCTTAGTTTTTTTTTCTGTTGCCGAATCACAAAAATATCCTATGGAATGGACTCTTTCTCCGGTTTATTTAGTCCCAGTGGTGTGCCTTCCTCCATAGCCACCCGGGGCGGCACTTCCTCTTCACTTTCTCCAGTTTATACAGTCCCAGTGGTGTTCTAACCATCATAGGCATCTCCTCCTCACTTTCTCTGCTTTATACAGTCCCAGTGGTGTGCTAACCTTCACAGTCACCTAGGGTGGCATCTCCTCCTCACTTTCTCTGCTTTATACAGTCCCAACTTTGTGCTAACCTTCATAGTCACCCAGGGTGGCACCTCCTCCTCACTTGCTCCGCGTTATACAGTCCCAACGGTGTGCTAACCTTCATAGTCACCCAGGGTGGCATCTCCTCCTCACTTGCTCCGCGTTATACAGTCCCAACGGTGTGCTAACCTTCATAGTCACCCAGGGTGGCATCTCCTCCTCACTTTCTCTGCTTTATACAGTCCCAAAGGTGTGCTAACCTTCATAGTCACCTAGGGTGGCATCTCCTCCTCACTTGCTCCGCGTTATACAGTCCCAACGGTGTGCTAACCTTCATAGTCACCTAGGGTGGCATCTCCTCCTCACTTGCTCCGCGTTATACAGTCCCAGTGGTGTGCTAACCTTCATAGTCACCTAGGGTGGCATCTCCTCCTCACTTGCTCCGCTTTATACAGTCCCAGTGGTGTGCTAACCTTCATAGTCACCTAGGGTAGCACCTCCTCCTCACTTTCTCTGCTTTATACAGTCCCAACGGTGTGCTAACCTTCATAGTCACCTAGGGTGGCATCTCCTCCTCACTTTCTCTGCTTTATACAGTCCCAACGGTGTGCTAACCTTCATAGTCACCCAGGGTGGCATCTCCTCCTCACTTGCTCCGCTTTATACAGTCCCAGTGGTGTGCTAACCTTCATAGTCACCTAGGGTGGCATCTCCTCCTCACTTTCTCCGCTTTATATAGTCCCAGTGGTGTGCTAACCTTCATAGTCACCCAGGGTGGCATCTCCTCCTCACTTGCTCCGCGTTATACAGTCCCAACGGTGTGCTAACCTTCATAGTCACCTGGAGCGGCAGTTCCTCCTCCCTGCTGTAGCAAAGCCCACCTTTGGAATGATCCAGTTGGGGGCTGTAATCAGGGACCACCAGGGATGCCACCTGAGGGCAATGTGTGCAGGCAATAGCATGGCTTGTATTTTTTTAAGAGAAGGTGTTGACCCTGGTTTTCATGTATCACCTAGGGTGGTCCCCCTCACCACTAGTATGCCTCTATACAGTCCATGGTTTATTCTGCATAATTATCCTTGATTTACACCTTTACCAAACCATAGTGTCAACTAAACCTTGATTGTTACATTCATTTTTTTATACTGTGAATATAGATAATCCAAAAATATCTATACAAGGCAGGGGCGTTACTAGGTCTCCAAAAGATCTGGGGCTGGAGCCCATAGCAGGTTTGATAGAAGTGAAGTAAAGAAGCTCAAATGAGTAGGTGGGCAAATGAAGGGTTTATATGATGCCACTGAGCAATAGGTATTTGGATATATATAATATTAAACTATAAATACATATAAATGATTTATGATGATGCCAGTGAGTAATAGGTATATATAATATAAGCAACAAGCAATAAAACATAAATTATGTATTGGATGCCAATTAACAATAACATTATATGCAAGGCTTTATACCAATGTGAATATATAAATAATGTATTTGAAGCCTATGGGCTGTAAATGCACATTCTCTCTCTCACACACGCTTGCTGTCTTGCACACATGCTTGCTGTCTTGCACACACGCTTGCTGTCTCGCACACATGCTTGCTGTCTCACACACACACTCGCTGTCTCGCACACATGCTTGCTGTCTTGCACACACGCTTGCTGTCTCGCACACATGCTTGCTGTCTCACACACACACTCGCTGTCTCGCACACATGCTTGCTGTCTCGCACACACGCTCGCTGTCTCTCACACACACACTCGCTGTCTCGCACACATATACCAGCCAACAGAAGAGTTTGAAAAATAAAATACATGTTTCAATAAGGTCCCATTTCTTTTTCTTTTAGAGAGAGAATACACTGACATAAGAGCAATGAATTTTAATACATGTTCTTCAACACATACTCAAGGATGTTTTTGCAAAATATACACAAGGGGACAATTAAAGGAGGTTTTACGTGGTTCTGCGCGTATGCAGTATCCTATCCCCTAATCGTTGGGCATAAGTTCTGATAAAATATATATGCATGGGTTTTACACAAACTCCGCTATTGCACTCTAGAGGAAAAAGGATTACCCATCCTAATGCAAAATAGCACACAGATTTCAGCCATCAGATGCTTACACAATAGAGCATTTTGTTCTAATAATTTTTTGTTGTTCTAATTAATATTAGCAGCAATGCTAATGGCTTTCCATCTGTACAATGTGGCACACTAGCGCAAGAAACAAACATGCAATATCCCCAGTGAAATTGAAAATGTATGTATAGCTAGGGGTGCTAAAATGGTTGGTACATATTGCAAAATGACATGTGGCTCCCCTCTTGTAATCCACATCTGTCATCAGGTCACTTTTATTCCTCCAGACACACACAGCAAACACACAGTTGCAGACACACTCACCCAGCACACTCTAGCAGACACACTCAGTCATCACACACTCACAGACACACTCAGCCAGTACACAGGAACTCACAGACCCACACAGCCAGCATACACACACACTCATTCAGCAAGCCCAAAATTTATCACACAGCACACACTCACTTTTTCACACAGCACACACACTTTCTCACACAGCACACACTCACTCACACACTCAGCCAGCACACGCTCACTCACTCATACACTCAGCCAGCACATGCTCACTCACTCAGCCAGCACATGCTCACTTACTCATACACTCAGCCAGCACATGCTCACTCACTCAGCCAGCACATGCTCACTCACTCATACACTCAGCCAGCACATGCTCACTCACTCAGCCAGCACATGCTCACTCACTCATACACTCAGCCAGCACATGCTCACTCACTCATACACTCAGCCAGCACATGCTCACTCACTCAGCCAGCACATGCTCACTCACTCATACACTCAGCCAGCACATGCTCACTCACTCATACACTCAACCAGCACATGCTCACTCACTCATACACTCAGCCAGCACATACTCACTCACACACGCACTCAGCAAGCACACACTCACTCACAGACACACTAGCAGATTTTTTAATGACCATCATTAGAGCATTAGCACTCAGAGTCACATAATGAGCATCGGAGCTATGGGGAATGTACATGCAGAGTCCAGACATTCATGAGTCCCCAAATGCCCCCCTCCTTCCCTACCTGTCATGGAGAAACTCGCAATCTTCAGGAGCCGTCGCTTCCGCTGCTGGCAGTGGGGGTGGAGCCATGCGGTCCTTTTCACAAAGTCCATGAGAAGCTCGCACGTGAAGAGCAAATTTTAAAAATAAAACAGAACGGCAAGGAAAGCATCATGCTCCCCTTAACGTGCCGACGCCAAATGTTAGTGTGACAGGGGGCTTAACGCAGGAAGCCCCCTGTCTCTTAAGTGCCGGCTCACAGAGATTCGGGGCTATGGACTGGGTATTCGGGGCTTCAGCCCCAGTAGCCCACCACTAGCGAAGCCTCTGATACAAGGTATATATTAAGAAAAAAATGTTTTAACCCATTAATGACTAATTTAATTCAATTCCAATGTCACCCTCAGGTCCTTAATTAGCCTATGCCAGCATACCATTTTCCTAATTATTATCATCACCAGCTCTACAGAATCCTCCCAACAAATAATCACCCGAATGTTCCACGTCAGAATATTTCTTTAAAGAAATCTATGTTATGGCGGACTCGGTCACTAAGGGGTTAAATGTGTCTGTGGTGTCTCCTGCTTATGACATCACGTGTGGCTTGATATGCAAATGAGCTACTTTTCAATTAGCCATGTGATGCTCCTTTATGATACATTTTTATCATATGCCGATGAGACAGCTCAGTGGACTAATGCAGAATTGGTTCAACCCTTTGGGTCACAGTTTCAGTTCCTGGCAGTGTAGACCATCATCCTTATGAGGTAGATAAAATGAGGACCATTAAACTATGGAATAGTAACATCCCCTGAATGTTGGGCAAAAGTAACATCTCCAGGATGTACTTGGAAACCAGATAATATCTGAATGTACCTTTCATGGTTAAATAACTTGTTATTATCATTCTTTGAATTCATCGTATGAACAGTACAGGGAGTGCAGAATTATTAGGCAAGTTGTATTTTTGAGGATTAATTTTATTATTGAACAACAACCATGTTCCCAATGAACCCAAAAAACTCATTAATATCAAAGCTGAATATTTTTGGAAGTAGTTTTTAGTTTGTTTTTAGTTTTAGCTATTTTAGGGGGATATCTGTGTGTGCAGGTGACTATTACTGTGCATAATTATTAGGCAACTTAACAAAAAACAAATATATACCCATTTCAATTATTTATTTTTACCAGTGAAACCAATATAACATCTCAACATTCACAAATATACATTTCTGACATTCAAAAACAAAACAAAAACAAATCAGTGACCAATATAGCCACCTTTCTTTGCAAGGACACTCAAAAGCCTGCCATCCATGGATTCTGTCAGTGTTTTGATCTGTTCACCATCAACATTGCGTGCAGCAGCAACCACAGCCTCCCAGACACTGTTCAGAGAGGTGTACTGTTTTCCCTCCTTGTAAATCTCACATTTGATGATGGACCACAGGTTCTCAATGGGGTTCAGATCAGGTGAACAAGGAGGCCATGTCATTAGATTTTCTTCTTTTATACCCTTTCTTGCCAGCCACGCTGTGGAGTACTTGGACGCGTGTGATGGAGCATTGTCCTGCATGAAAATCATGTTTTTCTTGAAGGATGCAGACTTCTTCCTGTACCACTGCTTGAAGAAGGTGTCTTCCAGGAACTGGCAGTAGGACTGGGAGTTGAGCTTGACTCCATCCTCAACCCGAAAAGGCCCCACAAGCTCATCTTTGATGATACCAGCCCAAACCAGTACTCCACTTCCACCTTGCTGGCGTCTGAGTCGGACTGGAGCTCTCTGCCCTTTACTAATCCAGCCACGGGCCCATCCATCTGGCCCATCAAGACTCACTCTCATTTCATCAGTCCATAAAACCTTAGAAAAATCAGTCTTGAGATATTTCTTGGCCCAGTCTTGACGTTTCAGCTTGTGTGTCTTGTTCAGTGGTGGTCGTCTTACAGCCTTTCTTACCTTGGCCATGTCTCTGAGTATTGCACACCTTGTGCTTTTGGGCACTCCAGTGATGTTGCAGCTCTGAAATATGGCCAAACTGGTGGCAAGTGGCATCGTGGCAGCTGCACGCTTGACTTTTCTCAGTTCATGGGCAGTTATTTTGCGCCTTGGTTTTTCCACACGCTTCTTGGACCCTGTTGTCTATTTTGAATGAAACGCTTGATTGTTTGATGATCACGCTTCAGAAGCTTTGCAATTTTAAGAGTGCTGCATCCCTCTGCAAGATATCTCACTATTTTTGACTTTTCTGAGCCTGTCAAGTCCTTCTTTTGACCCATTTTGCCAAAGGAAAGGAAGTTGCCTAATAATTATGCACACCTTATATAGGGTGTTGATGTCATTAGACCACACCCCTTCTCATTACAGAGATGCACATCACCTAATATGCTTAATTGATAGTAGGCTTTCGAGCCTATACAGCTTGGAGTAAGACAACATGCATAAAGAGGATGATGTGGTCAAAATACTAATTTGCCTAATAATTCTGCACTCCCTGTATTGTCCTTTTAATATTCCCTTACAGCTTTTCCCCCACATACATATTAAGCTTATGGTAACTATATTAAAGAAAGAGTTCCATATGTACGTATAGATCTTGGCAAGGTTCTAATCACTGCAGCCAAGAGTTTTACAAGAGTGAACTGCTTTTGTCTATCATAATATAATGGATGCAGTGCGACTGCTGTCACGTATCCATAATTAATATAGATCCAGTTATATGGGCACTGCCAGAATATAATATTTTATGTTCAGTGAGTACCCAATTACACAGCAGTTATTGGGTAATCAGGATACTAAAATCATTAATACATTTTGTTTACCACTTTTATACAATATATTTATTTACAACAGTAACAGTAGTGTGATCTTATATGTAGACTTGGAAACTTTTTTGTTTGTTTGTGAAGATACCAGTTTATTTAATATGTGGCTTCAAAGCTGGGAAACTGGTTGCAAAAACACTAAAAGGAGTGAACTTTTTCCCACGTTTTATTTTATTTTTTAAATTTGTATTACTACGATTTATTTTTATTTATCAAATTGCAATAAACCGATTATACATTTTCAGAGAAAAAATCTTTTGAGAAAAACATTAAAGGACATAAAATACAAGTTAATCTTATATTCAGGCCTATGACTGTACATACAGAAAGTTGGTATAACCTTAATGTTACGTACAACTTCCTGGCCTGGCTCCACCTTTTCCTGTGGTGCAGAAGTTCACATAAAATAATTAAAGCGCTATTTCCTTAGGTGTGATTGTATAGTCATGTTATTTTAGTTAGTCTAAACACAAGCTAAAATAACTTGAGGTTATGGCTAAAAACAGAAATGAACAAAGAGTTTCCAGGTATGTTAACCAAGGCCACACCATGCACATTGTGATATTAATACTTGTTCGAGCGATATGTCATTTTTATTTGTACCATAAATTTCCTAGAAAGCCATTGTGCTGTGGACCAGAAATACATTTCATTATGCAATTCAGACAGAATTGTGCTCATTTCATGAAGATGGGACGATTATTACATGAATTTGGAGCTCACATTTATTTGGAGAGACAAAATCCCCTCTTCCGACAGGGTCGAGGTCAGCCATTTCTGCTCTGATGTTTATTAGAGCGTCTTTGCTTTTCCAGGATGGAAAAAAAAAGTGAAAACTGATTTTAGCCTTAAACTGGTGATGAAAAATGTGGAATCCATATCTTTAAAAACAATATTTGAAGGTAAAACATTAGTTTCTTTGTTTTATGTTGTTTTTCAGTTGCATAAATGCCATTACATTTTATAATATGCTTATGGGGAAAAAAATGGAATGGCCTAGTGCCATATTTCTAATGACATAAATCTGATCAATTCAAATGGAACACAGATAGTTTCGTTTGTAGATGCATTAAATGTTAATTGAAGGTCACCCATAGATGGGAATTGCATGGCAAACTACAGAGCGCTATGCAACTTCCCTTTTCTGAGGAAAATCATTGAAAACATGTTAGCAACTCTACTTGAGGCCTATCTCTCAAACTACAGAAACAATGGTTCACACAGCACTCCATTAAGTGGGATGATTATCGTAAGAAGGCTACGCCAAACATATTGAGAGAACACCAAGAAGACCAAATGTTTGCCCGAATACTGGTATCAACCGATATTCTAACTGTCCTGTCATAACTAAACAACAAATCAAAAGTGTAGTAAATATTCAAATTTAGGGCCATTGTGTGGGTGATAATACATGTTGTTTTTAATCACACTATTACAGGAAAGTGCTCATCTTGGGGTAGCCCAAAAAAGTGTTGTATTCCTCGGCATGTTGGTGTCTGCTTTGGCCAGCTTAGCCCCGTAAATTAGGCCCACTTTTGTATGACAATAGAAGAGGATTATGAAAAATCTGTCCCAGGCTGCTGTCAGTTTGTAACACATTCCACTGTTTCTCGGCTATACGTAGAGCATCGGATTTGAGATGTAACAAAATCAGCCTTCTTTCACACATTTCGTTTTTTTTTTTATCACCTTGATTACTGTAATGCATTTCACTTTCCTCCTAGAAAAAGACCTTCATCCCTTGCTTGCAAAATGCCGCAGCCAGACTTCTATCAAATCAGTCTTGCTCATGTCGTATAAGATCCATTCTCCTCCTTTCTTCACTGCCTTCCCAATAAATGGAAAACATATTTTTAAAATTGTCTCTCTGACCTTCAATATCTTGAAGAATCAAGGTCCACACTACTTGAAAGAGCTCATGACACCATGCATTCCATTTCATTACTTTTGGTTAGCTATCTTATCACACAGTGCCCAGAGTGAACGCAAAATCAAGTTACAAAGCATGTATCCATGACAGTTACACTGTAGAACTATCTCCACATTCAATCAGAGATGAACCATCAAAACAGATTTTTTTTTTAAAAAGGCTAAAGACTCACCTCTTTTATCAGGCATATAATTCATTCCTTAGAGGAACTCACATTTAAATTGTCTGTGTGTGTGTTTGCAAAGGTTTTTCAGTCCTACAGGGATAAAAGTGCTATTAAAGAAATAATTATTATGAATTGTCAAATAGCAAATGAGTGCATATTTGCAGATATTCAACCAGCTAGATAGTAAAACGTCTCAACATAAATTAATTCTACGTTCTATGGAATGGTGACTAAGTCCATGTACAGAGCTGACCTCTCAATGGGTCCAGGTGGATCCTGTAGACTCAGGCGGCACTGTAAGGGAGCGGCATGTGGTGCATGTGGTCCTACATCACTACAAGGCCGCACACAATCTAAAGTTTATAGGTGAGCGCAGAGCAAAGCAGTACCTGACCCACACGCTCAATTCTTTTTAGACGGAGCACCAAATATTACGCATATGACAAGCTGTTTGGGGACAGAGATGGCACACTGGCAATCTATGTTGGTATAGAGATGGCACTGGCAAACTGTTTGGGGACATATGGGTCATGGCAAGCTGAGGACAGAGATGGTACTGGCCGGATGTTTGGGGACAGAAATAGCACTGGGAAGTTGTTTGGGAAGAGAGAGATGACACTGGCAGGCTATTTGGGGGACAAAGGATGTTTTTACATCTAAAAATGAGGGGCAGGCAGGTGGCAATTCTAGCATCTGCACCAGGCGTCAAATACTCGGTACGCCTGACTGTTTGTGTGTGTGTGTGACTGCGTAAGTATGTGACTGTGCATGTGCACCCTCATTTCGCTTAACTTTATTTCCCATGCTACCCAGGAATTGTGTTCTGGGTGTAATCATAGAGCCTTTTTCAAAACGAAAGCCTACAGAACTTTTGTTTCTTGCTATTACGTCTTGCTATTATTGATTATGGATTATAGATAATAATATTTGGCTGAATCTTGCAGTGGTTCATTTTAGAAATGTATGAATTTAGCAGAAATTACACTGGGAAAAAACAAACAAGGAAAAACAATCTGGCTAGCCCCTTTTAAATAGCTCAGGGGATTTTAGCACAACAACATTTACTGCAGAAACAGTGAAATAAGATTGTCTTGGAATCAGGTGAAAAACATCAGTTTGTGCCGCTAGCTTATCAGCTGTGATTCATGCAATGGGAGACAACTGGATGTCATTTCAATGGTACACTGAATACTCAGTATTTTCAGGGCTGCTTAAACATTACCTGGCTAATCAGACATATGTTCTAGGGATCGACCGATATTGATTTTTTAGAGCCGATACCGATACCGATAACCTGTGAACTTTCAGGCCGATAGCCGATAACTTATACCGATATTTCGTGCATTTTAATTTTTTGGGAAAAAAAACAATTTCTACACAAATCTGCTGTTAAATGAACATGTTTATTGTTAACGTTTAGCTTTTTTTTGTAAATCTTTTTCATTGCTAAATAAAAATAAATAATGCAGCAAAACAATGGTGATATGGTCAAATACAACAAATTGGACCACTTTTTTTTTTTTTTTAAATAAATATCAGTCAAAAGGTAACAAGAACAACAATGTTCAATTGCACATAGTCCATACTTAGATTAAATCTTAGTAAAATGAGCAGCAATGACATAGGCAATTATATCAAAGGGACACTACAGTAAATATAAGCAAGGCATCAAAACAGCTTAATTAACCCCTTAGTGACAAGACATTTTCACCTTGACTTTCCCTTGGTGACAATGGCTATTTTGACATTTCTAGGGTGTTTGTGTTTAGCTGTAATTTTTTGCTTTCTCACATACAGTACCCACACAAATTATATGTTGTTTTTATCGTCATAAGAATGGCTTTCATTAGATACCATTATGTTCATCATATCTTATAATTTACTACAAAAAAAATCATAAAATATGATGAAAAATTTAAAAAAACCCACTTTTTCTAACTTTGACCTAAAATATAATTTACACAAATAAAATCATTAAAAAAGACCCCGGCTAAATAGTTTCTAAATGTTGTCCCGAGTTCAAAAATATGCATGTTTCCATATTTTTCGGTATTTTTTTGCGAGTTATGGGGCAAAAACCAAAAATAGTGTTTTTTGGTTTTTTCCTATATTGATCTTTTGACCCCAACCCGAACCCAAAATGTAACCCTAACACTAAATTTAACCCCAACTCTAATCCTTATTATATCCCTTAATATGTTTTAACTTTAATTTAATTTTAACCCTATCCCTTATGCTAAAAAATATTTAATTTTTACCCTATAGGCTAATATAGATAAATAACCTATTTTTATTTAATTAAATATGTATTTTAATTATTTTCCATTGCAATGCTACTAAACTACCACTAGGGGTAGTCAAGTAGCATATTCAGAGCGACGGAAGTGAAGTTACTTTCACTTCCGAAGCTCAGACCGGCAGAGGACTTAGCCATATTGACGGAGCAGCATGCTCCGTCAATATGGCTCCCCACGATCGCTCCGTGGGGCGATCGTGGGGGTCCCAAAATAGAAATATCGGTGCTGGCTATTGCCTCGATGTCGAGGCAATAGACCAGCACTGTTAAAGCGGTTTTCGCGATCGTTGATCGCGAAAACTGCTTCATTGAAATATTATCGGCATTATCGGTAAAGTTAGATGCCGATACCGATAGTTTAGGAAACTGTGAATATCGGCCGATAATATCGGTTAATCCGATAATCGGTCGATCCCTAATATGTTCTCTTTAATATATCATTCCAATATATAAACAAGGCTGTAGGCCCCAGACTGAAGGTTTTCCTTACCTGTTGGCCCACCCACCCTCCCTCTATGCTATTGCTGCTGTAGTTTGTCGCAGCCAAAGGCGCAAGATGCCGGTGAGGCAGCTCAGTGGTCTAATGCATCATCTGTAGAATCACAGGTTCATTTCCCAGCAGCCCTTCATCCAGATTTGACATTAACCTGAGCATCATGGGATATGCAGTTCACAAAAATCGGCAATGCCAAGGTTTGTCTTTATCCATTGAATAAAATTGTTCTGTTTAAATAATAATAATTTCTCATTTTGGAATAATAGTGTTTGTTAAAACTTAAAATTACCAAGTGGGGAGTAAATTGGTCTGAAAAGGGATCTTATTTAGTAAATCAGCCCCTAAACATTTTTCATGTATAGCTTGGAGGAAAGACGTAACAGGGGGGATATGTTAGAAACATTTAAATACATAAAGGCAATCAACACAGTAAAAGAAGAGAGTACCGTATTTGCTCGATTATAAGACAAGTTTTTTTTCAGAGCAAATGCCTCTTATAATCGAGGTCGTCTTATAATCTGACCTAAAATTGAGGTCAGACTATAAGACATGGATCCAGGTCCCCAGCAGAGCTGCAGGGGACCTGGATCCCCCTCTCTAACTGCGATGAGCGCAGACTCCCCTCCCTCATCGCGCAGTCATTCTCCCCTGCCCCGCTAGCCACCAGGGAAAAGCGGGAAGCCGGGGGATGTCTGCACGATACGTGCAGACATCCTCCATGCTGCCCGACACGGCAGTCTATTATGAGCAGAGAGAAACATGTGGGGGGGAAGAGACAGGCGAGGGGGGAGTCAAAGGGAGGGGGAGTGAGACAAAGCTGGGGGCAAGGGAAAGAGAGAGGCAGCACTGGCACATAAAAGGAAATAAACACAAGAAATGCATTTTTTGATATAATATTTTATTAAAAAAGCAATTTACATGTGAATATATACAAGTTTAACTTTTTTCCTATAGGGTAGTCTTATATTCAGGCTTTTGTTTTTTTTCCTAAAGGAATATCCAAAGTTTGGGGGGTCGTCTTATAATCAGGGTCGTCTTATAATCGAGCAAATACGGTATATTTAAAAGAAGAAAAACTACCACAACTAGAGGACATAGTCTAAAATTAGAGGGGCAACGATTTAAAAGTAATATCAGGAAGTATTAATTTACTGAGAGGGTAGTGGATGTATGGAATAGCCTTCCAGCGGAAATGGTAGAAGTAAACACAGTCAAGGATAGACACAAGGCTATCCTAGCTATAAGTCCAGGAACTGGGGACTAATAAAAGTATTTAGAAAAATTGTTCAGACTAGATGGACCGAATGGTTCGTATCTGCCGACACATTCTATGTTTCTATGTGTATGAAAAACACACTTATTTTAAACCCTCTCTCCTGCTCTTACCAAACGCCCCTTTTCACAATCTCAGTAAAAGCGTCCGTGGGCCTTGTGCAAAGACATATTGAACATGGCAGTTCGAAGAGGAAATCTCTGTAATCCATTATATTGTACGATTCCATGGGATTGTTTTCTGGATACCTAGTTATATGAAACCCTGGTTTTGCTTTTTTTTGTCATTTGCATTGCCCTCCTTTGGAGGAAGCTGTATAAAATATGTCGGAAAGCACTGCTAGAAATCTGGCATGTGAACTCTTGAATAAATGTTTGTAGTGATATATTTAAAAGTTCTCTGTTTATACTGAAACAAAAAGGATCTATACAATGTGTTAGCAGAAACGCCAGCAAAAGTCTAAGAGAAACATGTGTTTTATTTTTATTTTTTTTTATTTTTTTTTTGTCTAGACACTTTATTTATTTATTTTTTTTTTTCTTTTTTTTTTTTATACTTTTATTTATTTGACAATTTTTCATAAATTACAATACATCATATTGTTGCAGCAGCAACTCACCTATAATATTTTATCACAAAAAAGATTTTTATAAAACATTAATGACATTTATACATTTTCTGTAGAAGAAGAGACCCCAAAAGCCAGTTAGGAGGGTATATCCTGGGTATCTTCACTTCCCCTTTAGGTAATCTCCTCCCTATCAATTTCTTTACCACCAACTTCCTGCTCTGTTGAATCTTGCCTCATTCCTATCCCCTCTTCTCTTTCATCTATTACTTATCTTTATTGGGGTAAGTGGCATTCTGAGCTTCGTTCTTCCCATAGTAGTACGGTAACTTATTTGGTTTGTTTCTTTGTAAGTTGTTGCTGGTTGCTTAATGGCACGCTAGCTTTCATTCATACATAACATCCATACATACATACAACCATTCATCACAGCAGTGGAAACATGTGTTTTAAATGTCTCCTTTTTATGACATCACCTTGTAGCTTGACAAGCAAGTTACTAATTTTGCACTGAAAGCAGTTCATCCGCACATCAAACAACATGTGATGTCATAGACAAAAGACACCGCAGACACATGACCAGTGGACAGTAAAGTTACTGTAAATTACCGCTCCCCAAAACATTCCCTTTTCCTTCACCCTTGAAATAAAGACAAGATGCACCCCATCATTTGGAATAAAATGGCCCACAGCATTTAATCAAAATAAAAACAAATAAAATAGAAATAAATAACTTTATTAAATACAAACCGTATTGCGTCTAACCATGTAAATATAATACAACCTATAAATAACCCACACCGCTATATAAGCTGAGGATCAGTATACACAACCATAACATTACCACAAGCCGCAAGTCACTAGCATGGTGGTATAAGTGATTTGTATGGCCATCAACCATTACTTGGTAACTCTACGTTCTTTTCACTTTTTCATAACTCGTACTTTTACTTGCAATTCTTCTAACACAAAGGGGGTTGTTTATAGTCAGTTTTTGGGGCACATGACATGGTGGCATGTGTTCGCCTAGAAATAACTGATAACTTAAAACCAGGCTGTGGGGTAGAAATAACGGCCACAGCACTTTATTTATATAGTCATTGCATTAAATATTATACATTCCACACATATACCAGTATTACACAATGACTAAACATAACATTCCAAATAACATCAGAAAACCAACCAAGCATGCTCGAGTATCCAGGTGACTGCCGAATGACCTCCGTGTTCAATGCACCCTCATATCCTGATGTTCGAGGTACCACTTTCCCCTCGAACCTCCCACCAGAGTCTTGATTGACTCCCCCCATTCCGTTCCTCCATTAACCCTCCTGGATACTCTGCAAGCTTCCGCCAACACTGTGACATGAAGAGAAAGAAGCACACAGAGCAGAAAAAATAGGGAGGGCGGGTGGGACAACAGGTAGGTGAACCTATTCTTCAAAATGGCTGCCTAACTGTCAGGATCTACCACAAAGTAGATCCCCCGAGTACCCCGTTCTGCTTACCTGGAATCCCGCTCCGGTAGCGCGCACTACTGCCAATGAAATCGGAGGCGCTTCCCCGATGACGTCACGACCGTCGCGTGCACGTCAGACGCGGGAAGTTTGAAAGGGAGAATCACCTAGCAATCGTTGCTTGGTGATTCTCGTGTACCTTGCTCAGCGTCTATACTCCTCATATATTTTTTGATTGATTCTTGACCCTGGATTGTATCCTGACTACCCTGCCTGCCTGTGCCCTTGATCCTGGACTGTCCTATTACCTCTCTGTCTGCCTGTGTCCCACTGAACCCGGTTTGTACCTCGACCATTCTATATGCTTTAACCATCTACCTGCTGGATTACAGTACTGTTCATGCTTGTATATTTTAACCATCTACCTGCTGGATTACAATTGCTGTTTACACCTATATGCTTTAACCATCTACCTGCTGGATTACAGTTGCTGTTTACGCTTATATCTACCTGCTGGATTACAGTACTGTTTGTGCTTATACGTTGTTATCATCTACCTGCTGGATCACAATTGCTGTGTTACGCTCATATGCATTAACCCTCTCCCTGCTGGATTCTAACCATTACCCGTGGCCTCAAGCTTATTACCTTCCTGCGGGATTTCGAACTGTTAAGTGTTCCTGTGTACCCTATATTACTAATTAGGTTCGTACCCTCAGTGTATTGCTCTTTAATTATTATTGGGTCTGCATCGAGGTCTCTATCCAGTTCCCTACAGGCGTCACACTAACTTCCTGTTCGGTAACTTTTATACTTCCCAACTCCTCCCACTAATTCCTCTAATAGGCTGGACATGTCCCCTGAGCACCCTGTCATGAACTCCCCTCCCCGACCTTGTCTGGAGGCTACAGTTCTATAAGTAGAGCAGTCACCGTGGTAACAATCAGAATGTTCCTGCTGTTCAGACCACCTTTAGAACTTTGGCCTAGCATTAAGTTCTATATATAACGTCTATTGTATAGACAGAATTCTTTCGATAGTCATAGTATAAGCAATATGCCGGTGACGGATTCCCTTTAAGCCACAGAGGGCACATTATATTAGTCATGTTAATCGATAATTTAGTTTCAATGCGATCTAATTTAAAGTGTTGAACCTGATCATAACAAATATGGTTTATAAGTATATTAGGAAGCTAAAAACATTTAGACTGCGGCGGCATATCAATACCTTAAATTTAATTTTAGCAATGGAACATCTTTTTAAAAGTAATGAAAGAATATTAACTAATGCCACGGCTTCAATCTTTGCTTCCTAATAGTCTTGAGCTGCGGTGGAGTTGGCAAGAAGGTTGGTAATTGCATTATAATTGCTCTCCCATTTCTATTCTAGATGTAACAGTTGGCTCATAAGTTGGCTCTTTGCTTTCTGGAGTAGCCTTTCAGTTACTTGAAAACCAAAATTGCAATCAAATAGTTGGATACTGTATTGCAGCTGGCATGCAGTGTCACATTAAAATACACTCAGTTTAACTTTTTATTTTTATATGAATAGGAAAAAAAACCACAAATTCAATAGGTTTATAACTTCTGTGATTTCATTGTGTTAAATATGACCTAGCGAGTGCCATATGGGGACAGCTGTTTAACACCCTAGTAGGAAGCAGATGCCAGCTTCTTAATTAAAAAAAAGAAGAAAAAAAAAGGTATATTAATTCAGGAATTCTGTATTCTTTAATCACACATTTATTGCTTAAAATAAACGCGCGCGACTGCAGAGCCTGATAGATGGTGGATGGACCTAGGCAGTAGTTATGGCTCCTATTCTGGCACACGTGTTGTAGTATCCTTTCATAGTAGTAGTTGTGTGCGTTTAGTATGCACATCCCTTTGCAGCTTGCTGCGGCCTAAGTAAGACCACACTTTGTTGCCTCCTGCGGTTTAAAGTGCTATGGGCACTTGGCTTTAAAGTAGATTGCATGGGAAGAATCCACAGCTCTCTCCTTTGCTTATGAATAGGATAGTAAGTGTAACATTTATAGACAGGAAGACATGAGGCCAGTACAATGCCTTCATACTAATGATACAATAGTTTTTTACATGAGCAAGATACTTCAGTTGATCTTAATAGACGTTATGTACTATAAAAAACGTTTTACATGAAATGCAAGTTCTTGCCAGTGGCATTGCCATGGGCATCCGCAGAAATTTTTTTTGGGGGGGGGGCATAATTTTACCGTCATCCTTTCTGCGCCGCGCCTCTTTTTGACAAGTTATCATGAAGTGGAGGAGCTTTGTCATTATCAGTGAAGGCATGCAAAGGGTTGATAAACCATGCACCAGATACAGATCCACAGCACCAGATATAAACCAACCACACTAGATATAGTCTCACTGCACCAAATATAGATCCACTGAGCCAGATATAGACCCACAACACCAGTTATTAACCCATGGTACCAGCTAAAAACCCATGACACAAGATATAAACCACAGCACCAGATAAATATCCAGAGCTCTAGCTGAAACTCCACAGCAACAGATAGAACAACATAGCAAAGATATAACCCCATAGCACCAGATACAACACTATAGCACACAATATAACCCCACAGCACCAGATAAAACACTATAGCACACAATATAACCTCTCAGCACCAGACACAACACTATAGCACACAATATAACCCAACAGCACCAGATACAACACTATAGCACACAATATAACCCCACAGCACCAGATAAAACACTATAGCACACAATATAACCTCTCAGCACCAGACACAACACTATAGCACACAATATAACCCAACAGCACCAGATACAACACTATAGCACACAATATAACCCAACTGCACCAGATACAACACTATAGCACACAATATATTCCCACAGCACCAGACACAACACTATAGCACACAATATAACCCCACATCACCAGATACAACACTATAGCACACAATATAACCTCTCAGCACCAGATACAACACTATAGCACACAATATAACCCAACAGCACCAGGCACAACACTATAGCACACAATATAACCCCTCAGCACCAGATACAACACTATAGCACACAATATAACCCCTCAGCACCAGATACAACACTATAGCACACAATATAACCCCTCAGCACCAGATACAACACTATAGCACACAATATAACCCCTCAGCACCAGATACAACACTATAGCACACAATATAACCCCTCAGCACCAGACACAACATAACCCAACAGCACCAGATACAACACTATAGCACACAATATAACCCACCAACACTATAGCACACAATATAACTCCACAGCACCAGATACAACAATATAGCACACAATATAACCCCTCAGCACCAGATACAACACTATAGCACACAATATAACTCCACAGCACCAGATACAACACTATAGCACACAATATAACTCCACAGCACCAGATACAACAATATAGCACACAATATAACCTCTCAGCACCAGACACAACACTATAGCACACAATATAACCCAACTGCACCAGATACAACACTATAGCACACAATATAACTCCACAGCAACAGATACAACACTATAGCACACAATATAACTCCACAGCACCAGATACAACAATATAGCACACAATATAACCCCTCAGCACCAGATACAACACTATAGCACACAATATAACTCCACAGCACCAGATACAACACTATAGCACACAATATAACTCCACAGCACCAGATACAACACTATAGCACACAATATAAACACAAAGCAACAGATTCCCTAACACCCAAATTCCTAAATCCATGACATTTCTTTATCTCTTTCCCCCTTTTTTATGTTTTATTCCTCCATGTTTGCCATCTCTTTCCCCATCATTGTATGTGTTTTATTCCTCCATGTCAGTGACCTCTGTTCACCTATATTTTATCTTTTCTGCCCCATGTCATCCCATTTTGTTTGCAATCTGCTTCCATCTATCACATCATTTTATCATCCATTATCTTTTCTGCCCCATCCACTTGTCACCATGTTAATGTGAGCAGAGCCTGGTCAGAGGAGCTGCTCAGACTGGCCAAATGGAGACCTCAGGGAAATGGGAGGGACCTCCCTGGATTTACCCCACTCTACCATGTACCTTAAAGCTATTATAAGCTCTTCCTACCTGTTACAGAGGCTCAGCTATGGTCTCTGAGTATCTTCCCCTGCAGGCTCTCTTCTGTCAGTCATGCTGCCACATGGGGGCTGAGGGGCGGGGCTATAACTTCATATCCCCGGGCACCCCTGTCATTGGCTCTCCATGCAGCATGACTGACAGCTGCAGAGACCTGCACCAATGTGGATGGGAGACCAGTATTACAGCAAGCAGAGTTGCAGAGAGCAACAGCTTTGGGTGCCACCTCCTACCCCAGCAACTGGTGTGCTGTCCCCTAGTGACAACTAGAGGCTACACACTGAGTAAAAATAATAATTATAAAAAAAAAAAAATGTCCAAAAGGGGAATTGCAAAAATCCCCCCCCCCCCTTGCCCCCCCCTGCGGACGCCCATGAGTATTGCTTATCTGAATATCTATTATCTGAAATGACACAGACATCTTGTAGAAATGATTTTGGGGGGATAAGGGTCAGTTCAGATAAGGTATACCCATCTTCATCAAACCCTTTTCTGAAGCTGCTTTTTTCCCCGCACCGCCGGGCGCTGTAGCATTAGAGCACTCGCTCATGTGACATGTCATTTCCCCTGCTCTGCGAAAGGAGGGAGGAGCTATTGAGCTGATGATTTCGGCAGCACTTTGGAGCAGGTCAGTTTGGCAGCTCCAATCCTATACATGTTCTACATTACCTAAATCCATTGTGCTGCCGGAACGATTCATTAACCTAAAGTATCCATCATCCAAAATGCTGCTGGTGCCAGGCATTTCGCATAATGGGTATTAAAAAAATAATAATAAAAAAAATATATAGATATATATATTTTGTCTTGCCAACTATATGCTGATGGAAGCAATACTGTATAACATCTGTGTCTGACTAACTGCATACCGATGGGAGCAATAGTATACCACATCTGTGTCAAACTCACTATATACTGATGGGAGCAATACTGTACCAAGTCTGTGGCTAATAATATATCGACACGAGTTGTATTAGCTATATTGTACCATGTCTTTGTCTGGCTTACTTTTGATAATGGGAGTGCATGTATGTACCACATCTTTGTCTTGCGAATTATAAATGAATAGAAATCTCTGCCACCATCTTTGTCTGGCGAACTATATGCAGATTGCAACTATAGTATACCAAGTGTCAAACTGTATATGTATATGGATGGGCAAAACAATGCCATGTCTTCCAGATACAAGAGGTTGTTCCAATCTCCCAGTATAGCTAATATCATGGTACTTCTTTGTTTCTGCACTGCTAGCGCTGGGCGGTGCCCCCACATCTGTAGGCTCACCTTTACTATGCCCCTCAATCTATTTGCTAACATTTAGTGTTCCAGCAGTTGATAATGGCATTTGCCTCTCTGATATCGCGAAAGTTTACCCATTCTTAACCAACCGTCCAACTGGCATCAATGAGAGTTTTCCACAGGCCAAGTCCAAGCTCCTAAATTAATGGTAAACTGCAAACTGCACTTGAGATAGATGGCTAACCTGGTGGAATAAATCCATAGTTGAAACCTTGCTACTAATAAACCCTGTTTTAACCCTATGCGTTTTAAAGCGGTTCCTGTTATAACACAGTGCCGCCACGGTTCCCAAGGAGCCATCGGGGCACCAGATCTCGCTATAACTTCCGCATTAATATGGAAGTCTAGCAAAATCTCGGGACTCACATGGCAATCCCGATTAGGGTGTGATGGTTTGGATCTCCAGACCCACATTACAGCGTTACTCACCTGCACTACTAGTTCTCCTGCCATTCTGTATTATTGAACACTTTCCTAATTGGCTTTTCCAATTCCCTATGAATGTTGAATTTCAATTAGCGATTTTTCTTATTAAGCATTCTGTTTCACTCTAATTAAGATATTTTCCCAGCTTTTTTTTTTTTTTTTTTTAATCTACAAAAGTCTGAAGACTTTCTATAATTGTATTGTAGATGAAACGACAGCTTCCCATAACGAGCATATCATCTTATTTCCATAACATCGTTTTCCAGGAATTCTAGATCATTCAAATAAGGAGCAAATTGAAGCCAAATGTGCACCTGGTATTTCCAGTGAAAAAATACAGTCACCGAGATTTTTTTTGATTCCAGTGCTTGGGCAGTATATGAACAATGGCTAAATCCATGATGTTAAGGTTCTAGGAATTATTATATGAATAGTTACATTATCAGATATCAAGATTGTTACATCTTTGTCACTTGTCTGTTCTATACCTAGTCTGTTACTAGAGAATTCTTCTAAGCTTCTGTTGAGCAGTCCAGCCTACAAAAAAAAAATACTTGCAAAGCTATTGCCTGTATAGACCTAATATTGGCCTCAAGGCAATTATTTAATAGTTAATGCCCTTCTGTTGATCCCCTTTGAAAATAAGGGTCCCACTTGAGAGAGACAGTCAGCGACCTGACGAGCTGCCTGCTTCCCAGCATGGCAGCTGCCGGTCAGACTATAACAAGCTGTGCCTCACATTAGAGGCATCACGTAGAAGAAGCACAAGGGTAATTCCTTGCTAAGCATGACATCAGAAAGACTTGATGCCTGTAGTATAGAATGCACGACCCTGCTGACATGACATTCTGATGTCATATATCACCAACTGAGTGCCCATGCTATTTCCAAACCTTGTATTAATGTATATTTAGTCCAAAATTGTTCAGCTGGATAAAAGTCTCCCAGTGGGCTAATGGGATAATTTTCTAAATCTGCTATTTTGGTCTACGCCTGTTAATTCTCTACAATTTACTGTTCAGTGAATAAACCCCAGTGAGCGCTATGGCACATACTGCCACTAATGTTGACTGTAATAAAGTGCTCGCTTGTCATTAGACCTCAGCATTCCTTTAAAATGTTTCCTGCACAGTAGCTAGTTCTTTGGGGAATCGTGCAGGTGCCTTAATCCAGTATGGCAGCATGAAGACTCTACACATAAACAAAATCAGAATTATAGAAAAGTCTTTCCGGCAGATCCTTAGGTCTGACCAGACAGTGTGCTTTTGCACATCTGAAAAATTGGCAACTGTACTGGAAATCCCTCCGTTGTCTCTTATTAAAGAGCCTCAGGCCTATTTGTGGAATAAAAGCCTAAAATAGTTAAAAAATATATATATTAAAAGATGGCAACAAGGCAGCAGAGGTGCAGTGCCTCCAAAAACAGACTGTGCCTTAATTCTACCTCTATGTATTTTTTTTTTAATTACATATTTACATTTTGCCAAAAAGAACATAGCATGTACATTTTCATTTTTACCTTCCCGAGAAAGTGATTTTAGAATTACTAGTTCAGCTGGAAGCTCATTCAAGAGCTTGATTGCTCTTTGAATTAAAAAGCACAATTTCTGTTACTAGATTGAATGCTTCCTTGACCAGATTGTTATACTGCTTTGTGTTCGTGCAAGCATTAAGTACCAGCAAGCTCTTTTGTTTCTCTGCTTGCTACAAAAAAACAACAACTTATTTTTATATAATAAACACAATCTTGTATTCTTTGGACACTTAATGTTTTGTTCAAAATCTGTATGGTTTTGTTCCATATATAAACGTACAATATATATATATATATATATATTAATATATATATAAATTAATTAAAAAAAATACAGAAAAATATATATATTTTTTTAGTACAATTCCATCATAGAACGTTAGGTATCTTTTATGGAATTAAACAAAGTATATTACAAAAAATATATATATATACAAAAGACATAAAATAAATCTGAAAATGATCATGGGGAAATTTCAGGTTCGAATGAGAGTAAGACATGGATATTTTTTGTTATCAATTGGCAGGTTAACCTTTTACGGACCAATACCGTTCCATGCCATCTATTCCAAAATATCTCGCTTTTTAAGTTTAATCCGCTCTTTAAAACCCGGTCATCAAGAACCAGATTGTTATGATGGTTTCACAAGTAGAAAGGGCTACACCTAGTTAAAAAGATAACTGCGTTGGTGCACAACACAGCAAACAGCACGCTTGCTGCTTAGTGACTAGCCCTTAGTTTAGACTCTTAAAAGAAGCAGTGTATGAATTTTATATCTGAGTATATCTTCTATCTCACTGTCCCCGATTCATTACCTCTAATTGTTCTTATCCGCCGACACGGATTTTTAAAAATTTTTTATTATGAAAAAATCAAAAGTGTATAAATAGTTTCCATTTACATACAATTACAAAGACAAAGACAAAGACACAAAGACATTACAACAAAAAGTGCAAAAAACATAAGTAATACATAACTAAAACATACGTTCTACTCATATGCGGTCATACATGGCTCGCCCTTTCTCAATCTCTCTCCCCCCTATCCTTCCTCTTGACCACTATCTATAGGAGTGGTTTTAGTATCATCTGTGTTTAACTCGGGTGTTCTATCTTCCCTTATCGTTTCTTCTATCCTTTCCTTCCTTCTTCCTTCCCTTATCTTCCTCTTCCTATTTTCTCTTTGTCTTCTCTTTCCTCCTTTCTTCCCACCCATTTCCCTTCTTCTCTTCCTTTCTCCCTCTCTCCTCCCTCTCTTCTCCTGGTCCGTTTTGGAACCATGTACACTCGCATATCATACATCCTTACTTGACGATGTGATCCCCAGATGCAGAGTATTCCCCCCCACCACCACTTATTTCCTTCCAGCTTCTCCTCTATTTTTCCCCTTTCTTTACCCCCTTTCTCCCTTCTCTTTATCCCTTATTTTAATTCTTTATCTCAGGTAACTCTTTTCTATTTACTTCTCTTATTATTTTTTCCCAGTCCACCCATTTTTTATTTGTTTTAATCTTTTCACTGAAGATGTCCTCTGTAGATTTCCATTGCCGACACGGATTCTATGTCAGTCCATTATTTGTCTGTCTCAATTCCTCCATGTTCACTCTTTTCCTACTATGAAGAATGGGTGATTATTGGACATCATCCCTGATATAAGGAGCAGGCAACTCATGCTTCCAGTGTAGCAGACCTCTTTTATCTCCCTTGTAGTCATGATGTTATATAGTAGTTTAGGTTGAAAAAAGACTTGCATCCATCAAGTTCAACCCTTTTCCTATTATTTGATAATTGCAGTTGATCCAATAGAAGGCAATCCCTGCCTGGGCTTGAAATCAATCAGAACTGGTTGAGCAGATGAACTCAGATGAAATGTAAGACTATTTTAAAAAAATATAAAAAGAAGAAAGGAGTAAAAACACAATGTCATAGAGAAGTTTAAATAAATCATAGCATAAATGAACAAGAATGAACAACAAAGCCCACAAGGGAGAAAAAAAAAAGTAAGACATAGCCATATATAGTCCATTTACTCAATGTGAAGGTGACTATATAAAAAAAGAACGTTTAGGCATTACTGAATTAGTAATTAAAAACTGAAAACAAAAAAATATATTATAACATCGATTTTAAGCATGCGTGGGATAGACACAAGGCTATACTAGATATAAGATAGGGAACTGGGGTCTAATAAAAGTATTTAGAAAATTGGGCAGACTAGATGGGCCGAATGGTTCTTATCTGCCGACACATTCCATGTTTCTATGTAATGTGGAGCTCCAGCCCACGTAGACTTGTTTGACAACTGAAGACCCCTCAGCTTTTCACCTATGGGAGTGTTGAGTTGTCATGACGTCCAGACAAGTTAGGCAGCTCAGCTTCATTATTCTGACATCGACACAGCGTTTGCGTACGGAGTTCAGTCTGCCGTCGAAAAACTTCTTGATAGCATCTCTAAAAGAGTAGAAGCTTTCAATTATCTACTACAATAAAAAAAAACCATGCCTCATTGTTGGAGTTTTCTAACACAAGCACATAATAATATAATATACACACTGCCACTGATTTAAAAAATATATTTATCCCAAAGGTAACACCATCCACAGACAGATAAGATGGTGGGGTGTATACAGAAAAAAAGAAATGCTTATACAATTTCAAACGTTTTTTAACAATCTGGAAAGTACTATATAAACCGCATGGAAAATAACAGTCGGCTGCAAACCCACCACCAATTAAGAGGCCTTTAACCTATAATCTTGTCCACAGTAATATAAAAAAGACACGTTTATAATGTTTAGCTTTAGAAATAAAATAATGAAAATGACATTATCAACAAAGGAGTACACAGGAGCAGAGATAGAGCCGTGCGCTCAATGTCATGCTAAGCTGTGGACAATTGGACATTTCAGTGACTTTATGTGTATCTAGTCTGTCCCTTCTGTGTTTTAACTTCTCAGTAACAATCAGCACTAAGGGAGGTATTACGTTAATCTTGCTCCTTTTCTCTACAGAAACACACATTCTTATCCACTTACCGGCCTATGAGGAAGCCTCTCAGGCAAAACACGTCAGGACTACCATTTGGGACATTTAAGATCCCTGAAATCTTTAATGTCCAGTTTGCCAAGTATCATTCCTAATTTATTGTAGTTTCTATCATTTGTTCTTATGTTTGTGTCTGTGTACACCTGCCTAATACTGTGTGGATTTTCTTTTGCCGCCAAAACTGCCCTGACCTGGTGAGATATGGACTCCACTAGACCTTTGAAGGTGTGCTGTGGTATCTGGCACCAAGACGTTAGCAGCAGATCCTTTAAGTCCTGTAAGTTGCGAGGTGGGGCCTCCACGGTTCGGACTTGTTTGTCCAGCACATCCCACAGATGCTCGATTGGATTGAGATCTGGGGAATTTGGAGGCCAAGTCAACACCTCGATCTCATTGTTGCGTTCCTCAGACCATTCCTGAACCATTTTGCTTTGTGGCAGGCTGCATTATCCTGCTTAAAGAGGCCAATGCCATCAGGAAATACCGTTTCCATGAAAGGGTGTACATGGTCTGCAACAATGATTAGGTTGATGGTACATGTCCAACTAACATCCACATGAATAGCAGGACCCAAGGTTTTCCAGCAGAATTTTGCCCAAAGCATCACACCGCGGGGATGACCTTTTTTTTTTTTTATAGTTTACTGATGGAATATTACAATGATCCGTTTTACTCTGCAGCACAGTTTGCATGAGACATGGCTGTATCTTGCCAATTTATAATGGAAAACAGTTTGAAAAGCTTACAGAAAATCCTAAACTGTAACTTCTTTCTTCAACAGTTAGCAGTGTTTGTACAAAGCACAGCGCGGCCAACATGTAATCGGAGAAAGCAGTTGCTTGGAGCTTGTTCAAGATGCATGTTCCTAGATGTCAAGAAGCTTTGTCAATATGCTGCCAATACAATGGCAATGGCTGCCAATACAATGGCAATGGCTGCCAATACAATGGCAATGGCTGCCAATACAAAGTGGACAACGCTGTTTGCAGATGGCAAATGCATTACGTTTCTGGTAGATGCTCAGGACATATGTTTTATATTTTCAGTTCTGCATGAGCTACTCTGTAAAGAAGTAATGCACGTTCCAGAGCTCTATCTGCACAGAATAGTAAATTGAATACCCCAGCAGGCATAGTTTCTTAGCAGAAAAATAGAGTCTTGTAATTTATTTTCTCGGAATTCTCAGCTGGTGGGAGGCTCTATCCTGGTGTTCAGTGGTTTTGAAGGAGCTGTGGTTATCTTCCAGGCCTAAGAGTCATGCACTCATCCTCAAAACTACAAAATGTGGCGGTTTATTACTGTATTTGTAAGCGCTGACAGTTCAGTGCCTGACTGCCTTGGAGTAAAGAAGGATCCCCCCTTTTAGATGACTGTACTGTATCATCATTGTTGTTTTTTTGGGCCTTCGTCTGGATCAAGTAATTTGAGTGTTTGGATGGGTTGTATTTGATGGACTAAATGGGTGTGTTTTTTTTTTTTTTTACAATCTAATTAACTATGTAACTGCCATGGTTTTTAAAAAGAATAAAAGTGAAATCAAACTTTTTACCAACCTATAAAACTGGATCGACTATTATTTATATCCACGGTGCACTCTAATCCAAAAACGGAAAAATATCATTAAAAAATAATAAAAGAAAAGATAGAAGACGCTGTGGCAAGCTACTGTAATACAATGCCATGTTCAAATGCATTCGTTCCATGACTAAATACTAACCAAAAATGAAGAATGCCACTAACTAATGTTGTGTATAATAAAGAACAGGCTCGTTACATTACATCTGTTATGAAATTATCTATAAATACAATTTCTGTACACTGTATATCCGCTCATTTAGCACTCTCTTTTGTTCGACTATAATCCCTCAGACTATCATATCTATTTTTCAGCCTCTAATATTTATTATAGAGAATTCTGAGAAGATCAGGGTTACTGCGTTGGCTGTCTGGTAATATATTGTCCAGCTGCAGTGGAGAAACATAGCTCTGTGTCGCCAAAATTCCAACAATGGATTACTGACCTTCTCGCGACGAACGAGTTAAGATATGTGCATTATCCGTCACCTCCCTGCCAGAGCGCTTATTAACCAAGGAGATAAAAGAAAGATCTCACGGCAAATTGAACCGTTATCGCTAGAATTGTTCTATTATTTATAAGGCATCGACAGTGTACACAGTCGTTTTACAAATTAGACAAACGAGAAGACCAAAGAGCACCAGATAATTAACTGAAGTCAAACAAGGAGAATTTTAAAAGCTGAAGACATTTTTTTTTTTCTTAAGATTTCGTCAACAGTTCTACAATCTTATTATTCTTATTTTAGTCTCATTGCGTTTCGGGTATTAGTGTAAATCCTACGGTGAAAAATAGATGAATTGACTTTTCCCTCAGTCATAGACGCTGTCAGTGACAGAGACGGGGTTTTAATGTATCATTGTGATAAGTCCAATGAATTTCTTACCACTAGGCAACACTGTATCCTTGTTTGGCAGAATAATAGACTGTCACACCACAACCCAAGCAGATATTTTTCAGTGTTACATTATGTGATGGATGAAGGCTGCAGTATCTTCGCTACTTCTAATTAAGTATTTTCCCTGACATACAGTTTATTTTGTCTACTTGCTTTATTTTACTTTCTTTTTTTCTCTCCCACCTTATTTTTCTCCCCTGTCTTGTGACTAAGCTCTATATTCCCCTTTCATCACAATCTTTCTTTACTTCACAGGGTTTTTTTTCGGTCTATATTTAAGTTTGAACATTTAATGTACTCTTTAGTGCTACAAAGTCCCATGGTGGGGTGTCTAAATTCTCAGCAGCCAAGCTACAAACACACAAATTGTAATTTCCATAATTGCTTAGCAGCTTCCAAACGAGTACAGAAAAAGTGAGAGATCTTTACAACATCTCTCCAGAGTTACCCAGGCCTCGATAGCTTTGAGGAAGAGTTCAGTTAGTAACTCCTTGAGTGCTACCAGTCATTTTAAATTATCCACCACTCATTGACATTCTTATAATATACATCCATTCTGTGCTGATATTAGAGAAAACATAGAAGATATTTTTACTAGGCTAGGAATTCAGAATTTTTACAGGTTATTGTAATTCAAATTGTACCATATAAACAGTGCTTCTCAAACCTGTCCTCAAGGACCCCAACAGTCCAGGATTTAGAGATTACCTCTCAGGGTACTACCCTGACCTTCTACTCATGTATTTAAAAATCCAATGGATGTGCTCATACACCTCCTTCCTCCTCTAGAGGCCACTCTACCGCTGTTTGCTTGTATTTCTTCTCTTCTGTTGGTGGCCAGTGGGCTTATTAGCTGGTGCAACCAGCCTGTCAAATGCCTGCAGTTTATTGCAAATAGGGCTTTTGCACTGAAGTTGGATGTCTGACGTCTGAAAGCTGCTTCATCTGTTCTGGATCCTCTGCTGAATTAAACTACTACTACTACTGCTTTTAGCTGCTCTGAATTTCTCCCCTGTCCAGGAACTGGGACCCCTAACCTGGAGGGCTCAACCAGCTAGGGGAAGGGTTTCAGCATCTCCTGAGACCATCTGGCTACAGCATAATTGCTACAGTTAAGTTGCCCTCTTTATGGTTTTCCTGCTTCGTTACCCTCTGTAGGGTTTTCCTGTGTTGATCCCTTGCTCTGCCCTTCTCAGGTCTCACCCTTACCTGAGGCCTCACCCCTTGGGTTTCTCTCTCTACCCCTACTTCTGTATTTGGTTATACTGTGGTTGCTACTAAAGCCCTTTTCTTACACTGCAGTTCTTTGGTAAGAACCATTTTGTCTATGCTACAGTCCTTATTACAATCCTTCTTTATTTGTTTCAATATCTGCTCTCAACCCTGCACAATGAATAATATCATGCAGCCAGACTCCTCATATATCCCTTCACTGAAAACTCCTACCTGACCTGGTAAAGGCCCTGACATCACTCGTTGAGTTTAAATAAGAATATGGGTAATTCCTGGTGTGGTTCCCTAAGCGTTAGGGAACCATACCAGGTTTTCTACATATTCTTATTTAAACACAACTGGGTAATCATTAAATCCGGTACCACTGGGGTTCCCTGAGGACAGGCTTGAGAAGCATTGATCCAAATAACTCTTTAAATACTTGTAAAATGATACTATATTTAATATGCTGAATTTTGGGAATTAAATATTGTACTAATTATTACCTTAAACATGTACAGACATAAGCCCAATTCTGACGGGGTCAACTTTCTCTGCTACCACGGAATGTAGTCCAGGGAGGAGAATTTTTGAAGAGTGCACAATGGGAGCACCATTCAGGACGCTGTTCTAATCAGGCCACAGGATCAAGGTTTAATCTGCCTGATTCAGCATTTATTCCCTCTTTAATATTGTCTCTCATGTCAACGGCTGTCTGTCCGCTGCCTCCTGCATGCCTTCTCAATACTCAAATCTTAACTTATTGAAACTGAAATGATATATAATTATACTAAGTAAAAAAAATCAACAAATCTTTAGGAATGAAATAGACTGATAGTGTGAATCCCGGCAAAGCTTATCAATATAGTGAGTTGAACACCCGTGTATAAGGAGGGTATGATGGCAGGTTACAGAGTAATTATGAATTTATTTACTTGAGATGTGATGTGCCATTTAGAGGGTTAGAGGGCATGTTTCCTGACCGTGTTATGAATGGACCACTACCAAAAGGAATATCAAGATAGCATTAGGAGAGCAGAGGAACTGGGCTGAATGTGAAAGAGGCCAACGAAGGCTGAAAGGATTTGTGAAGAGCAATAGATGGGCTTTTACCAGTCAACAGATAGTTCTAAACATTCAAAGCATGCAGCCTTACCATGAGTGGGGTGTGGCCGGGGACAGCCTAGCATAGTTCTTGCTGCAGGATAGGAAACAGTGGATAGTGGAGGTCTGGTCTCTGCTGTTTATTGCTGATGCAAGGACTCAGGTGTATAGGAAACCACATAAGTACATGAATTAATCATGCCACAGTTCAACATTGCAGACTTGTGGTGTGATGCTTTGGAGTGTGTGTTCATAACTTGCACTAGACCCATGCTATAATTAGAGCAATGTTCAAATTCTATAGAATACCTGAATGTTGCCAATCATATTTACTCTTTGATGGCAATATTGTGTATCTCTAACAACTAATCTCTAACAACTAGTTGCAAGGGAAGGACGGTTCCATCACCATGTCAGGATTTTCTACATTCTGTGGGCTGATTTGGCAATGTCAGTCAAGTTAAGACGACTTTCATAAGTGTAGGAATCAACACGGGCCATCACCCCAGTGGAAGTCTTTTCAACAACTTGTTGAATAGAAGTTGTTCTAAAGGGGGAAGGTGTTCTAATGTTGTGTACACTGTAATCTTTACCAATAACACAGAAATGAAGTTCACTCTCCGTGTCACCTTTTAGCTTTGTGGCTGTTCGGATGGTAAAGTACAGCGGCTGATTCTATCCATCAGGAGGTTTGATTTTTTTTCACATGTCTGACGACTCTGTCCTTACGCTCGTTACCTATCTACTGCATAACTAAATTTACGGCCTTGCTGTCATTTACCCAATGCTATTCCCATGTGCATCAAGACTTCCCAGTTGGCCAATACACGTAGAACTCTATCTCTACCTTTGACCACACCAGCTGCTGATTAACTTCCGAACAACTTTTAAGTATATAATAATGACTATTTTGCTTTCTACAACATTTTTTTTTTATTGAATATTTATAAAGTACCATCAGCAATCGTGTCTTAGGAAGTATGGCTGACAAGGAGTCTTAGCTACGAGGGATACAATTTGTCTTCAAAGGTGACATTTTCATCCTTGCGGTTCTAAAACGCTCTATGGTGCTGCTTTATGGTCTCTCTCGCTTCTTTGAATCTGTCAATCACTTCCTGAATCGCAAAAAGTGCCATGATTTCCAGGATTGGGCATCCCTCCCCTCCAACAGAACTCCGAATGAGGACTAATTGGTCTTTTCATAGAACATTTCAAATGGAAGTTTTAAATAAATTTATTCAGGATAACATGGAAAACATCAAATAACATGACACCGTGAATCTTATCCCTGCGATTTATCAGATAGAATATAATACAAAGTGACAAAACTATCAAAAAGACGCATTACTCTTCTTATGTTCTTACCTTTGGAAAAGAAGAAGGTTTATTCATTTTTTTTATTTTATTATCTCTTTTATCACAGTGTTTTCTGTTTTATATTTTTAAGACAAATGGGAACATAACGGACTGTTATGGCTAATCATGTATTTGTTAAGCAATATCAACCTTAGTCATTTGTTCTGTGCAAATTTAGCTAAATAGTACAATAAAGCTTGGCGGTTTTGGGGCCTGCAAAGTCATGGTTGAAGGGGATTTAATAAAGTACAGGAGAGATCCATATTCTTGAATATAAAAGAAACCTTAAAACGTCGTTGCACTCAAAGATTATGTGGTTATAGAACACTGCAAAAAAGGAAGGGAGATAAAGAAGATAGTCTCACACAGCACCGGTTGTAAAATATTTACATAAAACCTTTAAATAAATGGTTAGGCGACACGACAGAACACATTATTCAGGTACAGATAATTACAGTAAAAAAACTAAAAGCAAGGAATTAAATCAGGGACTTGGGTTAATAGGATTCAGTGTCAAGAAACGCAATTGAATTAATTTGTAAAAGTGGATATTTTATCTGAAACTGACCTGTCGAGTCCGTCGAGGTTTGCAAATATCTTTAGTAGCAGGAAGTGTTTTTGTGCACACAGGGGAAAACAAATGTTTTGTCCTAGGACGTACTTGTCAATTAATTTGGCACCTCAAGTTGCCTTTCTTGGCACAATATCTGCTAAGCAATACATGAAATTTTATTTTAAGTTTTATTTATACATCAAGAAGTGTGAGTGAACCAGACTATAAATAAATCTGCTATCCGGTAAGAGTCTCTGACTAATTCACAAATCGTAAGACTTGTAGTACATGTTTTATTTTTGTGAATGCATATATATATATATATATATATGTGTTACAGCTGGTGAAACGCGTTGGGGATCAAGCGTTTTACTTCTTTTCCCGGCAGCCCTCTACAGCAGGGGTCCTCAAACTTTTTAAACAGGGGGCCAGTTCACTGTCCCTCAGACCGTTGGAGGGCTGGACTATAGTAAAAACAAAAACTATGAACAAATTCCTATGCACACTGCATATATCTTATTTTGAAACAAATCGGGAACTAATACAATATTTAAAATGAAGTAAAGTTAAATCAACAAACTTACTTATTTCAATGGGAATAGTGTGCCAGTCAGATGCCCAGGAATATTATGCCAGTCAGAGCCCAAGAATATTATGCCAGTCAGATGCCCAGGGATATTATGCCAGTCAGATGCCCAGGGATATTATGCCAGTCAGATGCCCAGGAATATGCCATTCAGATGCCCAGGAATATTATGCAATTCAGATGCCCAGGAATATTATGCCATTCAGATGCCCAGTAATATTGTACCAGTCAGATGCCCAGTAATATTATGCCATTCAGATGCCCAGTAATATTATGCCAGTCAGTGCCCAGTAATATTGTGCCAGTCAGGTGCCCAGTAATATTATACCAGTCAGATGCCCAGTAATATTTTGCCAGTCAGTGCCCAGTAATATT
Source organism: Pelodytes ibericus (assembly GCA_036172795.1). Classification (NCBI taxonomy): domain Eukaryota; kingdom Metazoa; phylum Chordata; class Amphibia; order Anura; family Pelodytidae; genus Pelodytes; species Pelodytes ibericus. Next base: position 61,098,797 of record CM069866.1, on the reverse strand, counting down.
TTGCCATTCAGATGCCCAGTAATATTATGCCAGTCAGAGCCCAGTAATATTATGTCATTCAGATGCCCAGTAATATTTTGCCATTCAGATGCCCAGTAATATTATGCCAGTCAGTGCCCAGTAATATTGTGCCAGTCAGGTGCCCAGTAATATTGTGCCAGTCAGGTGCCCAGTAATATTATACCAGTCAGATGCCCAGTAATATTTTGCCAGTCAGTGCCCAGTAATATTTTGCCATTCAGATGCCCAGTAATATTATGCCAGTCAGTGCCCAGTAATATTATGCCAGTCAGATGCCCAGAAATATTTTGCCATTCAGATGCCCAGTAATATTATACCAGTCAGATGCCCAGTAATATTATGCCAGTTAGAGCCCAGGAATATTATGCCAGTCAGATGCCCAGTAATATTATGCCAGTCAGTGCCCAGTAATATTTTGCCAGTCAGATGCCCAGTAATAGTATGCCAGTCAATTGCCCAGTAATATTATGCCAGTCAGTGCCCAGTAATATTTTGCCAGTCAGATGCCCAGTAATATTTTGCCAGTCAGTGCCCAGTAATATTATGCCATTCAGATGCCCAGTAATATTGTGCCAGTCAGTGCCCAGTAATATTGTGCCAGTCAGTGCCCAGTAATATTATGCCAGTCAGTGCCCAGTAATATTTTGCCATTCAGATGCCCAGTAATATTTTGCCAGTCAGAGCCCAGTAATATTATGCCATTCAGATGCCCAGTAATATTATGCCAGTCAGTGCCCAGTAATATTTTGCCATTCAGATGCCCAGTAATATTATGCCAGTCAGATGCCCAGGAATAAAGTGCCATTGCAATGCTCGTTATACCTCCCTCCTCCCCCGCATCCCCATCACTTACCTCCAGCTGCTGTGTCCCCGGCCGGACGCCTTTCGCAGAGTTTCCCTCCTGCACAGTGGAGGGAAACAGTCACTGGATCCGGATGTGACGTAAAGTCACATCCGGTCGCGGTGTTTTTTTTTTTTTTCTTCTTCTTTCTGCAGCCGTATCCGCTGCGGCTGCCCCAAAAAAAAGAAAAAAAAAAGGTAAACAGTGGGGAGCGGGGGGTGCCGGCACCCCCCGCGGGCCGTATTAATGTCGGCGGCGGGCCGCATGTGGCCCGCGGGCCGTACTTTGAGGACCCCTGCTCTACAGGGACAGAGTTTTCTACTGAAAAGACTACAGCGGAGGAGCAGATTTTTGTTCTTAATGTAAGATTTTATTTATTTGTTGTATAATAAAGTGTGGTACACTTTTAAAAGGACAACTAACACCCCAGAACATTACTGAACTTACTGTAGATCACTCCCTATTTTTGGCCCAAATACATCTGTCCCTCTTTCCTCCTCTAGTGTCCCTATTTTATAGGGGCTCTGAATTTCAGTGTATGAGTGTATTACCGAGCTCCACATCAACAAAACTCATAATATAGTGCTTTAATCATGGTAGAGAGAATTGCAGACAACTGTGAAGGGAATTTAAAACTTAAGGCCAACGTAGCTGAGTGGGAAAAAGGATTCTATTTAACGGAATGGGCGCCACCCCCCCCTCCCCCCCCCCAAGTACGTTAACTTGGCCTTAATTTTGAAAATCCCGTCCCAGTTACCTGCGATTCTCTTTGATGAAAAAAGCACACAGTGTGTTTAAAATTCAATCAAGGTATTTTTATAGTCGTATTCTAAATGACTTACCAAATTTCACTTTAGGATTGTGTTGGATATCCTGACATGATACTCTACTACAGGGTGATGCTTTATTCCAGAACTACGCCCTTTTGGCTAAAGGGATTAGCAATAAAAGGAAAGTAGACTCTTGCAGACGCTCGCTTCCATTCCTCTGTTCCTCATCCCCTTTCACAATGATATTGTTTTCTTTCTTTCAAGTATAATCTGTTGAATTTTTCATCTAAAATACACAAGACAACATGAACACTTCTCCATATTGTTTCTATACATGCAGACCATATGCCTTGAGAAAGTATCAGGGCAGATAACGTCACTAGAGAAAAATCTAACAACAACAACAAAAATGTAAAAAAAAACCAAAACACAAAAACGAATACACTAAGACATAGAATTGGACATACGGTTAAACACATAAAATATACAGAGCCCGGTCTCATAGGGTCATTTGTTTTTGCCCGTGCTAAGTAGAATTTTTATGCCCATCTGGACATCCTTTGTGTCCATGCTTTCTTCGAGAACTACGCGGTTTTGGTTAAAGAGATTAGCAATAAAGGGAAAGTAGACACTTCCAGATGCTCGCTTTCATTCCTCTGTTCTTCATCTCCTTTTCCAATGATATTGTTTTGTTTCTTAGTGTATTCGTCACAAATTAAATGGCCTGTTGAAGAACTCAAGTGACAGTTGTTTGTTTTTTTGCCATGATAACAAAGCTCATAATTGTGATGGAATGTCGTTGAAAAGCTTTGTCACTGTCATTATCATTGTGTATGTTTAACATGTCAGTGTTTGTCAAACATAAACTTGTCTTGGTCCCGTATGATTAGTGCTAATAATATGACAATGTTCAACCCCTCAACAGACTCTATAGCGGTGGTTCCATATGTGCTAGGGGTGCGGCGCATTCTATTTCCGAACAGAGAGCACACAAAACCCGGAAATACATCCGGGAGACAGATGGCAGCTGCGAAATCGGCAACAGAGTGATTTGACCAGCACGAAAAGTATAGGAAGTGAGTTACTCTGTTGCCGAATTCACCGCTGCCGTCAGCCCCTCGGATGTATATCGTGCATTTCAGGGGGTATGTGTGCCGGCTGTTCGTGGCACACAAACCCCCAGAAATACACGAGAAACACCGTGCCTCCGAGTGACAGGTGTGCTCTGGATTGGCAGCACGCCTGTCACTCATGGACACGATACCCCCCCTGCTCTATAGGCAGCAAGCTACCCTCTTTAAAACCACATTAAAGTTAATAAGAGCTTAAAAAGGAATCTTTCTTTATTGCAAATATTATTGTTATAAAAGCCAGCTTTGCAAAAACTGCAGGTAGTTTAAGACTGCCTCCAAGCCCTTTATGTTAATATAATGTTGTTGTTGTACCAATGTAAGATACTTTATATCTTTGTTCATGGATATGTTTAATGTTCTTCCATTACTTCTGTTCCTTCTGCTACTGATACCACTGACATCACTTTGGAAGAGTTCTGTTTGGAATTAGCTGTTTCTCCTTGTGCAAGCTACTAAACTGTTAGTCAGGCACTCTTTTCTCTTTGTTCTAAGAAGTGGTATTAGTGGGGGCAGGACGAGCACATGGCCACATAAATATTATGTGCTCCTCTTGTGGCACTTCCCCCCCCCCCCTTTGGGGGAGTGGCGAGGGAGAGAAGGGCAGTCAGCTTATGTCTGTGTGCTGCCTAGTCATCCTCTTAGGTTGCCTCTTGCTCCATGCACCGTAAGTCAGTGCGTCACTGGGATAAGTCCTTTGAGTGTACTCAGCATGCTAGAGTAAGGCCTGTGAATGCAGTCATTGTGCTGGGGTATGTCCTGTGAATGCAAATCCTTGGTACCATCTGGGTGCTTCAGCAAATTCTGGGTACCATTTGGGTGGTGAGGCAAATCATGGGTGCCATCTAGGTGCTAGGATAAGTCCTATGAGTGCAGTCGAGCTAGAGTAAGGCCTATAAATACGATCAGTGGACTGGGATAAGTTCTGTATGTTCAATCAGCATGGTGGGGCGAATCTTGGGTGCTGGGGTAAGTCATGTGTGCCATATGGGTGCGGAGGTTAGTCATGGGTGCAATCTGTCTGCTTGGGTAAATCCTGGGTGCCATCAGGGTGCAGGGGCCACTCATGGGTGTCATCCGGCTGCTGGGGTAAGACCTGTGAGTGAAATCTTGGTGCTGGGGGACGTCCTTTGAGTGCAACATGGGTGTTGGGGTAAGTCCTGGGTACATTGCAGCTGCAGAGGAAGCAAATAAAAAAAAAGAAATGCATTTTCCCAATAAAGTTTTTATTACATATGAAAAAAGCTGAATATAATATTAAAAAGTTCATAAAAGTATAAATGCAACTATTTATCTCTATGGGTATGTGATATGCATCTACATACATAATATATATGTTTATGTGTGTGTATATATAAAATTAGCATTTTCTAATTGCCCCCTCTTGAACCCCCCTAAATATTATTGCTGGAGACGCCACTGCTTCTAAGTGAGAGACACTGCGTTCAGGAGAAAGTGATAGAAACTCTTTATCCATGACATGAATAAAGAAAATTACAGTTGCCTGAACCAAGGCCTTTTCAGGTATGAATATATAAAAGAAGCCTGATCAGATTTCTTTAAAGGATAATTCAGATGTTTTTTTGTTTTTTTAACCCTTGCTTCCTTGAGGAATGGAAGGGATAAAAGAAAAACATGTCCTGCTTCTCTCGATGTGTCTGCGTGCGCACAGTCTAGCACAGTGAATATGGAATATTTAATAAGGTAATTCAGTTCGACATAGCTCTATTAATTCAATTCTATCCTATTTTATCTTTTTTTATTTTGATGTCGCTCCCAGCACATAAACACCCACAAAAACCAGCTGTACTGATGCCGTGTCCTATGTTACATGCAAAGGAATAAAACCCTTCTTGACGCAGAGGAGGAAATCCAATTTCTCTTTGAATCAGTATTCTACCAGTGTTTAAATAGATTCTTATAATGCTGTGTAGTCTGCCTTGCAGAAAAAAAAAAAGACTATCTAACCCTTCTCTCAGTGTATCTGCCTTTAAATATAAACCTTCTAATATAGAGTATTATAACACATTTATATACACTCATACTGTCTTTAATATTTGTTTATTATAAAGCTTTAGTTTCCATTCAGTTGGCATATTTTTGGAGAATGGCTCTGATAAGCTTAGCAAGACCTAGCTTGTACTGTGCATGAAGAGAATAAAAAATGATTTGGAATCACTTACACATGTAGTCTATGTCAGTAGGAATTACACATGACTAAATAAGCAGAAAAAATATATTTTAAATGTTTCTGTCTCCTGGTTATGACATCACCTGTGGCCCGGTATGCAAATTACCCATTTTCCATATAAAAGCAGTTCATTTGCATACAGTGCCACAGGTGATGTCTTAAACAGGAGAATCCACAGACACATTTAAAACACATTTCTCTCCCCTTATTTAGGCAGTTTTGCTAACACAATGGATTGATCCATTACAGTAATGTTTTATTCTCCACATGCACAGTAAAAACAATGTTTAGGTGATACAGTCCCTTTTAATGCAGTTGTTGAACCAGAATATTATTGGCTAATCATGGCACAATGTATAAAATATACAGTTTTTGATATAAATGTCACCAGTCTATGTGACTGGTACCTTGTTTGTTCGTTTTAGCCCTTTACAGAAGATAGTTTTTCTGGGATTTTTTGTTATGTGTATGTTTAACTCTAATTTTCTCTTTTTCGTTCAATGTAGTCATGCTAATGATATATACTTCTTTAATGGAATGCCTGGCTTTCTTTTCATTCCATATTGATGTGCTCTACCTCCGCTTTTCGGTACAGAGGTAGAGCTCAGTGGGACAGTGGGACTCAGGACCTCAATCCCGCGATCCTGATCGCATTCTCTGGTGTCCCAGACACCAGAGAGTGCTTACTGGGTATGCGCAACATTGTGAGCAGGCACGATAGCGATCCTGGCTTCAGATGCCAGGATCAAAAATGGGTGACAGTGTTACCGCACATGACACCCCCTCCCCAGACTCCGCCCTCCGGTGTCCCGATTCACCGGGGGGGGCAAAGTGGGGAGGCATGGTTAAATATTAATTCTATCACTGAATTTTCAGTTTGTTTTTTATATTTTGCTTTAGCGTAGCATAGCAGTGGTGAGATGTGACACATTGACAAACTGGGGGAAAATGGGAAATATAAGCTTTGGGTTTCATAGGGACTCTGTCACCTAAATATCATTTATACTGTCAATGTAAAAAGAGAATCCATTCATTTCGTTGGCAGAATTACATATCCTCCAACTGTCCCACTTTGCATGTGACAGTCCAGATTTCGAGGTTCTGTCCTACCGAGCTCTACCTCAGTCACCGCTTCTCAGGACAGAGGTAGAGCACAGCAGGAGAGGGGGAAACAGTTCTGCGGTCCTGATGGCATTCTCTGGTGTCTGAGACCCCGGAAGAGGCAACTAGAACTGTCAGGATGAATGACAGTGCCACTGTGCCACCAAACTCCCAAGCTCCGCCCCATCTAAGGCCCACGGCCAATAATTGCCCTGCATGGGCTGCTGGGCCTCCCCCTTTGTAGGCTGGGCAAAAACTTTATAAACCCTGTCAAGTGTTTTGCCCAGCCTATTTTTTCACCAAAAGAAAATAGTTCCCTCCCACCTTTTATTTTTTTGTGTTCTGTCTACATTTAGTAGCCGAGTCTGCAAGGGGTACCCTAGGTCAGACGTCAGTGCAGGGGGGTTGGTTGTCTTGGGGTATGGATAACCTGGGAGGCAGTAGCTCTGATAGCTATCTGCACTGGCTCCCCATGGGCTGGTCCTAGGGTTGCCACCTTTTCTTCAGAAAAATACCGGCCTTGGTACTGTCTCCTTAGACTTAACACTGGCCTGATGCCAATTTTCTACCGGCCTGCCGGTAAAATACCGGCCAGGTGGCAACCTTAACTGGTCCCTGGGGGCTACCTGCAGGGGCAACGACGCCGGTAGCCAGATAATTGGTTTACACCTACTTCCGATCCTCGGGGACCCCAATCCTACACATGCTACCACTTTTTTTTGTATACATGCTTGTGTTTAATTAAAAAAAAATGTAATCTCAGGTACACAAGCTATACTACAAGTTGACTGGTTTTATGTTTAATATGTGTTTAAGATTTAACTGACAAAAATATAAAACTATGTTGCAGTATTTTATTCAATAAATATTGTGACCTTTATATCCAGTTTGTTGTCTGTGTAGTTTATTGGGGGGGAGGGTGCGTTAATTCTCCATCCCTTTGTCATGTTTGAAATGTGTTTTTGTGTGTCCAGTTTCTGACCTCACATGTGACTTGACATGATCTGCACAAGGTGATGTCATGAAGGCCGGAAACACAAATAAAGCACTTTTTTTTAATGCATTTTCTTGAAAGTTTGCTAACACAGTGTTCAGGCCAGGTTTGATATATTTTATATTCTACATTTACAGTAAAACTGCTATACATTTAAATGCTCTTTCTCACTTGCTTCTGCTTACTTGCCAAGGGAGGGCTTGAGTCATATATAAAAAATGTAATTAATACAGAATGCCTGCATCAAATCACACTGGAAAAAAACCTGTGCACTATACAAGCAGTGATCTTCATCTTGCACCAAAGTGAGTTTGGGGGCTAGATCGACCTTTAAGGCCAAAGTAGTTGAAATAGTTGGAGGATTTCTGGCAATTCTCTCTTTTAGTTGACCCTTTGATCGTTTAGTCATAGATGCCAACAACGGCCATGTTTTCAGGGACATATTTGTTCCACATGCTGCAGAAAGACCATGCAAAATGCAGCCCGGCAGCATGTAGGATGGACATACGCACAGACACAATCCACTTAATTAATCAGGGTGGCGATCTCAAAGGACCTACCATGATTAATTAATTGGATTGTGTCTGTGTGTATATTAATCCTACATACTACCGGGCTACACTTTGCATGCTCTTTCTGCAGCATGTGGAACTAATATGTGTGCCTGGAAACATGAATAGGGTTGCCACCTGGCCGCAGGCTGGTAAAAGATCAGCGTTAGGCCAATGATAAGTTTATGGAGACAGTACCAAGGCCGGTATTTTTCTGAAGAAAAGGTGGCAACCCTAAACATGAACGATGTTGGCAACTATGTATAGGTACGGTGTCACCTAAACATTGCTTAAAGAATAAAAAATGATTGAAAACTATATATACCTTGTGTTATCAGCATTGCAAACAAATGCCTAAATTAGGAGAAAATGTGCTTTAAATGGGTTTGTGGAGTCTCCAAAATATGACATCACCTGTGACGTGATATGCAAATTATACATTTCCCATTGAAAACCAGTTCATCTGCATACCAAGCCACAGTGGGTTGCCATAAGAAACTGACTCCACAGACACATTTAAAACACATTTTCTCCCAATTTAGGCATTTACTTGCAAGTCTGCTAACACAATGTATAGATCATTTTTCATCATGTGTTTAACACCTTCGCGACAAAGGACGTGCCAGGCACGTCCTGGGAGAAACTCCCTTAACTACAAAGGACATGCCTGGCCCGTCCTGCGGTGAATCAAGCGGATTTCGCGATCAACGATGTCGAGGCAATAGCCAGAATCTAAATTTCTAATGCTGCTCCGTCAATATGGCTAAGCCCTCTGCCGGTCTGAGCTTCGGAAGTGAAAGTAACTTCACTTCCGTCGCTCTGAATATGCTACTTGTGCCCCTAGTGGTAGTTAAGTAGCATTGCAATGGAAAATATTTAAAATACATATTTAATTAATTAAAAACAGGTTATATAGCTATATTAGCCTATAGGGTTAAAATTAAATATTTTTTAGCATAAGGGATAGGGTTAAAATTAAATTAAAATTAAAAAATATTAAGTGATATAATAAGGATTAGAGTTGGGGTTACATTTAGTGTTGGGGTTAAATTTTGGGTTCGGGTTGGGGTCAAAAGATCAATATAGGAAAAAAACAAAAAACACTATTTTTGGTTTTTGCCCCATAACTCGCAAAAAAATACAGAAAAATATGGAAACATGCATATTTTTGAACTCGGGACAACATTTAGAAACGTCAAAGATAGAAAAAGTGGGTTTTTTAAAATTTTTCATCATATTTTATGATTTTGTTTGCAGTAAATTATAAGATATGATGAACGTAATGGTATCTAATGAAAGCCCTTCTTATGATGATAAAAACAACATATAATTTGTGTGGGTACTGTATGTGAGAAAGAAACAAATTACAGCTAAACACAAACACCCTAGAAATGTCAAAACAGCCATTGTCACCAAGGGAAAGTCAAGGTGAAAATGTCTTGTCACTAAGGGGTTAATTCTCTACATTCACGGTATAAACAATGTTTAGATGATACAGTCCCTCTATCTTAACTCTACCAAACAAAATGGCTGACCTGGCAACCCTAGCTGCAAACCTGCTGGAAACAAATGAAGGGCTTGATACATGCAGGCTTCTGTGTGATGTATCATACATACATTGCAAGTATAGTTATCATGTAGGACAATTTGATTGTTGCTCTTTTGACAATCCATCCCCCAGCCCCCTCTCAAGCTCCAGCCACACTCTTGACAGCCTGGGAGTATAGAGAGCAGCTATAACCCTGATATTTATTGTTAATATGTTTAACTTGCAGATATGCCCATTTGAATAACTGCATATATTTCCATAGTTAATACACTTTATTAGCACATTAGAAAAAATGCAGGTCACTGTCAAGACAGAGGGCTCCTTTAAGAGGTTTTTAACATTTAAAAAAGCATCCAGGTTCCCAAGTCTCATCAGTTTAAAAATATTTCTGCTCTTCTGTGAAAGCAATAATTAACTGATATTGTTACTGTGTGTAGTTAAATGGGCATTTACTTAATAATGAAATTTAATTAACATCTAATTAAACTGAAGGACTGTGACAGCAGGGAAATCAAAAATAATTGTGTTATAAGGACCTAAATATATCTTTTTTTTAAATCATACCTTGCATGGCTGGTGCTGGGGGGAGTCCAGTGGGACACACACAACACTTTGAATGTTGTAGTACAATATGAAATATTTTTGTGCAGGATTAATACAACATTTCCTATGATTTTGCTTTACATACAAAGTGGTGGATGCATGGAATAGCCTTCCAGAAGAAGTAGAACTCACTGAAGCAGTTTAAGTCGGTTTAAAGCTATTCTAAAGCATAAGACTATCCAGTGATCATTTATAGTAAGATCTTTTTACAGCTGGTTTAAACATCAGACTAAATGGACAAAATGGTTCTTATCTACACCTATATTTCAATAGCATAGCCGCCAACAGTCCCGGATTTTTGATGAGTGCTTAGCATTGCACACAGGCAGCATTGTGTTTAAACTGTTCATGTACATTGTACAGGCTAAAAGAGAAGAACTGAGCTCCAGACACTCGGGGTCTGTACTGGGGAAGCTAGAACTCCCCATGATCTCTCGTGATCGCAGGATGTCACATGATGCCACCTCTTAGCTCCACCACTTTTTCACCTTGGCGTCAACTATAGAAACTTGGCAAGCATTTAATAATCAATTTTTTTCATTTTTAGGCAAAATCATTAATTATAAACTCCAACTTGTATTACCAACCTACTCATAAATACCAGCCATTCAGCCATGAAACGGCCAATCAAAATGGCCTACAGCGTCCCACGCGGTCATTATTCATTCCATTTAGTTTGTCTTGTGAGGCATTCATCGCTGGATGTCTATAAGGATCTACTCCATAAAAAGTAAACTGCAGGAAATGGAGACAGGAATGATAAACTTTAGGCCAAAGTAGCTGAGTTGGAAACATTCTCCAATGCAGCTGAATGGGGGAATTTTTCCCAGCTCGGCTACTTTGGCCTTCAGTTTGAAATTCCCCTCTCAATGCCCTGCCATGCTCTCTTTATTGAGTTGAGCCGAGAATATCAGGTATTTTCAGTGTGATACCATTTCTACGCTGGATATGTTTAATACTCACAATTAGTAAAACATAATTGGACAAGCCTGTACAATGTTTCCAAAACAATGTAAAATGGAGGGGAAAAAACAACAAAACACCAGTGAAGCGTTAGTGATTTAAGTTGGCTCGTCAGCGGCTTGTCTTCCAGTCAGGTCTGCTGATTAAGCACATGAAATGTAATTCCTGCTTAGTCTCACTGAGCTGCTTACACCATGTTAAACAGCTGCCCAATTTGCATTACACCTTTGTTGCTCTCACAGCATCTTTAAAGGCAAATAATCAACTAAGCCAAGCCAGGCATGCTTCATTTTGATCTCTTCTGTTTGATATATATATATATATATATATATATATATATATATATATATATAATTTATTTGATTTGCTTTATCATTAGTGCCTAGGGTTGCTACCTCAGCCATTTTGTAACGGCCATATATAACTTTTGCGGGCTCCTTTGCAGTATGTAGAAGTCATGTGACCAGGAGGAAATCAATGACCTAATCAAGTAGTTTGTCCCACAGAACCACGTTGATTAGTTAATTGCTTTTCTTCTGGCCACATATGACTTCTACATACTGCAAGGCAGCCTGCAAAATGGTATATGGGGCCGGTAAAGAAAGGCTGAGCTGGCAACCCTATTGGTGCCCTTCCCTGGGCAATTGAGAACCTTCTCATCATGGTGCTTAGAGAGCTATACACAGGGAGAGACTGTAGCATTGCATCTTTCTTTGGTCGATGACTGGGTACGATGGCTGGCAACTAGAGTTGAGCGGACACCTGGATGTTTGGGTTCGGCAGGTTCGGCCGAACTTCGGAAAAAAGTCCGGGTTCGGGCTCGAACTTGACCTCGAACTTGACCCAGAAGTCAATGGGGACACAAACTTTTGGGCACTAAAATGCCTCTAAAAAAGTCCTGGAAAGGGCTAGAGAATACATGTAATGCTATTAGCTATTCTATAAACCGAAAGAGAGTCCCCATTCATACGAATAGGTCAATTGACCTATTCGTATGAATGGGGACTCTATTTCGGTTTATAGAATAGCAATAGCATTACATGTAGTCCATAAACCGAAAGTCTATAAACCGAATGTCTTTCGGTTTATAGACTTTCTGTTTATGGAATACATGTAATGCTATTGGCTTTCTATAAACCGAAAGTCTATAAACCGAATGTCTTTCGGTTTATAGACTTTCTGTTTATGGAATACATGTAATGCTTTTGGCTTTCTTTAAACCGAAAGTCTATAAACCAAATGACTTTCTTTTTATAGACTTTCGGTTTATAGCCGAACCTCGAACTCCAACCCGAACATACAGTGAAATGTTCGGGTTCGGGGTACGGACACCGTAATGGTCGGGTTCGCTCAACACCACTGGCAACCCTAACTGCAAACCTTTGCAAGTATTGTTATCATGTTGGAGACTTTGATTGTTGCTTTTTTGACACACTTTTCACCCCTCTCAAGCTACAGCCAAACTCTTGACAACATATAGAAAAGCAGCTGTAATCCTGATATCTATCCTTACTATGTATCATTTACAGACACGCACATTTGAATAACTGCATACATTTTCGTAATAAATATACTTTATCTGTACATTACAAAAGGTAGGTCACAAAATGTCCAGGGACTTAACTCTCCCCAAAAGAGAGGATGTCTGTATACATTTTTGAGAGACAATAAAATGTAATGTTTGTCCAGATTATGCATCAATATTCTTTTCTAATTTAAAAAGCAGAATCGTGGTGTAGCAACGATGATTTCAAACAGAGTGAAGTTTGAATGCATCCATGAGATCAAGGATCCAAATGGGAGATATCAAATACTACTTGCTAAAATCAATGATATCTCGTATACATTCCTTAATGTACGGACATGCTGTCCATAACAGAACAGGTCACAGTTGGCAATCTCATAGTAGGAGGGGATTTTAATTGTATCCTCGATCCTAAAATGGATAAAAATAGAGACCATATCAGAGATATAGACCCTCAGTCACATACATCCCAATTAACCCAAGACCTGATCAATAGTAACACTCTCTATGACTGCTGGAGGACATCTAATCCAAACCAGAGGGACTATACATGTTTCTCTCATGTCCACCAGTCATATTCGAGATTAGACATGTTCTTTGTAAAACCCCAGATCCTCAATTAGATTATTAAATCATACATTGGACCAGGGCGTGGTCGGACCACGCCCCTGCCTTCATGAAAATCAAGAATAATCCAAAGCTAGAACGTATTGGAGGCTAAATCAAACTCTACTTAATTATGAACCAAATTTAGAAAGATTAACCTCAGAAATAGAAGACTTCTTGAAAGTAAATGATAATGGGGCCTGTTCATGTCCCACAATAGGGTGTACCTTTAAGTGCTTCTATAGAGGGCTACGCATCAAATTGAGCTTAAGAATGAAAAAAATAGAGATAAATAGCTCCCAGAGCTGCAAATAGATTTGATAAAACTTGAGAGACTGAATAAACTTCAGTTTGATTCTGTATGTGCCTCTGAGATCTTAAAGATTAGGAGGTGTATTATAGAAACAACATATGAAATGGTAAATAAGGCAATACAAACTTTAAAGCATGGTACCATGGCCGTAACAACAGGGAAACTGCTTATCAGAAAACTTCAGCATAATTCCAGAAATACAATGATAAAAAAGATCACAGCCGGAGGCGTAACCCATATAACACCTAAAGGGATAGCAAAGTCATTTTCGGAATATTACAAAGCACCTGTCCTGACAGTTTCCCCTTGTATATTCTACAAAAAATGCAAACCTATGGTTGCCGCTCTACTTTTGAGGACTTTCAATTAATTTTCAAATAATAGACACATTCCACAGGAGATGCTTAACGCAAAAATTACCCCCATTTTGAAAATGGAAAAAGACCCGTCAGTGACATCTAACTTTAGGCCCATATTACTCATTAATTCAGATATAAAAATATAAAATTATGGAAGATCGTTTAAATTCAGTCATTACAGAAATAGCCCATTATGACCAATCTGGATTCGTGCAGGGAAGGAGTTCTTTGGATAATTCCCACAGAATTTTGAACCTCATGTTTAGATTAAAGTCTGGCAAAATCATTTGGTTCTGCTGGCCTTAGACGGAAAAAAAAAGCCTTCGACAGGGTCAGCTAGAGCTTCCTAGATCAGCTAATGGAATTATAGGTGCCTTTAAAAACAATACAATGAAATTATATTCATATCCAAAAGCAAAAGTGGTGGACCCCCTGTTCGAGTCTTCTGAAATTACTATCAGTAACGGTACCGGACAGGGGTGTCCCTTAGCACCCCTGCTTTAGGTGTTGACAATAGAACCTCTGGCAGCAGTGATAAGACAAGATCCACAAGTAGGGGACGTCTCAGCTGGCCCCGTCAATGCCAAAATAACATCATACACCGCCAACTTTCCATTCCAGCAGTCCTAAATATGATTAAAATCTACAGTGTATATTCTAAATATAAAATAAACCTAAATAAAAATCAAATTATTACAGCCTGGATACCAAGGGAGGATATGGAAAACTCAAGGAGCACCATTGCTTTAATTGGGCAAATATGTAGATTATCTGGAGATCAAACTGAATTTTAATCTAGACTCATTTCAAGCAGATGCAACCACATGAAATTGCTGAAAGATATTAAGACTAAATTAGACAAATGGAAAGGATTAGAGTTTAGAGTTGAGCAGACACACTCGAACTTGACCCCGAACTTGACCCCGAACTTGACCCCGAACCTGAACCCCATTGAAATCAATGGGGACACAAACTTTTGGCCACTAAAATGACTCTAAAAAAGTCCTGGAAAGAGCTACAAAATTAAGTTAAATGTGGGTAAGAGTGTCCCCATTCATGCGAATAGGTCAATTGACCTATTCTTATGAATGGGGACTCTATTTCGGTTTATAGAATAGCAATAGCATTACATGTATTACATATACCGAAAGTCTATAAACCAAATCTCTTCCGGTTTATAGACTTTAGGTTTATGTGATACATGTAATGCTATTGCTATTCTATAAACCGAAATAGAGTCCCCATTCATAAGAATAGGTCAATTGAGGAGAGGACCAGGGGTAAGGATTTTAAGATTAAAAATATTTGAGACCCCCGACAATAATTAACTGAGGGAAAGAATGTCCCTATTGCTGCTGATATCGATATGCACTTTACAAGAGACAGTCTTACAAAACTGTTGTTCCCCTCTCTACTCCTCCCCAGAGTGCTTTAGGATGGTTTTCTATCTCATAATGTGTTTTCGTAATTTGTGTTGTATGATTGTTTGTATTGAATTTTATAAACATAAAAAAGAAAAGAAAAGGTAGGTCATTTTCAGTGGTCCTCCTATAAGCGGTTCTTAACACTTCCTGTGTTGTTGGGAGGTATGCCCCTGTACTTGCTGGTCCCAGCCTCTAGGTTGCGCTGCGCTGTCACACTTTGTATTGAAAACCCTGTCTGGAAGCGCTATGGTATCTAATATTTGTATGTGAGAAAGCTACCAAAGAGCTACATATACAAGTCATTATAATTTAAAGCATTTGTTGTATTTCATTAATGCAGTTACTTAGAGGGGTAAATGATATAGACCCATAAGTTGTGACATTACTGTTTAAGGTAGACCCCCATATTGTTTCTGCTCTCCTTGACCTTTGAAAATCATTATCTCCAAGTTCATTTCCCAGGAGATATTTCATGTTCAGATTGGCATTCTCCCTACGTCCTCTGTCAAGTGTCGTCGGCGTGTTTTCCCCTGCACTGCATAACTATCGCTGCACTCTCCTGAAGTACCTTTTTCATATACACAAGACGTACTCACGCAAAAATATCAGAATTGTCAAAAGTGCATGCCAGGGCCATTTTTAATGTTAATGGGACCCAGGCCAGGCATCTATTTGTGGTCCTGCCACGCCCTTTACCATCCTTACTGCATCAAATGTGAGACTGTTTTTAGACTCCAGCCCAAACCTTGGTTTGATATGACTCATTATAACATGGCATTGACAGTATGCGTTGTTTTGGATTTCTACACCCATTCTGCCTCTCTCTGTGTTGTGAGAGGGGGAACTTTCCCCTTGTCTGATCTCTCCTGCAGTGCTATGTAATGTGCTGGATTGCACAACTAATCCCAACAGAACTAGAATTACTACCATTCAGTATATGGTTACAGCACATGAAGCACCTTGGATTTAATACAGGATGGAGCAGCGCTTAACTGGAATTAATATTTCTTGTTCAGTGTCTGCTTGTAGGACGTCTGGCTTGTAGGACTGTATTTGTACAGTATTTGTATAATAGATTCCTCCTGCTGGCGGAATGGGTGGGATCCGCAGCACCTACTAAATAGGACAATTATCACGTTGGTTGGGAAGCTTGATTTTTATTTGGTTGTTGTTTGGTTATGGTTAGCTAGAGCTTGCTAAAAGCGTGGACCAAAATGTTGATCTGCATCATATTAATGTCACATTTGTTTGTATGTTTCATGACTGATAATTTGATCAATTCTCCAAACCACAGGTAAACAATTACTATAACCTTTAGTCATCACCTTTCTTACATTAGAGCAGGGGTGTCTCGAAAATGCCAAACAACCAGATAGATTAAGTAGTTATAACTATCTATACTAGTTAACGGGAAACGTAACGTTGTTTAACCCTTGCTTCCTTAAAGGAAGGAAGGGTTAAACAATAAATTTGCCGGTCGAATGAAGTAAACCCGACGTGTATCGATACACGTGGGTTTACTTTCTGCTGTGTCTCGCACGTGACAAACGTCGGCACTCCCACAGCCAATCAGAGCGGGGGCTTGCACAGCGAGAGACCCTCAATTTTGCATGGGATCAGCAGGGGGGGGGGGGGGGGGGGGACCTAGTTAAGGTCCCCCTGATGATCCCATGCAAAAACAAGGGTCTCTCTCTGTGCTAGCAGAGAGAGCCAGTTGCCGACCAGACGGCTGCCTGCTTCCTAGGGAACCATGGCAGCTGTCGGTCAGAGGATAAACTGGCGTGTACTATCAAAAGTACTATCAAACGTACCCGCCAGTTCATCTTCATACTAGGGGCAACTAACTTTTCACTTGTGCTTCTATATTAGAAGCACAAGTGAAAAAAAAAAAGTTTACTGTCCCTTTAAAGGGACTCTGTATCGTAAATGATGATAATTAAAAATATTAATAATGACCTAACATTGTGTTAGCAGAATTATAAGCATTTGCATAAAATAAGAGAAGAAATGTGCTTTCAAATGTATCTGTGATGTCACTTGTTTATGACATCATCACTGGCTTAATAGGCACATTAACAGCGTTCAATGGGAAACGTATAATTCATTTATCCAACCACAAGGCGATGTCATAAATAGATCCAATCTTTCAATTAAACATAACTTCATTTTGTGCTGACCGTTCAATCAAATACAGTCAATACTGGGAGATCATGTATTATTTTCACATCCATTGTTATTCTCTTGAGAAGTTCCGTTTGTCCAACACAAAGAAAGTATCCCTTGCAAAACGTGACTTTGAAAACAAAATGCAATTGTAAAGCACCAGTAGCATTTTATGTTTTTATTGTAGTTATTATCCTCCTCACTGAATATTTTATGGCTACCCTTTCATAGAACTGGTATGAAGCCAAAATGTTTTTTTTTTTTTTTTGTATTCAATAAAAGCATAGTTTATATAGTGTTACGTTGCATTTTTTAAAATGTACTTTAGAAAGCATTTTGTCGTGAAGAAGACATTATTGGTCCTGTTTTCTAATATGTCTGAGAACATTGACAACATGTTAAAGGGCCGGTCTGACAAAATGAATTAATGTTTGTTGACATAGACATGTTAGAAAAACCTTAGGGTCTTAAGGGTCTGCTCAGTAAATAGAAAAATACAGGTAATTGAGAGGGGAGTTTTAAACTTTAGCCCAATATAGCCGAGTTGGACTGCGGTTGAATGGGATAGTCTTTCCAACTCTGCTAATTCCTGTCTAAATTCCCCCGCAATCCTATTTTTATTGAGTGGACCGTTATTAGACCAAATTAGAAATTTGAGACTAGAGAGAGTATTATTACATGCAACATTGCAGCATATTGTAACAAGGAAATGGCTAGAATAATAAAAAAAAAATATTAATTAGTTTTTTTTTTTTTTTTACTACATACTTGTCAAGCGGTACTAAACTCTCCAGGCGTTGCTGTTGAGATGGTTCTCCGTGACCTGGACGTATTGATTCCTGTGCGCCATCAAAGACATCTCCCCACTGACTGGCTATGAGGCGCGCGGCTGACGTCACAGTGCTATGCTCCAGGAGATGGATGCCCCCTAGTCGTTGCATTTGCAAGACCAGGACAGAACATATTCTGAATGGTGCAGGTTCAAGTTGTACCTCATCACAAGAAAGAATTTAGGTTTAGGTCCTCAAACACTTACCCATTACTGGTATTCCCCTTTGGTTGACAAGGGGATGTACCAACACTTCAGAGCCAATCACAGAGCTCTCTAGCGATGCACAGAGGCTACCGTTGTAGTTGTGTTCACGGTTCGAGAAATCTGGATCTTCTGGTTCACACTCTGCAAGCACTCGGTCCTGCGAAAATAGAAAGCCAACATAAAAATGAGGGGGGAGGTGAATGAATTCTAAAGCATTGGTGGAGCAAGGCAATAGAGAGGATAACTGGAAGAAAGCATCGTCAATTTTTAAAGACTTGAATAACAAGCAAAGGAGACTTCTCGTAACAGATTTGCTTTAATGCATGCTAACCTTTAAGTTTTAATCATGCAGATCTATCTAATTCATACATATTTCATTTCTTTTTTTTTTTGTCTTGTGTCTTCTGGTTTGCACTGGCTATGTGATGCAAATAATGACAGGGATGATGAGGTTTACATCTGTGCTGCAGGGATCTTCCGCTAGACTGCAAGAAAAGGTGTAATGATGGTTAGCTTATGCGTGATCAATTGCTGTACACCAATATTTGTTTTGCCGAACTCAGTGGCATTTAGGCATGGAATGTAATATTCCAGGAGAGGAAGGGAAATATAACATTTTGCACACATTGCATATAATGTGCAAAAAAACTGGCCATTGAGTCAACAGAAAAAAATATGCAAAGTGTTTGAAGAAAGGAACAGACGTAATTCCATATGCATTATTCTGCAAACACTCTTTATTGCTTTCTTCCATAAGAACTCGTCTTCAAGGCATGTCTGAATTGGAAGAAGTATTATCTTCTGTGTACTCATCTCTCTGTGTAAATGTACATACACTTTAATAGGAATTCATTGGCGACGTGAGTAAATGCCATCCCAGACACGTTTCCGCTTTGGTTTTAAACTGGTAACAATAACCCAGCAGCTTGGTTACAAATACCCTACGGATGAACCAATAGTTGATGAGTTGAGGTCCTGTTGTAAATGTTGCTGGATGCAGCTGATCGTAGAATATTCCGGGAGTTTTTATCTCAAATTCTCATTGTATTGCATTTATTGTATAGCACCATGGATTTAAACAGTTCTGGGTACAAATTTTAAATGGGAAGTTACAGATTCCATGAAATCAGTGGTTCCCAAACCAGTCCTCACTTCCCTCCCCTGACATCCCAGGATTTACGGATTACCTACTTGTATTTACAAAAACAAGAACTCAATAATACAAAATAGATTCTAGACTTTTAAACAAGTGTGTAATCCTTAAATCCTGGACAGTTAGGGAGTGGGGGGCTGTGAGGACTGGTTTGGGACCCATTGGGGTAGATGAACAAAGGCAGACATATACATGAGGTGGAGTGAGTCCTGCTTATAAGCAACTTACAAGAGAGTGAAGCAAACAGGAGACACATAGGGGGCTAGAGAAGGTTGAGACTGGAGGTGCATTTTGGGGGCACTGGGACAAGCACAGAGATCCTCCTCACCACTCATCTCAATGAATAGCACACCAGCACAATGATGTAAGCTTATTGTGACCAAGTGAGACAGGATGTCAGAGCACGCCAGAAGCTACATCTGTTCTATGGACTAACTCTCCGCCAGGGTTGCATCTTCCGCTACCTGCTGTTTGTTTCCATGGGGTTCGCTTCACTTTTATAACTTATTCTAAAAAAATACGTTTTCTAAATAACCCTCTATGTAGCTTTCAGAATACCGGCAAAATATCTATCTTGGCTGGGATATAATGGACTATTGTAAAGCTAGTTTATTTATTGTATAGCTTTCATAATATCTATCTTGGCTGGGATGTAATGGACTGTTGCAAAGCTAGTTTATTTATTGTATAGCTTTCATAATATCCATCTTGGCTGGGATGTAATGGACTATTGTAAAGCTAGTTTATTTATTGTATAGCTTTCATAATATCTATCTTGGCTGGGATGTAATGGACTATTGTAAAGCTAGTTTATTTATTGTATAGCTTTCATAATATCTATCTTGGCTGGGATGTAATGGACTATTGTAAAGCTAGTTTATTTATTGTATAGCTTTCATAACATCTATCTTGGCTGGGATGTAATGGACTATTGTAAAGCTAGTTTATTTATTGTTTAGTATGGTGAGTCATGCTATTGTTAGGTAGTAACTATGTGATATATAATTGACAAATAAAAGCACAGAGCACTATACGAAGACATCATTTTTAATGAAAAGTCAAATGATTTGATTGGGCATTGCCCACTGTGGTGACATTTCATTCATCAAACTGATACGGTGATCATGTGACCAAGGCCGACTAGAATATCCTCAACTTGCCCGGATGTCCCTTCCACCTCCCCCTTTTTTGCTGTTCATTAGTTGGTTGTTGCTGTTGTTTTGTCTCTGAATCCATGTTTGTTAAAGTAGGCGGACCAGAGTTCACATGTGTATGCATTATGAAAAATGTAATTCTGCGAAACTATGTAACCCAGCAAATTGATGTTTTCTAATCATTCTCTATAAATCAAGGGCATCAGGTGTCAATCTAATTTAGTAGAATGAGGAAGTTCCGGTAACCTACCAGATTAAACATGTCACAGTCAAACTAAAAGCTGGAAATAGGGGTTCTGGAACCCGTGGCTTGGTGGCACATACCTCTACTGCATCAACTACTTAAGGAATCCTGGAAGTTCAACAGGCTCCTGAGACTAGAATAACAGAAGGTCTGTTCTGAGCAAAGATAGTCTGTGGCAAGGGCTGTTTTGAAGGTTGATAGAACATCATTATAGTGTCCTTCACCATTTCCTGCAAATGTTCATCATGAACAATTGTCTACCTCTGGTTCCATGAGATATCAAGTCCAGAATCATCACAGCTGATAACTAGAAGCAGAGACAGGTCCTCAGCCAGAGACAGTTACTTAGTCGTTATATAGTGTTGGACTGGCCTACAAGGATACTGGTAAATTTCCTGGTGGGCAGACTGCCAAGGCGCTGGCTGAGTACTCTTCACTTTTTCCACTTGACACCTGAATATACATATAACCCCCTAGGTCCTTTCAAATGTTTCTCATCTACAAACAGTAAATTTATAAAAATATGCTTACAAAATGGATGGTTTTCCCTATTCTGTGCAATAAAAGGTGGGATACTTTGGAGCTGGTATAATGAAGTGTTTTATTCTCAGTCCAGCTTTGTCATTGTAACTGCTAAAATAACATTACTTATCACTATCTAGAACACACAAGTGCATGTGAGTCTTTGTGCATCTTGTAGGAAGTGTTGCCATGGGCTTTTGTGGATATGGACGGGAAGGCACCTCGAGAGCAGGTTATCCAACATGGGAGTACTTCATCCAAGACAGGCTCTCACACAATGGGGTTACGTATAAATAGTGGCACTGTTTTATGTCTAATCCAGATTAGTTTAGTCAGGTTTTTGCTCTTGCCCCCGTGTGATATGTATAAACCTGTCAGAATGGGTTTTATATATTAGAAAAATAAAAAAATGTGACTTTTTATTCTCAACATGCGACTTTTTCGTGTCAAAATGCAACTTTTTGTTCAGTGCAGATAACGCCAGGTCAGGAGTGGCAGATAATTTTAGTCCAGTACAGTGATCTATAGTAGGTGGAATTTTTGTGACTTTTTTATACATAGAATACAGAATACAGAATTCTTAAACAAAAATTAGATTTTTTTTATTTTGGCGCAACAGGCTCACAGTGGCTTTTTTCTGGCAGAAATAATTTTTATACATAGGAGTAGACGAGACTTGTGGCGCAATTGCACTATATCCATAATCCCCAATGACGTTCAATGGCCCTGCAAGCTACCACAGTGGTGCAACATGCGCCGTGGATTCAATTTGACATTCCGTATTTATTATGTTTTTTTGTATCCATGACACATGCAACGAAAATTTGACAAATGGCGTATGTTCCCTTTTCTTTGATATTCAAAATCCATAAAATAAATGTTCTCCTCGTATGTAAAGCTATAAAACCAGCTGAAGAGTAAGAAATACATTTTGCCTCTTAGATGTTATGTCGGCTCATACATCATCTTTCAAGCTATTTGCATGCATGATAATGTGAAGAAAATAGTAGTCATTAAATCTAATATCGTTAACTACATTTTAGTGAGTAAGTCAAGTGAGGCAGCTTCTTTCAGCTGCTGTTCTGTTTAATCTTTCTCCTCTTGGATAGCAACAGTAGTTGTGTATCTAGACTGGAACAGTAAACATCTTTAAAAGAATATATTACATTGACCTATTGTGTTGGTTTCATGTTCCCAAGCAAGATATACAGAAGCGTTATCATGTACCTAAAAATAAATATATACATACATCTAGGCATGTGTACGAGAGGCCCAAATGATTACATATAACCGCACGTGTGTTCATATATTTGTGCGTGTGTATACATATGTAATAACGTTGATGAGATACATGTATAGAATCGGAGAATTGCATTAAACATGCATGGACACTGATGAATTTATATCGATCAAACGTTTTTGTAAAGACCAACACTATGCTGGTAATTTGATCTAGTGCTTCATGAACAACTATAGTTCGGAAAATGTAGCTTTATCAATTTAACTCCATTTTGAAGTGAGATGTACTAGATATACATTAATCAACATGTAGTATAAGGGTAGATTTTCTTTTTTTGTTTTTCAGGAAAAACTCCCTTCTTTCAGCCTGTTGGAATTAATAAGCTTCTTTTTTTTTTTAATTAGCAAAAATACAAAACATTACAAGAAAAATCATCATTTAACATTACTACATGTCCATACGTCCAATAAGTTATTAATAAGTTATTAAAGCCATGGTAGAACGTCACGGAAATATATATATATATATACATATCTATTTGCTTTCCATATTTCTTTGATGGAGTAACAGTTTAGTGCTTTAAGGGTATACATATACTTTGACCCATGTTCTTCCTCATTTTTACAACCTCCGTACCCACTTCTCTCTTTCTCTTCATTGTCTAGGAACATTATTGGTTCCTATTCCCTTACTTTTCGGGTGCCAACACTTGTTACCTTTATTTCCTTCCCTTTTCCTCTTCCTTCGTCCTCTTAAATTTACCACACAAAGGTGCATCTCCATCTGCTTTCTTTTATCCATAGCTACTTGTCACCCAAAAAAAAAACACTGTAACCATTCTTCCATTCTTACCACATTCTCACCAACACCCATTCTCATTCTGTGCATCTTCTATGCTATACTTTGTATGTTCTTTCTGGAACATATACGTGTCCCTGGAAACATGGCCCGCTTAACTCAGTGTCGGAAAAGCAAGGATTACCATGACCGAACAGACCACCTGTCTTCAAGCAGTTAATAGGAACGCCGATTAGTGTCATAAGGAAGCAGAACGGAAGAAGACATCCAAAGTGACACTAAGCATGAAGTGTTATACTGTGAGATCTACCTTGCCACCTCTTCTGTACTACTTGTCAACGTGTGAGGTTAAAGCAGGTTTAATGTCTCAAACACATGAGTGCAGGGGGAGGGGGGGGGGGGCATCTCACTGAATTAAAGGAAATTCTGAAACATTATCCTGGGGTTTTCAAATTTTTTTCATGAGTTAGCATCACCTGCAGTGAGTCAGGGGGGAGTCAGGGGCAGGATTACAGAAAAAAAAGAGCTCCTGGGCTTCCCAGCTGTGGTGTAAGATTTAGAAATAGAAAACAGTGGGTGTAGCCAGCATTCACCGTACAAGAACCTTTTGGAAGCTAATTAGAGCAAATGTTAACTTGTCATCAGACCTCTTTCACCTGTCTGTGATAGGTTCACAATTAAACAGTGCTCATCTGTAAAGCCTTTTCAGGATCTAGGCATAGATAAACGAATGCCGTTGTTTAAAACCTTATCTACATCTTAACTCTTTCAGGGCATGGTCCGCGAGCTCCAGAACCCGCCAATCGCTGCCTCTGCTGTGAGGAACATGTCAGAGAAACCCGTGTGCATCTGCAAAGATGCACATCAGGATTAAGGTGGATGAGTAGCACCAGTTTTTTTTTTTTTGCCACGAGTTGGAACAATTCTTAGTTTTATGTGCACTGATCATTTTAAAATATAAGCAAAAGCAAATTCAAGCAAATGTAAACAAAACAGTGACCTTTACATTCCCAGGGATTCCCTGTGTGTAGTTTAATGCAAATAAAAAACCTTAAACAGGTTAAGCACTATCTGATGCATCAAAGTTTGATGTCTGGCTTGTTTCTTTAATAGAGCAAGTTGGTTTGATGCATGCATGACTAAGGAACCATCTACTTAGAGAACCCCACTGGAAAAAAACCTATATCCCCCCAATAAAGGTCACCACACCAGATTGGAGTTCGAAGGCCACAGCGTTTATTTTAAAACCACACTGTGACAAATATAAACTTTAATAACATTATAAACATATAATAACATATATGAACAAATATATACATAAGGCTAATAATACAAACTATTAGCCTTTCCCTTGGCGAGATCCCGTGAGAATTGGCCCCAAAGCGCAATCGTAACATTGTATTCCGGTGGTAGGAAAAACCACCAGCCGAATCCTCCTAGCTGGTGGTATCATTCCCCGAACCACTACTCAGGAACCTGCCCTGAGGAGATTGTGCACTGCCGCCCATTGGACAGTGCACCCATCGTAGCCCTCCCTGTGAGGGCCACCTGCTCAGGAGCCAATTCTCATAGGAACCCCTGCCACCACACGGGAATACAAAGCCAAAATCTGGGGAGGGAGGGAGGGAAAATCTCTTTTGTTAAATTGATCGTAATGAACATCAAAAAACTCCCACATCTATATACTAATCTATATCCCACCCACTTAGGGGAAACTTTACTGGATACCCAGCCTGTCACTCCCAGGAGGACACATGTCTGGGACATGATCAGTCACTATAGAATGTAACTGTTAGGTAAAAACCCATGATCTGATCATGAGTCAGGGACATGTAGCCCTTACTCATAATGCTTAAATCCAGGGCTTCCTGGAGGACCCATGACTGGGACATGATCAACCACTATACAATGTAACTGTTAGGTAAAAACCCCTGATCTGATCATGAGTCAGAGTCATGTAGCCCTTACTGATAATGCTTATATCCAGGGTTATCTGGAAGACCCATGACTGGGCAATAATTAACCACTAACAATGCAACTGATAGGTAAATCTCCTGATCTGGTCACAAGTCATGTAGCCCTTCCTGTTAATGCTTAAATCCATGGCTTTCTATCTTTGTGATAACCTATTTCATGTCTATCAGTATCAATTTACAATTTCCAAACTTACAGGTTTCAATTTGAAAGGTTTCAATGTCTGGGATAGACTTTGTTACACTCTAATTGACTAAATTGAACTTTGCAGTAATGATGTGATATTTAAACTATCTCTTGCTTAATGACCTTGATATGCGGCTTGCCCAACGACTGCTGCCATTCCTCCTCTATTTACATTTGTATTATTTTACATTGTTTGACATTCTGTTTTATTTTACATGCACATTGAGGTGCATTCTATTCAAAATCACAACTTATACAGACGTTAAAGGAACTCTGTCCCCTGCACAGTGTTAATAAGTACTATGAATGAAAAGAATAAAAAATATATATATAAAAAGGATCTATACAGTGTGTTAGTGGAATTGCTAGAAAATGCTTTATTGAAGTGTGAAATGTGTTTAAAAGGACTCTAGCAATCTAAACACAGCATGTGCTCTGAATGTAAAGCATAAAAAATGATAAGGAATAATCTATACGTTGTGTTAGCAAAATTGCTTAAAATAAGACAAAACATGTTTTAACCCCTTCGTGACGCATGGTGCTTACGTCCCAAACGACGCAAGCACCAAAATGTCACGATTTGTTCCTGGCCACCGATCACAAGGTGACAGGCGTGCTCCAGGCTGTCAGCACGCCTGTCACTCAGGGACACGATACGCCCCTGGTCAGAACGCAAGTGGACAATAGCTGTGATAGAGCTCAGATTTTGCCACATAAGCACACCCACAAAGGGTAATACAATGGACCTGATATGCAGGCAGGTTCTTATTGATGCCTCACAGCTACATACCTCACAAATTTACTGCCCCTCTATCCAGGAAGACAGGAGATGGGACTTCAGATGTCAAGGGTCAGCGCTACAGTGCATGCTCGCTAACACTGTCACTAAAACTTACTGCACAACTGCGCTGACCACTACGCATGCACAATATTTATTCACCGGGGCCCAGACGCCAGGGAATGAAGAATGGGGCTGGGCAGCATAATACGAGACTTTTGGGGGGCAAGTACTTCAGATTACACAATATGTACTTGTTTTTTTGTTCTAGATCAACATGGTTTTTTAATACGAATGAGTAGCCACTTGGCTAGATTGTCACTGTTATTTTGTAATTTTTTTGCACCATCATGAATTTTGATTTATTATACATTATGGTTTTTGAAATCAATGTGGATGGTTTTTGCGACCTGAAGTGTTTATAATACCTATAATTTGTGAAGGGGAATAATAGAGCGTCAGGAAGAGAAAGTCAGTGAGCTCTACTATGATCAGTCAATATATCAGGATATGTAAAGGTATGTACTGCTCTAAGTGCCAGATGTACTTTCCAATTCCTCTCTTGTGCATGGGAGACATCTGGGCAATGCATTGTGACATAATAAAAAGATATAGTGTGCAACTAACATTTGATGCCTGCCAGAAGCCAACATACAGTTTGGTCCTGCAATTAATTGATAATTAATTGAGCTGTAAAGTGTGATTAACTGCACATTCACAACGTATTTTCGTTAGATGTAAGTTACGATTATAATAATGTAGTTGTTTAGAACCATAAATTTGTTCTTTGAAACAAGGCACACTCTCAGTGGGGTGAGAACCTAACCTCACCTTATCTAGCAGTCTACTGTTTTGTGTGCCCACTATATAAGTCGTAGGTGAGGTTAGGTTCTCACCCTTCTGAGTGTGACTTGACGTGGCAGGGGAGCTAAATGCTTTGGTCAATCCATATAACCAAGACCTAATTAATATTATATTTATATATTTGTTGCCAACTTTATTAGGCTGAGAAGACAGTTTTTGTATTTTTGTACACACTGTAGAGCCAATTATACTCTACTTGCGGAGTGCTCACACTTGTTTGGTAGACCTCATTTACACATGTATATCACTTGAGCCTGTGACAAGCTTAGCGCACTGACATTTTTCTCCCCCTGCTTGAATATAGTTTTATGGTGTATTCAATGGGATTTCTTCTGCATACACAATGACTCTGGCAGTAGCAGTATTACCAAACCCTGCAGCTGGAAGGAGAGTAGAATCCTGTTTTATGCCTGCTCCCTTTGGAACCATAAATGAATATTATGACAGTGCGCTCTGTCAAACCACTGACAATATAAATGTAGAACACACACAAGCAGCAGTAGCACATGAGAGATCCAGCACAAATCTGCCGGAATGTACTACTTCCCACCGCACGCTGAGAAATTCGAAATCCTTGCTGTTAATATAATATTTAAAGTGAACTTGCCATCCATTAAATGTGAGACAATTTCACTGTACGCTGAGAAAATATAAATCATTACCATCAGATTGAAAGTGAACCTTCCATCCGCAAAACGCGTGGGTGACAAATGTAGGTACAACATTGACTATATATGTGTGATGTCAAACCCTCCAGAAAATAGATTAAAGGATACAGATACATGACATGTGCCAACTGAAAGCATCGACATCACTCAGTACCTCACCTCTGTGGTATATCTAATCTGGAGTATTTTTTTACCTCTATTCCAAATGTATGCCAAGCAGTAAAACACAGAAACTCCATATGTGAAAAATATATCAAAACATATGTGTACTTTTGCAAGTAATTTGACTAGCACCGTATATATGTACACTGATCAGCCATAACATTATGACCACTGACGGGGGGGGGGGGGGGGGGGGGGGCAAGCCGTGCGGAGACAGTGTGATGCTTTGGGCAATGTTCTGCTGGGAAACCTTGGGTCCTGCCATTCATAAATAATAAATAAACCTCCATGTTGCTTCTTACATAACAGGTGGATGTATAATTCTAAACATTCATTTCAAATCATTGGGTTAAAGGGACACTAACCTGCCACTTACTTGGAGTAAACCCTGATGTGTATCTTTGCAGATACAAGTGGGTTTACTCTGAGCTCCGCCTCAGAGCTGAGGCAGAGCTCATCTGGAAGCTGGTTACATGCCTCCCAACTGTCCCGCTTTGCGTCCAACGAAAAAGCATGCCGATTTGCAACCTCTGTCCCGCCGAGGTCTATCTTTGTCCCGTTTTTCGGGGACAGTGGTAGAGTATAGTGGGATTCGGGACTGCAGTGCCGCAGTCACCATCTCATTCTCCGGTGTCTGGAACACAAGCAAAAGCATACCGCGCAATGTTCGATCTGCACAGATTAGTGGCGCTAAGGTAATGGCTGACTATAGAAGCTATTCACTAAAAGTGGGTTATGGGTAAGTCGAGGTGAGATTTCTTCTTCCTGATGTAGATATAGGGCCAAACCTGGTGCGTTTCTCCTGCTAGAAGAGCTCATTTGGCTCTGCATTATGTACAAATAGTTAAAGCAATGTTTCCCGACCTGGGGTAGGTGTGTGCGTGATACAAGGTGTAGGTGAGTACTCCTGTGTGTCCGGATATTACTTATTGTTCCAATAACGGGTTCACAAACAAATGGGGAATGGCAGCAAAGCAGAGCTCCAGGGGGCACTGACTGGGTTATGACTAGGGTTAATGTTCGGGAGTTTGTGAATAGTTGAGGGGTCTGCAGAAGGCGGGGTTTGGCCATGTAAAAGCGGGAACTGTAATTTTATGGATCAGACATTTTGTTTTTAAAGATTCACCTACCTTGGTTTTCCTTCCCATCCTCCCGGATTTTAGGTAATTTGTCACAGCCATGCGGCACGTGCAAGGGGAGTTGTGGTTGGTGGTTCTGAGCAGGTTGGTAGCTCAAACCGTGTGGGAGGGGCATCTAGGTATGCCCCGCCTTTATATTAATGTTATTTATTGTATATTGTCATTGCAAGCTTTTGTCTTTTTAGAATGTATCTATCTTTTTGTGTGTGTGTGTGTCTTTGCCATGTTTGTCAGTAAGGGGGCGGGGTATTGTTATATATAATAGGCAATGACATAATTTGTTTCATTTAGCAAAGCTGTGGCTATATTTATTTTCTCAATAACTGTGTCTGTCATTAACGGGGTGTTTTGTGGGTAATTGACTACACCCTGGTCAAAGGAAAAAAGAGAAACACCCAGCGCAGTTGATGGAGGGTCATTGGTGACTTTTAGTTAAATTGCAATCATTGTGCCATCGGGTGATCAGCACTGAGTACTGAAGGGCATGGGTACAAAGCACACAATCCAGATAAAACCACATAGCCTCCAATAACACATCGTTCCCTATAGCTGCCTGCACAGGAACACAATTGGATACAGCAGAAATCTGATATTCGAGGGAGCAAGGATAAGTGTTATGCACTAGGTAGCACTTTACATTCATTGTAAAGAAATAAGGTACAGAATGTATGTACTAGCACATTTTATATTGTAGTTGTTTTTCTTTCTGTGGCAGAGAATGAAAAGACATAAGACCAAAGTTTTTTTTCTTAATACAGTGCTCTAAATTATCATCTTATTAATTATTCTGTTTAACACCTATGTGACTAGACTTTTTGAAAAAAAATTGTGATGCTGGACAATTGTTTTGAACATTTCTGTGGTATTTGTGTTTAGCTGCAATTTTCTTCTCTCTCTTTTACTGTGCTCACGCCAATTGTAAATTGTGTATTTTTTTTTATTTTTTTTTAGCATCAGAAGGGCTTTCTTTCAATAACATGATTTGGATTATAGTATATCATTTATTTTAAAAAATAAAAGATTGTGGGAAATGATTTAAAAAATATATTTTTCCCCAACTTTTAACAACTAATGAAAAATCCTGAAATATAGATTTAAATAATTCTCCCGAGCTTGGGATTCCCCTCTGTTCTTAAGGTTTTTTTTGTTATTTTGGACATTATAGGGCAATACGTACAAGTAGCACATTGCCATTACCAAACTATTTTTCTTTTCAAAATCTGTCATGAATCCCCCAATCACCCCCCCCCCCCCTACACACATTTACATATTTTTCAAATGTGTTTCATGCATTTCTTTTACCACCAATCTTTGCCAATGTTTGTGGTCGGTGTTTTGTTTCCACACACATTGCTTGGACAAGAGCAGGATGCCAATTATGTAATTAGTCTCTCCTTTCCCCATGATTGCTGTAGGGCAGAGATAGACTAAAGCTGTCAAAGCCAAAGCCTGGCTATACATATCCACTCACTGTGATTGGCTGTCACAGTGACCAGATGTGTATCCTGAGCCTCAGCTGACAAGGCTGGAAGTGCCTCAGTCCCGAGGCACTCACCTATGACATTTACAGCGCGATTGCAGTATGCTTGCATAATAAGACTGGGCAAGTGCCGCTCTCGGACAGGACTTGGCAGGTAGCTCATGGACAGTACAGTCTGATAGCTCTCGGACAAGACAGGCTGGTAGGTACGTTGAGGCAGAAAGCAGATGGCAGGAGATAATGGACCTGCTAGGAATGGTGATTGAACCTCCAGGCTAGGAGTCCCAGCTAGAAATATTTAGCAAATACAGGTCCTGAACTAGATGGAAGAGCAGGCGAATATGTCCAAGATAGAGCAGCTATCAGCACAAGTAACCTACATTGCTGTAACGCCCACTAATTATACTTCATACAGGAGCCTGGATTTCAGGGTGTAACCATGACAAACTGTCTTACATATAGACAGGGTAATTACTTGGAAACAGCAAGGCTTCCAGGAAACCTGCGATGCTGTCCATCGCGCAGATTTTAAAGCAGCTCGTACGTGTACGGCCATTGTCACCCCCGCATTGCATTGGTCACCCACACATATCCAGGCGTTGCCGTGAAGGGGTTAACACAGGGTTGAACCTATGATAGATGGCATCATTTCATGGGCTTTGTTTCTATTTCACACTTCTTGTCCTGACTGTAAACTGAAAAGCTCCGGAAGGAAGGTTACTGACGAGAATGCAGATACATGTTCCTCAGGTCACCAAGTCCATTGAATTGATTAGTTACAAGTCTCCCAGCACTACAAGTCTAATACCCACGCCCGGCATTAAATTACAGACTATTAGAAATGTTCCTTCTCCACGTTATCTAAGCTGATACCACATTACAGTGTGTAATCTTTAATCAGTGCTCTGCCGTTCTTCATGCACACAAATTTGTGCAGCTAATTTTACATCACATTTACATAATGATCTCACTATGTCATTTGTCAGATCTTCCTCGAGACCCCCAGTAGGGAAGGCTTTTAGGATATTCCGAACAAGTGCACAGGTGGTGCTGGAAATTACTCTTATGGATCTGTTACAATGGCTGAGCCACACACAAAAAACAGCACTTTTCACTGGTTCTCAGGACCAGGCTTTAGAACAGGGTTTGGCAACCCTCCAGATGTTGATCAGCTACATCTCCCACAATCTTCTTTCAGCTAAAAGGCTGTAGTCCTGCAACTTCAGGTTCACTACCCCTGCTTTAGAACCTTTTGCTATAAAGTGTTATTTGTGACGTAGATCTGTCACCTTAGCGTCCTCTTTTATCCCCATAAACTGCTACTTTGTTTCATTATTTTTCAA
Organism: Pelodytes ibericus; assembly: GCA_036172795.1. Lineage (NCBI taxonomy): Eukaryota > Metazoa > Chordata > Amphibia > Anura > Pelodytidae > Pelodytes > Pelodytes ibericus. Next base: position 61,066,952 of record CM069866.1, on the reverse strand, counting down.
ACGGTGCGCTATTTTGCATAAATAATTTCTGAACTAGATTACCTCTGCAAAACTCTGCCTTGTGCCTTATTTTGAGAATGAATTGAGAAGGTTGTACTAACTTCTCCTGCACACACTTCCTTAACTATCAGTTCTCCTTCTGACATATTAAATGAATGAAAATGTAATTAATGAATATGACGTAATGGCAAACTTGTGTCCACCCCACTGAGAGCTGGATATTCCACTAGAACAAAGAGGTCTATTGATCTAAATCTCATGGGATTTCGCTGATCCAGCCGTCTTGTGTCGGAATTATGCTGGCTCTCTTGTGCCATTTTATGTGGGGGATGGGATGGTTCATCGCAGCTGCTTGAACGCAAGTGCTTCACCGTCACCTCTCGTGCCATCGCACGAGAGGTCATCCCTGGACCTTTCTTCGCGGGACAGTTCATCTTAAGGTGAGTATGATTAGGTGTTAGTATTAAGGTTTGGGGAGTTAAGTATTAGTATTAGGGTTCGGGGAGGTTAGGTATTAGTATTAGGGTTCGGGGGTAGTATTAGGTTTCGGGGGGTTAATGTTATTATTAGGCTTTGGGGTTAAAGCATCCTATTACGTTTAAAAAAACAGCATGATTTATAATGTAGATCTCCTAGTCTGGGCCTCTTTTACTAGCTTTTTTTTTTTTGCCCACGAGTAGTAGGTGTGCGCCAAACGGACCGCACACCAACACGAACTAGATCTAATGAGGCCAAAGGCAGCATGAATTCAGCATCAGAGTCACTTACTCAGTTGTCAGTTCGACCAGCACGAAATGTATACGAAAATAACTTTATCTACTTTTCGTGCTAGTCAGATTGGGTGACTTTGATGCCGAATCCATGCTACCTTTGGTCTCTCGGTTTTATTTTGTATATATTCGGGAAGGGGGTGGTGGCGTCTGTTCAGAGCACTCAAACCCCAATAGGACACACAGAGGATATGCAGTTTTCCCTTCTCTTCTCTGTTGTCAGTATCCACTATTTCATAGTACTTGAACCTCTGAAGAAGCCCAAGTGGTGAAACATGTCAGGGTTTCCTTAGTTTTCCATGAGATAAACCAGATGATTTTGTATCTTGTAGTTTATATTATATATACATTGTCTTATATTTTCGTTTATTGTTTAAACAGAGAATATTTTTATTTTAGTTGCTTATGTCGGTTTTTACCACTGCTTTCTATACCATTTCTATACTATTTTCTAAGCTGAGGTTAGACCCTTAGAGAGAGAGGACACACAGCTGACACGGACGCCCCCATTTATTTAGTTTTTGCTCTCGTTCCTCCAAAACCTAGAACAGGTGACCAACATTTTTCTTCTCCATGTTTAAACACTTGTGGTTGGTGGCTCCTCTTCGGTTGTTGCTTATTGTCCCAAAGTTAACAGGCAGTAGACTTAATTGAACCTCCTCCAACACATTAACCAAGGTTTTGGTAGCAGTATAGACTGCTTTGTGTGCTCACTAGATAGTATTAAGGTTATTCCTCAATGTGGTGGTTTAGCTTAAATGTGCTCTGGCCAATTCATATAAGCAAAACCTCTAATTTCTATTGTATCTGAATACAATTGTTGACAACTTTATTACAAAGTGTTGCATAATACATCTAATATTCTTACTAAATCCAGACAAGAACACCCTTAATAGCAATCAGTTACCCAGAGACCTTGCATACGGAGCTGCCGCTGGAAGATGACATTATGAAGTGTATATTGGATGTTTATGAAAGAAACTATTTCATGCGTTTACTGTACAATTCTCTTGTGAGAGAAATAACAAAATTTTGGAGCCCGGAGACCGACATGGGCATTGTTTTCCTTATCATTACATTGAAAGTGGGACCTTAAAAGGATGCCACAAATAATACATAGGATGCCACGAATGTTCTTTTCTCTGTGTTCTGTTCCGTCGGAGAAGTAAGTGAATTTGACAAGTGGCAGGTTAAAAGCACTGTGACTAAAAGCTCCTCGGTTATACTCTGGAACAGCATGGTCAGCAGCACTGACAGACAATACATCACCCACATGAAGGGTCCTCAAAGGGCCATCTACAAAAGTTCACATTTTCTCATTTTCACTAGGCCTCCGATGTCTCTAGGAGATGACAATCGGGATGGAATACTGAAAAGAAATAAAATGCACAGTAGAAATGCACTGTTGTCTCACCAGGGGAGGGCTGGCATGGGGCTGCACCACTTTTCACATGCCCCAGCGAGTAACTGTTTCTATCCATGTGTCTTGTCTGCCTATCAGTCGCCATACCGTAGCTGTCAGCAAACCTGTCTTGCACGCAGGTAGGGTCTAGTCACTAAAAGGTGTGTTGCGGTAAGATGAACATTTCGTCTCACCATTTTAGCTGTGCATTGTGCAGCTAGTCACAGGCTCAAATAATAGAAATGTTTAAAATGAAGCTTACCAAACAGGTGCTGCCAATACAGTGTGATTGACTGTACAATATATATATATATAAATCTATCTGCACTTCTCACCCTAATAAAGTTGGCACCAAAGACATAAACACAATATAAATGAAAGATTTTGGTTATATCAATTGGCCAAAGCATAATTATTTTACCTGCCACTTCAATGTCCCTACTCTCAGTAGGGTGAGAACCTAACCTCACCTAGTGTATAGTGGGAACACAAAGCAGTTTATACTGCTACCAAAACCTTTTTAACGTGTTGGAAGAGGTGCAATTAATCCTCCTCCCAACTAACCACAGGACAGCAAGCTTCAACCAGACAACGAGGAGCCAACAACCTCAGCTATGTGCAAGCAGGGAAAAGAAAAATGTTGGTGCGCTAAGTTATTCACAGGGTCAATATAAATGTATAGAATGAAGCTTACCAAACAAGAGTGAGCATGCTGCAAAAACAGTGTGATTGGCTGGACAATGTATAACAAAAAAAAAAAAGTCTGCGCTTCACACACTAATAAAGTTGACAATAATTGTATAAACATAATATAAAAATGGGGTTAATATTTTGTTTAAATCATTTAGCAGGGACAAACCTGGTTCCCACAATTAGTGAACTGTCCCCATTCACAATGTTTAGCCAGATTGGTTAGATGAAATGTTCATCTCACCTTAACTCACCCCAACACCTGCAACTTACCTTCTAGTGACTGGCCCCCTGTGTGTGTGTATCTATCTCTGATGATAGCAGATGGGCTGATGAAGTGGTACTAAGGGTAACTAAATTATTTCTGCTTTTTTAAGGACAGCTAAAACTGTAATATTATTTTTTATAATTAGTTGGAAAACTTGCTAATGTTGCCATTATGTGACATTCGTTTGCCCGCCCAACTTAGAGACCGTGGAGCACATGTGAAGGGGATAAAAAAAAAAAAAATAGAGTAAATGCTGTCTAAACGGAGCTGAATTTGATGTGTTACTAATTAGCTCATTCTTTACTGACATGACTGGAAAAACTGTAATACGGAGAAGGGCAGGCTAATTATGATTATATAGAACTATTTTCATGACACCTGAGTTTTGTAACTTCAAAAAACATGCCCTGAATCCTGTCCTTGAATATTCTGTGTCACTGCCTTCCCATTGGTAATGCATTTTTCTTATTAAGGTGATTTGTTTTACTCAGTATTCTAAAGGGGAGAAGTAGATCGTGTATAAGTGCAAAAATGCAGGGGGGAGGAGACAACAGTAAGGAGAAAGGGGGCGCTAAGAGAATATTATGTACAATAGTGTCAATTAACAAATATATTTTCATTCAAAAATTGAAATGTGTGGGATGATAACCTGGTCAGTTTCACCCGCAAAGGGCTTCTTCAAGGGTAATTAAATCTGATCATAGTCTGTACACACTAGGAAACTCACTTCATAATTTTTTCCTGTTATGTAATCATAGACAATCGAAACAATTTATGCTGGTGCCCCTGTAACTATTCCTGGTGAAAGTTATGAGTTCCTCCTCTACATGTTATACTAGCAAAGGAGGGACCGATCCTTTACATGCATGTTGTGCTCAGTTCCCTACTTTTTCTATTTGTCTCAGGTACACCCCTTCCTATTTGTCACTCCGTGTAGTTAGTGTTTGAGCGTTGGAAGCTCCTCTTGTTTACAGAGTTGATAACAGCGTGGTGGTACCGTTGGTTAAAGTCACCGATGGTTCCCTACCTCAGTTCCCTACCGTTTCTATTTGTCTCAGGTACACCCCTTCTTATTTGTCACTCCGTGTAGTTAGTGTTTGAGTGTTGGAAGTCCCTCTTGTTTACAGAGTTGATAACAGCGTGGTGGTACCGTTGGTTAAAGTCACCGATGGTTCCCTACCTCAGTTCCCTACCGTTTCTATTTGTCTCAGGTACACCCCTTCCTATTTGTCACTCCGTGTAGTTAGTGTTTGAGCGTTGAAAGCTCCTCTTGTTTACAGAGTTGATAACAGCCTGGCGGTACCGTTGGTTGAAGTCACCGATGGTTCCCTACCTCAGTTCCCTACCGTTTCTATTTGTCTCAGGTACACCCCTTCCTATTTGTCACTCCGTGTAGTTAGTGTTTGAGCGTTGGAAGCTCCTCTTGTTTACAGAGTTGATAACAGCCTGGCGGTACAGTTGGTTGAAGTCCGGTAGATTAGTATTAACCTGTGCCTTCCCAAACTATCTGTATACTCGTGTCCTTAGTCTTAGAGACTGCCTCTTCTATCCAAAGGCAGGTATAGATCTTTATAAAATGTATTATACTGAACACTGCTGCAATCAATAATATAAATAATTCCTATTGGCGGCTCATTAATAATTAGCTTGTGTTCTGACACCTTGTTTTTCTTTTTAAGTATATTGTATTTGCCTTCAGCATCTGCTTTTTCTATCTCACGAGTTACTATTTTGATACAACAGTTAATATAATATAGTTACGTGTAGTAGTGAGATCTGTGTTAAAATATTGTGAAATATATTTATTTATAATGTTTTTATACCACCTCAATAAAAAAAAGATTTCTAAAAGAATAAATAATGTGAAGTAGCAGTGTTTATAGATAATATTATATCAAGGTTTGACAAATCAGTGACATATTAGTGAGCCAATCAAGGCTCCTAAAACCCCTAATGCTGGCTCCTAACTTTTTTTTTTTTTTACATATAACTCTATGGAAATACTGTTTCCCTGGCTCCTAAAAATAACCAGGGTTGCTACTGAATTGTTCTGTCTGGCTCCTAAATTATATTTCATGCATACTGATTGAAACATGTGTTACATACACATTTAATCTGTTTTTTAGGGTATTACCCATCAAATGTTATTCCCCTATTTTGCCTTAGTGATTTTCACCATATAGAGCACTCTTTGTTCATATATGCTGTATATATATGTTTTAAATTTGGGTGTCTGTTTTTAGCCTTGTAGTGTAATTCATACAGTACACAGAGTTGAGAGAGTATAGATTTATTGGCTAACGTCATTTTGGGATAAAGGCTGACCTTCTTTGTTGTATTTCACATTCCCGTATATGGGTTTGTTTAATAGAAACACAGAAACATAGAATGTGTCGGCAGATAAGAACCATTCGGTCCATCTAGTCTGTCCAATTTTTTTGGAGTACTTTTATTAGTCCCCCATTCCCGGTCTTATAGCTAGGATAGCCTTGTGTCTATCCCACGCATGCTTAAAATCCTTGACTCTGTTTACCTCTACCACTTCTGCTGGAAGGCTATTCCATACATCCACTACCCTCTCAGTAAAGTAATACTTCCTGATATTACTTTTAAATCGTTGCCCCTCTAATTTAAGACTATGTCCTCTAGTTGTGGTAGTTTTTCTTCTTTTAAATATAATCTCTTCCTTTACTGTGTTGATTCCCTTTATGTATTTAAATGTTTCTATCATGTCCCCCCTGTGTAATAGATAACATAAGTATTTTATTTTAGGCAAATTTGCCCCATACTAACTAATATTCATGTACATTTTATAACTAGTAAAAAAGACAAATCTTTTGTCATCATGGAAATAGAAGCAACAAGGTATATGATATTTAACATGCCAATGGATCACTAGTCCTCTACCCAGGGTTGTGTGTAAGGAAGCATAAGTAATCCAGGAAAGGTTTTGGCATGATTTGTTTATTCAGTATACTTTATTGTTCCAGTAACAGACTCATATACCAAGGGTTCTAATTGCAAGGGAAAAAAGAATTGAAATACCTAACTCAGTGTATTAAAGGTATGTGCAGAATGGCAAAGTCATGGCTATGAGCCAATAGGGCTTGAAACACGGAGAAGATGCGTGAGTGTTTGATGAAAATTGGAGGGCTGAGTACTTAATCTCAAAGTTTGGCAATAGACAGAAAACTTTTAGCTCTAAGGCAAAGAGTATGTTGAGCAACATTAAATAGTGACTGTAGTCAACAATTAATGCATGTTTTTATTTGAAACATTGAATCATGTGTTTTATCATAGATCAATCAATCTCAATCATAGAAATACTATAGTAAAAGGTACACATAAATTATCTTATTGAGCCCTATTTGCTCCAAATACCTCTATCATGGGAAGACATCTTGTTCGGAATGTTGGTAAGATCTTCAGACATATTTGGTTGGGTGAAGGAGGATCCTGATCCAAGATTCTGAACAATATGTCCATACTTGATAGCATTATATGGAACAGCACAATGACGTAACGGTAGTGTTAGATTAACTTGTTATGGCAGCACAATGACATAACGGTAGTGTTAGATTAACTGGTTATGGCATCATAATGACATAACGGTAGTGTTAGATTAGCTGGTTATGTGGCAGCACAATGACATAACCGTAGTGTTAGATTAACTGGTTATTTGGTTCTGAACGTATTCTCAGGTGTATGTTGCTGGCCTATCGCTAAAAAAAGGCCGGTTTTTAGAACTCGCCCCACTAGGTGACAGGTCAAAGGTTTTGATTTATGGGGATTGGATGTATGAAGATGCTGGACAGGGATAGATCTATGTTTATTGGAAATATTAGGATTACCGTGATTAACACTACTCTGCAAATTGATGGGAGATTAATAGTGTGCTGTCCTTTCATGGAATTGTTGATATACAGAGGTTTCTTTTGGGGTACTTTCCTAATAAGAATGTTAGATTCTGAGGGATTGTCCTTGGCCAGGGATTCTGAGGGATTGTCCTTGGCCAGGGATTCTGAGGGATTGTCCTTGGCCAGGAATTCTGAGGGATTGTCCTTGGCCGGGGATTCTGAGGGATTGTCCTTGGCCAGGGATTCTGAGGGATTGTCCTTGCCCAGGGATTCTGAGGGATTGTCCTTGTCCAGGGATTATGAAGGATTGTCCTTGGCCAGGGATTCTGAAGGATTGTCATTGGCCAGGGATTCTGAGGGATTGTCCTTGGCCATTGATTCTGAGGGATTCTCCATGATCAGGGATTCTGAGGAATTGTCCATGATCAGGGATTCTGAGGGATTTTCCTTGGCCAGGGATTCTGAGGGATTGTCCTTGGCCAGGGATTCTGAGGGATTGACCATGATCAGGGATTCTGAGGGATTGTCCTTGGCCAGGGATTCTGAGGGATTGTCCTTGGCCATGGATTCTGAGGGATTGTCCATGATCAGGGATTCTGAGGGATTGTCCATGATCACGGATTCTGAGGGCTTGTCCATGATCAGGGATGCCGAGTTATTGTCCTTGGCCAAGGATTCTGAGGGATTGTCCTTGGCCAGGGATTCTGAGGGATTGTCCTTGGCCATGGATTCTGAGGGATTGTCCATGATCAGGGATTCTGAGGGATTGTCTTTGGCCAGGGATTCTGAGGGATTGTCCTTGGCTAGGGATTCTGAGGGATTGTCCATGATCAGGGATTCTGAGAGCTTGTCCATGATCAGGGATGCTGAGGGATTGTCCTTGGCCAGGGATTCTGAGGGATTGTCCTTGGCCAGGGATTCTGAGGGATTGTCCTTGGCCATGGATTCTGAGGGATTGTCCATGATCAGGGATTCTGAGGGATTGTGCTTGGCCAGCTTATCCCTTATGAATTTTTTAGATTTGTTTTTCCTTAGCTCTACTTCCAATTTGTAAACTTTGGAAATAATACTATCCTTAATTTTTAGACAGTTTGAGTCCCCTTTAAAAGGTTCCAAAGACTCTTGCAATTTACTAATTTATTGAGTGCATCCTCCCATTCGGTTTCAAATTCCACTACATCACGTTTGAAATTAGAGAGCGTATGAATTTGTAAACCCTTTGGAATCAGTTTGGCTTCGGCATATTTCTCTAGAAGGAGCAGGTCAGACCATGACTTAGCTTCTCCTATGAAGCTTTGTTTCTAGTGTTCTAAGTATACCACTGATGGTACTAATAGGGGTATTAAAATCATCTTCTAAACTGAGTACTTTGGATCTATTCAGTCTGGTACTGAAGCCAGAAAACATAGTCACTGATGATGAGATAAGAAATATAAATGAAAAATAATAATAACGACAATGGTAATGAGATGTAGTGTTAGATTAAGTGGTTGTGTGGCAGCCCATTGAAGTAACTGTAGAGAGAACTATGTCAATGCTTCACTAATTTGGTACTGAGAGACCTGCACTGAAATATCATAGCAGGGAGCACTCATTATCTCACGGTGTGAATCCAGGTTTTCACACCAGAACTGCAAAACAACATTGGGCTTATGTATAAATAATAGTGCTGCTTCCAATCCAAGAACAATGCTGCTTGAGTGGGTTTGATTATACATGTTGGACAAAGAAAAGGGAGAAAAGGGGGTGGGGGGGACACTTCAAAATTGTATTCTTTGATGTGAGATAAAACATTGTTTTTGAGCAATAATAAGAAAAAATATGGTGAAACGGAATGCCGGGAGGTGTGGCTTAAAGGGGGCGTGTCAACAGTACCGCACATGTGTTAAAGTGACAGAGAACCTGCGTGCGCGCAGTATCCAGTCTCAAACCACGGTCCGGAATTGGGCTGTCCCAACGACTTCATGCATATACATAGATACTAAGTCAGAATTATCATTTTTTTTTTTTTTCATATCAACATTTTTTTACGCACATTGTGCAAGACATGCCCCATCTGGCCATAGTGGTCGTTCTGGTGAGTTTGCAAAGGGTGCCGAGTCATGGGGTATTTAAACCATGACGCGCATGATTAGAATCCTGTAAGACTCTTTGCCATCCAAAAAATGTCCCCAAATCAGACATGAAATTAATTCATATATTGCTTAATTTCTGTATTAAAATAGCTAAGCATTGCTAAATAAGTGGAAGAAGTGCTCTTTTTTTAATGTCAACGATCATCACCTGTTTTAGCAGTGTGTGCTGTTTATAAAGTCCGTCCAATCCCGAGTCGGATTTCTGCTAAATTATGTTCCTATTCTTTTAATTTTTTTTAATACTAATCTAAATACATTTTTTTTTAGAAATCAAGTGCAATACCTTTTTGTTTGGATCCTTACAAATGCTTATTATATTAGGGGATTAGCAAATTCTTCTGCACAGGAAAATAACAGGCTTATAGGTAAGTGGATATATAATGGGTCCTGCTCACTGAAAGGGAAGTGGTACAATTGATCTGACTATTTCAACTATTTGTTTTGCTGGGAAAAACTTGATGAGCATCTCCTGCTAGAAGAGCTCAGCTGGCCAATGGTAATGCATAGTTATATCTCACTATTTTAACAATGTATTTAGCTGAGAAACTCCCCAGTTTTGTGACTGCACGATGAGGTGGCACTCAGCATGTGTCTACAGTATCACCATCAATTATGGAGGAGCCAGTAAAATGGTACGGTCTAAGACATTAGTGGGTATTTAAGCACGTTAGTGCACAGTTTTTACTTGAACTCATTGGTGCAAGATGAATTCTAGGAAGGGAAGTAGAGCAAAAATTAGCATGGGTTGATGGGCTTCATCTTGGTATCCTGAAGAAGATTGGGCACTCGGGTTCAAAATGTTCACCATCACTGGTATATGACACATAAATATAGATCAGTGCTTACTAATATAGAAGAGTTAGGATTAGAATAAAGGGATGATGGAAACAGAGAGTAAAGGACAGAAACAGAGAATAATCTAATTGTAAGGGAACATCAGATAGATAATTGGGATGGCCAGGTGTGTTGCTATGTTTTTATATAATTTGGAGTAGGAAGACTTTCCAAAACTGTAATTAGATTTACATATGCTTGCTCGTACACACCACACACACACACACACATACATATATATATATATATATATATATATATATAAATAAGCGCACATTTAAATATACTATATAAACTCCTAAACACACAGACAGTTGGCTGAGCATTACAATACCTATAGTGCAGAACAGCTGAGGTGCCAAACACATTCCTTCCAACCTTCCCTCCATTAAATTGGGATACTCAGGGCATGGCCTTGCACGGTAGCATGTTATCCAGAGTGCCTCATGCTTAAAAACCAACCATCCATGCGCAGCACAATTAGTCAATCAGATTGCACACATTTACGGTAGTTTGATTTCTTCCAAGTTATGTTCCCACACTTCAATTGAACCGTAATATCTTTTGAATAGTAGATTCTCGGAGCCCTGTGTAAAATGTTTATTCATTAGGTGTACTTAACTCTTAAAATATATTTGAATTACCATTGCCAGAGGGTGCACACCCCATCAAAAGCTTGAAGGGTCATCTGTATGACATGCACTTACTTTAAAACTATTTTACCGTTCTCCTGTAGTTTTACAATGAAATTCAGTGTTATCCAATAAGGAGAGTTTGAAGAGACAGGTCGGACTGTTGGAATACAAATGGTAGTATATCTATGACATTTTTTTTTTAATAGCTTAATAATATTGCTTTGGGTTTCACCACAGACTGACCACTTCTCCATGATATACAAAATAGCCTCCTAGAATAAATAAACACACGAAAAATGAACTTAATTAAGCAACACTACTGATAAAACCCGCTTTGTGTCTTTATTACCAATATACGTTCAGACTGTACAGTTAAGCATCCACTCATAAGCAGCGGGGGGGGGGGGGGGGGGAATGTATTTACATATTTTTCCCGCAATCACACAATTACAGGAGTGAAGACGCTGATTAAAAATGACATTTTAAAAGAGTCACAAGATTTTTTTAATTTATTTTTTGAAGCTGCGTTTTGGTGAGAAGAGGTTCGGAAAAAGAAATAGCAAACATTAGCACTCTAGCAATCTTATTAAAATGTCAGGAATAAATACGATTAGCTTAATACACATAATAAGAACATATTTAGGCAAGCCTCCCGCATGGCCCTACAGTGAGATTATGATATCATTTAGTATTGGAGAGTAATTACAAACAGCCGTCCGGGAAGGCTGTGTGTCATCTGTGGTTTTTTTTTTAACCAGTTACGGCCTGTATGACATTCAGATGATCGACTGATCAGTCCCACAAGGTTATTCTATTATAAGAAACCAGCATACTTGGAACTGGTTTGATCCCGAGGCTCTGCTTATGAGCCTTGGTCTGTGGGGCAATAATGCTTTTTCACAGGTGCATTCAGCTACATCTATGCACAATCCCCAACTTGCTCTGACCCTGGTAGTGTGCACTTGCCCACTTTTGGGTTAACCAACCATCGACTGACCTTTTTTCTCGGGGGTAAACTAGTGTTAACCCTACACATGCAGTGTTAATGCCAGGACAGGATGCAAAAAAAAAAAAACAGGACTATCCCAGCAAATTCAGGACTGCTGCCAACTATGAACATCATCATTATCTCATGGGAACAAGATGAGGGTTTCATTTAAAAAGATACTGCTACCTTATAACGAGACTTTTTTTGCACGGAGTAGTCCTCATTATCAGCCCTCGGTTTATTTCCACTTACATGTTTATTCTTCGTGTGTATATGGGATTAATACGCTGAGTGTGAGCTGCTGTGCCATATTTTACCCCCAGTGGTCCAGTAGTCTCTGAAACAGGCTCTCTAGTTCCCGTGTTCCTTCTGTGTTGAAAGGCTCTTAATTTAGTATCAACAAATGCTACCTGTGTTAAACAGGGACTAAACCCTCACTGTGAACTTATAATCAGACAAAACACCCCTTCTGTCTGAGTAGAAAGATCTCCCTATTAAGCGCCATGTTTTAGACGTCTCCTTGAGTCTTCCAGGCTGCCATGTTGTGGAGCTGCACTGTGACCCAGTAGACGCTGACTGGTGCACGACTTCTGTGATGCCAAGATACACCCCCAGTTGAGGAGGAGATGAGTATTTACTTTCTCACTACTGGCTGCAGTAGTGGATCTTCCACAAGGCAAACAAGGCACTCGCCTAGGGCGGCACTTTGCCAGAGGGTGTTAAAGCACACTTCTGGTGCTTCAAACATTTTCACTCCCTCCCCCACCTTTCATCAAGCTTTAGCTCCTTCCAATTAATCGGGGTGATGGGGGCATGTAATGGACGTAGTGGGGGTATGCAATGTGAGTGATAGTTGCATGTAATGGGGTGATTGGGCATTTAATGTGTGGGTGATGGGGCATGTCGTAGGTGTGCAATGTGGGTGGAGGAGTGCCCGCATTTTTGTCTGCCTAGGGCAGCACAAAACCAAGATACACCACTGACTGGCTGTGTTCTGTTCCATCAGTGCATCATTCAGATTACACTTTTGATGTGGCAGAAGTGGTCTGCTCCCTCAATACAAGACACACTTTGTGACAAGGGACAGTCTAGTCACCAAACTCACTTTGGTGCAAGATGAAGATCACAGGAGAGCTACAAAATTAATAAGGGGATTGGAGGATCTTAGTTATGAAGAGAGACTTAAAAAATTGCATTTATTTACTTTAGAAAAAAGGCGTCTTAGAGGGGATATGATAACATTATATAAATATGTGCAGGGCCAATATAAGGAGCTCTCCAGGGACCTGTTCATTAATAGAAATGTACAAAGAACAAGAGGTCACCCCCTGAGACTGGAAGAGCAAAGATTTCATAGACAGCAAAGGAAGGGATTCTTTACGGTAAGGACAATAAAATTATGGAACTCACTGCCAAGAGATGTATAAACCACAATAGATGCATTTAAAAATGGTCTGGATGATTTTTTAGAAAAGCAGAACATACAGGGGTATTAATAATAGAATGATCATTAATAATAGAGCTTTTTGATCCAAGGAGAAATCTGATTTTCCCCCTAGGAGGCAACATTCGAAAAAGCTTCCTTAGGGTTTTTTTTGCCTTCTTTTGGATCAAAACGCAGAAATGATAGGTAGAAGGGTTGAACTTGATGGACTTTTGTCTTTTTTCAACCTAAATTACTAGGTTACTATGTTACTATGTTACTGCTTGTATGATGCAAAGGTTTTTATCCCTGTGTGATTTGATGCAGGCATTCTGTATGAATCACATTTTTAATATTTGACTCAAGCCCCAGTGATTACTCTGCATGTTTACTGCAGGTGCGGCAGCACTGATTCTATAGACAATGAGGATATAAAGTTTTGTTTCATTTAGTAACTTCCTGTCCTCCTCAATTTGAGTTCATTGAGTGGCATATGAGTGACCTTTCGCTTGTACACGTAGGATCTCTTAACAGTGCAACACATTGTCTAATGACATCACTAGACAGATAGGATATTCCATTCATTTGAATGGCATCATTCTCATTGGTTCCTGCAGCAAAAAAAAAGGAAATTACTTTTTCTCAGCTAGTGTGGATAGTCCTTGATTCTTGCAAACTGCTGTAATTTCCCAATTTCTTCTAGGTGTAAGTATTTTATATTTTAAGCAATGCAAAATGTAAGACATGCATTTTAAAGTACTTTGAAAGCACATTAATATTCATTGATATTTGGAAGATGCATTTTGGGCGCTAGACAGTCCCTTTACGACCGTTTTAAAAACTATTATATATAAAATAATGGCACCAATTGACATCAACCCCCAACAAGGAAATTCCGTGACAAACGTGGATATTTAACACCCAAGAGAAATGTGAGAAATCCGTAATGTGTAGAGATTTCAGCTTTATCCCCCCGCACACATTTCTAGCTTTTAATGTTCGTTCAAATTTCCTCGTAGGAAAGTTTCAATCATATTTGCGATGATTGACATTCAGTCCGAGATACAAGACCTTAAACAAGGGAGCTGTACTTGACACTTTCCTTAATAACATGTTTTCACTTGTTCCAGGTTGACGTTTTAAGATTATTTATTACCAGCCGCGGACGATTTTCTTTGCACGCCATGCTTTGCTCGCCCGTGCTGCTCATAGTATGTACTGTAATTGCTGATTTGTTTGTTTTCTATGTTCCACTTCGTGTCATTAGTCTACTACTTCTTCTAGTATTCCTAACGTGAAACTGGCATCCCTTATGACAATTGTATTTTTATGTATCTAAAAAAATTTAACCCATGTATTTCCTGGTGAAATTGTGATACAAGGGAGTGTCTCCCAAAGTAGGCAGTGTCACAGGTTGTGGCGTGAATACCCACAAGTAGGTATAAGGGGGCGCTGTTCGCTTACATATGACTGATCTGATGTAAATATTTTGTTTTTGTATTGTTTTCATTTTTCAGATTTCTTTTCCTTAACCCCTTCACCTCTATGGATGATTTACGCCCTCCTAAAATATATGACCTAAATGACCATGACCTAATCGGCCCGTCCTACGATACGGACACCGCAGGTGGATCCCACCTGTCAGATGACCCAGAGGGTCTGTGAAATCCCTGATTGTACCTCTGCCTTTGTGTCCCTGGCTCCTGATCACTCAGCTCCATGAATACAAAATCGTTGTTTGCCCTTGACGGAAAAAAAAGCACCATTAGACGCCAAGGAGTTAAAACATAGTATTAAGTGCGGCGATTAGGTTGTTGTGTTTTCAATTACAGAACTTGTTTTTTATGAAGTTCGTTTTTTTTATGCTAAATTAGTGTTATTCTGGCTGGATTTGTTATTAATTGGGATATGAAAGATTCCTGCTGACTGACTATCAAACTTTGAAAAGCTGGTATCAATGGATTAGGTTCATTGGTTGTGTTGAATAAATAAAACTGAAACATTTTAATTGGTTCTTGAACAAAACTGCAATTACAGTAATTGTTACTATTTTAAATGTTATTGTTATAATCTTCCTGAGTGACTCATGCAGATCCCTCTTTTGAAGAATGTTCTCTTTTTTTTTTTTATAAGGTTGAATTTTTGAGCTGGCATTTACAATTAAATCCCATATTGAAGCCAACACTTCCTGCAAAGTCGTGTGCTCAAAGTACGCTGGTTCCACAATCCCAGTACAAACTTATTACAGTTGTTTTACACTCCATATTTGTATTTACTTATTTTATTTCACCAAAGCAAAACGACGTTTCGACCCTATGGGTCTTTGTGAAGCTTCATCAAAGACCCGTAGGTTTGAAACATTGTTTTTCTTTGGTGAAATAAAATAAGTCACAACAAATTTATATTGTAACTATCTGATGCTGTAGTTGAGTGGACTGTCTACTGCCCAAATTGCATCTTCCAAATATTAATGCATTATATCAGGGCCGCCACAAGTGATTTCAGGGCTGCTTACTGAACAAATGTTCTGGGGCACCCCCCACCATTCTTTTGCCATTTAATATGCCAGTATATTGCCCCTCAATATGCCATTCTTTTGCCATAAAAAAAAAAATTCTGCCAGGGCCTGGGCCCTCTGGGGCCGGGACGCCAGTACTGTCATCCCCCGATGGCGGGCCTGTTCAAAGTACTTCAAAATGCATGTTTTACATTTTGCATTGCTTAAAATATAAAATACTTACAGCTAGATGAATTTGTAAAATTACAGCAGTTTGCAAGCAGTCAGGACTGCCCACACTAGCTGAATAAAAGTAATTTACTTTTTTTTTTGCTGCAGAAACCAATGTAAATAAGTTCATTCAAATGAATGGAATTTCCTGTCTCTCTAGTGATGTCATCAGCCAACGTGTTACACTGTTAAGAGATCCTAATTGAAAGGGACCAATTCGTCTTAGGCCTCTATCAGCAAGTCTCTGGTATATGGCAATGTATCACTCTGATTTGGATTCACGTGGTGGGAGTTGGAAAGACATCAGCGAACGCGTTCGGAGAGTAACTCAAGTCTGACACAAGGCCGTTCGTTAAGTAACTCTAAAGTTTATTATAAAGACAAGCACTTATATAGAAACAACAAGACATTGGCTGGCATCATATCATTGGCTAAGACTTCATACACAACCTGGGGGCGTGGACATAGAATACATACGTGTTACAAATATATAGTTATATAATTAACTAAACACTTTGTTTCTATGTGCCTATGTAGAATTACAAAACTCCTTAGATGCTGACACAGGATGTGACCCTTAGGTCATTTTCTACCATTTTCCTTTATCTCTACTTTATTGATTTAGTCTGGGTTAAAGTCTGGTATCATTAGATTTATTACTTCTTACTCTATGTATGTAGAGTAGATGATAGGCACAGACAACAAATGTGCTACCTCCAAGAGGGGAGGGGGGTTTAACCCTTCCCTAAAGTTAACTCTTCCAATGCTGAATTGACTCTTGTTATGTTAACACAATAAATATAAGTTAACCCTAACACTACTGTGTACAAGTTCAAGTTTATCACAGTCCACGCAATGTATTCAGTTCCAAGAACACAGGAAGTCACTAAAATGAAACAAAACTTTATATCCTCTGTGTCTATATAATCAGTGCTGCCGCACCTGCAGTAAACATGCAAAGTAATCATTGGGGAAGGCTTGAGTCAAATCACACTGGAAAAAAAGCCTGTGCATTATACAAGCAGTGATCTTCATCTTGCACCAAAGTGAGTTTGGGGGCTAGACTGTCCCTTTAAGTAAAATGGAAGGTTTAGTAAGTAATAGAAGACATTGAAGAGTGAGTTTAAATTTACTGGTGGACCTTGGCAATATGTTTATTAAACGATGAAAGATATTTGGTCCGGACATTACTTAGTTATAAAAGTATATTTACCAAATATACATAGATACTTCTTTCGAAATGTAATGGGGGAAAGGGAACAATGCTGCCTGGGGATATACGCTTTGCAGACATTTGTCCTTGTAGGGAACTGACTTGGATGTGTCGTTCAAACCTAGCCTTTACCTGGGATCTGTAATTATATCGTTTTTGACACCCAATATTTCATTACAAATCCATGGTAGCATAAAAGTAGCTAGACGGTAACAAGCTGATAGGAAGTGTGACAGATTCTCTAAGCCAGGCTAGCATGGTTCTTCTTTTGCCAGTATCAAGCTAAGAATAACAATCGTTTCCCCCTTTGTATGCAAATTATTTCACATAAGAAACATAACTTCTGTACACATCTGTACACAACTTCTGTGTAAGGCCTTGCTGACGAGGTTCCATACTAGCCAACCTGTTTCTAAAATGTATCTAAAAAACTATATATATTTTTTCCACAGTTCCTTAACTTTTTGAGTTTGTCACCTCTCTTTTATTAAAATGGTCAGCCAGTTCTTTGTGATTCTTCTATGGCAAACTTTTAGATTTACACATAAACTAAATTAACAAAACGTTTTTGATTTTTCCTTCCATTTCATTCTACTACTTGTTAACGTAGGGGTCTACTTAAAGAGCTCCAATTTTCTACAAGGAAATCAGATGCCCGAAGTCCAACCCCAAAATAAAAAAATTAATATAATTTTTTAAAAACATTTTATTACATTACATGTACTAATTCATTATTTTTAAATCAGTTTACATATAATTTCGGCAGCTATTATCTGGTGACAATCAAATGCCCAAAATGTCGCTACTTCAGTTAAATCTGTGCTAATTTGGGGGGGGGGGGGGTTAAGTGTGCGGGGGAATCCTATGGACTCCCAAGGTTAATTCCCCTGAAATAAATATGACAAAAATCGCACTTATATGAGCCGAAATGGATGATTTTGGTCGAAATTGTCCATATTAGATAGCCAAATTGCACCTCAACTCACCTGCAACTCACCTTTTAGTGAGTAGAGTCGTTAGTGTCAAAATGAAGGTCGACCTCCCCAAGCTATTCTCATATTTTAGTGAATAGACCCATCTGAGAAGATGGTGATTATTAGCTGGGGTGCAGAGGGACTCAAGGTCGCCGATGAAGACTTTAGGAGCGATCACCTAAAAAGAATATTTGCGGTAAGAGAAATAAGGCTGTGGAATTCGCAGCCTGGAGATGTTGTTCCATCAAACACAATAGATATTTTAAAGAAATGGCTGGATGTCTTTTTTTTTTTTTTTTTTAGCAAAATAGGTGAGACAAACAACCTTGCTTGGGGCTACTGTCACTTTTCCTCGGTCGTGCACACAGTCTTCCACAGTTTTAATTTGGCCTTGCTTCTTCTTTTTTGTATTTTGCAATAAAAACAGCTTATCAGTTGCTGTGGCAATACTGTACTGTGCACATAATACTATGAGTAGCCACTCCACCTCTCCACTCTCTCCCTCTCTAGAGAGCAATTAGGTCATTAGCGGAAGCCCTTATGAAGAAAAGGCTAGTTTTAGTTGGCTGCTTTCCACAGTCAGCACTCAGAAGATTTGTATGCAGTCCTTCGAGTTTAGCTATTCAAATGCTGAATGTCCATACCTAATGTATATTCCATACAGCAGAAACCTTCATAGACTGACATTGTATCCAGGCAGGTTTTTAACTCACTTATGTACAGAAAAAAATGAAATGATGAAAGAATAATACTCCCCTTAATGGAGGAAACCAAAGCTCTCCAAGGACTCCTCCTGTCCCAACATAAAATATCGAATGAAGGACTTGATGTCTCAGAGACCATGGTGGACAAATGGGGAGAGAAAGAATGGTACATGGTATAGAACTGTACATGAAAAAATGCACATGCTTTATTGGAATAACTCACATATTGAACTGCCACAAGTGTAAAATTCCAAGGTTAAAAAGGAGGTGGCGAACTTTTAAGGCTCTCGTGTCTCCCAGAACCAGAGCAACCACCACTTCTGTACTATGTATGGGTTTATGGAAGTCAGAAACCAGGACCTTAAAATACACCGATCAGCCATAACATTATGACCACTGACAGGTGGCAAGCCGGCGGAGGCGGTGTGATGCTTTGGGCAATGTTCTGCTGGGAAACCTTGGGTCCTGCCATTCATGTAACCCTTTTGTGGATAATGGTTTTCCCTGATAGCATTGGCCTCTTTAAGCAGGATAATGTGCCCTTCTACTAAGCAAAAAAATGGTTCAGGAATCGTTTGAGGAACACAACAAGTTCAACGTGTTGACTTGGCCTCCAAGGGAGGTGGTGGATAAACAAGTCCGATTGATGGAACTTACAGGACTTAAAGTATCTGCTGCTAACTTCTTTGTGCCAGATACCACAACACAAGTTCAGAGGTCTACTGGATACAAATATTATTATTAAATCTATGGTTATCCACAAATCGTTTGAATGTGAAACTCACAGGTGGACCTTCTGGTTCACAAAGTTGAGGGCAAATCAAAACTGTTTCAACTTTCTGTAAAACAAAAATAACCTTACAATGTGTATAAATATTTAAAATACAGATTATTTAAAGCAATATGTCCATATTGATGTTGAGTTTTATTTATCTTGACACGTGCCTTCCATCTGTCCTGGATCCAGCGGGATCCCATTTGTGTAGCCACACCTCCTTCATCTTGGATGAAGCACTTATAACATTGGCAGATATATTGACACAATAACAGTTTAGATCACATATTGTTTATTTTCTCTACTCTACAACTCCCTCCATTTTTTGCTGGCATGTTGTTTTGTATTCATGGTTTCTTTCCATTAATATAGCTTAATTACCTTATAATCATCCAGATCAGATACACTTTTATTACATGGCCATAGAACATTGTTAATACCATACAAGCTGACTTCATTTGCATGACTTCAAGGCACAAAACAACAATGTTTAATCTGTTTAGTTGCTTAATTTCTTCATTATAATTTTTTAAGAATTTAATTTAACACCTTTGCTGTTTAAATGGTTTGCAACGCATTCATTTTCTAATACATTGCTTGTGCCTTCTGGGACAAAAAGGAGTGAAAATTGGCTTCATCATTTATCAACAAACATACATTAGACAAACTTTTAATTAACAAGTCCTTCGGTATCTGGGTAATTTGTTTCCCTTGATTTGCAGATTAAGCATCTCCGAGTGATTTGTTTCTTCCCCATCATGTATTTGTGATCTGTTTGTGCGTTTGCAGTGTAATATGGGATTTGAAGGCGACAAGTCCACTTCAAAAGAGTTTAAAAAAATGACACCTAAAAAAATATATACAATTTATATTCTGCAGGTTTAGTTTAAAGCTTCAAATGTCTAGATACTTGCTATATACTGCTCTATCTCACCTAAATATTGATTATACTGTAAAAATAGAAAGTAAAAATTATCAAAAACCATCACATCCCTTGCAAGCAAATGTCTTCACAGTGCCTAATGTGGCTTGATATGCATATTATACATAGTAGTTTTGGTTAAAAAAAGATTTGCGCCATCAGTTAAAACACTTTTCCTATTCCATGTTTACCGCTGTTGATCCAAAAGAAGACAAAGCCCTCCCTTTTTATTTCAGCAATTTGGGGGGAAATTCTGCTTTTAATGGGGAAATGCCCCTTCTTAAATCCAGATGGCATTTATATTTCTCCTTGGATCAACAAGCACTAAACAAATATTAATGTCTACAATATCTGACAAAAGGCAGATGCATTTGAAACACAAATCTCTTAAAGGGACACTAAACGTTATTTTCCACTTGTGCTTCTAATATTCCGATTCCCTGAATTATCACTATGCGGAGGGGGTTAGCAGCACGGACAGAGCGTGTGTGTGTGTGTGTGTTTAACACATGGAGCTCGTGCTGTGTGCTGCTTCTCACTATGGGGGTGGACCTTCATGTGACACCCAGTGAGATCCTCCCCTTCCCTGTATACATCTGTTAGGCCGTGTAGATGGCTGGTGAGCGGAGATCTTCTTATCTCCCCAGCCAGTGCCTCTACGGCAAGCTTTTTTTTTTTACATGTCGCCCCCTGGGATTTTGCTTCCTACAAATGACCCCCCCCCCCTAATGACGGCCCTGGTGGTGAATTTAGGTTTTGTGCTACTCTGCGCTTGGCATATTGTTATTATTTTTCCCAAACAGTTCCCCAATGCCATATGTGTGCAAACAGCTTCCCAGTACAAACGTTGCCTCAAACAGCTTCCCAGTGCCAGTATTGCCCCCAGAACAACTTGTCTCTGACACCTTTGTCTCCTGATTCCCAGTGCCAACTTTGTCCTTAAGCAGATTTCCAGTGCCAGCTTTGTCCCCAAATAGATTTCCTGTGACAATGTTGCACCCCACTACAGATTTCCAGTGCTTTGCTTGTCCACTGATTTACAGTGCCACCCCTGTGTTCAAAAATATTCCTAGGGCCATACTCATTCACAAGCAGATTTTCAGTGCCAACTTTGACCCCAAAAATATTTTCAGTTCCATCATTGTCCACAAACTGTTTCCCATTGCCACCATGGTGCCCAAACAGATACTCAGTTCCTGGGAGTCTGAGCTTGTAGTAAAGGGTTTGAAGGCATGGAGGAAAGGGAATTATATAAAAAGGGAAATAGGTGACACTTTTATTATCCTTTTTAAACAATAGACCCCCCCCACCCAATATCAAATATTAGATTTCCATTCGTTTTATACAAATATATATTAAACATGTTTATATTCTGCAATATGTGATCACGCAAATAGTGAACATAAAAGCAAAAATTCAATATGAAACCTAAAAATTATTATATAAATTACAAAAGGAAAAAAAAATACTTTGCAGTCTTCCCATCAGGATATCTGAGATGTAAATATTTCTATATTGACTCTATATATGACTCGCCAGTTAGGGCTTATCACAGGAGTCGCAAACTTTTGTATTTTTTTTTTTTACATCAGACTAAGGGGAATTTAATTTACCTTTTAATATTTAATATAATGCTTCTCAATCTCTTTAAGAAGATATATGTTTTTGATTCTCCAATCTTCAGCCTGTGTCTCTCCCTTCATGTTTGTTCTTCTCAGAGTCGCTGCCAATGGAATGTCCCTGGAACACTTTTTGATTCTACCTTAGAATTTTATAGTTCCGTTGTTTGTTGAAGTTATTATTCTAGAAATAGTAATATTGTGGAGACACTATGGGGAGTTCCCTTGTGGCTCTCCTCTGTGCTTGTTCCCTGCACATGACCACGTTATTTGTTGGTTGACCGCCCATAAATATTTAATGGACAGGCGGGC
This sequence comes from Pelodytes ibericus, assembly GCA_036172795.1. Classification (NCBI taxonomy): domain Eukaryota; kingdom Metazoa; phylum Chordata; class Amphibia; order Anura; family Pelodytidae; genus Pelodytes; species Pelodytes ibericus. The sequence goes on along the minus strand of CM069866.1, from coordinate 61,044,703 downwards.
TAAAAGCGATTCAGTGTGGACAGACTCAGTGGGATTCAGTGCGGACATGCTCAATGTGATTCAGTGCGGACAGGCTCAATGTGATTCAGTGTTGGCGGGTGGGGGTGTTTTTTTTTTTATTTTTTTTTATGCCATTCCCTGAAAAGTCCCGCTTTAGGCCTTGTCAAGCTAGGCCAAGACACAGCACTGCTTGCGTTTGGATACATATATACGTGCATTTTGGATACAACTCTGCTAACACACCATTCATATAATTTTTTATTCTCTACTGTACCCTTTTAAATGGAACAAAAGGACAAAAACTTGAAAAACAATACATTTTATGGGGACATTTTATGAAGATATGAGAGAAGGATTTATAAAGGTTCAGTGACCTCATGACTGGGAGTAAAGTGTTCCCACAAGGAGGCAATATCTGCTAGAATCATTCCATTACTGCTGTAAACATTCTCGTGAAAGTAGTTTTCCATAAAATAATAAAATAATACTAGAATATTTCTTCGGATTTAGTATTTGTTTTTTTAATTGAGGGGCATTGATAGTTTGTTTTTTTCCCTGGTGCAAAATGGGTGGATTAAAGAAAGGGGGCAGCATATTTTTTTTAGCTTTTTGTTCTGCATGCTATTTTATATCTTATATCTAGTAAAAAGTAACAACAAAAAAACTGTTACTTAAAATATAACATAGTTTATTAAACCGAGAGAGCAGAATAATCTTTGAGGTAAAAAAAGGAGAATTTAAAATAATTCAATCTATTTTATTCACAAATGTCTCATAATTCCCACTGGATACTGAATATGACATGCTGGTTTTTTAAAGTATATTAAAATGCTTTGAAGTTATTACTTAGGACGTTGAAAAAATATTTGGTTTTAACATAGTTCTATACTTTATAGCGTGTGGTTCAACTGTTTTAGATTTATAGAAAGTATGTTAAACAATCAAACACATAGAATTCTAATAAAGAAAAGGAAATCACTTGCAAAAAGGAATTAAGATCACCGGAGAGATTGTTCATGGCCAATGCCTTATGGAAAAGGGATGTATCATGTCTAGACACAGAATTAAGTCCTTTTTTCCGATATATATGGAGTGGTTGGTTGACAAATTTCGGTGCGCAGGATTAGGTTACATTGTCTAAGGTTCGGGATATTGTATAAAAAAAATTGTTGCAGGTCAAGGTCTCCACTCTGTGTTATGTTTTGTGTAATTTATTTTTGTAAGGCCATGGGGTCTGTGGATACCGTATTTAATTTGGCTTCCTTAGGAATGATTGTAACTATGGATACCCCTCCTGGATCCAACCAAATGGGTTTGATAGTCGAGAAATGGTATCAGGCTCTATGGTCCGATCCACGTTGTTTGTATGTCTTCTTTGTCCTGATGTTGTCATGTATTTTATACGTTGTTTTGCACTATATGCTGCTTTTTTTTTTTATTAAAAGAGAGATAGACCACAAATGTGCATCCAATGTCTTTTGATCTAGGTATGTTTTGTGTTTAAACAGAGGGTATTATGTATAAAGGTTATTTTTGGTTTTAAAAAGAATTCTCAAAGGTTTGGTTTCCATGATGACTGGACCACTTTTAGAAGTTTCCACCACAATTTATTTTTATACATAAATCCCAATATGTTCATTGCCGAAGCAGCTGCACCTGATAACAGAATAAACTAATACAGAGTTTTATTCAGCCTGAAACTCAAATGGAATCTTTCCTGAAAGGAATTGAAGAATGGGTATCATCTAGCTGCAAATGGCCTTCATGTCCCATAATAGTGTGTAAGCTAAGAGGTCGACGGGGCCGTGTTGGAGATATAGCCCTTCAACAAGATTCAGACTTTAATTTGGATGAAATTGCACTGGAGGACAGTTATTACAGTTCAGCATTGGGAGTATGCAGTTCTTATAGCCACAGAGATTACAGAAGTTAATAATACTGTTCTATTTGCAGCTTGGCCACAGAGGAGAGTGGCTGACAGCACTTTAAAAGCAGTCCTGGGCTTTAATCACATGACCTAGATATCTCCCCCATTGTTACCGTAGTCCTGGTTGAAAGGAGATGGTTTGTGCCTGAACATGGGCTGGTCCATTCTAGAACTAGGGCACTGTTTTGAGCTTGGTATAGGGTGGGTGGCAGTAAATACCCAAATTAATGTATGCACCACCCAACACAACCATCTTCTAGGTGATATAGGCTCTAATCAACCATTCATTTTGCATCCCTCACAACATTTTCAAATGGTCAAAGAGGGACCCTTTTATTTTTGAGGGAGTAGCTGAAGGTGGGGTCATGGATGAGGCTTTACAGCAGCATTTCCTTTGACTTTATGGCCCATTGATAACTTTTTGTGTCATTTAAAATAAGAATGAATTGTTTGATTTACACAAATTTATATAAAAACACATTTACTGCAGTTTAATCTCACTTTGTTGGGGTATTTATTCCGCTGATGCTCTGTGATAGCGTTATTCAAAACCACAATTCTAAATAGGGGCAACAGAGGAGGAAAGAGGAATAGGGGGATCTGAGTGCAGAATAAGGACGCTCTCATAATTAGGGGCGCTTGGCAGGTATGTTTTTGGAACTCCATAAGCACTCCATGCTATTCGGTGGTTGCTGTTGGCACCTAAGTTTAAATATCATTCCCCTACAAGATGCCAAAGAGACAAAGCTCAGATTAAGCATATTAACCTATTCCTTAAATCCTTACAAGGAATCCATAGAAGAACGTGTATCTTTATCAGGGAGAGGGGACCGAATTCAATTTTCACTTGTACTTCTATATTAGAAGCACAAGTGAAAAATAGAGTTTAGTGTCCCTTTAAGTCTGATCTTCATGGCCAAGCTAGTGGAAAACCTGATCATACATTCACATAATTTACAATGATACATTCCAGAATGCGCAATGTGCATTATAGGACAATAATCATAGAGCTATTTAAAAGCTGAACATGTAAGTGATTAGTTACATTCAAAATTCTAACTTTGATGCCTGTGCTCTTTAAAATCATATTGCCCATGTCAGAAATGAAAGCGAAATCGAACTTTGAACACATCGTGATCTATCATTCAAAAGACAATGTAATATCCTCCAAATACATTTCCCAAAATGGCTCTAGCATTTCTAATGTTATCCATTCAGTTCAGATCTAAAATAGCTTACATATTGTGCACGATGTATAGGGAAAATGAAAAGAAACACGGCTTCTAAATAGAAATGAAGATGTTTTGCAACTATCTCAGTACAGAGACCAGATCTTCATTGGCTACTACATAGATAAAACAGACCATGAAAAAGGTTAATCTGTGTGCTTCTCTCAAACACTGCACACTTGTGATTACCCTTTAAATTGAGGCAATCCTCTCCATGGTATGCAAAGGGGGAAAAAAACAATTAAATATATTATAGTGTAGTATATCTATATAAAAAGTGACTAGTGAAAAATCAATATATAGGTCCACTCACATTTTATTGAGCAGTATTCTGCTCAGTATAATCGGCATTCAGGAGCCTCTCGTGGGGTCTTAGATCAACTGGTATCCTAGGGGAGATCTCCAGAATAGATGTAGAAACAAAGAACAGGGAAGGAAGGAAATATACCTTCAGTAAAACCCATTTATTGCATATAAAAAATATAGTAAAATCTTACATTAAAAAAAGGCATAAAGTGCATGAAGTCCAAATCTCTTGTAAAGTGCACAGTATTGTTGTAAGGTGCTCTCCTCCCACGCACAACGCGTTTCGCCTTCTAACTAAGGCTTTTTCAAGTGTTCTGAAATAAAACAGTTGTTCTGAGATAAAACACATTTTGGGTTAACAGATACCTTTGGTTAATGGATCATCTCAAAAGCACCAGCTCACTTGCTCACATTTGATGAAGGTAATGGTGAACATGTATAGCATTGGAGCTGCTGGAATTACCTGCTCCATTGTGCTGCTGAGATGATCCACTCGGACCGCGACAGTCCCTCCCATCGCAGGGCTGTGAGAACTACAGTTCCCATGAGCGTGTGCTTCGCATGTACAGCGCCTGGGAGGAGCTTCACAACCAAGGCTCCAGGAATGTGAATATCCCTTAACTGACCCGTATGTAGGATATTTGTCTCCTCGCCATAAGTGTCTCCTGTCTGTTTGACACTGTGGGGGGCACGTCACCACTGGCTGAGACTGATAGGCTTGCGCAATTCCTACCGCTTGGTATAAGTGATGTAGCTGACTGAGAGATGGGTAGTATAAAGTATTGTATAAATGAATGCTGTAACCTCTAATTCCTGCCTTGCTCAGTATGGAAAGATGCAAGCAACTATTATAGACAAAGCAGCTAGCTGCAACAAAAACCTCAAAACAGATGATAATGTACACACTGAAAAGGTTTTATCTGAGAGAGAATTTTCTCTTACTGTTGTATTTATATTTTTCATCTAAAATGACATTGAATGTTTCTTTTATACCAATAGAGCTATTGCCTTAAATGATACAGCATTGGGTTTATTTCAGAACTTAACAACTTGAACAAGATAAGGCAAAGATTGTAAGTTTAAATCAATACAATGTCTATTACTGTCCTATTTTAAAGGTACTGTATGACTTAAACATTGTGTTTAATATAAATGTAGAGCATAAAAAAAATATTGAAAATGATCTACACATCGTATTAGCAAAACCGCAGGCAAATGCCTAAATTAGGAGAAAACTGTATGTTAACTGTGTCTGTGGATGTCTCCTGGTTATGACATCACCTGTGGCACGGTATGCAAATGAACTGCTTTTCAATGGGAAATGTGTAATTTGCATACCGTGCAACTGGTGATGTCATAAGCAGGGGACTCCACAGACACATATGCACAAATCTTGCTCCTAATTTAGGCATTTGCTTGCAGTTTTGCCAATACAATGTATAGATAATTTTCAAGCATTTTTCATCCTCTACAGTCCCTTTAATGTCTAATTCCAATGCACCATACCTTTTAGGGCTTATCAACACCTAAAGTGCCAATTAGACCAGTTTAGGAGCCAGTTCAGTTATTTTTTAGGAGCCAGGCATGTAATACTTCAATAAATAAACCAACCAAAAAAAAAAACAAAGTTGGGAAGAGTAAGAATTTTCTGAGCCCTATCATACCTCGGCATGGATATCCATAATATATGATTGGGGAAAGGTATAAGGCAAAGGTTTTTTTTTGGGTTTTTTTAAAGAAACCAGTTCTCAACATAAAAAGAAGTCAAGCCTTCCGGCCTGACATATAGTGAATTGACATAATTAATGCCGAAAACACTCTCCTCTGTATCCCCCTGCAGTGAGCTGGAGGGAAATGCAGTATAACATCCTGAACAAAGCATCTGTCATCCAATCAGGATATGATAAAAAAAAAAAGAAACATAGAAAACACCATTGCCTTAAGTGGGGAGTAAAAGTAAAAGACAGCTAATGTGAAACATTGCCAATAGGCTTGGGCCTCAGTGGGAAAGACTCTCGCGTGATAAAGACTGTATCACATACCCAGTGGAACCTATCACTTTCTGCTCTTGGGGAATAGAAAGCACAGAAAACAATCACTTAAAACTCAGACAAATTTTCTAGGTAGAAGACATATAATGGAACGCTGGATTCCTTACAACACATGCCAAGCATTCTAGTCCCGAGGGACCAAATAATGAAACTTACAAATGGACATAATTTCATCAATTCTAAAATAGAAACTTGCACAGACCATGAATTACTAAATGGAAAAAAAAAAAAAGATTAGATTAGAAAGAAAATGGATATTCTAGGTATGTATTACACCATCGTGTGAAATGAGATTGATTTTCGAAAAAATGCAACACCACAGAAGCAAACTAGGCTGATAAAATGTAGGAACTCAGCAAAACAAGGTGACAACATGAAAGAAACAAAACTAAAATGTGTTCATTTAGTGGGGAGATGGCAAGCCCTATGTACAAGGGATAAGCCTATAGTTTGGGCTCTGTATAAGATGCTACGGTAATTCTGGCAACGGAAAGTAGATTTTTAGGCTGAATGTTTTATTATTTTAACTATCTATCTGATCTGTTTGTAGATAGATTTTCTTGGAGTCCATATGAAATAGTTTTTGTTGACATGGGTATTTCGTGTGGATACCATAACTTCTTTTGGTGTACCATGCCACTGGATACATGATATGGTAGCTTCTATCATTGAGGATATGTATTTGCCTAGAAATAACTGAAACTTAAAACCAGACTGTGGGGTAAAATAACGGCCACAGCACTTTATTTAAATAGCCATTGCATCACATTATATATATACATTCCACACATATTTATCCGTATTATACATTGACTAAACATAACATTCCATATACAGAAAAAAACGACCAAGCATGCACGAGTATCCAGGTGGCTGCTGAATAAGTCCATGTTCTGGGCATATACCAATGCCCCCAATACCTGAGGTTCGAGGTACCACTTTCCCCTCGAACCTCCCACCAGAGTCCCGATTGACTCTCCCCAATCCATTCTTCCATTAACCCTGCTGGATACTCTGCAAGCTTCCGCCATCGCTGTGACATGTAAATAAATAAAGGCTTATTAACCAGAAAAATTAGGGAGGGTGGGTGGTATGGGGAAAAACTTTTCCTAAAATGGCCCCCAAACTTCCTGTTCCTAGCTTTTATAGACTCCCAACTCCGCCCACTAATTCCCACTATAGGCTGAACATATCCCCTCAGCACCCTGTCATGATTGCCCCTCCCCGACCTTGTCTGGGGGCTACAGGATCTTTGTAGTTAGTGTGGTGCTGGTTCATACCATTACCAAGACAGGGTAACAATTGCTCTCATATACACAGAGGTAGTTTATTGGAACATAGAAGATATGTCTAGCTCCCCTTGGTATCATTAGTAGGGTTAGCTTGTGCAGGAAAGTTTAGTTGATACTTGTGCACCTCAGATGAACTGGAGCTGCTCTAAGACCAAGGGGGGACTTCACCCTGGAAACTGCACCTGCAGGACTTATCTGGAACAGGAGAGTTCCTACCACTAACTTTTTGGTTTCTGACTACAGGAAACATAAGGGAAATGCTATTCCTGAGCATAGGTTACATATACAATGTAAAGAAAATGAAATCACTTTGTATTTGTAATTTTCACAACTTTTCACAGAACTATAGTTTTTATGATAAAGAAAAAACATGTGATTTATGGTTTTCATACACCAACGTACATCAAAAAGGAATACTGAACCTAGTCCAGTGTTCATTTTGAAAGCAAATGTTGATTTGGTTTTTATCATAGTCTTTTGACTAAAGTGCCATTTTTGTTTAGTCGTATGTTAGTCATCTGAATTGTTTGAGTTTTAGTCTAGTTTTAGTCAAGTAAATCTCTGCAGTGAGTGAGGGAAAAGACGACTGTTACACAGTGTTAAGTTAACATGCTAGGGAGATGGGAGAGGAAACACTGACATACAAGGCGAATCAGATAGAGGAGTATCCTCTTCCTCTGCGGTTTGCAGGGTGTTGTTCTAGGGGGCAGACAGGGAAAGGGAGCCCGTGTCTCAGCCAATCCAGCTGTCAAAAGAGTCAGGGGACTGGGCTTTGGAAGAGATTCATGGGAAACAGAAAGTCCAAATAGGTACACGCAATATCCCCTCCCCGATCACGCAATCAGTATCTCTCACTCTTCCTTTTGTTACGTCGGTATGGACTGTAAGACTAGCTCACTTGTTCAAGAAAGTCTACGAACTAAAATGGCTCTGCTACTGCTACTGAATCTTTGATTTACATCTCATGGTCTCTGATGAAGATGTTACTGATTGGAGAATAACTGTTACTATAGTAACCCTTGAAGGAATATAACATTAGAACGATTCAGTCAGGAAATTTTATCCCTGAAGAATCCCTAGGCAGGTTCTAAATCTATTTTATGAACCTTCCTGCCACCAAGCACCAGTTATGGCAGGTACCAGGAAGTGAAAAATGTTGTTGAAGATGGACACGGATATTGGTCATCTCGGCAACATTAACCCGGGAACAGCAGTGTTATAATAGCATTTTACCTGATGCAACCTGGCTTTACCTGGCATAATACATACCTGATTGTGTCATACGTTTTAGAATGAACTGCAACTTAAGACGTTGTTGAATCTGTAATTCCGAATTTGAAGTTGATCAATCCCCGTTTTTAGGGTCATGTCCCCTGAAATGTGGGACTGTCTTGCATGGCTACCACCTGTGCACTCTACTTTGCATTACGTATGTGTACAATATGTATATGGCCTTAACATGCCTGCATTAAGCTATAGGCACCCTCTACATGTTCTGGGTTACCACCAATAGAGGGGATTTTAAATAGGTTCCTTCTGCTGGTGGCATTCACAAATGAAGGTCTCTCCCTGCACTAGCAGAGAAGGAGAGGCTGTTGGACCTGTAGACCACGATTAAACGCACTGATTGGCTTAGGGCAAGGTGACAGCATCAATGTGCGCCAGCATCAAATGAGCTTTGCGTCATCTGAGAACTAGTGTTAAGGCAGTGCTGGCCTTAAGTGTTCCGGCACCCTGTGCGGGCCTCCCCTGTGGCGCCCCCCCCCCCATGCCTGTCTATTTCTCTCCCTCCATGGATGTGTCTCTCCCTTCCCATGTTTGTCCCTTTACTCTTCCTTGCCATGTCTGTCTCTCTCCAACTCCCTCATATCTGTTCTCTCTCCTCCTCCTCCTCCCCCATATCTGTTCTCTCTCTCCCCCCTCCTCCCCATAGCTGTTCTCTCTCTCCACCTCCGTTTTCTTAACTCCCCCTCCTCTGTTCTCTTCTCTCCCCCTCCAGTTCTCTTCTCTCCCCCCTCCTGTTCTCTTCTCTCCCTCCTTCCTCGGTTCTCTCTCTCCCCCTTCCTCAGTTCTCTCTCTCCCCCTTCCCCTGTTCTCTCTCTCCCCCTTCCTCTGTTTTCTCTCCCCCCCCCCTTCCTCTGTTCTCTCTCCCTCCCTCTGATCTCTCTCTCCCCCCTCTGTTCTCTCTCCTAAACAATTCTCAGTAGTGCCCAGTATGTTGAATTCGCTCATAAAACAGGGGAAACCCCGAAACATCTTAAACCGGTGTGTCTTTATGCTGCCTCCATGTATCGCAACACACTACTTTCAAAAAAACAAATATATTAACTATTTAAAAGCAAAGTACAAAACAAGCTGCGGCACAAATGTGTGTATGTGGATTGAAAATTGGCTAAAAGATAGAACACAAAGGGTTGTTGTAAATGGAAAATTCTCAAATTGGACAAGGGTATTAAGCGGAGTACCTCAGGGGTCTGTTTTGGGCCCTCTTCTTTTTAATTTGTTTATTAATGATCTGCCACATTGTGCTGAGAGCCATGTCTCCGTGTTTGCGGACGACACTAAATTAGGTAAGGCAATAAAGACTAATCTTGATGTTTTTTCTTTAGAGGAAGATTTGGACAGAGTGGGGGACTGGGCAGTAAAGTGGCAAATGAGGTTCAATAGAGACAAATGTAAAGTTATGCATTATGGGAAAAATAATAACAAAGCAACATATACGTTAAATGGTTTTTCCCTGGGAAAAACTACTAATGAAAAGGATTTAGGAATAATTATAGACAACAAACTTGGCAACAGTGCCCAATGCCAGTCAGCAGCTGCAAGGGCCAATAAGATATTGGCATGTATAAAACGAGGTATAGATTCACGGGAGGAGGATATCATCTTGCCTCTTTACAAATCAATGGTAAGACCTCACCTTGAATATGCAGTACAGTTCTGGGCACCAGTCCTTAAAAAGGATATTAAGGAACTAGAAAAAGTGCAAAGGAGAGCTACAAAATTAATAAGGGGTTTGGAGGATCTTAGTTATGAAGAGAGACTTAAAAAATTGAATTTATATACGTTAGAAAAAAGGCGTCTCAGAGGGGATATGATAACATTATATAAATATTTGCAGGGCCAATATAAAGAGCTCTCCAGTGACCTGTTCATTAACAGAAAGGTACAAAGAACAAGAGGTCACCCCCTCAGACTGGAAGAGCAAAGATTTCATAGACAGCAAAGGAAGGGATTCTTTACGGTTAGGACAATAACGTTATGGAACTCACTGCCAAGAGAGGTAGTGCTAGCAACCACAATAGATGCATTTAAAAATGGTTTGGATGTTTTTTTAGGAAAGCAGAACATACAGGGCTATTAATAATAGAATAAGCATTAATAAAAGAGCTTAGTGATCCAAGGAGAAATCTGATTGCCTCTTGGAGTCAAGAAGGAATTTTTTCCCCCAGGAGGCAAAATTCGAAATAGCTTCCTTAGGGGTTTTTTGCCTTCTTTTGGATCAAAAGCTGTAATGATAGGTAGAAGGGTTGAACTTGATGGACTTGTGTCTTTTTTCAACCTAAATTACTATGTAACTATGTAACTATGTAACTGCTGGTAATTGAACAAAGCTGACATAGCATCACATCCCACATAGTGTCCCAAAAAACGTTTTAAATGTTAAGTGTGAAACACTGGAGGAGCCAAGAGGGAAACAGAATTCTACTGGTTAATAATTATAGTCCAGTATACCAATGCCATTTAGAAACAGTGGCATCTATAACCGGATACCTTTGCAGAGTGCCGGTGCATCATGAATTGTCTCTGGCCTGTGTGATAGAAGAGACTATGATAATTCAGTGTATCAAATTCATGCCCATTCTCCTAGACATATAGATGAATAGAATGTGGGAAGAATAGTATCTCGTACATTCTCCCTTTTATTAGGACAGTAAGCTGTTTTATGGATCATTCACCTCACTGATGGTTGATATACTAGTGCCTTTGTTCGAGTAGTACATTTGTATCGTTATCACGTACAAAAGTAGTGAAATAATAATTAATTAGTTAATTAAGGCACCAATAAACTGACTATTACAAAGATCGATGATCCGGGAGAGCAGACAATCTAGAGTTGTGTGGAATGGGATTGTCACATCGTCCTGCTCTCTCTTCCCATTCACTGATTAGATATTTTAACCCTTTCCGTGCACGCGTGGATAAGCTTCAATGCAACGTCTGGCAGGTCATCTAAACCAGATTCGGGTGAGGCAACCGCTTTATCTTTTGAACAACTGGATCAATCATAGCTAATTTCCTAGAACCGATGACGTTTCATGGATTACAAACAGAGCAGAGTGCTCCCTTGTTTGGTGCTATCATCTGTTATAACAGATACAGATTGGTGACCACACACGTCCAGCAAATGAATATCACAGATCAGTAGGTCAGCTTTGCGTTTTAATTGAGTGTAGTCGGCCATTTTAGAAATTCTGTTCCGAATCACTTCCATTGTCTGATAACAAAGCATTATTTTATTTTCTCTCTCTTGTGTTTTTTCTTTTATGTGTCCATTTTTTTCTTTCCTCTCTTCGGTTTATAGTCGACCCCTGCTGGGCCAGGGTCTCAAACCAGGATCATTACACCTAATGCGCCACAGTGGAGATATTGGACAACACCCAAATGAACCAATATAGGCTTGTCAACTACCCTCCTGAGTGAGCACAGAGTACAGGTTCTGTCAGTAGTACTGAGACATTAATGAATAAAAGAAGCACCCAACAGAATGTGATACTATGTTTTGAAACAGATTTCAATCACACAGGACCTTCCTTAAAGGGCCTGTCTGGTGCCCAAAATGTATCTTCCATATGTCAATGCATATTAGTGTGCTTTCAAAGTACCGTCTTTGCTCGAATATAAGACAAGGTTTTTTTACAGAGCAAATGATCTGAAAAAGACCCCTCGTCTTATATTCAAGGTTGTCTTATAATCTGACCTCAAATCGAGGGGATACCTGGATCACCCTCGCTAACAGCCGGTGGATGTCTGCACAATGCGTGCAGACATCCTCCGCTGCCACCCGGCATGATCGCTCGGACTTCTATGATGAAGATCATAAAATTCCCGGCGGAAGTGCCAGGCAGCAGCGGAGGATGTCTGCGTGTATCCTGCAGGCATCCTCCGGCTGCCCCCGCTAGCCACCAGGAGATAGTGCAGACATCCTCCATGTTGCCGGACACTCTGGCTGCCCGTCATAATGGATGGAAGTGTCGGGCAGCATGGAGGATGCCTGCACGTATGGTGCAGACATCCCCAGCTGCCCCCACTAGCCACCAGGGAGATATGGGCAGCCGGGGGATGTCTGCACATATCGTGCAGACATCCCCTGGCTGCCACCAGGGAGGCTACGTTGGGGGGAGGGACGGGGGAGACAGACAACATTGGGGGGAGGGTGGGGGAGAGAGACAGACAACATTGGGGGAGGGTGGGGGAGAGAGACAGACAACTTGGGGGGAGGGTGGGGGAGAGAGAGACAGACAACGCTGGGGGGAGGGTGCGGTGGAGAGACAGACAACATTGGGGCGGGGTGGGGGAGAGAAACAGACAACTTGTGGCGAGGGAGGGGTGGAGAGACAGACAACATTGGGGGGAGGGTGGGGGAGAGAGACAGACACCGTTGGGGGGAGCATTGGGTAAGTCTGGGGGTAGGGGCAGCATTGGCACATAAAAGGTAAATAAAAACAAGAAATGCATTTTTTTATATCATAAGTTTTTATTAAATATGAAAAAGCAATTTACATGTGAATATATATAAGTTAAACTTTTTTCCTATAGGGTAGTCTTATATTCAGGCTTTTAGTTTTTTTCCTAATGGAATATCCAAAGTTTGGGGGGTTGTCTTATAATCAGGGTCGTCTTATATTCGACCAAATACGGTACTTTAAAATGCATGTTTTACATTTTGCATTGCTTAAAATTGTAAATACTTACAGCTAGATTAACTTGTGAAATTATCACAAGAAACCAAGATTGCCCACTTGCTGAGTAAAAGTCAATTCCTTTTTTTTTGCTGCAGGAACCAATAAGAATAATGCCATTTAGTGGAAATTCCTGTCTCTCTAGTGATGTCCTCAGACAATGTGTTACACTGTTTAGTGAGCCTACCCTGTACAAGAGCACGTCTATTACTGTCCACACACAATGTATTCTTTTCCAGAGCACAGGAAGAGACTAAATGGAAAAAAAAGTTATATAATCAGTGCTGCCACACCTGCAGTAAACCTGCAGAGTAATCACTGGCGAGGACTTGAGTCAAGTATTAAAAATGTGATTTATGAAGAATTCCTGCATCAGATCACATGAAGGAAAAAAGCCTGTGAGCTATGCAAGAAGTAGTCTTCATCTTGCACCAAAGTGTTTGGGGGCTAGACTGTCCCTTTAAGCCTGGCAAGGCTATATACATAAAGATACAAACATAAATTGAACTACAACAACCCTACAACTGGAAGTGACAGTATAAATTACCATGGTAATAAAGAACAAAGTGTAGAAACCATAAACGTTACATGTCTTTTTAATGTGTATCATAAGTCACGATTGGTTGAAAAAAATCCAAAAAATGCTCTTTTAGTTCAATAAGGGTTCAATACACTTTTTATTCTTTGTGATTAATACATCTTTAGACGGGCTAATCCTGAGGGTATTTTGGTGTGCATTAAATTTACACCTTATTTACAGACTATTTCCTAATAACTGAAGTGTTTACCAAAAAAAAAAAAAACGAAAGTATTTTTTTTTTGCCATACTAGATTGGGATGAGGTAGAATATCAGGAATGTTTCTTTGTGAAGTGTGTCAAAATGGATATTATAACATGGCACATCCCTTGATTTTAGAAAAGCATTAGTTCTTTACACAATCTGTTTGCCGTGATTTGGGTTTTATTAATTTTCCGTGTAGTGCTAGGATATATAAAGCAAGACAATTATACAAGAAGGAAAATCAAGAATAAAGAAGTTAGCTTTGAATACTGAATAGCTATTTGTGTCATTACCTCTGAATTTTTAAATTAAATATTGCATAATGCAAATGTTTTACTTAGCAGGTAGCCTGATAACTGTGCTGGGATAATACTGACCCCACGCACAGGACTTTTTAGACTTCAATTAACAGACTGATTATTAGAAACGTTGTTAGATCACAATAAGATTATATGCTATAGAAGGTGTATACATCTGAACCAATCCTCTCCCCTGGCATAGGCTGCATAAAAAGGGTCTAGAACCTTTATCACCAATAAATGCTCACTTTTATACATTGTTACATGAGAAGTGTTTTTAACAAAACATAATTATAATGCAATCTACGAGTTTCTTAATATTTTGACGACTAGTCCATATGACACTGTATGAAACCCTCTAGGCTAGTGGTGTCCATCCTTCAAGAAACTTGGGTTGGGGTATGGACATTTTTTAGTTCATGGTGTAATACAATAGAACATCATGGCAAGACTTTCCCTCGCACCCTGCTTTTTTCCCCAAGAGGCAGAGAAGATGTTTGCTTTAAAAAGAGACTAAGCCACAACGGCATGCCCATTGAACAGTGCTTCAAGTGTTCTCCATTCAAGAAATGGAAAAGCAACGGCTAATGGACTGATATCTCATAGATTGCAGCTCAGCTAGAAGGTCAAGGAACCTTCCTACCTGCCATTGATTTATGGGCATGTCAACTGCACTCATACAACAATTCCTGCCAGGAACTCAGCATCTCCTCCCACCTAGACATTTGTTCATGTGATATGCCAACACACCACTGCCTGCACTCATCTCCTGAAACTCTGTGACATACCATGTTTGAATTCTTTAGTTATACCTAGATATCTTATGAATGGTGCTTTGTAGGAGCACTGTTCAAAAGGGGTTTTGATCAGACAGAATTGAGAATCCGCCTGTTTAAATCTGTATTTTGGGTTAAAACCCTCTTTAAATTGTGTTCAAGTATTAGTTTTATACCTCTATCCAATGGTGTCTCTTGGTTTTGTGCTGCCCTAGGCGAGTGCCTTGTTTGCCTTGTGGAAGATACACTGCTGCCTCTATCTCTCAATTATCCTTTAAAAGTTCAGTCATGCATCACATCTGACTTTAGATAGTCATGCATCACATCTGACTTTAGATAGTCATGCATCACATCTGACTTTACATAGTCTTGCATCACATCTGACTTTAGATAGTCATGCATCACATCTGACTTTAGATAGCCATGCATCACATCTGACTTTAGATAGTCATGCATCTCATCTGACTTTAGATAGTCATGCATCACATCTGACTTTAGATAGTCATGCATCACATCTGACTTTAGATAGTCATGCATCACATCTGACTTTAGATAGTCATGCATCACATCTGACTTTAAATAGTCATGCATCACATCTGACTTTAGATAGTCATGCATCACATCTGACTTTAGATAGTCATGCATCACATCTGACTTTAGATAGTCATGCATCACATCTGACTTTAGATAGTCATGCATCACATCTGACTTTAGATACTACCTTTGCACCTCTGAGAGATGCACAGAATTATAGGTAAATGGCTGTGTGAGCCTTTATCTTAATCCATTATGTTTTATGTACTGTCGCTCCTGTTATAAAGGTTTCTTGTTTTACAATTCATGTCTTCATACTTTCTTGCTTTTTTCACAAGTTCTCGCGGAAAAAAAGCCTATTTTGAATTGTCTTGTAAATGTTATCTGGTAGAAAAGCGTTATGGTGATTTGGACATCTGTGCAATTTCTAAAGCATACTTCTGAAATTTGCTGGACAATTGAAATCGATTGTATTCTCGGAAGAAATCACAAATCTATTTTACAGAGAGTCCTGAAGAGGGTTTGGTCATTGTGTTAAAGACAGCGAACAAAAAAAAACTTCAAAAGACATATGAGCTATATAGAAAAAACGGCACATATATTTATATATTTGTTGCCAATCCTTTTTAAAGGGTACACTCGTGGTTTTCCACAGGACACGGTGGGCAAGATTGTCCACTCCTTGGAATTACAGTGCACTTGGATCTCCTGTTTGTTTGGATCTCCAACCAAAGATACCAGACTCTTCAAAAATGTTGAAGTATCTTCCTATAGAAAGTAGACATGTGCAAAACTAAAATTTTCGTTTCGTTTTCGTTTATTCGGACGAAAATGTTATTTATTTCGTCTAAAACGAATTTAGTTCATTACTGCATTCGTTTTGTACGAAATCCGTTCATTATTTTCGTTTCGTTTAGTTGTATTCGTTCATTTTTTAGAATACATGTAATACTATTGGCTTTCTATAAACCGAACGAGAGCCCCATTCATAAGAAATTCTTATGAATGGGGCTCTCGTTCGGTTCATAGAAAGGCAATAGTACTACATGTTTTCTATAAGCCGAAAGTCTATAAACCGAACGTTCGGTTTATAGACTTTCGGCTTATGGAATACATGTAATCCTATTGCTATTCTATAAACCGAACGTTCGGTTTATAGAATAGCAATAGGATTACATGTATTCCATAAGCCGAAAGTCTATAAACCGAACGTTCGGTTTATAGGCTGTCGGTATTTCACTACACGGAGACAAAGTCTCCATTCATAAATTTATGAATGGAGACTCTGTCTCCGTGTAGTGAAATGCCGATAGCCTATAAACCGAACGTTCGGTTTATAGGTTGTCGGCATTTCACTACACGGAGACAGAGTCTCCATTGATTATGAATGGAGACTTTGTCTCCGTGTACTTACATTAGTCGACAGCCTATAAACCGAACGTTCGGTTTATAGGTTGTCGGCATTTCACTACACGGAGACAGAGTCTCCATTCATTATGAATGGAGACTTTGTCTCCGTGTACTTACATTAGCCGACAGCCTATAAACCGAACTTTCGGTTTATAGGCTGTCGGCTTATGTAATACATGTAATCCTATTGCTATTCTATAAACCGAACTTTCGGTTTATAGAATGCCAATAGACTTACATGCATTCCATAAACCGAAAGTCGTTCATTATGTCGGTTTATGGAATGTAAGTGTACTATGCTATTGTATTCTATAAACTGACTCTATTTCGGCTTATAGAATGCAATAGTACTAATGATTTTCGTTTATTAACCATTCGTTCATTCGGCTTTCGTTAGCTTAGCATTTTCGTTATTCGTTTTTTGGACGAATGGACGAAAATGCTATTTCCGAAAACGAATGCACATGTCTAATAGAAAGTATGGCAAATATGCTGTATTGTTTTAACTTGATCGGTGTCCAAATACGGCCGATTGAAAATGGTGCATAAAGCGACCTTAGTTTTGCCATCATGGGAAATGTGGCCCATAACAGCTGCATTAGCAACAAAATCAGGTGAATTCCACAGATGGATTGAAATAAAAAAGCAAAATGCATAGGGGTCGGAAGAGCTTAAGAACTGCTTATTGGACCATGCTATTGCATCATTAGACTTAACATTGGCCTAGATGCTTCCTAAAGAAGTGTCAGGCTTGTCAGTGAGAGGACAAACTGGGGTGTGCTTTAAAAACGACATGCCAATTTATTCCTATACTAGGGCCAATAGTCTTTTCACTTGTGCTTCTCTTTTAGAACTCTTTAAGTCCAGTTTACCAGTGATTTTCCCCAATTTAATTGCAGCTATTGAAATAATGTGCATTCCAAGATTTGCAATACTTTAGCCAAATTTGTTTTGGAGGTACATTTAACACCAATCAACACGCAATGATATTATGACCTAGTTGCAAAGTGTCCTTGGAAAGTATATTTACAAATCCGAGCCCAGTTTTCTAATAAGTATAGAGCTGACTTGAGCTGAGATCTTAGCAATGAATTCATTGCATCTCAATAAAGCTCACCGCAATTGTGTGTTTTTTTTTTTTTTTAATATTATACATTACTTGCATGGGACTGTGGGTCATTTTGTCATCAGAGATCAATAGGATGAGATCAGCAGCGTCTCTTAAATTAATGTAAGTCTTTTTTTATGTAATAAAGTAAATTGAATCTAAATTAAGATGTATTGACGAGGGAATGAGAGGTAATAATAACTGTGCAAAGTTAACCCAACTGACAACTTAATTCTAAGAATCAAACAGATACAATGTTGTGTAGCTTCTCAGTGATGCCAAAGGCAGTGATCTGGGAAAATACTGTTTGTTATATGGGACACAGTGTTATGTTTATTTGTGATGGCATCTCAATGTGTTTGTCTTTCTAGTTACGAGCTCCTTGGCATAATCTCCTGGTAATGTCTACAAGATTTATCACAGGTTGGAAATGAACCTAGTTCAATAATCTATAATTAATACGTGGGAGGCCGGATACTAAGCAGCTATAACGACTTCTTAACAACAATTTTTACTAGCAGATACTTAAAATAACATGAATTTAAAAATCTAAAAATCCTTTTTAACATACATTTTAATTTAGAATGATTTGGAACTTACTTTAGTTTCCCTTTTTAGAAAGAACAGTCTCTATTTTTTTAAAATCTCTCTCGCCCCTGTTTCCTCCTTGGGTGTTCCTATTTTCTAGTAGTTTAGAATGTCCGTTGTTCGGGAGTATCTCACAGAACTCCAGAGCAATACAACTAAAATATTAAAATGGCTTCTATTGTGGGGGAGATTTCTCCTAGACATGGTGTCAGACATGGTGAAAGTATGTGTGCTAGTGCCTAGTATTGCCTCTACCATATAAGTAATATCTGTAAAGCAAAGCATAATAAGAAATATACATTAAAAAGACAATAAAACAAGACAGTATATTAATAGATTAGAAATTGGCAATTTTTATGTTAGGTTTTGTAATAAGTTTACCATTATTGTAATTACATATGTTATTATTGTATTTATTATGATAGACTTTTTTTATTTGGAATTAGAGTATGTCTTATGACATTGATATATATTTATATATATGATACCTTGAGATGATATAGGTACACATAGCTATATATATATCTATATGCCTATACATATCACAATGCATTGTTAAGTTTTTTTGTCATAACTTTAATATAACGCTGCTGCCATGTGTAAAAATGGAGGAGATAGAGCACGGTAGATTTCCTCCTCCATCCTCCCCCAATCAACGTTGCAGCACCTGATGATGTGTGCCTGGAGTCTCCTGTTTATGACAAACCACAGCTGATGTCATAAACAGGAGACTCCACTTTTAAAACACATTTTTTTCACAACACAATGTATAGAACATTCTCAATCATTTTTTATTATCTACATTTACTGTATAAGCGAAGTTTAGGTGGAACAGTCCCTTTAAAACGACAAGGTAACTGAAAGCACTTCTTATGACGATAAAAACAACATATAATTTGTGTGGGTACAGTATGTGAGAAAGAAGAAAATTGCAGCTAAACACAAACACCCCATAAATGTCAAAACAGCCATTGTCACAAAGGGAAAGTCAAGGTAAAAATGTCTTGTCACTAAGGGGTTAATATTTTTCCCTTAGTTCATTAAAGCCGAATTTTAAGTACACATTGTAAACATCCTATACTTTGGAATGACACCAAATGTCTTTAGACTTTAATGTATGTCCATGTATTCTCATCTATAATAATCTATTGGTTTGCTTAACATGTCAGGAGGGTATTGAAGTAAACAGATGTCACGGTTGGATTTACACCCAGTAAAGTCCTGCTCTGTAACATTTGATTAAATCCTTGCATTTGTAGAAAATATATTGACATGACTTGCAACCACTTTTTTAATACAAAAAGTAAATAGATGAATAATGCCATTTTGTTCCCCATTCAGTCTGTGCCAAAGGAAATTGAATTGTTTTTCTATGGTTTTGAATATTTTTATATTTTGAATATTTTTCATTGCAATAGCTTTCTTCTTGAAAAGTTCTCTAATATGTTTTGCCTGTCATCTGACAATGTCTTGGCATTAATCAGATTAAAGCCACACTGCCAACATTATTAATATTATTTTCAACTCCAAGTTAATGCAAATGATGAAGTAATTACTGTGTCAGGATAGCGATTCTTTCGTAGTTATTGTTTAAAAAGTGCAGGTGCTGTCAACAGCCAATCAGAACGTGGGATTGCCTCCGCTATACTTTATGTTCAACGAGCAAAAAGTGACACCGGCACTCAACACACAGCCCCCTGTATGCCAAACAGAATTAAAGAAAAAGAAACATAAATAGGTGTTACCAATTTGTGTGGTTAAAATATTTTATACTTAGAATCATGGCAACAGATCAGTTGTTGTTGAGGCTTGAGCTGATTGGTTCACGAAAAAAAGATAAAAAATATATACAAAAATAGTGCAACTCTATTATGCAAGTTGTAGTGTAACGTATACAGTAAGAATCCCACTCACAGTGTAGTGAGCAGTTTTGTTTGCTCTGACTTTAAAATCAGGTCAAAGGAAGCGTTTTCCACATCAAGGCACTGGCTGGAAAATGGACACTCTGCCTCTAGTGAGTAAGGCAGGGAGAAGGAACCTCCGTAGATGCGTAAAAAACAATAAGCAAGTAGAGAGGGTTAAAAGTGGTAACAACTTTAATTGAATATAAAAAAAGAAATGCTCACATATGCAAAAAGTGTTCTGTATGCTCCATATTCCGTTAGTCCTGGTGTGGCTTACTTCAGGGTGGGTGTGGCATCGGCTGTGCATGACGCGTTTCGCCACAAACACAGCATCCCAGCAACATGAAGTCAAAAAGTGACTGGTGTATGTTAAGTGAAAACTTATGATTCTCAGCCTATGTCTATAAATTCACTTTATTGACTTTAATCTCGTTGGTCTATCCACTGGCATATACATCAATTCCTAACTCAAACACTATCTCAAACCCAAGGTCAGACGTGGCTGCCAGATGACACATGGATTTCGAAGACATTTCTCCAAATTGGTTAAAAACAATGACTGTACTATGCTACATGACTGTACTTTGTCAGAATGTCATTAATCTATCTTGTTGGATGTCTCCTGCACGCTCCATTGAGAGTCCTGTACTTAGCTACACAAGAATAGTTGCCAACAGTACTGGATTTGCTAGGAGAGGGCTTTTCAGGCCTGTACTTGTGTGCCTGCCACCTATTTACAGTGCATTGTACTGTGCCAAAGCAGCAACTATTTTTAAATAGTGTATGTGCATACAAAAGTAGTCTAAACAGCAATAAGATAGCTTGTACCCAGTATCTCCAGCACATAAGCTGGAGCTCACTCTTGCGGGGTCAAGCAGTGTTACATGATGTCACTTAACTTCTCACTTTAGGCCCCACCCACTTTAAGCCAACCCAGAATGTTGGGTCCGAATAGCATCATCAGGAAGCTGACATGGAACATCAGAACCAAGATTCTAAACCATATGTCTGCCCACTGATCAAACTTTATAGCTCAATAAAGTACATTATTTGTCTGCTTTCCTTTAAGCCTTTCTATTTAAAATGCTTGCACTTAGAATCTTTCAATTAAACAGAACTTAATTTTGTGTGGAGAGTTATACTTGGAGTCAAATGAACAAACCATGTCTTGTTTGCGTATGCTTTCTTACATTGCACTTATATATAAAAAAAATCTTCAACATTTTGACCCAATTTTTTTCAATGTAGTGGATATGCTAGGTATTCATACATATGGATAGACACAGCTATAGAGTTAGATATGTACCTATATCTAATGTATGTTTTTTAATAATTTTGTAGGTTGTAATTTGCTTAACAAGCAATCAGTGAAAGTGTTTCTATTCTTGGGAGCGTAATCAGTAGGGGCACAGCTTACGGTCTCAATCAGGCCTGTTCCGTCTCTTTATTTATTTATTTTGTACAGCTGTGGTTGATCTGAGGTGTCTCTGCAGGGACAAGGGTGCACAAGAAAGACATTTCTAGGCTTTTCATCTTTATGCATGGCTGCAGATCACAAGCTATTTAGACATGTCTTATAAGCATCTTTCCTACTTTTATCCCTTTGTGTAATATTGCACTAAACATGCAGAGTATTAAAGGAATCCATGTGCTCTATAAATATCTATATATATATATGCATTCTACCATATACTCTCTGAAATATATACTAATTTGAAAATCTGCACCTAATTAATATTACACTATTAGAGAGACTAGAGAATAGGTGCAAATCATTAGTGCATACATTGTAACTGTCCTAATTTAGGCAGGAGTGGCCTGATTTGGGTGTTCCCTCTTGCAGTCCCCTTGGTTAGGGTTCTCTGGGAGAACTAACGTGTGGACTTATTAATCAGTGCTCTGGTGGGTTAATCAGCAATACATATTTATAAATAAAAATGTATGTGTTCATCAGGGGCAAGCATAGGGGCCATACAAGGTCACAAGTGTCCGTGGCAAAGTCTAAGAAGGTTCATACATTATCATTAAATTGCCCACCCAGTAAATGAAGCAATATGGTTTACATGAATGTGTCAGCACATTTGCACATGTGTCACATAGTTAACAAATGAAAAAGTACTAAGATCTTTCCAGGGCCTGTAGTGAAAGGATACCGCCGTCTATACCGCCTCGTTCTCCCTTGCTCCTTGAGAGTTAGAGGATTCAGGGGCACAGTACCACGCTGGAGAAAAGGAAAATATCTTTGCGGGGGGCCACACCTTACATGGCAAGCAATTGGCAGGAGGATACTGGGTAAACTGGGGGGGGGGGGGGGGGGGGGTAACATTATAGCAAGTAAGGGTTCAAATCCCATGGGAGGATACAGGAAAGGTATTGCACTGACTAGTGAAGGTGAAGTCAGTTGCCAATCAATCAACAGTGTATGGAAGACCAGCTGGAGTCAATTCACCGACAGTCTGATATTCCAGCCAAGGGAGCTGGGCCGCTACATACTGAGGAAGCATAAATCCTGGTTTCAAAGGAAAATCTACACTTCTGGGATCTGAATTTTAAATTCCCCAACAGAATCCTTGGTACTTCAGTCATGTCCTTGTCCTGCCTTTACATTCATATTTCTCTGGAAGAGTGAGTATTTTTGCTCTTCCACATGTGAGTGCAATTCCAATCATCATCAGTGTGCTCATCTGTTTATTTTATCTATCTTACTACATATATTTGTATTTTTTTCTGCTGTATGTTTTTATGTACAAGAGAGACATCACTATCTGAAAAACAGCATAAGTATATCGTCTGTTTCACATCTGATGTCACTTTTGTTCACATTCTCTTGCTATGGATTTGTGAACATAGCCCTCCTTCTGTGTATTTTATACACTTTCTGTATTATACCCCTTGTGTAATAAATTCTATGAAGAAAAAACAAAGGATAAATCGAAATTGGCTAATTAATTGTAGGTGCAGACCCGAGGGAGACCCAGTTTACCAGCCGAGTTACTACAAAATGAACAAGGGTCAGCCACAACGAAGTCCACGATAGCAGTTTAGATGAAAAAAACAAAAAATCTGAAGTGGGACGCACAATCCGAAATGCGTGTCCATGTTGGATCTCATTCATTTTTTTTAATATGTACCAGTGGTGAAGAATAGAGTATATGAAAGAGAGAGAAAAGCACTAATTGTCTCCATGTCACCAACCCTAAATAGTAATAAGCCCCCTTTTATTACTTGTTTTCTAACGATGAAGAATAACTTGTTAGCCATAGCAAATATGGTAGTTATTTAGCTGTAATACAAAAGCAGTTTAAAAACAGGCTTAAATTAACTTTGTTAAAACAAAAAGTATAAATTTATAGGGATAATGAGAATATGGTCAGTTAAGTCAGGCCAGCCACTCCTTGTTTTCAACCAGCCGCTGTTATAAAGCGCCCCTGTTATAAAGCGTTATTCTGTACAGAACAGGAGACTTTTAGTCAATTTGACATTAATATTATGTAACAAAGATTGGACATATTGTTCCTGTAACAGCAAAGCATGGGAAAACATGACCCTCCAATCAACTGCTCATCCTTTATGTCTCTATATGTGCATTACATAGTCAAGAATTATGCACAAATGAGTTGCTAATTAGAATCTATTTAGTGTAGACCGTGGAGTCATATCAGTAGCAACGAAGGCCCCTAAAAAAATGCTCTTCGATTTATGGAATTGCTGCAAAGTAATTGTAATAGCTATGTTAGAATATAAATGCAGAGAATTGTGCAAGACTGTTATTGAGAGCTTTTCCCAACCCTTACTCTGCTCTGCTCTACACTGACGACTAATTCAAGGTCACATACAATAGCCATAATGTTCCAGCAACATCTAGTGTGTGTGTCTGGAAAATTAATTAGGGGAAATCTTCAGTATGCTGTAGTTACACTTGCGTATGACATGAATTAATGAATGTGCATGCTTATTCCATTTTAGTGGGCAGACTGTTTCCTACAGTGTTTGGTAGAAGCCAGTAGATATGCACATTAATGACATTATTACAATATCAATCTCCAAAGCACCGCTGTTATAACACAACTGGGCAATGTGCGGTGCCCTGCTGTTAAAGCAGCACTGTCATCCTACAATGGCTTTACATGAATCAGCTTAAAACAAGTTTGCCGATAGATTAATACAATTTTCATCTAAGCCAGCGACTGTAGATCGAGCTGCATTTGAAGATAGGACTGCTTTTCAATGTGGACTGTTTTGAAACCTTGACTTTTCCACTCGTCGGAGACAGTTGGTGTTTCAACAAGTCAGAGAAACCAGTTAGAACTGATTAAGGCTTAGCATTCTTGTGTGAAGGGGAGATAAAATGATGCAGATTCCCCTCTGAGCCTAGCAAAAAAAAACAAACCCACTAGAATAACAGAAACAATTTATTCCTTTTTAAAGAAATAAAAACCAGAAAAATTGTTTAAAAATGGTTGAATTAAAGTATAGGCACAACACTCATTATAAAGAGAAACATTTCATAGTTTGTAAATAAAAAGTAAATATCACATTTAAAGTAAAACTAATTAGAATTTGACTTCAGGTCAAGACGCACTGTCGGGCCCTGAGACCTACGCCCCGATGGTCCACCCCCAGAGCTGCATCTAGAACGCCGGGGACCACTCGCGGTGCGATCTTCCGGCTGCGAGGTTGGCCGCATCCCTGGTCTCATTTTGTGGACGAGCTGCGCTTGTCTAGTGCACACGTTCCAATGGCATCTAGGGGGCGTGTCTTACCTCCGGTTATCGTCGTGTCACAGGGTGTGTCCTGTAGGACCAGGCAGAGGAGGAGTGATGTTTCCTCCACTTCCTCCTCTGTATTGCTTATGGAGGTTGGCGGTTACTTGGTGTTGGGAGGCGGGACTCTGGGAGGTCAGTCCCTATTTAAACCCCTCACTTGCTTCATTCCTTGGCTACTTGTTGAGCTAGTTGGTGTACTTCCTTAGTCTCCTTTGCTATTACCTGCTGTGCATATTTTTCTCCCTAGTTATGACCCCTGGCTTTCCTCTAATGTTCATCCTCCTGTCTCCTACCCTTGGACCTTGGTCTGCCTCCGCATTCATGATCCTCAGCTGCCTGCCTTGACCTCTGCACTTTCCCTCGACCACTCTTTTGCCTAAACCTCTATTGACCTAACAGGGGTGACTGCTCTACGCTCCACCATCCCTTGGTACACGACACATACAGATTATTTAAAGTTCTCAAAAGTATTATATATTGTGGTTGTTCAGCTCTTGTTGAACTATAAGTCCAACAAGAGGCTCTTTTATTATTTGGCTGGCTTAGAATCAAGAGAGTTTGGAATAAAACTCTTCTGCACTAGAATATTCCATAGTGAGTAGAATAAAGTAATTTCCCTAGATGTTGGCATTGACATACTAAGAAAATAGATATTTTACTTCAAGTCCTATCTAATTTCACGCTGAAATGTAATTCATTTAGGAAGGAAGGCAGGTGCAGTGGATTCTGTTACTACATATCGCATGTCGTTTTAATCTAATAGCAAATACTTGTATTAAGATACTATTAAATTAAATTAATCTTGGAATTGCGATACCTTTCAGTGCAGTGTCATTTAATATCACAGAGGCCCCCGAGTTGTTTCGGAGGTAGTCCGCATCTTTAGAATCGTATTTGTCGCAAGAAACCCTTCTAATTTACAGTAATGGCGGAAATTAGCTTGTTAAACATAGAAAATGTTTGGTTATTTTGAAGTAATATAAAATCAGTCCAAATAGAGTTAAAATAAACTTTTTAAAAAAAAAATGTGATCATGGGAAATTAAGTCACGTTGGATGTCCCTGTAAAACAGGCAGTCCTGTAGATTTAGTACTTGTTGAGTTGAACTCAATAAAAATAAATATACCGTATTTTCCGGCGTATAAGACGACTTTTTAACCCCTGAAACTCTTCTCAAAAGTTGGGGGGTCGTCTCTTACGCCGGGTACTGGGATTTACTCACCTATTTTCTGCTCTGTCTCCGCTCGCGCTGTTAAGCCGGTCGGTGGCTGTGAGGGAAGCGTTGAGAGCTCCCCTCAGGCCACGCGGCTTCAATAAAGTTGTTTAAACTTTATTGACCGCGTGGCTGGAGGGGAGCTCACAACGCTTCCCTCACAGCCACGGACCGGCTTAACAGCGGGAGACAGAGCAGAAAATAGGTAAGTACTGGGGATTGGGGATTGGGGAAAGGGGGAGGAGGGTGGCAAACTCTATATTTTAACCTAAAAGGTTAAAATATAGATGCGATTTTTCCGGCTTATAAGATGACTTAGTTGGGGGGTCGTCTTATACGCCCAGTCGTCTTATATGCCGGAAAATACGGTAGATAAGCCAACCAGAATGTCAGTGAACACCTGATGCGTTTAGTCCCACGTGTAGGGCTTAATCCTGCAGAACTACTGAAGATCCCAAGAATTTCCCAAGCTAATCAGTGTAATTTGCTTACAAAATGTAATATATAATGTGACTATTTGAGTTTGTCAAAATACTTTCATTTATTATTTATTTGCATCCAACTGCGGCTCTTTGTCATTGGTCTGCATGAGCATCACTCATTCCATGCACAGCCAATCATGGGTGAGGATGTGGACATCTATTCTCCAGCGGGATGTATGTCTGGATATATGAATGCGCCACTATTGGGTACTCATTAAACTGATACAGGTTGAGTATCCCTTATACAAAAAACCATTATCCAAAATCAAAAACAATTGGGGGATTTTGTCAAAAGTTGCAAGTTCCACACCCACATACAAGTCAGAATGAAAAAGCACACACAGTTTATTAAGTGGCCAAACCATTTAAGCTGTGATATAGCCTTTCCATGAATGCTCAGACTCCCCCACGCCCACAAAGGGTAATACAATGGCACGTGTGCAGACCTGACGCACCAACGGCAGGTTCCCAACAATGCCTGACAGTAAAAGTGATACTATTTGCTCCATACAGTATTTGCATTGATACTACTGTATTTCATGAGTGTTGAAAGGTTTTAATATATCTTATTGTTAAAAAATAATCGGTTATCTGAAATGACCCGTTATCCAAAATACTTCTGATTCCAAGCATTTTGGATAAGGGATACTCAATCTGTATACAATATAGGTTTCTAGTCAGATGTGCATCAGAATCACAAAGGATTATATAAATGACCAAAGTAGGGGTAGATATATACCCCTACCCAAATGGGCCGAAAGTTAATAAACAGCACATCATGTTTGTTTTGTGTATTATTGTTTTCATTTCAAATCCAGTATTAACTGTTGCAGTAGAGCAAACCTTTTTTTAATTATTATTATTTTTTCTACTTTAGGACATTGAGCTCTGATTTATTGTTCAGAATTATTGATGTCATGTTATGTCATTTCAGTTTACTTCACGAAAGGATGAATTGATTGCATTGCTTTTAACATAGTATAAAACATAAATCATAGAGGTTCTAATTCAAGATTCAAATTGTCAGTGACGTAACAGAAAGCAGCCTCTCTAATACCTAACAGTAACAGAGTACATCTTCCCATTAAACCTCATGCTGAAAACAGGAATTAATTATTGTATAGTAACATAGTGATATAGTAATTTAGGTTGAAAAAAGACACAAATCCATCAAGTTGAACCCTTCTACCTATCATTACAGCTTTGGATCCAAAAGAACGCAAAAATCCCTAAGGAAGCTATTTCGAATTTTGCCTCCTGGTTGAAAAAATTCCTTCTTGACTCCAAGAGACAATCAGATTTTTCCTTGGATCAATAAGTTCTTTTATTAATGCTTATTCTATTATCAATAGCCCTGTATGTTCTGCTTTCCTAAAAAAAACATCCAAACCATTTTTAAATGCATCTATTGTGGTTGATAGCACTACCTCTCTTGGCAGTGAGTTCCATAACTTTATTGTCCTTACCGTAAAGAATCCCTTCCTTTGCTGTCTATGAAATCTTTGCTTTTCCAGTCTCAGGGGGTGACCTCTTGTTCTTTGTACCTTTCTGTTAATAAACAGTTCCCTGGAGAGCTCTTTATATTGGCCCTGCACATATTTATATAATGTTATCATAAACTAAATTGCAAAATAAAAAAACTTAAAAATATACATTTTTGTATTTTTCTTTTTTACTGAAAGACACTTAAGATATAACGGCAAGCTACTGTGCCAAATAGATCCCATTCTCATTGTGTGCAATCCTTATTCTCTCTTAGGAGTTGTAATGGTCTTTTCTGCTATAATTAAATTATTTCCGTTTCTTTTAAACCTTTCCTTTATTGTATTTGTGTTCACTCATTTGCCATTTTGCACAGATCTCTCTATGCCGGTTTTGTCTCCGCTGCCTTCTGAGAAAGGGCATACGAATAAGCGGCTTTTTCTGCAGAGGTTATTCCCGGGTTGATATGCAGGGGAGGCAGTCACATTGGCATGCCTCTTGCACTGCCCTTGATCAGGGTGGATCAATATTACTTTTGTAAGGGAATTTAGTGAAGGAAGAAAATGCTTATCATTATTAAATAGATGGTCCCAATCTTCTCTGATGTAACCGGTGGGCCATGACAATCATGTGCTCACAGCGATTAGAAAACGATCTTTACATAATCACTGTTTTTTTTTTTCCTTTGGGGTCTTTCAAATGTCCCAGGTGGTGTTCCCACTTCCATTCACTTAGCTGTATCTATTGTAAAAGAAGCACTTAGCTTATTGCATCTGTTAGATTTTACCCTGTTTTTTAGATGAAGAGAATTTGCAGACGTGGCTCTCGTTGTGTCCCATGATCACTTGTAAGTCACACCCAATGCTCCGTTTTCTTTACAAGGATGTGTAGCAGGTGAGATAGCTCAGTGGGCTAAGGCATCCCCTGTGGTGTCTGGTCACAGGTTCAATCCCCAGCAGAATTCACATGCCCTCCAGCCTGCCAAGGTAGATGGCTGCAATGAGTACCATTAAGCTGTTTAATATTAATGTCCTGCCAAGGTATATTAAATTAGTAATATTAACATCACTATCTGTTGGGGAAAAGTAACAGACAATATCCTAGTCAAACATATTGTAATTATATTTGAGGTTAATCAAGTGGTTATTGTAGCTGTGCATGTCTAGCTTTAGAGTGTAAAATGGTCTAATATATATATTTTCTCTTTTTTTTTAGTTTACACTACACTACAAGCAAGTTTTGCCTGGGAAGGTAAGTCTTCCATTCTACTTTTTTATAACATGTACATTCTATTTAATACAGGACTGTAACATAGTTAAATAGTTAATTAGGTTGACATAGATAACAGTTCAACAATACAAAAACCAACAAACATGCTCCACTTTATAATTGTTCTAAGCAAGCGTATGTAATGACTCACTCAATACAAAGAGACAAAGAGTTCAAATCTTTATTGTTGTCAATCAAATAAACTCATACTGAAATATATATTATACAATAATAAAAATATATATTAAAACATATTTAATAGATCCACAATTATGCAGTACAAAATATATTAGTAAAGGGAGTGTATAATTATTTTAAAAAATATATCTGTAAAGGGGGAGTGTATAATTATTTTACAAGATACATCTTTAAAGGTGGAGTGTATAATTATTTTTACTAAATATATCTGGAAAGGTGGAGTGTATAATTATTTTTACAAAATATATCTGGAAAGGTTGAATGTATAATTATTTTACTAAATATATCGGTAAAGGGGGAGTGTATAATTATTTTACTAAATATATCGGTAAAGGGAGAGTGTGTAATTATTTTATACAATTTTCATTCTTCATCCTATTGCACTTTTGTGAGGACATTTTCACTAGCCGTGTGTATATTTTTTTCTAGAACTTTTAACTATTAATGTTAAAAGTTAAGTTTTCTATTGTTTGTAAATACTAATTTCAATTAACTTCATCGTAATTATTCAAGCTCAGTTCTTTCTCTATCCTTTGATTCGTATCGAGTCTGTTTACATCATTAATGTATGGATTAGTAAAAATAAAATCACACACACAATTTAGCACGATGTCGGAAGCAAAAAGAAATTGTTGGCTAGTTCTGGAAATTTTTTTTTTTTTTTTTAAAGAACGTAAAAATGTAGGGCATTCTGCTTAATGTCCTTGTTTCTAAATAAAACTAAGCTAAATTTTGGTGATGCAGCAGTGTGAAGTGGTAACACCTAAAATGTCAATTCTTTTTGCACCTTATAAGTGTCGCATGACCTTGGAAGTTTCAAGGATGGAGAGTAGAAGATATGGTTAACACCTACCAATGCTGATATCAGAAGGTGTTTGATAAATCCTATTCATATTGGAATAGTGGTTCAGATGCCCCCCAGGTTTGTCTCAGAAGGCTCTATACACCAAGTTCAAACTTAGAGCTAAAGAGTTAGCCTCAATTCTTGGGCCCTTGTAAATTCATAGCGGGCACAATCATTTTGGACTTCAGGTGTCATTGGTTTTGAAAGTCACTCCCTTCAAATTACTATCAGTACAGTAGAATATTGTGTCTCTCTACAGCTTTAAAATCAAACTTGGCCGGGTTCAAGGTTGATATTGTCAATGTCTATAGATTTTTAGTTGACATATACTTTAAAGCGACTTTGTTACCAAACCTAAATAACAAATAAAACCATGCCTGAGCCCAGCATGTAACAACAACCAATCTTACCGTCCGAAATATTAAAAACACGAAAGCAGTAAATTAGGTGTGTAAAGCAAATTTGACTTCATCAGCAGCCATATTTGAGTGGAGGCTGTGACGCCAGACCACAGAGAGTAGGGGGGTAACATTGAAGATAGTCTTTGTGTGCTCCTCAGTTATTTGTATGTGATCTTTACTAAAGATATGATTTTTAAACATCATTGTATATTACTTCATGCTGTGAGGAGGGGCCTTGGAAATCATTTACGGGTAATTTCATATTTCAGAAATTGCTGCGATATTAGGCAGTCCCCCCCCCCCCCCCCCCCCTTGTGAACATCTTCCTTGGAAACTGAGGAATTATTTTGTTTCCCATTAAGATGTTATATATAGACTTACTGTATTAGTTTTGTTTAGCAGATAAACTAGATATCAACAAAAATGACCTCAAATAATTAATAGCCTGTTCATTCTTATGAAGAGAAATAGGCAAAAGTGTGTTTTATGATGAACACAAAAAATTTCACATGTAGCTGTTTTGTGTTTGTAATATACACTGGTAAAATACAAACTTAAAAGTATAGCTAGGGGGTGGAGCCAACCATCGGAATGCGTGGTTGTAACTCTGTGGAGCTCGTGCTGACGGTAGCAGCCTTTTATGGCTAATTTTCCAACTTGGTCCACATACCCCACGACGGCAAGGACCATGGGGAACAAGGGCAAGAAAAAAGACAAGCCCAAAGGCTCCAAGGACCAAGATATTGGATCCTTCTTGTCACGGCCTGGTGGGCAGCTTTCAAGCACACTTCAACTCCTCCCCACACAAGGGATGATAGTGAGGAGTCTTCTGGAGACTCTGACCCTCTGATGCTGGTAGCGCAGATGAGGCATCGATCTCTAAAAAAAATATGACAGATTCGCTAACTGTTCACCATAATGGCAAGCTCCTCTCAACTGAAGATCCTGGCAAATCCCTGTTTCTTTTTTACTGGAGCTAGACTTGCCGTCTTTGCCCACGCATGTTTCCATATCATATTGTCTACTGAATTCCTCAGTGTAATGCCAAGACACCATTACGGAACTCAGTGATCGGGTTAAGGATGGAGCTCCTACTACCATCTTTCGGTGCATTGTAACAACTTGAAGTCAGGCTCTCATACAATGTACATTACCACATCCTTTGGGGCTGTATTTTTTTTTTCTATTTAAACTGGCTGTCAGGTTTTCTAACTAATACAAACTGGCTGTGATGACAATCGGCAATGGCACAGTATTGGAAGGGTGGCGGCCCAGACACGCCACTACTCTCAAAATACACAGAAATATTTTATTATCTACGTTAGAGGTTTATGATCCTCCTTTCTCATACTATGTACTTTCCTCTTATATGTCAGAATAAAAAGAGTTCCAGTTGTTTCCAAGCTATACATGAATATGCTATGCGGATATATGCTGAGAGCTTATATTAATCTATATTGATGTCGTTGTGAACTCAATAAAACAATTATAGCTCATCATTAGGGTTCCCATAGAGATGCGGGAGGCATATACATAGGCTTACAACACTGATGGTACCATTGACGTAGGTGATGCTGATCTGTCCTATTCTCTGGCATTGGACAGGTTTATTGCTGGATATACATCTTGTGCCGTACTTGATGATTGGTGACTGCATTTTCATGACGTCACCTTGACGATCTTTTCATGTAAGTTCATATTTTGTACAGTGTATGTAGATGTGTGACGGCACATAATTGATTCCTTTTAGCATATTTATTATTGTTTGTTCATTTATTTGGTGACCGAGTACCTTCAAAAAATTATATCTTCAAATTCTAATGAGAAGGATAGAGGAATAATTGTAGACAACAGCCTTAGTAATAGTGCTCAATGACAGTCAGCAGCTGCAAAAGCCAGTAAGATATTGGGTACACTTCTAGGCACCAATCTTTTATGGAGCTTGAAAAAGTGCATCAACATTTATTTATATAGCGCCAACATTTACTAATTTACGAAGTACAATGTATAGAGGGAGACTACATACTAAGTTAAATGAACAAGAACAGACTGATACATGAGGTTGAACGCCCTGCTCACAAGCTTACAATCTAGACTAAAAAAAAAATAAGGAGAAGGGAAGATCTTAATTATGAAGAGAGACTTGGAAAGTTGCAATTGTATACAGTAGAAAACTGGCAACTTAGAGAGGATATCATAACGTTATCTGAATATATGCAGGGCCAATACAAATACCCTGGTGACTTCTTCATTAACAGGAACATTTAAGGAATGTATTCTTTATGGTAAAGATAACAATGAATGTAAGGAATTCACTACCATGAGTGGTGGTGCTATCACATACAGTAGACGTAAAAAAAAGCATCTGGGAATTTTCTTTTTTAAGAAAAGCAAAACATGCAGGGCAATAAATAATAGAATGAACACTAATATTTTACCCCTTGCTCAGTTACTATTTATGACTTCACATTAGCCTGTATAAGAGTCATCTGATGATCATAGTAAATATGGGGTCTTGATAAAGGAACACTAAGCATTATATTTCACTTGCGATTCTAATATAGAAACACAAGTGAAATGTTAGTTGTCCCTAGTGTGAGGATAAACTGACATGTACATTTGATCGTACACTCCAGTTTATCCTATGACCGACAGCTGCCACGGAAGCAAGGGTTAAAAAAAAGTTTAGTGTTCCTTTCAGATAAGATTATGAAATAAATATTTAAAAGTCCCTATATAAAGCAAAATAATACATTTAATTTCTAAGCTATGGACACCGAGCAACCCTGCATCTGCAACATTTTTTGTATAATCAGATGCAGAGTAACAATATTTTTGCCATCTGTTAACCATTGCATATATAATTGCAGAATTATAAGATATAAGACCAATTCAGGGTTATGCAAAACAAAGACCTGTATTTATAATGATTGTCAGATCCTTTTTTGATGCAGACATTAGTTATCTGCGTAACGTATTCTGAAATGTTATTGTACTTGCATAGGAGCACTTTTAAAATACACAGCAGTGCTCCAAAAATATAAAACATAGTCATGTTAATGCTTTCCATGGGAAATTGTCTTCATTTAGAAAGTGATGTGATCATAGAACATTTATGTAAATATGGAGAGAAGAGATGATTAGTGTTGAGCGAACCCGAACCGCACTGTTCGGGTTTGTACCGAACATTACGGTTTTTGGACCCAGGACCCGAACACGGACATTTCACTGTATGTTCGGGTTGGAGTTCGGGGTTCGGCGTTTACATTGTGTGTAATGCTATGGGCTTTCTATAAACCGAAATAGAGTCCCCATTCATACGAATAGGTCAATTGACCTATTCGTATGAATGGGGACACTCTTACCCACATTTTACTTGATTTTGCAGCCCTCTAGCCCTTTCCAGGACTTTTTAGAGGCATTTTAGTGGCCAAAAGTTCGTGTCCCCATTGACTTCAATGGGGTTCGGGGTCAAGTTCGAGCACTGACCCGGACATTTTTTCGAAGTTCGGCCGAACCTGCCGAGCCCGAACATCCAGGTGCCCGCTCAACTCTAGAGATGATACAAATAGTGTGAACGGACGACATCTGAATGTTCTGCGATCACATATGTCCTCCTAATTAAGAAAATCCCATGCAAAGCTAGCATTTTCCCCTCTTATTTAGCACTATAGTGTATTTTACAGCGCTCCTATACAATGATAATAATCATTTTTTTGTATATTAGAATGGTTAAAGTATTGACACTTATTATTATTATTATTAAGCAGCTGATTATAATACTTCCATTAGAAGTGATAGCATGTATTGTACTTTATTATGAAATGCTAATTAATCCATACAGCAATTTCTCATCATTGTCCACTGATTTTGTTGTATTGGAGTTTGATATTGGCTACACAGTGGATGGTTTAGTTCCAAACAAAATGAGATACAAAATACTTTATCGATCTAGAGCGGTTCATCACATAATAAGTTCCATGGTTCACAGCACTTAATCAGATTTAGTAAAGACACCCTATGGGAGTTATTCCCTAAAAGTAAAATGCGGGTGAAATGAATAGGTTATCTCAGCGACTTAACTATAAATTGTGCATAGGATTGCCACCCAGCCGGTAATTTACCTGCAGGCCGGTAAAAAAAATGGCATCCGGCTAATGTTAAGTCTGTGGAGACAGTACTGAGGACGATATATTTCGGAGGAAAAGGTGGCAACTCTAACTGTGCAAGGACAAGCCTGGTTAGTATGTCTAGCAGGAGAAACCCACCAAGAGCGTCACTGCACACTGTATGGTTAAAGGGACTGTATCACCTAAACCGAAACATTGCTTATACCGTATATCTAGAGAATAAAAATGAATGAAAATGATCTACATATTGTTTTAGCGGAATTGCAAACAAATGGCTAAATTGGGAGAAAGATATGTGTTAAATGTGTCGTCACCTGATTATGACATCACTTGTGGCTTGATGGGCAAGCTGCAGGTGATGTCAAATATAGCAGACTCTACAGACACATTTAAAACACACTTTCTTCTAATTTAGGCATTTACTTTACTTTACAGTTTTGCTAACAGACTGTATAGATCATTTTCAATCATTTTTTATTATCTACATGTACAGTATAAGCAACGTTTAGGTGATACAGTCGGTGAGATGAAATGTTCCTCTCACGTCAACTCACGGCAACTCACTGTTAGTGAACTGCTCCCTACATTGATCAGTACACATGTTTTAAATCTGCCATCCTCAAAACAGTGTGTGCTATTGACTAATCAACAGTAAAAATCAGTATAGAAAGCTCAGTTGCAGAAACATGGACGTTGGAGAATTTTCCTCCTCGGGTTTTAACGCATGAGTTGTCTATCTCACTTCTCAGTTTACCCCCGTTCACGTTTTAGAGACCAGACCCCACTGTTTCCTCTCTTCCCAGCATGCCAGTCTGTACACTGCAAAAACAGAGAACTCCATAGATAAAATAACACTAAAAGAAACTGAAATAAAGACAGCCTGACACTAGATTCATCATTGATGTAACGTGATCTTGGCATTAATGCAAGACACTGCAGTAAAGCAGCCCCACTCTGCTATCGCACCTCATTACCATTCAGCTTTTTGAAGTCGCTCTCCACAAAGACGAATATCCTTGCACAGAGGAGAACTTTGCAGTACTGCACCATATACTTGCTGTGTCGTAGAAATGTTTTTTTTTTTGTTGTTAATAAATTGCCATCTGTTTACGGGAATATGGAGGTTATTGATAGTATGTGACCCAGTGAAATTGATTTGCCCTGCAGTCTATAACACAGAGGCAGCCTCAGCCTCATAGT
The DNA here is from genome assembly GCA_036172795.1 of Pelodytes ibericus. NCBI lineage: Eukaryota > Metazoa > Chordata > Amphibia > Anura > Pelodytidae > Pelodytes > Pelodytes ibericus. The sequence goes on along the minus strand of CM069866.1, from coordinate 61,008,549 downwards.
TTATAAAGTCATTATTACAAGTGTTGAATATTTGCGCCTCCGTTCACAATTTGGTCTTTTGCCGGTAATCACATGATTGCCGGAGGCACTATGGCAATGCCTGGATTATTTTCTTCACCGCTAATGTTGATACGACCCATTGAGATGTAACGTGTGTGAATTCAGGCCACGACAACGAGGTAGAGTTTGTCTCACCAATAAATATCCCTTCTAGGGGCTATTTGTATCCAGTAACCAACCTCCACTGTGTAGCAATATGATAAACTCCCAAGTTAAACTAAATGAAACCCTTGTAGAAGCAGCCGGATTGCTCATCTATTGATCTGTACAACAATGGAAAACTTGGCGGCTGTCTGACATTGCTGGGTAATCGATAATAAATAAGTAACCCAACAAGATGAAAAAGTATTCCTGCAAGCAGCTTAGCACCTAGAATAACTGTCCCGGGATTTTAGGCTTTTTGATAGCTAGTTTTTACATAAGAGGGAATGCTGCTAGGTCCCAGGTTCAAATCTTCGCCATTGAAAGTAATAAGAGGCTAAATATTCAAAGCTTTTCGAGTGCCAAACTTGACTTTCAGTCACAAAAATAGTTTTGATTTCAATGGGAAGATTTGAACCAGAACCTGCCCCAGCAGCCACATTTGCAATCACAAGACTTGCCCCAGCAACCCACATTTGCACTCAGGACCTGTCCCAGCACATGTGCAGTTTTACACCCCAAAGACCGGCCCCGATGCCTAAGCACTACCACAAAATGGTACTTCAGCATGTAAGTTTTGGATAATTTTTTTTGGTTATGGATTTGCTAGTAATGTTGTTAGCGCAACGCACAGATTACACTTTACTTCGTTTAAAGTGTTTTCCAAATGAAATGTGGCAGACAGGTTCAGGAGAATTAGTTAGGAGAACTAACCTTTGGATTTGGCTCAACGATGTGCCAGACAGTGATAAGGGCTTTGGTGATAGAGAGTAAAATTGAAGCCCGTCAAGCCTGTCTTTGACAGAAAATAGCTGTATTTGGCCCTAACATATAACTCTAAAGTAATAGGTAGATGAGAGAGAGAATGGCAATTTATAGAAATGTTGGATCTAAGTGCAGGCATGCACTTTTTATTGTTAAGAAATTCACTTTATCTGTTGATCCTTTCCCCTGCCTGCTTCCTACAGTATTTCCCAACCTTGCATTACTGATTCACATACGACAGCAGTACACTCTCATCCTATTTCTTGAAATTCAGAACCCTAACGATTGGATGTATTTGGTGATACACCAGAACGCCATTCTATTACTTTGTGTGTTCATTTATTCGTATGTGGGCTCTCATAAAGATATGATTTTTAAATAACATACTTGTATATTAGTTCACACTGTGAGAAGCGGCCTTCGGAAATCACTGATTCTGCCTCCATATTTCAAAGGCAGTTTGGTCTTTTTTTCTGTCTTTTTATACATCTTCATCGGAAACATTCCTTTGTTTCTCTTTCACTAGTTATAGACTTACTGTATGAGTTTTATGTAGCAGATTGTAAAGTGATGGCAACAAAAATGACCTCTCCAAATGATTAGCCTGAAAACGTGCTTTCTAAAACAGCTGGGTAGCTGGCAGGTGCATTCAAAATCTAAATACTATTTACAGACAAACCTACCATGTAGAACTCAGCTGTTTGCACAATATCCTTAGTGTTCCCAGGGACAACTTTTTCCAAAACAGATAAAACTTTTACTTAACATAATCACTATACGGAGTTGGTATTTTGCTGTGGATTAATGGTTTGTCTAGTCGAACGCTGTGCCGCTCTTTAAATTGTGCTTTTATTAATATCATATATTATCATTATAATTGTGCAGACTACGGGGCCAGTAGGTGAATTTTTCCAAGGTGGATACAAATGCCTGGTTTTGTCAGTTAACCACAATACACGTTACAGCGAATAGACCCTATGTCTCCATTGAATTAAATAGAACACGTTAGGAGATTATCGATGTTGTTGGTGAAAGCTGCATGAGACAATTGAAAATTAGGGTAGCAGTAAGTGAGGTTGCGTGGCATACATTGTAATGCATTCATTTGGTTTCTGTGTGCGATCATTCCATTGGTTTCTCTATAACTATTTAAAAATACATATACAATGATGTATTTATTTTTTTATTATTTAAACTATTGTATTATTATTTTATTATTTAAACTATTAAATTAGTTCCTGCCTAGTTAACACATTATATGGAGCATACATTGCTAAGAAATAATATTCTACTAGCCAAAGGGCAATAAGTGTTGTTCCCTGGAGCTTTCGCTCTCTCTCTTTTCCTGGTCTTGCACTCTCCTGTAATTCATTTTGATCTTATTTAAATTGTTATTTTTTTTTTAGTGCGTGTATTTCCAGGGAGCAGTTTTTCCCTTGCACATTTCTCCCACACCATGTTGCCTAAACCAATGTCCTGTATTATGCAAGAATATAAACATAAAAAGATTGATAAATGTGTCTCTCAAGAGGCAATGCACACCTCAGGAGAGACCAAGGCTTGGGGAAAATCTATACAATCTTTGAACAAACATATTATTAAACTAGAGGAAATGGATAAGATTCTGGTTTTATTGGCTGTGTTTGCAATACGGAGTACAGTCTTTCTTTCTTGTCTATTTTCATTTTATATTCATTTTGATTAGGAAAGGCCCGAAGCCTGCAGCAGAGTATTTTTATGTCAGCTCCTGCTGGTTGTTCACATTTTCTCCTCCCTGCTAGGCTGCACACAGCTAATTTCCCATAACACATCAAAAGGTTCTAATCAGAAGAAAAAATAGTGTCTCATCTTAATCTTTACCGATAAGGTTCTTTGAAGTATAGTAATGTCACTTAGTGAGAGGGGATTAGCAGAATTTTTTTTTTTTTCTTTTAATTTGTTTGGTTTATTACTCTCCCCCCAGAAAGTAAAATAGAGTTGCTAAACTGCAAAAATTATTATTTTTGTCACTTTTGAAATAACAAAAATACACTGCTTTACAGTTATGTTGAAAGTTGTATCTCGGTATTAAAGGGACACTCCCACCAAAAAAAAAAAAGGTTTATTTATTTTTTTATTTTGCATTGTTGATTAACGATACAGCTTTTGTTTTTGTTATGTCAGGTTATATATGAAATATTTTACTAGACAAGTGTGACTGGGCGCCGCCATTTTTTGATATATAGTGATGTTGGGTGCCATTCCCCAGTGACTTTACTGCACTAGTATCTCACTTTTTGCGGCTGGGGACACAGAATGCAGTCTATAAGTCAGAATTCTGACCACAGACTTGCATTGGATGGGAGGGTAACATAACTATTACATCACAAGGGGGCGGAGTTATGATCTTGTTTGATTAGGTCAATCTCCTCTCTTTGTGTTGGATGGCAGGTAACAAAGGTTGTACACAGCCACCTAGTCCTGCCCACTTGTGATACACAGGAGCCAGTAAGAGAGCAGGGGTGTATCTTACGACATCATCATGCAGGTTCTGGCCACAGTTGTAAAGTGAGACCTGCTGGAAGATTTTGGAGAATGTTGCATCATGGGTAAAATTCTCAATATGGATGCTGGAGACAGACACCTTATTTTATTTTTGCAATTAATTCAAACATAAATAAATAAAAAAAAAACAGTTGCAGGTGTCTTATATATGTGTTTGTTTTAAATGCACAGGTAAACTAGTAACATCTTATGTAAGTGGTAGTGTCCCTTTAAAATAAGAAATTGTCCCACAAAACAATTAAAGAGACAACGCACATCACATAAATCTATTTAATAGGTTGGCAGGTTTGACTTTTAGACTGTTTATTTTACTTTGCACTTTGTAAATGTATTTTACCTTTGTATGATCTAGTGTGTCATTATCTAAGTGTTTGCCAGGACATACAAGAGCACAATGTATTCTTCTTGGTAAAAATCATATAAATACATTACCTCAATTTCTGAATGGGCCGAATGTCAAAATACTGGGCGGCTACTCTCTGTGGCCTTATTTTGGAACTTTCTGGTTGTTAAATATAAGGGATACTAACATTTCTTTTAGTGGTCCAAATAAATGAAGGTCTGACCCCGTACTCGCATAAAACCCAAAATTCAAATACACTCCAATATGTTTGCAAGGACAAGGGGAACAATTCTCACAATATTAAAGCTCTACGCGTTTCACGCCATGCAGTCTACGCGTTTCAGGGCTACCTCACATTACTGAAGATCAGCTAATTCTTCCAGTTTTTTTATCCATGATCCAAGTACTTTAAATTTGGTCCATAGTTTTTATGTATATTGTCGATTTTTAAATTGGAAAAGTAGCTGATGTCTCAAATATATCCATCAAATATCTGTCTCACTTGGAGTTTCTGGCTATTACAATTTGAACTGCTGGTCAGCAATGGATTATTCATTTTCTTTGCTCTATAATCATACATGACCAAGTTAAAAAAAAAATGACATCACTTCTGGTTAGTAATATATTTATATTTTTCAGGGCCATATCCCATTTTTTTCTTACTTTTTTTTTTTTACTTTTCCTACACTATGTGGGGAGTTACCGGAGAAATTGACTGGTATCTCCCCAGTCCCCAAACCCAACCCTCATAGGCAATCTGTACATTGTGCTATCAAATGTATAAACATTTCTCTTAACAAATTCATTCTCAGGTTTACCGTTAATCCCTTTGGCTTGGACCTCAAAGCCACCCCTTTTTGCTGAAGGCATTGCAGTCAAAGATTGCAACATGGGAGTATTCCACAAGGTATTCCACATGTGCTGCCAGCAAAATATATAGTTTAAACAAATATACCTACCTGCGGGTGAACTTGTCATACATGTTTTTTTTGTCATATAATATAAGTTGGAATGGATAATACAGCTTCACTGAAACACAGAAACATAGAATGTGTTGGCAGATAACAACCATTTGCTCCATCTAGTCTGCCCAATTTTCTAAATACTTTTTTTTAAATTATTGATTTATTAGCAAAGTACAAAATATCAATGTAAAATACCAAATATAAATATATACAATACACAAATGGATCATACAATCCATACAAGACAAAACAAGACATATATAGATTCCATATGGCTCTCCGTGTATTTCCCCCCCTTCTTTCGCTGGGAGCCGAATGGGTCAAGCGTCGTGGATGTCTACTCTACAGCATTATTCTGTCCCTTTTTTCTATCCTTTTTTCCCCTTACCTTCCAGTTTCTCTTACCTCACTCTTCTTCTCTCCCAATTTTCACCTAGTCCCAACTTCCCTCTTTTAGAGTTTAAGCCCATTCGTCCCATTGTTTAAATATTTTCCAGTTAAATTGCATCACAATCCCCCTCTCCATAAGGCACTGTTGGATTAAATTTGCCTTAATTTTTGGCCTTGTAATTGGTTTCGGGGATCTCCAATTTTTTGCAATTTCCATTTTAATGGCCGTCATTAAGGGGCTGGTGAATTGTAATTCGTTCCCTGTTTTTTTGGGGGGGGGGGATTTTGGTGTAATAATGCTTTTTCAGGGGTTAGTTTCCATTCCCTGCCTAATGTCTGTGGCAGCTTTTGTGATATATATTGCCATCGTTTGTTGATTGGACAACCCCACCAGATATGGATAAAATCTCCTCTAGTGTTTCTACATGTCCAGCAGTTGGTGATATTTTCGCTAAGGTTGTGGGGACTGAATACCACCTATGCATTAACTTAAATTGAACTTAATTTAGATTTAAGCAATGTATTGCTTTATAGGTGAAGTTTAGAGCTTTATGCCATTCATCTATATCTATTTCCAATAAAATAAAAAAAAATTCTAAATACTTTTATTAGTCCTCAGTTCCCTATCTTATATCTTGGATAGCCTTGTGTCTATCCCACGCATGTTTAAACTCCTTGACTGTGTTTACCTCTACCACTTCCACTGAAAGGCTATTCCATACATCCACTACCCTCTCAGTAAAGTAATACTTCTGATATTACTTTTAAATCGTTGCCCCTCTAATTTTAGACTATGTCCTCTAATTGTGGTAGTTTTTCTTCTTTTAAATATACTCTCTTCCTTTACTGTGTTGATTCCCTTTATGTATTTAAATGTTTCTATAATATCCCCCCTGTTACGTCTTTCCTCCAAGCTATACATGTTAAGATGCTTTAACCTTTCCTGGTAAGTTTTATCCTTCAACCCATAAATCAGTTTAGTAGCCCTTCTCTGAACTCTCTCCAAAGTAGCAATATCCTTCTGGAGATACAGCCTCCAGTACTGCGTACAATACTCCAAGTGAGGTCTCAGCAGTGCTCTGTACAATGGCATGAGCACTTCCCTCGTTCTACTGCTAATACCTTTCCCTATACAACCAAGCATTCTGCTAATACCTCTCCCTAAGCAACCAAGCATTCTGCTAATACCTCTCCCTATACAACTGAGCATTCTGCTAATACCTCTCCCTATGCAACCAAGCATTCTGCTAATACCTCTCCCTATGCAACTGAGCATTCTGCTAATACCTCTCCCTATACAACCAAGCATTCTACTAATACCTCTCCCTATACAACCAAGCATTCTGCTAATACCTCTCTCTATGCAAGCAAGCATTCTGCTAATACCTCTCCCTATACAACTGAGCATTCTGTTAATACCTCTCCCTATACAACCAAGCATTCTGTTAATACCTCTCCCTATACAACCAAGCATTCTGCTAATACCTCTCCCTATACAACCAAGCATTCTGCCAGCATTTCCTGCTGCTCTATTACATTGCCTACCTACCTTTAAGTCCACTGAAATTATTACTCCTATTTTTATTTATTGTGTATCTCTATTTAATACACCACGTTAATGAGGTATAGTAAGAGGGACGCTCCCTATCCTTAATTACACAATATTGTGCTTTTATGCACATGCTCCTGCCTCCCTCTCCCCCCCAACAAGCTGTCCAATCAAATTCAGAATCAGTATTACAGTCCCTGCTGCTAAATAATAAATAAATAAATAATGTTCGATGTTTTGTTATTTTAGTTTATTTATTTTGTCTTAAAATAGTAATAATAGTAACATATTGCTTAGCCAGGAAGGGTTTCATAATGCGTCCGGGTGTTGTTACATTTGTCCTAAGATTCAGGAGGTGTTACTGTTACCCAATTTAATGATAATCATTTTATCTCCCTCGTTAAAAATGAAGGGCCAAACTGACTCCACCAGGATTTGAACCTGAAACCCTGAGAGGTGCACACATTCTACATTAGCCCTTCAAGCTAGCACAGAAGCTAAATAAAAGTGTCCACTGATTTTTAAGTGTTGCTCCTCAGAAATAAAGTGACAGACATTTCCATTAGTAGAGAAATCTATGAGAAGATATATTAGAAGAGATCAGATGTCACAGTATAATGGACACTAGGGAAGGTGACAAGATCCCATCAGCTTAATTTTATCTCAGTCACTCTCACTGCAGCCATTTGTGTCTCTTATGTTGCATATGCTCTGGGTAGGAATACTGCAGTAAAAGGGCATATGCATGAACCCAGGTCCTGCTAGAGTGGATCTTCATCACACTGTACTGTGTAATTTATTGAAACCTCCTTCTTTAAGGCATCAAAACAATTAGAGAGTGTAAGTCCATTTAAAACAAAATAAGGTTTCAAACTGGAACACAAACATAATCTTTGTAGTTGGTTGTTTAATAGAAAGGATAAAAGACTGTTCCAATGAAAAAAGTGTATGTAGATGATCAAAACTAGAAGGGGGTAGATTTTCCAGGTAGAATGTTAAATACATATTTTAGACATACTTGGACAGCTTATCCTGAACTCCAGAGTTCTTATTCCAATCTGATGAAGGAAAAATAGTGACACTTTTCTGTTCTACACTGATGTAATAATACTCATGTTTTTGAAATGTTTAATCAAAAGATTGCATTAAGTGTAGATGCAAAATACAGAAATTCTTTTTTTTTTTTATTAGGAAAGTAAAAAATATTAATATATAGTATCTGGTGTAAGTCCATAAAATACAACCATATACATAAGACAAACTATCACAACAATTAATAAGACACACTTATTTGGATTCCGTATGGCAGTAGTGCGGCCAGGGGCGATTTTATTTCTATCAGTGCTTCTTCGACTCGTTTACTGGGATCAATATACAGAAATTCTTTAATGAAATAATACAAAATAAAGTACCTTTATTGAACTCTGTTTCCTCCAAATTCCTTTAAAAGAGAGCAGACATGTTGTTTAGAATCTTGGGCCAGAGTTTACGCCATCTAACCTGAGGTGAAAATAGATCTGACCCAAGATTCTAAACAACATGTCCGCCTGATTTGTGCTCTTTTTTTTTACTCAAAGAGGGTTGGTACTTTATTTGTATTCTTTCATTAAAGCATTTCTATATAAAATCCCTCCTTTTGATGTAATAGTTCAACTGTACATAAGCTATATTTTTGATTACAGTTGTCCTTTAAGTGCCTGTACCATTCTTGATATCTTTAATGTTTTATTAATGAACATGGACAGAGGTGCACAGAAACAAGTCCAATAGGGATTTAATTAGGTACAAAGTTGATATGACAAGGTCACAGTAGATGAGTCAGGTGGTTCAGTATCGCTACCTATTAGTTCTGACACCGCCAGCCGCACGATATCTTATGTGCCAACCATGTTACCCTGTGGACTAATGGAGGCGAAGATTAATTGCTTCATGTTATTCAAAGGAAAACTGAGAACTTAAAACTTGCCTTGGGTGCCAAGAACATCAACCCATCAAACCAGCCCTGCACAGGAGTTTTAATTATTGCTCTTTCTTGAGCATTCCAGAGGTTATTATTATCCATGACTTAAGGTTTCTCTGTACTCAGCTGGCCAGCATACTTTCATCCTTGTTCCACTTTCATGAAATTCCCTGAATTCTTTTAAACTCCTAAATATTCTGCCATTCTGCCAAAGACATTCGCTTTATAGACTTTCGGTTTATGGAATACATGTAATGCTATTGGCTTTCTATAAACCGAATCTCTTTCGGTTTATAGACTTTCGGTTTATGTAATACATGTAATGAAATTGCTATTCTATAAACCGAAATAGAGTCCCCATTCATACGAATAGGTCAATTGACCTATTCGTATGAATGGGGACTCTATTTCGGTTTATAGAAAGCCCATGGCATTACATACAATGTATATGTATGTAATGCTATGGGCTTTCTGAGGCCCTGCAGCCTTTCAAAACCCGCCATTAAATCGCCGAACCCTGAACTCCAACCCAAACATACAGTGAAATGTCCGTGTTTTCGGGGTCCAAAAACCGTAATGTTCGGTATGAACCCGAACAGTGCGGTTCGGGTTCGCTCAACACTAGTAATTAAGTAACATGTGTGATATTAAAAAAAAAAACATGTGCGATATTGAGAGTAACACTGGGATTAGGGTTGCCACCTGGCTGGTATTTTACCAGCAGGCCGGTAAAAAATTGGCTTGAGGTCAATGTTAAGTCTACAGAGGAAGTAGAATGGTCGGTAGTTTTGGTAGAAAAGGTGGCAACCCTAACTGGGATCGCCTAGAGATATTCCAGACCTCTCTATCAACTCAGGGGGAAGCAACTGTGATTGTCTAACTGTCATTCTGGCAGCAGGAACTCTTCTCTATTTTTTTTTCTTGCTGTGGGAGAAGGAAGTTATGTTGTTAAGTAATGCTTTTGTTGTTGTTGCTTTTATTATTATAATATTGAAAACACTGGAAGAGCATTATCCACTCCCCAGCATTAATCCCATGAGTGTCACTTTCTGCGCTAGCACCGGATCTGACCCCTCCCTCTGATTGGCTGGGCGCATTCTGGCACTATCAACTGAATCAGAGCTGAGAGTAAACCCGCATGGATCACTAAAAATGCTAATATTTTATACCTTGCTCCCTCTAAGGAAGCAAGGGTTAAAAAAAAAAGTTTATTTTCACTTAAGAAGCGTTTGAACTAATAATATAAAAACAAGGCAAAGCTTTCATTATAGAAGATGGAAGCTTGGCGCCGGCCCGTTTAATATGTATAATTCCAAGAGCCAGTATTACAGCGTTCTAAAATAGAACGAATGAAATCATTGAGAGACAAGCTGAGCAAAAACTCCATCTCCATTTGAATCCGCACAGTTTGGATAATCTGCCTAACCTCCCTCCATCCCAGCTCATGCTGCTTTATCACACTTACAGAGGAAACCCCTCTGTCCCAAAACATCTCACCAGCATGCCAACCACCAATCCCAATAATAAAAAATGACAATTATAGCATTACCTACAAATATCTTTAGATGTATTAGCTATTTCAAACATGTTTTTCAGTACCTTTGCCTGTAAATATTCTAAAAAGAACTCCAAAATAAATACTACCAATAAATGTGCCTTCAAAAAGAGTTTGTTGTTCTATGCATCCCTAAATTAAGCAAAAGTACTCTTCAAAAAATGTATAACAAAAAAGCAAACGCAGACCAGTGCTAATATTCACAGAACAATACAAATTTAGCATCATCAAATTCAAATACAGCAATATTTCCAAAGCAGTTTGATCACAGATGAACACTTTTACACTCCTTACGCCAGTCATCTGTGTTGCGAATAGTTTTTTGAACATGAGTCATTGCTGGAAAGTTCTGTCGACTCATGAAAGTAAAAAAGGAAATCTGTTACTATTTTACTTCCTGCGCTTTCATTTACGTTCTTTCGGACTATTCTTTTACCATTCACAGTTTCCTTCACGTTTACTAAATTGAATTGTTTGTATTATTGAACAAGAAAACCATACTAATGTGTTGCTGCTTTTGTCATATTCTTCATGTCCTTTCACTCTCTTACCTGAGTCGGCAGGTACCTTCAACGCACATTCCCCTAATCTTTAATCAAAGGGCATCATTACCAAATAGAACCCTTTGAGCCAAACTCTGTTTACACTACTCTCCCATTGTTTTGGCCTACACCCACCCCTTCTCTTCCTTTGTACACCAGCTTTTTTTTAACCCAACTTTCAATGACAAAGACTATAGCAGATGTCTTTATTAGAGACACTGAGGTAGCATAACTCTACTGTTCTATTTTGCTTACATTTTATTCCTAAATCTATTGTTTTAGGCCAAAACAGAGCATTGCCAAAACAATAGATTACCGTGGCATTTTAAAGAGTTATTTGTACACAAACAAGGAGAATAGGGAGTTACTTACAGGACAAACACTTAAAGAAGGCTGACTTTTTATTAAAATGTGTCTTATTCCCTACAACCCCATGACCATCTTCACCCCATCAGTGCTAATCCTCTTCAGATTCATTTAAATTCTTATCGGAAGAGCAGCAGCTGACATGCAGCTTGCTGGAGCGAACCCAATCTGACAAGCGCTTCAGAAACGCTGGAATGCTGCTGTTGCTCTTTGGATACGAATTTAAATGAATCTGGATGCTATGATCTATTCCAGTGTCCATTTCAAGACAGAAATGGAAGCCGATAAAGAAAAACATGGCCGTCTTCTACTTTTCTTTTCAAAAGTCCATAGTTAGCGACATAGAGTTGGTTTCTTCATTCAATTGAATTGTGACATCATGGATATATCTGTATGGGTATTAGTTCACCCCTTATGGACCAGGGATGTTAGTACATAAAGACCAGTGCAAATTCCCCATTTCTGATATGTGGTTATCGAGATGTCATTTTCCTCTTTGTCATTGAACACATCTATATATGTTTTATGTTGTGTTTAAAAGGACAATTAGAGTTTTCTTTGGATACCGTACACAGATATGTACTCTACAATTTAGTAATAAAACTATATACAAATATATACCGCATGGGCTTGCAGGGGTTAATTGGGAGCCCCCCATCTTTGATGTGTGAGGGGTTTTCTCAGCATAAGTTCTCAAAGACAGAGCTTTTCACGATGGTATAACCTGTTGTAACGTTGGGAAAGTGCTTAAGTGTCCATCTGTTTCTGTGTAACAGTCCAGGATAACGGAAAGCACATGGGTTTTATACATTTTTGGGGGGTTTAGAAATAGGGACAAGGTTTTGAATAGTTTTTCAGGTAAATATTGACATATATATCACCTAAACCTTGTTTTCCTATCCATGGTGTTTGTTAAATTGCTCAATCTGATAGTTAAGCTATTTCTAAATGTTTTAACAGAGGTTGGTGTATAGTACAGGAGTACTAATTCCGGTGTCGATCTTACATCCCTATTTTCTTTTTTTTTTACCAAATGTGCAGTATGTGCCCCCTTCAAGTTCCACATAAAACATATGCTGTGTAAAGCTAAGTACTCATTAAAAAAACAATATAAGAAAAAAAAAAGTACCCCAGTGTTTATAACTACATCACACAGTGTACAAGTAAAACGCAGTCCAAAGCAGATATGATATCTAAAGATGCATTATAATTAAACCAGCAGAAAAATAAAAAAAAAATAAAGAAATACGTGTTTAAAGGGACATTCTTTATTCATTATAATTTGAATGTAGAGAATAACAAGTTATTAAAAATGACCTATACATTGTTTTAGCAGAATTTAATGCAAATGCATAGCTAAATAGAAAAATATGTTGTATTTGTGTCTGTGGAGATGCACAAGTACAGGCTGCAGAGTGGTGTATGTAAAATTTCTCATCCAAATAGGATTATTACCTTTTCTTCCAAAATAAATACCAGTCATGTTATTGCCTCCACAGATGTAACATTGATCTCAAACCAAATGTTTACTGGCTTGCCTGTATAGTACTGGCTTGCCTGTATAGTACTGGCTTGCCTGTATAGTACTGGCTTGCCTGTATAGTACTGGCTTGCCTGTATAATACTGGCTTGCCTGTATAATACTGGCTGGGTGGCAATCCTACAGCCAAATGCTCAGTTGAATTGGAAAAAAATTATAATACAGTTATTCTGATTTTAATAAATAGAGACATGTTTATAATGACTGACCTTTATTATGAACTAAAACAAAAAAATTAGGTAATTTTCAAGTAACAGTGGGGTCTAAGTCTGTAGGTCCATGTAAAATGTCATATGACTGGCTCTATTCATCCAACAACATACAATAAAACGATAAACACATTTCTTGTTTGGGGCACAATTCTTGTCTGTGTAACAGTAAAGTGCTAGAAAATGTAATTAGTGTTTTGGAATATCAATTCAATTGACTGAGATTCTCTGCCCCAAAAGCCACCTGTATGTCACTGATTTCTAACGCACGTACTGCAACTACTGGATCCAATGCTTTAGTTACCTCTGTGTTGTCCCAACTGTAGTTGTCATCTAATAAGCATAATGGACAATATGTGATTATGCAGATTAGCAAGTCTGCTTATTGTTGGGCCTAATACAAATTCCCTACGTGCAAGTGCCAATTATGTTGAAAAATAGGCAGCGCTGACTCTCCATTAAAGTATGTGTGATCATGGAGCTAATCAATTTTTTTACATAAAATTCTTATGTTAAGCTACCTCAGCTGTGGTCTGTTAGGGATTAATATGGTTGGGTCATGTAATATAGAAATGTCCACAATATAAAAATTAAAAGGTAATTGAATAGTATGGTTTATATATAGATCCTTTAAGCAGAGGGTGTACAGTACATAAAGGACAACTCAACTTTTCAAATACGTTCTTTCTTATAGAAAATCTAGTTCCCCCGGACAAAATATGTTGGATTTTTTTCCAGCGTTTCACAGTACAGGTTGTGTATCCCTTTTCCAAAACTCTGTTATACAAAATGATCCGTTATACAAAAATATTTTCAGGTTTTTGACACAAGTTGCAAATTCCACACACACCTGTCAGTTTATTCAGTGTCCACCCCCCCCCTTAACCCCTTCGCGACGCAAGCACCAAAACGTCACGATTTGTTCCTGGCCACCGATCACAAGGTGATCGGTAGCCAGGAACACTATGGCAGAGACCCGATCAGGGTCTTAATAGACCCTGTGGGTCCCTGCCAAAAGATCGCGAGACCTCCGGACGTCATGGTTTTGAGCACCGGCTGCATTTTCCCTGTCAGACTGAGGCCACTCATAGTGGGCTCATCTGACAGGTGGGCTCCCGCTGCAAGTCCCTGCAGGGGAGCCGCGATGAGCTGTTTATCGATGGTCGTACTGTGCCATCCTAGCGTCTTTTAGGCACTGAAAATCAGGACGGTATAGTACATCCTAGCGTCGGGAAGGAGTTGAACTGTGATTTAGCCTTTCCACGCATGCCCAGATTACCCCACTCTCACAAAGGGTGATACAGTGACACTTGTGCAGATCTGACACACCAACAGCAGGTTCCCAACGATGTCTCACATCACAGCTACATCACAGTAAAAATTAGTAATTTGCTCCATACATTTGCTTTGATAAGACTGTATTCCATGAATGCTGAGAGCCTTAAATATATCTTATTGGTGAAAATATTTCGTTATCTGAAATGATCCCTTATCCAAAAAATTTCGGGTCCTGGGCATTTTGGAAAAGGGATACGCAACCTGTATTATGAATGGGTTATACTAATATGGTGCTGCAATATTGATATGAGTTCACAATAGTGCTGTTACATTGATGAAATAGATTATTAGATATTGGTCCAGCCTCTGTTTAATCCAGTCCTGGATCATTGTTTGTGTCACAGTTTGGGAAGCTGTCCTGGGCCGTAGTAAGTGCAGTTCAAAATAAACTTCCAGAGGGTTTACACTCTGTAGACATAAAGGGATGCATTCATAATTAGTAAGCACAGACTTAATTTAATAGCCATTTTGTCAAATAAACTCCAGTTCTGTCATGGATCACCTTTAATAGCCCAACAGAGTACAATAGTGTTTAAAAGAATTTGTAAAAAAAAAAAAAGAAAGAAATGCCATACAATGCACTAGAATACCTCATACAAACTAAGAATTATGAGCTCCCAGAAGAGAGGGACAATAGAGGATTTGGATACAAAATGGGGACTGCCCCTCCTATGTATGGACACTAAAAACTATGATCAGCTGTCTATTATTACTTTTTTTTTTTAATAGCTTCATTGTTGAGACGGGATAATGAACAAATTGTAAAAAAAAAAGACAAATTCATCCAAGGTTGTAAATAGAAAATGTTCTATTAAATCCATCTTTTAGCACACTGGCCATTTACCTCTGCCTAGAAATAAGCTGGATAATCTGAAGAAAGCTTTTTACCTATCCCTTTAGCAGACATATCATAGTAATTGCTAAAGGCTTATTAGCTTTGCAAGCGTAGCTTAAATCCTCACAAGCTAATGTGCTGCTGTAGCTTGTGGCACATGCAGTGTTACACATGCTTATATTCTGCTTAGAGAACATAATCAGGACTAACACTTTTGGAAATGGTAAGAGGTCCTTTAATGTGTGCATGTTAAAGGGACAGTACCACCAAGCTTGTTTTCTATGTACAAGCTTCAAACTATACATGAATTTACATCTACCAACAAAATTCTGGGCACCGTAAGTGGAACTGCTCCTTTAAGTAATTCCCATTTTTGACTGTTTCAAGGTCTCAACATTTACTAAAATAAATACTTTGTTTCTTTTTTTCAATGCAGTAATTGTTAAACGCCTGCTTTCTAAATATCAGCCAGTTGTAAAAAGTTAGGTATATTTGCAGGGGGGGGGGGGGGGACGACGAATTTGTGAATATTTGTATTTGCAGTTGTATACCAGCCGTTGTATTTTTCACATGCAGCATAAGGATGATTTCTCAAAAAATATTCTATAGCGGGCACAAAAATAATCACAATACATTAGCGCAACCGGAGATGAGTACACTAAATAAACAGGATATGCAGAAAGTCATACGTGTTTTACAGGTTCCCCCCCATTGGTTTAACACATGACCCCCTATAATATGAACACAATCCCAAAATATGTTATTTGTGACTGGCAGGCTAAGGGTCTGCTGTACATGTCTATTTCATGCATGGAAATAAGTTATTTTGCTCAACATGTACATAGATATCAAATCTACGCTACTCGGGTACAACTAACCTGTCATAAAATGTGTTATGACCAGTCAGTTTCTGATGAACTACAAACCCCATAATTCTCCACCAGCTTTTCGGAATGGCAGGGAATTATGGTAGTCGTAGCACAGAAAGCGCTGGAGGGCCGCAGTTGGACGTCTAGGCAATTTGGGCTTGCTGACCTCTATATTTTTTGGTTGTCACAATAAACGAATGCTTTATTGTTTAAAAGAGAAACTTTTTTTTTGCCTCACATTTATATATGCGGTAGGTGTGCAGTACAGGACGAGCACCTCGAAGGACAGTATTCCAGTGTCCAGTGTGTTTCCAGTGTCTTTGCTGCACAGACATTTCAACAGCTTGGGATTTTGCTGATCCCATGCAAAAACAAGTTCTCTCTCCGAGCTATCAGAGGATAAACTGGAATGTACTAACAAAAGTACACGCTAGTTTATCCTCACACTAGAGACAACTAACATTTCACTTGTGCTTCTATATTAGAAATATAACGTTTATTGTCCCTTTAAGATGCTCCTATCTGTCCACGTGTTGTTCTGTGCTGCACACATTTTCATTTATCATTGTGTTAAAGGGACTCTGTCAGTCTAAACATTACTTATCCTGAGAATGTAGGGAATAAAAATAAATGATCTATACATTGTGTTGGCAGCATTGCAAGCAAATGCATAGAGTCAAAGAAATATGTGTTTAATTTGTCTGTGGAGTCTCCTGCTTATGACATCACCCTCTGGCTTTGTATGCAAATGACACATCTCCCGTCGTATAGTAGTATTATTTGCATATGAAGTTACAGCTGGAGAAACTGCAGACAGATTTAAAACACAATGACCTCTTATTTTATGCATCGCATGCAATTATGCTACTGCAATGTGTAGATCATTTTTCAATGTTTATAAACAATGTTTAGGTTGACAGAGACCCTTTAATTTCCCCCGAGGGATACAGGAGGAGAGTGTGCTACAGCACCTACTGAGTGCTACCACCCCATTTCTATTTTTTGGAGAACAAATTTTATGCATGCACAGCTGCATTGGAACGGCGAGTGACAGTTCCACTTTGGAGTTCATTCACTAAAAGGTGACTTGAAAGTGAGTTGAAGTGACTTGCGGGTGAGATGAAGTGACTTGCAGGTCAGTTGAAGTGAGTTGAAGTGACTTGCAGGTGAGTTGAAGTGAGTCACATGTGAGTTGAGGTGAGATTAAGTGACTTGCAGGTGAGTTGCAGTGACTTGCTGGTGAGATGAAGTGACTTGCAGGTCAGTTGAAGTGAGTTGAAGTGACTTGCAGGTGAGTTGAAGTGAGTCACATGTGAGTTGAGGTGAGATTAAGTGACTTGCAGGTGAGTTGCAGTGACTTGCTGGTGAGATGAAGTGACTTGCAGGTCAGTTGAAGTGAGTTGAAGTGACTTGCAGGTGAGTTGCAGGTGAGATGAAGTGACTTGCAGGGGAGTTGAAGTGAGTCACAGGTGAGTTGAGGTGAGATTAAGTGACTTGCAGGTCAGTTGAAGTGACTTGTAGGTGAGATTAAGTGACTTGCAGGTGAGTTAAAGTGACTTGCAGGTGAGTTGAAGTGAGTCACAGGTGAGTTGAAGTGACTTGTAGGTGAGTTGAAGTGACTTGCAGGTGAGTTGTAACGACTTGCAGGTGAGTTGAAGTGACATGCAGGTGAGTTGAAGTGACTTGCAGGTGAGTTGAAGTGAGTCGCAGGTGAGTTGAAGTGAGATGAGCATTTTTATCTCACCAATTTAGCTACATGTTATATACGGCCAGTCCTGGTGAGTTTGCGTAGAGGGGGAAAATCACCAGGTTTGTAACTGCACAATGTATAGTTAAAATGGTGAGATAAATTAGACCCATTTGAAGCCCCACCCCAAGTATCTCACTGTAAGCAAATTTAATAAAAAGAACAATACATCATGGATTGTCTGTCCAATACAAGCTGTCACCATTTGGAAACATATCCTTTATATGCAGATTTGAATCTGTTCAATAAAAGGGAGGAGAGTACTTACATGGTGATGGAGCAGGAGAGAGAATACGACTGAACACCTAGAAAGGATTGCTAATCAAAATGTAAAGAGAGGTTAAGCCTTGCCTGAAGAGAGGACTTTAACGCCTGCATTTACTCCCCTCTCGTTTACCTATCACCTTCATATAAGTTGGATGACATTTTGCATTACAAAGAGTCACTTTTACTCTTATCTAATAAAAACACAATTTTCTTCAAAGCCTTTTAGTGATGTAACGTATATGAAACGTGCATATTCATTTGCACAACTCTCCGCACAGAACACAACGATAATCTATAATCGATTGACAATGACAAAACACATATAAGTGCGCATCACCTTCCAGTTTGAATGAATTGACGGATAGTGTCAGTCCCATCATCAGGGAGGTCAGCTGGTTTTTGCAAGGTTTTGCAATAACCATTTATGTATTTTTCATGTAATTAACCATTTTTTAATATGTGGGAATGGTTATCGCTGTTCATTCTCAGGACCAATTTGGACTCGTGGTCATTCACCCTGATCAGACAAAACGCGTTGGTGGATTTATAGGACTTTGATACCTAACGGTTATTCCCACTTTGTTATTGTTACCTCTTTACCTCGTTTTTGTGATTGTATCAAACCAGTGTTACATGTGTCTGCCTTTTCTTTTGAGGTATTGAAACATCAGAACCTATATGTCTTTGGATAATATTCTATGGAGTTGGTCTGGCATCTTAGCCCTTGATCGAGACATTTCTCACATCTCCAGGAGATTTTTTTTGGATTGTCTCCAAATATCAGTACTCACTTTGCTAATATGCCATATAATACACCACATGATGAGTTGCTCCTCTGTATTTTTTTTTTTTAATCAAATATAGAAAAAGTTACATTTTAAATTTATTAAATACATTGTGTTATCTTTTCGTATAATTTTACATCATCAATACAAAACAAAGCCTTCAAATCAGCCATATCATATGTTCATTACATCAGATTCAAGGCAAATAAACATTACTACACAAGACAGAGACATACAACCGAAGCTACACCTGGTGACTATTTTCCTCTTTCATTTCACCCTTATCAAATTTATCTTCTCCCCCTCCTCCTCCTTCCCTCATCATTCTTTCCCCTTATTTGTCAATAGGTCATATTATGCCCCAGCGAGAATATATACCAGTATCCCAGTATCCCAGTGTCCTGGGAGAAACTCCCTTAACGACAAAGGACGTGCCTGGCACATCCTGCAGTGAATCAAGCGGTTTTCGCGATCAACGATTAACGGTGCTGGTCCACGGTGCGATTGTGGGCGCCATATTGACGGAGCATGCTGCTCCGTCAATATGGCTAAACCCTCTCCCGGTCTGAGCTTCGGAAGTGAAAGTAACTTCCGTCGCTCTGAATATGCTACTTGACTGCCCCTAGTGGTAGTCAAGTAGCATTGCAATGGAAAAATGTTTAAATAAATATTTAATTAATTAAAAATTGGTTATATAGATAGATTAGCCTATAGGGTTCAAATTAAATATTTTTTAGCATAAGGGATAGGGTTAAAATAAATTAAAATTAAAACATATTAAGGGATATAATAAGTGGGGTTAAATTTTGGGTTCGGGTTGGGGTCAACAGGTCAATATAGGAAAAAAACAAAAAACACTATTTTTGGTTTTTGCCCCATAACTCGCAAATACCGAAAAATATGGAAACATGCATATTTTTGAACTCAGGACAACATTTAGAAACTATTTAGACGGGGTCTTTTTTAATTATTTTATTTGTGTAAATTATAATTTAGGTCAAAGTTAGAAAAAGTAGTTTTTTTTTTAAATTTTCATCATATTATATGATTTTTTTGTAGTAAATTATAAGATATGATGAACATAATGGTATCTAATGAAAGCCCTTCTTATTACGATAAAAACAACATAATTTGTGTGGGTACTGTATGTGAGAAAGAATAAAATTATAGCTAAACACAAACACCCCAGAAATGTCAAAACAGCCATTGTCACCAAGGGAAAGTCAAGGTGAAAATGTCTTGTCACTAAGGGGTTCATAAGATGTATTTTATTAAAATATATTTTTCGAGACTAAAGCCATTATTATAGCCTATGTTATTGGGTGTTTTCATGAATTTGAGTTTGGTTTGCCCATGGTGAGATTTCTAGTTTCTGTTTAGTTAAAGTATAAACTTAAAGAGAGGTGAAACCCAAATATTTCTTTGAATGAGACAGAATAAAACTCAGTATACCATTCAAAAGATATTTGCATAGCCCCATGGCTGCAAAGAGAGACAGTCCAACATCTGTTGCTCTCGATCATGGGTGTGTGTGTATGCATCAATCACTCACAACGTTGCCAGTGAATGGGTAGAAGAGGAGACAAAATACATCTAAACTGCTTATGAACAGAGCTCCAAAAAAGCTTTTTATTTATCACATGGAACTTGCATTAAAATATTTCATGGAGGGTTTATGCTCTCTTTAAGCTGCAAGTTTTGTGACCCTTCTTTTTCTTAGGTATCACCTTTCTTTCTTCTTTCTTTATTGATGTATTCTACTGTCACTTTCAACATGGCCACTGAATCCACTATTACAGCAACCAAAATGGTTGTTGTCAACAAACTGCGGTGCATTGTGGGATTGTAACTAACATCATCATTTGCAGGCTAGAATATGTGCGCACATCCATTTGACCTCTATCTTTGTAGGTTTTACCGTTATGTCAACATACCTCCCAGCATTTCAAATGTACAAAGAGTGACACTTTTATTTGGTGTGGGAGTGGCTGAAGGTGTGGCAGTGGGTGGGTCTTTATTAGAACATTTTCATTCTGACTTTATGGCCACTTGCTATCTATTTATGTAATTGGATGTCATTTCAAATGAGAATTAACTATTTTATTTACAATACAAAAAAAACTAACTGCAGTTTAAAGTCACTTTATTGTGAGTTTTATTGCTCCGGAGCTCTGTGATACAGATATACAAACCAAAATCTCTGAGAAAGAGGAACAGGGGGATTTGGGTGCAAAATAGGGACTGTTCCTCTTAAAAAGGGACACTTAAGAGGTATGTGTCAAGACATAGCGGAAATGCATAGAAAGGAAATGCCTAAATAACAAAAACAAATGGATATATTTGCTAGCAATTTGGCGATTTAATCTCAATAAATGTTCTTTGCATTAGTACAAATGTAGCTTGCAAGGACTGCTTTAAAAAAAATAAAAAAAAAAGGGTATTGGGAAAATAATTTATTCCAGAGGCTATAGTCATTTGACCAAAAATGGATTCGGATCTGGCAGACAAAATGCAGCTACTCAATAACCTTGAAATCCAGTCCGATTTACCTGTTTGGGGGGGTTCGGAAACCGAAGCATTGGGATCAGGATATTTTTACAATAAAAACCAGAGATTTTCGGCTACTCAATATGCGCAGATCACAACCCAAATGAGCATTTTTAAAATTTCAATACATTTATTAAATATTATCTGTGCACTATAAAATACTATCTTTACTTTATTATTATGTATTTTATTAATGTAATAAATGATTCAAATTTGTTTTACAGATTTTTTTATTTTATAACACTTTGGGAGGACTTTGGCCTTTAGTGAGTAATATTCGTAATAACTAGTGTGGAGCGGACACCTGGATGTTCGGGTTCGAGAGGTTCGGACGAACTTCGGAAAAACGTCCTGGTTCGGGTTCGAACTTGACCCCGAACTTGACCCCGAACCCCATTGAAGTCAATGGGGACACGGACTTTTGGCCACTAAAATGCCTCTAAAAAAGTCCTGGAAAGGGCTAGAGGGCTGCAAAAGGAATTAAAATGTGGGTAAGAGTAGGACAAGAGCCCTGCAAACAAATATGGACAGGGAAATAACTTCAAATAACATAAAATACATACAAATTAAAAATACTGTACTATTCAGCACCCAAAACTATTAGAATTTTTCAAAGTGCGCTGTAAGCACAGTATTTGACGGTTCTATTTGACTCTCAGATGTAATACATGTAATGCTATTGCTATTCTAGAAACCGAAATAGAGTCCCCATTCATAAGAATTTCTTATGAATGGGCACTCTATTTCGGTTTATAGAATAGCATTACATGTATTCCATAAACCGAAAGTCTATAAACCGAAAGACATTGACCTATTGTTTTTATTCGTACAAATTGTTTTTATTGTAACAGTACTTTACCACTACAGTAAGGCTGTAGAGTGATCAAGTACTATTCAGTGATGGTCTTTGTAGAAAGCTATAAAAAAACAATAGTATAAGTGGAAGATTTCACTTAAAATGCTATCCTGTTGTTTCAGTTATGATGCCTACAAACATAACAGAGCAAATCTGCATTTCACTATTCACTGCAGGTGTTAGTCACCAAGTGGTTTAATGGGCCATTTCCCCAGTAATTGCTCACAAGGAAGCAGGGTAACAATTCTGTCTCCTGTTAAAAAGTCAAAGATAAATGGTGGAAAGGATGGTAATGTACTGCGCAGAGCTAAAAGATCCAGGGATAAAAAGGGACACTGCAAAGAAGAGAAAAGAAAAAAAAAATGGGGAGAGGAGATAATGATTCTGGATGCAGCCCAGCGGGGATCTAATAATACAGAGCAACAGAAGAGGTGCATTTACTTGGGAAAGGCATAGAAACTTGAGAGGAGCTTTAAAAACATTGTTTGTGCGTGCTTTTGTCCAAACACCATGCAGCCAATAAAAACAATGCTGTGTGGATATTTTTGGAGCCATGGCTGACATCTAGTGAAGTTGGCTTACCCTCCACAAACAAACACCTTAGATAACATATGCACGTACTCAAGAGTAGCCTAGAGTAAGCCTGACGAGGCCCACTCATCTAACGGTGGTCTGTCGGGTCCGGTTATTTTTCTGCTAGGACAGCGATTGACCTTCATTTGTGTGAGTTATGAGTATAATGCAAGTACAGTTAGCATTTTTGCTACTTTCACTGTTGATTTCTTTCTTGCCAGGCTCTAGTAAAATGCTGGAGACCTGAGTGGGATGATTAAAAGAAGCTGCAAACTTGATATTTGTAAATACCGTATTTGCTCGAATATAAGACAAGTTTTTTTCAGAGCAAATGCTCTGAAAAAGACCCCTCATCTTATATTCGAGGTCGTCTTTTAGTCTGACATCAAATCGAGGTCAGATTATAAGACTGAGATCCAGGTCCTTTGCGATGTCTGCGCGTATCGTGCATACATCCTCCGGCCGCCCCCACTAACCTCCAGGGATATTTGGGCAGCCGTGGGGGTGTCTGCACGATGCTGCCTGACACTTCCGTGTATTATGATGGACCGGCTGTCCGTCATAATAGACGGAAGTGTCGGGCAGCATGGAGGATGTCTGCACATATCGTGGGAGGGAGGGGGAGAGAGATAACACTGGGGGGGGGGGGAGACAACGCTGGGGTGAAGGGGGGGAGAGAGCGAGACAAAGCTGGGGGGGGGAGAAGCAGCATTGGTACATAAAAGGAAATAAAAACAAAAAATGCATTTGTTTAATCTCATAATTTTTATTAAATATTAAAAAGCAATTTACATGTGAATATATACAAGTTAAACTTTTTTCCTATAGGGTAGTCTTATATTGAGGCTTTTAGTTTTTTTCCTAGAGCAATATCCAACGTTTGGGGGGGTCGTCTTATAATCAGGGTCGTCTTATATTCGAGCAAATACGGTAGATAAAACTTATTTACCATACAGATATTTCATTTGTGTATTTTGTATTATTATTAAACATTTTTTTTTTTTTAAGTATAATTTGTAAAAGGCATGCAATATCATTCATCTATAAAAGGTTAATATGTTACCTGGAAGTGAGAATCTTTAATTGCCATTAACCTATTGCTTGAAATGAGTGACGTATTGTATGTAACACAGTAATTACAATGTAATATAATGGATACTACAAGGACCATCCAAATGTCAATACAATATTGACACGGGTCAGAGATCCTTGTCTTGTCAAGAGTCTTCTGCTAGAGGCATTAGGGTTAATAAACCGGCAGGGACACTCAACATGTCTAAGTATTTGGGGTTATTTGGTTATAATAATAATTATCTTTCATTGTCACAAGGCTATGGGAGAAGAGGTGTGTGTTTTTATTTATAGTTTAGTTATTTGATCAGTAATAAAACAAAAAAGCAGTCCAAAAGTGTTTAAATCCAATTATTTTAAGACCGGAGATAATGAGAACTTGAGAAGACAAATCGGTTGCTGTCAGAGAGGCTGCATTATTTTTTTTTATTCATGGCCTTCGCAGTGTAGACTATATTTAGGAGACCCCTTAAGGACGTTGGAGAGTGCTCCGAATGTAAACTTGTTTTAGGTTTCTTGACATGCAACATTCCAGTGAAATATATTTACAAATCCACAAAACAGTTGATAAAATTCTCCAACTTGGCCTTCCATCCAACTCCAGCTACTACTTAGGATTGCTACCTCCCATTCTATTGCCTCCAGAAACTGTGTGTTTTTACAGGTTTACCATTGCGTGGTTTTTGCTATTATCTTGTCAGTCCCCCATAGTTCAGTGTTTAGTGCATCGACCCCCAAAGTATTTCAACCAGAGCATCCCAAATAACATTGCAGACATGATGTCATTTATCTCGGAATCTTCTACCAAATGGACTGACTGCTGGGTCTTCTGGACTAAGCCTTGGAAAAAAATGTGTGTGCCATCATGGTATGTAAATGGATGTTAAAATCAATACACCATTCATTGTTCTCAGCAATCAATTGACTGAGAAATGCAATGACTTCACAAGACAAGGGGAACATGCTTTTGACAGAAGGATTACTACTACTGTTTTTTTTTTTTTTTCTTTAAAAGGAGGTGACTGCTTTCCAAAAGCACAGCATTGTGCAGATCAGAACTACTGCTCAAATGCTGCAAGTGATATAGGCTCCTAGGAAACACCACACCTCCATCTTAATTGTAAGGAAGAAATCCCTGCAAACTGGACATCAGGTAGAGCCTACTGGATCTACGTGTGTAAGTTGCTTTTAACACTTTTAGCTTTATGATACGTTATAAGGGGATTTTTACACGTGAAGGCACTTCGTGGCACTGTGACAGTGTTATGTGACTTTGCATGTGGAGCTACTGCTCTTAAAAGATATGGAGGTGATGTTCATTGTTTGCCATTATTTTTATATTATTTGATATTATATTCGGAAAACAATGAAATCGATGTGTTTATGGAAATATATTTGATTTTTTTTCGGTTGTGTTGGAAAATGTAATTGATTGTGGCCTGTTCTACAATAGGCAATTATCTGTTACATATAAAGCAGTTAACATCTTTGCTGGAGAAAAAGACATATATATATATTTGAATAGGTAGATTTCTGTAGGCTGCTGAAACTCTATCTGAGATTTGGTTTATGGTTATTTTGTTGGTTATTTTTTGCAATTACGTTATTTTACTTTTCATCAATAACATTGTAGTTTTATAGCTCCCACATTATGTTACTCTAACAAATCAGGTAGCGGAAGGGATGTGCCAATGAAGCTGTACTTGTACAGCGTCACTGATCTTCCAAGCGGTTGTGATGACACACTGCATATCAGCTCTGTTTAAATAATTGCACATGGGCACTTTATCTCCCATCTCCCAGATATATATATATATATATTTGTGAATGCATGGACTGTATTTCCTGTGTCACACATTTCCCATGTCGCGTAGCTAGCCAAATGAGGGGTGAGCATCATGGAAAATGTGGAATTATTTTGTCCCACAAGCCCTACCAATCTGAGAGCTATGTCAGTGGCAGACATGTTGTTTAGAAGGGGGGATCATTATGGCTGCTCCCTTAACAAGGAGTGCTGCTAGGGTGAGAAAATGGTGTGGGAGTTATATTTTAGACCTTAAAAAAAGGAATACACTCCTCATTTTATTTAATGTGTAGAATATAACTACAGTCATTCTTTAAGATTTTGAGTATCTGAAAACGGCTAAAACCCTCACAATGGTAGAAGCTATGGTATGGATCCTTCTGGTATACTGGCAGGATTGGGCAAATCCTTTTGTCTTTCTACAACCTATAGAACCATCTTGATAGAACAAAGATAAAATATCAACCATTTTTCAGAAGATATATTTGTACTGGTTTTCTTAGTGGTTCAACGAGTTGTTTTCAACTGTTTGTAATTGAAATAACAAAAAGCAAAGTATTTTACGAGCAAGACTACATTGAGGTAAGGACAATAAAGATATGGAACTCGCTACCAAGAGAGGTAGTGCTATCAAATACAATAGATGCATTTAAAAAGGGTCTCTTTTTTAGAAAAGCATAACATACAGGTCTATTAATTATAGAATAAGCATTAATAATAGAGCTTCTTTATGCAAGGAGAAATCTGATTGTCCTTCGGAGTCAAGAAGGATTTTTTCCCTTAAGTGGCAAAATTTGAAATAGCTTCCTTAGGGTTTTTTTTTGCCTTATTGTGGATCAAAAACAGGAATGATAGGTAGAAGGGTTGAACTAGATGGACTTAAGTCTTTTTTCAACCTAAATTACTATTTGACTACGTTACTAGGAGATATAACTTGCTTTAAAGTGTTTCCAAAGGGTGTTACTAACACCCTGCTTAACACAATGTTGTCAAGTTTGGGTTGATGAAGATTAAACAATTTGCCAGCTCAATCCCTCGGGTAATACTGCTTTATGATCTTGATGTAATATTTACCGGGTGTTTCAATGCAGTAGGACTCCAACTCCCATCCTTTATAGGCAGTACACCAAATGGTATGCACCAGCATCGCTCCGGAAATAACAGGAAGAAATTGTTTTGTAATCCAAAGTGAAAAATGTATTCATAAACCTTAGACTTAGAAGGAAAAATAAGACAGATCCACAGGTAACAGACAGGACGCTTGATGCGTTTCGCACACGAGGTCCTTACTCTTAAGCAGAAGGTCTGGGTTTGACCCTGCTGTGACTTGTATCTTCTACAGTCGGTACATGTGGCCACTAATTCTCTAGGGTTATAAAAGCACATGCCACTGAAGTGATATTGAGATCTCCCAGTGTGCTTTCATTCTAATGTTAGTAGAACACTAACACTTATTCAATTATCGACAGGCAGTGAGCTTTTTTACCAGCCATTACATCTTCTTAGGCTCTAAGGCTTGCTCTAGCTGTGGGCAGATTTGCATCCTACCCCCAGGAGCTGGTAGTTTTTTTTTTCAGCTCTTACTTGGGTCTTAACTGGCCTACATAGAAGCGGGCCTCTGGTGAGCAGTATTATATTGAGTACCGGTAATTGTCATCTAGCTGACACATATCAGATAAAAACCCAGCGATTATCAACTCTTGTGAGATATGTTGACTTTATTCACATACTAATTTTCTTGACAGAATAGATATTATGCAAAGCAGTTGTTGACTGAAAATAGCAAGATATCTGGCACTGTGCACTGGCCGAGTTGGAAAGATAGACACGTCCGATCATAGTTCCAGCTCGACTTATAATGCCTGATGTTTGCAGTTTATTTGGCAGCACTCCACACCGCACTCTTTAGTAAACAGACATTAATATGTATATTATATTACTGTTATGTTAAAGCACCAGCTGTTTCTTTAAAAATGTATATGGCATTATGGTTGAATTCTGATTTTGCAATATCTTGTTTTTCAAGTCTTGGAATGTAGTTTAACCGAGGCTGTTTTTATATTTCTATGATGTTTGTGTTTAGCTGTGTTTAATCCTCGTTTAATGTTCCCACACATATTCTATGGTGCTGTTATTGCCATAAGAAGGGCTTACTTAAGATACCATTATTTTCATCACAGCATATAATTTACTATAAAAATAAAAATAAAAAAATATCATGAAAAAATAAAACCTTGCACCTGAACAATCTTTTACGCATTTACAGCTGATAAAAAATACCCTGGGTAAATAGTTTCTCATACTTGTCCTGAGTTTAGAAATAGCCAGTGTTTCCACGCTTTGTCTGTTATAGGACAACAACTGAAAAGAGCATTTTCTTTACCCCTAACAATTTTCCCCAGCCGTGACCTTTTGACCCCAGCCCCGATGATCAACTTAAGCCTTACTCAAACACTTACCCTAACATATCTCTAAGTCTAACTCTAACGCTAACCCTAAAGTTTAACCCCAACTATTAATCTATTTTTTCATTTGATCATTGTGATGTTGCTGACTGCCGCTAGAGACAGTCTAGTAACTACAACATAGCAATGGTAGTTTTGATTTACCGCTTCCAATGCTCTTGCCTAATACAGGGCAGTGCCATATTGCATTGTACATTTGCTAGGGCATTATTAAATCCTGTTGAATAGATCATGATACATTTGTATTTGTTGTGGAAAAGAAGATATTGCATAATCCGTGGAACACTTTTAAAACATATATAGCTCAATCACGAATGATTATAGTCACCTTTAAGGTATATGCAATATAGGCAATTATAATCATTCTTGATTGAGCTCTGTAAGGGAATCCATTAACGTAGAGGAAGATCATCCTGTCTGTGATGGGAGAGATTAATGGGAACTCCATCACCCGCGTATTGAATGTAGAGAATAAAAAAATATCAAATGCCCCTTCTTCCTTTATCCCCACTCCCCTCCCCCATCACAATGTATTATTCTCTGTATTGTATTCTGTTTCTTGAAAACAATAAAATATGATTTACACACACAAAAATATATATATCAAATGATCTACACATTATGGTAGCAGAATAGGAATACAAAAAATTTAAATTAAGCCAAATGGTGTTGAAAATGCAGATACACTACTTTTCAATGGGTAACTTGCACAACAAGCCTCAAGATTATGCCAGAAAAGGGAGACTACAAAAAAAAATAATTTCTCTTAAATTATTAATTTCCTTAATAATCTGATAACACAGTGTAATAGATCTTTGTTCATCATTTTGTATTCTCTACAGTCACAATATAAACAGTCTTTGGATGACAGAGTCCCTTTAAATGCCCTTTGGTATTTTAAATATTACTAGTAATTTCCAATAAAAAGCCTGATCGTTGAGGTCAAACTTGGACGTTGGAATCCAGTAGACGCATCGGAGTTTGAAGTCACGTTCTGTAAACTATTTTTTTTTTTTTACTTCTAACCCTTTAACATTTATAGTGTTTTTCTTTCTAATCCAGTTATACACGGTGCCATATTGTAAACCAACCTCCATTGTTTCCATCCTATGTAAGAAGCGCATACTGTCATTCGGCATATGCAGACCATTACTGGAACAGATGTTACCAGAAGTTTCAACACAATAAATATATTAGCAACGTGCCGGATAAGATGTTGCTTTTCCAGATCCTGAGGCCTTTCTGATATTGTGCCACTGTTCTAACAGCAGAACTAAAGGATTACAGCCTTACTGCAGTGAGTGCATAATGTTCCACAAAACACTTCTACACCGCCATTGTGCTTCTAACATGTACTTTAAATATACCCTAAAGTAGCCATTACATAAAGCAGCTCAGTACCAGGAAGAACAATTATTACTGGCAACTATTTACATTTCTGGAAGCTACCATGCCGAACCCCTGTTCTGCCAGAGAAGAGGGTAGTCACAAATAGGAATATAGGGCACACTGACCAACATATAGTCCTTAAACATGGTATGTACTATGAATATGAAGAATATACATTGATTTATACACAATAAAAACATTTTTATAATGTGTTTGCGTTGTCTCCGGTGACACTGATACGCAAATTAACTACTTTAAAGGGACTGTGAAAATAGTTTTTACTGTGAATGTAGAGAATAATAAAACATGATTGAAAATGATCTATAGATGCGAGCAAATGCCTTAATTAGGAGAAGAAGAAAAAAAGTCTCTGTGGCGTCTTCCACGACAACTTTGTCCGAACAATAAAGGCACGAGTCGAGTACTGCTGACTCTTTATCATAAGTGCGCGTCAAGTGTTTCTGTCCCTGGACCTGTTCTGCTGCTCACATTATTTATTCTATTCGCCTAATGAACCGGAGTGCCAGCGCAATTATTTCCTTGGGAATCCTTTTATTCATTACTGCACTACTGACGAGCGGCTGTTGTCTGAATCACTGGACGGTTCAAGCATTGCGAGCAAACACTCCCCAGTTGATTGAGCTCTCCTTTTTTTTTTATGGGAGCTCTTCTATGCTTCCTAACAATAAAGATATTAATAACCACTAGCACACAAAAGATTAAAGAGACTCCATTACCTAAACATTATTACCACTGTGAGTTGACAGAAGATGTCCCATGCCTTGTGTTTGCAGTATTGCAAGCAAATAAACCGATTAAGAGAAAGACGGGTTGTTGTTTTAATATGTCGGTGGTGTCTACTTTTAGGAAATCACCTTATTGCTTTATATGTAATAAATGTCATAAACAGAACATACCACAGACACATGTATATCCCATTTTCTTCTAATCTATGTCGTTACATGAATCTATAGAACCTTTTTCGTTCTCCGTAACAGACTGGCTGTTTTGTTTAGTACTAATGGTGAAATCCATGATAAACTAAAGAATCACTTGTCTCCAAGGACCTGTGCTCACTGATGTATCTTTTATTCATGTGGATTTGTTTTGTTTTTTTTTTGTTTGTTTGTTTTAATGAATTTTGCTTTCATTACAAAAAGGGACATTTCAAACAAATATTTAACATTTCATTGAGGATGAAACACCATGTCCCCGGCTTAAATAATTATTAAACAAAACCATCTATCATTTAGAAATCTTAGTCTCTAAGGATGTTAGAATATGATCTGTTCTGTAGTGTAATTAGTGGGTGGGTTTGGGAGGTGTTGTTAGACTTAACTGTTACTATATCCTGCAGTTTTAGGAGTGAACCCATTTAGAAAGTATTTGCGAAGTCATGCATAGTAAGTACTCATCACAATTCTACATAATACATTTTTCATAAGGATACCTTTAAGCTATGTTCATCTTAGATTCTATAACTGATTCTATACCTTGATTACATTCTAAACTTTCCTCATATGACAAAATCAATTCTTTATATCCCACGTCTGTCGAACTACTGTCCTATCTCGCATCTTCCTTTTGCATCCAATCTGTTGTGTAAACTCATCTGACGTTCTTTCCTCAAATACCCTCCATTCCTTTCCTCAATCTGCTTCCCCTCCCCTGCACTTCACTGAAACAGCCCACACTAAAGTATCCAATGACCTATCATATCTAAATCTTCGCCTAGATCTTATTGACACTTTTGACATTGTTGGGGATTGTGTTGTACTCATCTTATCTCTCCTTCCCTGTTGTGTCAAGCCTTTGCCAATATCTCCATTGGTATCCCGCAAAGGTCATCCTCGGCCCTCTCTCTGACATGGGACTGCCCAAAATCCTCTTGTGTATGACTAAATACCATGACTGCTTAGACCCATCATTCCCACCATAGAGAAAGCCAACCGAGCCCATAAAACTGACAGCATGTTAGTGGGTAAGGGCTTGGCCATAGCTTTATCCTATATCGTAGCCAGCATACTATAACCATAACTTAAAGACCTGCCAGCTGCAAAGCTATAAGCCTCAGCAGACGGTTCATCCAACAATATCCAAAAGCTCAAGTTACCTGATGATACCTTCAACAGAAACGGCATGAAACGGCTCTCCAAGCCCGATAGGCTGGATTCCGGTGATAATAAGGCAGCACTGGTGGGGAAAATTATCACTGTGACTGCAAAACAAAATAACCAAAAAAAGGGGGAAGGGGAAAAGAAAACAAACATCTTGTACCCAGCTTATCCTGTAGCCAAAGAGGATGGGTTCCCAGTCTATAATGGGTTTTGGTGGAAAACATTGTAACAATTGTTTTGCAACCAATAGGAACAGGTATTAATGTGTATATTAAAAAGTTAAGCATAGGCCAGCAATCATGTCTCCCTTCCTAATAGTGTGAGGGGTTTCTTTACAAATAAAAAGGCCACCAAAATGCCACAACCCTTCCTTGTTATCTTTTTAGCTAGACTACTGTAGCCTTCTCTTGATTGGTCTTCCTATGGATCGAGTCTCTCTCCAGTATTCTATCTACACACAACTTGTGCTTTCCAACTATCAGTATAGAATTAGTAGAACATATCTATGCAACCCAGACAAAGCAGCAGACTACAGATATCCCCAGAAAGCAGTGCTATCACCACCACCATGAGGGATTCTGGGTAAGTCTCCTGGAAAGTTAATCCACCATACACCCCATGTATATGAAACATTTTAATGGTATGATCAGATCATGAAAATAAAAGTGTGTTTAGAACTTAGATCTAAGTATCGATCCAGTTGGCCAGCCATCCAACTATAGATCACTATAAATAAAAAAAACATGTGCCTCACTCCATTTCTAACACCTGCTTCCTGCTCATGGCAATAGGAACTACATCTGGTTGGGACCAAGAATCAATAACATCCCTCTATTTTAAAATGAACAGTGATTAATGTCCCCATTAAGATACAGTATCCTTTCTCAAATAAGATTGATCTTTTAGCTTTCCAAATCTACCGCTAATCTATAACAGGGCTGTCCAACTGGAAGACCACAAATTCAACAAGTTATGTTATGTTACAGCATTATTTAAAGGTTTTTTTTTTATCAAACTCTATTAAAATAAAGGTCTGTGGTGCATACCATGAAAAAAGTCACGCAGCTCTAATTATTTTTAAGTCCGATACTTCTTTTAAAATTGGCTTATGTTTTACCAGTTTAGCTTACGTTCCAACACAATTTATAAATCGTATTTGATTATTTTTGTTATTGTCTATATTCAGAAAACATACAATATGCAGGGGACAGGGCAATGTTAGGTGCAGCATGCTAGTAAGTTTTATTATACATTTACATAAGCCCTGATGTCTCAGTTCATTCAGTTCCAATGCAATAAAGTGCTTAGTAGAATATGCTTGCCTTCTGTGCTTTGTAGACATTGTGCATTCCCTAGTGGTTATCCTGCTCATGGTTCATGTATTTGTGCCGTCAATTTAATTTTCTCTTATACCTGACATTGGGGGAGTGGGGAGGCACATTAGGGTTGTATATTCATTGCACTAGTAAATGTATGTGACATGCTTGCACTACTCAAATTTTAATTGTCAACAGGAGATTCCTGTTCAGCCAGACAGCAGTCACATATATGACAACCATCATTACAGGCAGAATGATAGTGTGTTCGCTCCTCTTGTTTGTTGTTGTACAGTCACCATGCGCTTGACACATATTGTATTACTCCTACTGAAGAGTATCCACACTCTAAAAATAGATGCTGAGTTACGGTGCATGATTTAAGGGATGTTATGTAAGTTAGTCTTCTAAAACTCACTCATGTGACTTGAAGAATTGTAAGAACATACATCATTATATGACACAACATACAAAGAGGGGTCTAAAATCCCCCCAACAACGACACTTACCTTGATGGCTCTGAATGGGGCATCCACATCATTTTGGGTTTGGAATGGGAGATCCATCTTATAATGTGCCTGTAAAATGAGATAAATCAGCAATCTGTGATATATCACTTGATATTTGGAATAATGTTGATGTTGCTATTCTTATTTTTGGTCGTTTTGGGATTTGCCAGCAAGAAATACATTCTCTTCACCCCCCCCCCCCCCCTTCCCTCTTGATGCCCATGCTTTTAAAGTAAACAGAAAAGATGTAGCAAAAAAAAAAAAAACTGTGCAAGAAAGAACTCCAAAAGATAAGATTCTTAACAAAATACAAGTAAGTAAGCTTCCATGATGCAGATAAAATAGCTTTGCTTATTCAAGTGAAAATGTAATATTCCCTGTTTGTGGCAAGCATTTTTCATGGTTATACTTTTCATTCAATAAACAAAGCAATTCTGTCTGCAGGAAATAATATAATTTGCTTATTTTTATTCTGGTATTGTTAAAGGGACACTAACCGTTATATTTGACTAGAAGCACATGTGCAATGTTAGTTGTCCCTAGTGTTATGATAAACTGACATGTACTTTTGATAGTCCACACCAGTTTATCCTCTGACTGGCAGCTGCTAGCACAGAGACCCTCGTTTTTGCATGGGACCAGCAGGGGGGACCCCCCCCCCCCCTTCCTGCTGATCTCTCTGCGCTAGCAATGAGCCTCACATTCAGCAGTCAGAGCGTGGTGAGCTGACAACCAAGAACTGCTGCGTCTCAGAGGTGAAGGAAGCTAGGGTTAAAAAAAAAGGTGCTATGTTCCTTTAAGACTGAACAATTTGGTGTGCTGCATTGATTATATTTTTTGTAATAGGCATCGACATTGTATGATTATTTGGGAAATAGTTCTGGTATGAGCACCGGGTTACTTTTATATAGATATATTAAATTTAAACAAGTACACGTTTTTACTTACATTTTATTAATATTAATGTCACCTTCCAAAATGTGTACCTTACTGGGGACATCCATCTTTGATGTGATTTCCAGAATTATTCCTCAATGTTAATTTATTCCAGCCCTTGGACAGGAGCTGTTGTGTCTTGGAAGCTTCAGAAGGAGGGGCTGGTTGAATGGGAGGAGGTGGGTGGGGGGCTCAGGAGTTGAGGCATGTGAATGAAAAATGAGGCAACATTTGCAACGTAATATTTGTATTATTTAATTTGCCATTATTATGTAGCACTGGGTATTGGATAAATAAAATATACTGATAATACACAAGCTTATTGTCTGAAAGGGAGTTGATGTGAAGCTACACAAGAGGTGTCAATTCAATAAATAAGGCGATCAGACATTACCAAATATAAAAATAATCAGTATATTCAGTATATAGTTATCACACCGGACAAGAGGACACACGCAAGAGTAAACTGTTACTAAATTCCATTACCCTGATACAGTATTATTTAATTTTACATATATTGATGTGGTCAACCATTATTGAACAGTTAAAAAAATAAAGATCCAGGCGTACGATCAGTATACCAATACCAATGACTCCCCTGATGTCTTCAATACTATTAAATCATTGTATGTTATCGAACTGGATACAAAATAATGCAATATCTCAAATATGCACACTTTCAGAAGAAATACTTAATAAAGCACAAATCTTGAAAGTCCATCCCTATGGGCATTGTATTCATCCCAACAGACCACATAAAAAGACATTTTGACCTTGCCTTTCCCTTGGTGCCAAGGGCTGTTTTTACATTTCTGGGATGTTTGTGTTTAGCTGTAATTTTCTTCTCGCTCACATACTATACCCACACAAATTATATGTTGTTTTTATCGTCATAAGAAGGGCTTTCACTAGATTACCATTATGTTCATCGTATCATATAATTTACTACAAAAAAAATCATAAAATATGATGAATTTTTTAAAGAAAAACACTTTTTCTAACTTTGACCTAAAATATAATTTACACAAATACAGTCATTAAAAAAGACCCTGTCTAAATAGTTTCTAAATGTTGTACCAAGTTCAGAAATATGCTTGTTTCCATGTTTTTCTGCATTTTTTTGCAAGTTATAGGACAAAAACTAAAAATTGTGTTGTTTTTTTCCTATATTGACCTTTTGACCCCAAACCGCACCCTAAATTTAACCCTAACCCTACATTTAACCCCAACTCTAACCCTTATGCTATCCCTTAATATATTTTAATTGTAATCCTATCCCTTATGCAAACCCTAATTTAATTTTAACCCTAACAGCTAATCTAACCCTAATCCTAGATTTAAGCTAATAAACTGCCTCTAGGGGCAGTTAAGAAACATATTAAGAGCGACGGAAGTGAATTTTTTTTCACTTACGAAGCTCTGACCACAAGAGGGCATAGCCATATTGACGGAGTATGCTGCTCCATCAATATGGCGCCCACGATCGCTCTGTGGGGCGATCGTGGGTGCCCCAGAGGCCAAATTTCAGTGCTGGATAATGCCTCAACATTGAGGCAATAGACCAGTACCGTCAGAGCGGTTTTCGCGATCGTTGATCGCGAAGACTGCTTGTTTCACCGCAGGACGTTTCAGGCACGTCCATTGTCGGGAACGGAGTTTCCGGTGGGACGTGCCTGACACGTCCATTGTCGCGAAGGGGTTAATGTAATGATGCACACATTTCCTGGCCATGTGATTGGTCAAAGTTCAGTCTGTAAGATGGCTGCATTCGGAAACTGATTTATCCACACATTTAGTGTTCGCTCCATGCGTTTTCTCCAACTAAGGCATGAAGATGTGAGCAGATAACTCGATTGGAAGAGACATGGCACAGTGTAATTGTACGAGCTACCATTCATCCTTAGCGTTTAATATACTGACTACCTATTAAACACGTACTAAGGTTACTGATCAATATGGCTACTGACCCTTTGATGGCCCTGCTTTAATTTATGCGCTTGGGATTCTCATATGCATACTCTCCTAATACACTTTTGGGACCAGAAGTCCCAATGCGTTCAAAAAAAGAAAATCTAAAGCACTAATAGTAATGACACTTCACCATCTGAGCCTCTGACTTCTTTCTTTTCCAGGGATCTGCTTGATGTCTGTCACGCTGTGGCATGGGTCAGATAAATGATTATTGTCTCATTGCTGGTATTTTACCTCAGAGGAAGCAAGGATTAAAAAATGTTGTCCCCCTTCTTCCAAGTAAACCTGATGAGTGTCTTTAGAGATACACTTGGCTTTAGTCTCAGCTCTTCCTCAGCTGTGAAGTAGAGCTGGTGGGGAACAGACAGTGCTCACTCCGTTTATCTGATTACACTCACAGGACTTAACCCCAGCATGTTTTGCACTCACAGGAGTTGCCCCAAGCACATATTGCACTCACTGGACTTGCCCCCAGTATGTATTGCACTCACTGGACTTGCCCCAAGCACATATTGCACTCATAGGACTTGCCCCAAGCACATATTGCACTCACAGGACTTGCCCCCAGCATGTATTGCACTCATAGGACTTGCCCCAAGCTAATATTGCACCCACTAGACTTGCCCCAAGCACATATTGCAATCATAGGACTTGCCCCAAGCACATATTGCACTCACTGGACTTGCCCCAAGCACATATTGCACTCACAGGACTTGCCCCAAGCACATATTGCACTCACAGGACTTGCCCCCAGTATTTATTGCACTCACTGGACTTGCCCCCAGCACATATTGCACTCATAGGACTTGCCCCAAGCACATATTGCACTCACTGGACTTGCCCCAAGCACATATTGCACTCATAGGACTTGCCCCAAGCACATATTGCACTCACTGGACTTGCCCCAAGCACATATTGCACTCACAGGACTTGCCCCAAGCACATATTGCACTCACTGGACTTGCCCCAAGCACATATTGCACTCACAGGACTTGCCCCAAGCACATATTGCACTCACTGGACTTGCCCCAAGCACATATTGCACTCACAGGACTTGCCCCCAGTATTTATTGCACTCACTGGACTTGCCCCCAGCACATATTGCGCTCACTGGGCTTTCCCCAAGCACATTTTGCGCTCACTGGACTTTTCCCCAGCACATATTACACTCACAGGACTTTCCCCAAGTATGTATTGCACTCACAGGACTTGACCCTTAGTGCCCACTGCAGTCTCAGGACTTACCCACATCATGAAGATAAAATTCATAGACCTTGCAATACCTCCTGGCGGCTGGTCTGCAATCCCCACATGTCTGAGCAGGAGTGAGCGTCGGAATGTCACATGACCCATATTGCTCTGATCTTTTTGATCTCCCCAGCCAGCACCTCTGCGGTTTGCGGATAGCGTTTTTTTTTTTATAGGATTAACATGCAGCATGTCTTTAAATCTTTAAAAAATACACTACCTTCAAACCCCTGGACATTATGTCAAATTCAAACACCTCTCTTCTCGGACGGACCTTTAGGTCTTTATAAAGAGGACATGTTCAGGGGAAAGAGGACATTTGGTTAAAAAAGAAAAAAATTAAAGACAGATTCAAAGTCCTTCACCATTTTGCATGTGTCAGCAAACCAAGTCTTCCAAACAACGGTCAGTCCAAACCTTTCTTTGTAACCTTAGCAATTTTAATATCCACAAATGCAGCTTTCGGGTAACTCCAAAATCTGTCCCAGTCAAGCTGAGAGACAGCAGACCCAGGAACAAGTCTTGGTGTGAGGAGGGAAACCTCATCCTGCTTGCTCTGTATCTGGGAAGTCATGTAGGTGGCCTTATACTTCCCCAACCTAATACATCCCCGGCCTTATACTTCACGACCTAATACATCCCCAACGTTATACATGCCCGATCTAATACATCCCCGACCTAATACATCCCCGATCTAATACATCCCCAACCTAATACATCCCGGCCTTATACTTCCCCGACCTTATACATCCCCAACCTAATACATCCCCGGCCTTATACTTCACGACCTAATACATCCCCAACGTTATACATGCCCGATCTAATACATCCCCGACCTAATACATCCCTGATATAATACATCCCCAACCTAATACATCCCCGACCTAATACATCCCCGACCTAATACATCCCCGATCTAATACATCCCCGACCTAATACATCCCTGATATAATACATCCCCAACCTAATACATCCCCGACCTAATACATCCCCGACCTAATACATCCTTGATCTAATACATCCCCAACCTAATACATCCCCGATCTAATACATCCCCGACCTAATACATCCCCGACCTAATACATCCCCGATCTAATTGGGGGTGGTGCCAGAATAGTGTTTAAATGGCAACGTATATCAGCATTGCTGCAGGCAGAGAGAGAGAGCATGCAGATTTAACTGGGCGACCCAAGCAATCCTTGACTCTTCCTAAATTACCTTTCTTCTGTTTTGCTATTTTACACCATGTTGCATTTTGAAAGTACTTTGCAATAGTCCAACTCACATTTTGCAGTGTCTAAGTTACTTCCCTACTCCTTCTTCTAGCTTTCCTCTTATAACTGCCGCCTCTTACACAAGCCCTCCCACTGCTTCCCCGACCTAATAGATCCTGACCTAATACTTCCCCAACCTAATATATCCCCAACCTAATACGGGGATGGGACTCTTCATTGCGGCTGCTTCCGCTTCACCGCTTCACCGCCGACTCTACACAGCAAGACAGATCGTCGCTGGAGATTTTATCGCTAAAGGTAAGTATTTTAGCTATTTTAGTTTGGTTAGAATTAGGGTTTAGGGGGTTAGAATTAGGGTTTAGGGGGTTAATTTTAGTATTAGGGCTCAGGGGTTAGTATTAGAGTTTAGGGGGTTAATTTTAGTATTAGGGCTCGGTGGTTAGTATTAGGGTTAGTATTAGAGTTTAGGGGGTTAATTTTAGTATTAGGGCTCGGTGGTTAGTATTAGGGTTAGTATTAGAGTTTAGGGGGTTAATTTTAGTATTAGGGCTCGGGGGTTAGTATTAGGGCTCGGGGGTTAGTATTAGGGTTAGTATTAGGGTTTAGGGGGTTAATTTTTGTATTGGGGTTAATTTTAGTATTGAGGTTTAGTGTTTAGTGTTAGTATTGGGGTTTGGGAATCATTCATTAGGGGGGGGTTATTTTCTTTTTACTTGTACATTTGTAAGAGCTGACAGTTCAGCGCTGAACTGTCAGCTCTTACATAGCCGCGGCCGCTACCGATGTAACGGCCGCGTTATACTTCATTGCTGACAATTCAGCGTTCTAACTGCCGCGCTGAACTGTCAGCGATGAAGATGCGGCGAACAAGTGTCCTAGACCCCCTAATACATCCCGGGCCTTATACTTCCACGACCTAATACATCCCCAACCTAATACATCCCGGGCCTTATACTTCTCTGACCTAATACAACCCCAACCTAATACATCCCGGCCTTATTCTTCCCCGACCTAATACATCCCCAACCTAATACATCCCCGACCTAATACATCCCCGATCTAATACATCCCCAACCTAATACATCCCCGGCCTTAAACTTCCCCGACCTAATACATCCCCAACCTAATACATGCCCAATCTAATACATCCCCGACCTAATACATCCCTGATCTAATACATCCCCAACCTAATACATCCCGGCCTTGCACTTCCCCGACCTTATACATCCCCAACCTAATACATGCCCGATCTAATACATCCCCGACCTAATATATCCCTGATCTAATACATCCCCAACCTAATACATCCCGGCCTTATACTTCCCCGACCTTATACATCCCCAACCTAATACATGCCCGATCTAATACATCCCGACCTAATACATCCCTGATATAATACATCCCCAACCTAATACATCCCGGCCTTATACTTCCCCGACCTTATACATCCCCAACCTAATACATGCCCGATCTAATACATCTCCAGCATCTTATGTCCATTACATAGCCCCTGCTGGGTATTTCTACTTGCTTGCAGGAGAGGTTTATTATAGTAATATAGATAATATAACATAATAAAAAGCATTACTAATCAGTGTTTCATTGGCATGGAATTAGGTTTAATATGTCATATTTATTAATAAAAATTCAATGATAGCATATGTTAATAATAATAACAAAGTACAATCATGTATCACTGTTCCATTTCACGTCCACCGTGGATAATGGTGCATTGCCAAGCAATGGGGCAATCTACACCATACATATGAAATGGTACCTTGTTACACGTGGCATGATGTGATGCCAATCTATTCCTGGCATGACATCACTGGCATTGTCATACCACAAGTGCTGTTATTATGGATAAAACTATATATGATAATGTATTTATAGAGATTTACGTGGCCATTACCTAACTTTTATTAGGGTTACTAAGTGGCGTATGTGCATTTGATATTACTATATTATTTTATTAATACTATAATATACATACTATAATAGCATATTTTAATAAAGAAATGCAATCATTGTAATAAATATGCTATTATGGCATGTTAAAACTATTAGTATGCAAATTACACAATTCCCAGTGAAAAGCAATTAATTTGCATACCGTTCCACAGGTGATGTCATAAATAGGAGACTCCAGAGACACATTTCAAACACATTGTTCTCCTAATTTAGACATTATTATGCTCTACATACACTCCCTTAAATTTTGGCAATAGCCGACGTCCTGCCGAAATGGCCCCGTAATAAGTCAAATTCCTCCCCATAGAACCCCATGGTTCCCCATAGAACCCAGGCTACCATTTCAGCTGCCAAACTCTGTACAAAAATCGGCCACATTTCACTGGACAATTTTCGGGCCAATTAGAGATCACTTTGGTGGCATCCGAGTAGCCCGAATTGAAGGGCTACTGGGACCACCGAACTGATCCAGTTGGGTTCAAAAATCGGATCTCCGATTCTTCCCGAGCCGACCTCCGAATTGATGAACAAATTACGTTTTCGCTCATTGCACGTTCATTCTTTCATTCAGCTTCGCAATCTTCGAGTCTTGTATGGAGAAACAAGATTGTAATGTACAAAGCACAGTTTTTCCCCTACAGATTTTTCCAGAGATGTGTGTTAAAAGTTTCACTTTTATAAAAGAAGCTACCGTTTTTTTTTTAAAGTTGAATAACTATTCAAGTGTGTAATTCTGACAGGAAGGTGGAGCATACACATAATGATGAAACCTCCAACAGACAGTTACATAGTCATTCGAAAGTTAGGGGAACTCCAAAATGTTAAGACTGACAGTGTCATCTTATTACAGGAATTAGTGACCCAGCTCTAGATTTATTCATCTCGTGGTAAGTGGCTGTAATTCTCTGCAGATGGGAAGAACGGTAAATGGCAAGACCTTCAGAGACATCGACTCCAGGGAATTAGATGTCACGTCTAAGGTTCAGGCAATGCACTTTACAGACCTAAACCGAAAGCACCAAACACACGTTTGCTTTATTGAAATCACGATCATCGATGTAACCTGTTTCTCACGGAACGTCTTCCAAAATGAGTCATGTGATTATGTGAACAAAACGTAAACTGTTCTTTGTTCAGCTCATATTGATAACTTGCATTGATTTGCAGTTCGGAAGATAGAATTGTTGTTGATCAGTGAGAATCTGTGCGATAAAATCACACAAAT
The DNA here is from genome assembly GCA_036172795.1 of Pelodytes ibericus. Taxonomy (NCBI): domain Eukaryota; kingdom Metazoa; phylum Chordata; class Amphibia; order Anura; family Pelodytidae; genus Pelodytes; species Pelodytes ibericus. The sequence goes on along the minus strand of CM069866.1, from coordinate 60,966,546 downwards.
CTTTAAATGTTTCAACTGTCACTGCTAAAGGAGCACTACACTTGTGCTTTTTTATAAGAAACAAAAGTTAAAAAACAGTGTCCCTTCTCTCTGAACTCCATCTTTATGAATACACATGCGTTTACATTAACAAGTAAGTTATGTTTAATTGAAAGATAGAAAAGATTTAATGAACGAATACAAATAAAGTACCTTATCGAGACCTCTTTGCTCGGTATAGTTCTGTCTGAGGGCAGACATGTTGTCCAGAATCTTCTTTCCTCTGACACAAAATGAAGGATTATCTGACCCAAGGTTCAACATGTGTACCCCCTGATAACTATATGGAGCAAAGGGGGCTCAATAACGGAGCTGATTTGCATTCTTTCATTCAATATTTCTAGTTAAAATTCCGGCACTTGATGCAATCTTTGAATTAAACATAACTTGATTTTTAGTCGACACTTGTCCTTTAAGCGCTGACTCTCAGTTGAGGCAGAGTTGATCTGAGTGCTTTTGTGTGCTCAGCCAATCAAAGTGGTCAACTGCCATAAACATCAGTTTGAAGCTGTTCTTGAGAATTGAGTATATTTCTCATAAGCATACATCGTTTAGATACAGTGCACCATGCTGGGACCCCCAAAAAAACTTGTCTTGTGAAATCCCTGACTGTTGGCAAATATGCCACGAAAGAGTGTGGCGTCCAAACATCATGGGGCCCTTCAGTTCTACCTCTCTCTAATATGAATATAAGATGAATATAAGATATATGAAAATATTGCCTAACCCTCATCAACATGTGACACATGAAATACTATACGTATTTTCTTTACATGCATGTGTGAGGCTATAACACATTAGCCTTTCAGCGGAAGTGGTACAGGTTAATACAGTGAAGGGTTTAAGCATGCGTGGGATAGGCACAAGGCTATCCTAGATATAAGATAAGACCAGGGACTAATGACAGTATTACTTTATTGAGAGGGTAGTGGATACATGGAATAGTCTTCCAGTAGAAGTGGTAGAGGTTAATACAGTGAAGGAGTTTAAGCATGCATGGGATAGGTATAAGGCTATCCTAGATATAAGATAGGGAACTGGGGAATTATAAAAGTATTTAGAAAATTGGGCAGACTAGATGGACCGAATGGTTCCTATCTGCCGACACATTCTATAAACCACAAATACAAATTATTTTCAGTCATGTTGGTGCTTTCAGTACAATGATACATTGCCCCGAGTGTGATAACTAACCTGGCTGAACTCTAATGCTGCAGGAAATTGATAGTGAGCTCTCTCTGCCCCCTAATTAGAAATGTTTGTGATGGAACAGGAAATTAATTACAAGGAACCAATTTAAAGCAGGGCCAGAATCGTAATGTGCAGTGTTTGTTAGTTTGCAAACCAAGATTCCTGCGTTTTCTGTCACCTGCTGTCTCTTGAGCAGAAAGGTCAGAGGTCTCTGAACCTGTCTTATGGACTTCTCAAGCCAGATACGTTAGTTTTACTATCGCCAGCCAGGGCAAGATCTGTAAAGTTCTAATTCTTTAAAGTGTTCACTGGTAGAGGCACAAGGTGTTTCAAATCCAGTAAATATATGTAAATATTTACTATTATACCAGTTGTTTTGGCAAAAAAAGGAACATAGTTATGTTTATTTGAAAGATAATATAAAGTTTATCTGTTTTAAATGGAAGTGCTTTAATGTGAGAATGCAAGTAACGCACCTTAATGAGCCCCCTTTGTTCTGTGTAGTTCTACGAAGGGCGGACATGTTGTTTTGAATACCATGGGTCAGATGTTCTTATATCTGACCCAAGATTCTAAACAAAATGTCCACTCCCCTTTTAGAGCTATATGTAGCAAAGCTTGCTTAGTAAGGTACTTTAGTTTGTTTCAAAATTTCTATTTACAATGCCTACACTTGATGCAATCATTCAATTAAAGGTAATTTCTTTTTTTTCTGACACAGAATCTGAATAAAATTCCATTTATACTTTACTCCACTGGTTTCCAACCCAGTGTTCAAGTTCCCCAACAGTATTTAGGGTTTACCCAGTTGTGTCTAAGCGGTTTTTTTTTTTTTTTTTTAAATAACCCGGTTGTGTCTAAGATGTTTTTTTTTACACAACTGGATAATCACTTAATCCCGGACTGTTGGGTAGGCCTTGAGGACTGGGTGGGCAACCACTGCATTACGCTAGTAAAATTGCTAGCAAACGTATAGAAAACATTTTCTTTTGGGTCTATAGTTGCTACCTTTTAATCCAAAAAATACCGGCCTTCCTAAAGGCTTCATTGACTTAACATTGGCTTCAAGCCAATTTTTGTACCTGCCTGCTTGTCAAATAGGTGGAAACCCTAACTATCTGTATTCGTGTGTCATACTGTTGTCTCGTGAATTGAGGTGAGAATGTATGCTTGGGTTTCCTTATTGTGTGAGTTACTTGCATGCAGCTGCAAGCTTGGCATTATTGGATCTAAGGCTGGGATTGAAGACTATGAATGAGTCACCACTACATGGAAGAACAGGAAGCAAGCATTGTGTAAGAATATAATCTATTCATTTGTTTGCAACAGAACAATGAATAGATTAAACCATATTACGTACCTGAATGGGGCCTTAACAACCACATTTCTGCAGATGATAGGCAGACTACAAAGCTCTGGATCCCACGATTGGGAGGTATGCTTTGATATGATCCTGGACAGTTGACGGTGTAGGATTCTCACAGGAAAGTGTAAAGCAGGGATTGCTAACCCTTCTCACTGCAGTTGACTAGAGTTCCAAGCAGGGATTGCTAACCCTTCTCACTGCAGTTGACTAGAGTTCCAAGCAGGGATTGCTAACCCTTCTCACTGCAGTTGACTAGAGTTCCAAGCAGGGATTGCTAACCCTTCTCACTGCAGTTGACTAGAGTTCCAAGCAGGGATTGCTAACCCTTCTCACTGCAGTTGACTAGAGTTCCAAGCAGGGATTGCTAACCCTTCTCACTGCAGTTGACTAGAGTTCCAAGCAGGGATTGCTAACCCTTCTCACTGCAGTTGACTAGAGTTCCAAGCAGGGATTGCTAACCCTTCTCACTGCAGTTGACTAGAGTTCCAAGCAGGGATTGCTAACCCTTCTCACTGCAGTTGACTAGAGTTCCAAGCAGGGATTGCTAACCCTTCTCACTGCAGTTGACTAGAGTTCCAAGCAGGGATTGCTAACCCTTCTCACTGCAGTTGACTAGAGTTCCAAGCAGGGATTGCTAACCCTTCTCACTGCAGTTGACTAGAGTTCCAAGCAGGGATTGCTAACCCTTCTCACTGCAGTTGACTAGAGTTCCAAGCAGGGATTGCTAACCCTTCTCACTGCAGTTGACTAGAGTTCCAAGACGCTACAGTCTGCTAATGCTTGGCTGGGCATCAGGGAGAAATGTAGACCACAACAACCACAGTGGCAAATGTGAGCCGCCACTGCTTTGAAGAGTTAAATGGGAAAGCGATTGTAAATAGACAAATCTGCTTGACTAAAATGTTGGAAAAGAAGATGTCACGTTACTTGGATTTAGTGAATCCAACAAAATGGCTAACGCTGTTTACCAGATGTTCAAATCAAACAGAGTAGAGGAGCTTAGTAAATTGGGTAGTTAGCGCGTTTCTAAGGTGTTGCTATGGGGAAAGAAGGACAGAACATGTACATCTTGTTTCTAAAGCTGGCTTCATTAAAAATAGATTTAGAGGCCAGATTTAATGTGGACATATTTTCTTTAAGATTAGACACTAGATACTGGGGGGGGGGGGGGGGGGGGGGGGGTAGTTGTTTTGCTTTCAGTGTAGATATAAAAAAAAAAAAAACCACAAGTGAAAATGGTAGTTTATGCAAATGCAGTTGTGTTAAGTATTCATAGAGCAGCATGTCGCTGGAAAATCTCCCAGAATGTCTTGGGCAGCATCCAGAATCCCCTGAGGCCATTGCTACTTCCCAGAGGGGTCATTTATCAAAACAAAATTCCCATTTCAATGTAGAGGAAAGTTTGAATTAATAAACTTTATTCAGTTGCCCCCCTTCCTCTCCAGAAAATGACAAGTAAAGGTTAGGATGTCTGTCAGTGAAATAAATAGATTAATTTTCAGTTCAGATTATGCAGATCCATAATGATGGGTTTGTTTAAATGCTGGATACATTACCAGCAAACCTGGCTTTTTGAGTATTAGAATATTGTTTTGCTAAATCTAGATGACGAACACTTTTGGATCCAATCCAAAGGGTCCAATATTCTGACAAAATGCAAGTAATGCACTCTGGGCCGCTATCAGAAATTTCAGGGCCCCTTACTGAAAAAAAGTCATTTTATCCAGGTTTGCATATGATGCAATTTATTTAAATATACCACAGGACATGCCCCATCGCCTGTATTGCACATCCAGGATTTTCTGCTGCCCCATATCATACATTGCACATCCAAGACTTATTATGCCACAGCCAGTGTTAGTTTATCCATAAATAGCCACCGATAATTTGTTCAGTAATAGCCACTGATAATTTGACCATTAATATGCCACTGACAATTTGACCATTAATTTGCCACTGATTCATTTGACCTTTAATATGCCACTGATAATTTGACCATTGATATGCCACTGAAAATTTGACCATTAATATGCCACTGGTTAATTTGACCTTTAATATGCCACTGGAAATGTGACCATTAATATGCCACTGACAATTTGACCATTAATATGCCACTGATTCATTTAACCTTTAATATGCCACTGATAATTTGTGCATTGATATCACGCAGCTGCTTTGGGCACCAAGGAATGAATGGGGCCTGGGCAGTTGCGCCATTTGCCCACATTTTATTTAATTATTTTTTTTATTTTTTATCATTTTCATTTTTTAAAGGGCCGGTTCCCTTGACGGGTGTATCGCCCCTTAACCCCCTGATGGGGGCCCTGAACAAACTACAAAGTGAGAATAATGCCTGTGCATGCACACACTTTTTAAATAGATGTTTATGCAAGTACATTGTACACAGGTTTTTGCAGAGCACCCACAGGTCTACCCAGATGCCACCTACAGGACTTGCATAAATTTGCACCAATAGATCTTGCCAGAGCAACCATATTTCACCCTGCAGTACTTCCCCAGCACCCAGACTGCCCCTCACAGTTATTGCAATAGCACCAAGACGGCACCCACAAGACTTGCCCATCACCCTTATAACACACACATGACTTTCCCAGCAACCAGCGGACTTTCCTAGCACCCAGATTACCCCAGCACCCAAATTGCAAATTCCTCACATCCCCTTCCCATGCACAGGACTCCCCAGCGTCTAGTTATGAGTAGCTCAATGTCTGTGAGCTGCCCAGGTGCACAGACATTCTCTCAGGCTGCCCCTCGCACTCTGCACACGTTTTCTTCTCTTTGAAGAATTACAATGTAAGTACACCCAGTTGCTAAATTCTGTTTAGTCTTGCCAAGTTCCATTGATGCCAATAGTAAATCAGTTATTACATTTTCTATTGAAGTTGTACCAATTCTTCTATGATTTGTTCTGAAATGGGCTGTTTGGAAATGTTAAGGATGGTAGCCAACTTGAGTGTCATTGTACGGTGATATTTGGCTCCCAGCTATTTGACCTTTACTATAGAAAGCATAATATTTGCTTGCCAGAAAAAAAAAAGTTCTAGGCTGATTAATTAAGTTTCATCTTCTCTAGCAAGTTAAAATGCATTGTAACACATACAGGTCTGAGTAAATAGCCTCACAATGATATAATTATACTGTACAGCCTCACACTGATATACTTATACTGTACAGCCTCACACTGATACACTTATACTGTACAGCCTCACACTGATATACTTATACTGTACAGCCTCACAGTGATACACTTATACTGTACAGCCACACACTGATATACTTATACTGTACAGCCTCACACTGATACACTTATACTGTACAGCCTCACAGTGATACACTTATACTGTACAGCCACACACTGATATACTTATACTGTACAGCCTCACAGTGATACACTTATACTGTACAGCCACACACTGATATACTTATACTGTACAGCCTCACACTGATACACTTATACTGTACAGCCTCACACTGATATACTTATACTGTACAGCCTCACACTGATATACTTATACTGTACAGCCTCACACTGATACACTTATACTGTACAGCCTCACACTGATATACTTATACTGTACAGCCTCACACTGATACACTTATAATGTGCAGCCTCACACTGATATACTTATACTGTACAGCCTCACACTGATATACTTATACTGTACAGCCTCACACTGATACACTTATACTGTACAGCCTCACACTGATACACTTATACTGTGCAGCCTCACACTGATATACTTATACTGTACAGCCTCACACTGATATACTTATAATGTACAGCCTCACACTGATACACTTATACTGTACAGCCTCACACTGATACACTTATACTGTACAGCCTCACAATGATACACTTATACTGTACAGCCTCACACTGATACACTTATACTGTACAGCCTCACACTGATATACTTATACTGTACAGCCTCACACTGATATACTTATACTGTACAGCCTTACAATGATACACTTATACTGTACAGCCTCACACTGATACACTTATACTGTACAGCCTCACACTGATACACTTATACTGTACATCTTCACACTGATATACTTATATTGTACAGCCTCACACTGATACACTTATACTTTACAGCCTCACACTGATATACTTATACTGTACAGCCTCACACTGATATACTTATACTGTACAGCCTCACACTGATACATTTATACTGTACAGCCTCACACTGATACACTTATACTGTTCATCTTCACAAATATACATTTATACTGTACAGCCTCACACTGATAGACTTATACTGTACATCTTCACAAATATACACTTATACTGTACAGCCTCACACTGATATACTTATACTGTACAGCCTCACACTGATACACTTATACTGTACAGCCTTACAATGATACACTTATACTGTACAGCCTCACACTGATACACTTATACTGTACAGCCTCACACTGATACACTTATACTGTACATCTTCACACTGATATACTTATATTGTACAGCCTCACACTGATACACTTATACTTTACAGCCTCACACTGATATACTTATACTGTACAGCCTCACACTGATATACTTATACTGTACAGCCTCACACTGATACATTTATACTGTACAGCCTCACACTGATACACTTATACTGTTCATCTTCACAAATATACATTTATACTGTACAGCCTCACACTGATAGACTTATACTGTACATCTTCACAAATATACACTTATACTGTACAGCCTCACACTGATATACTTATACTGTACAGCCTCACACTGATACACTTATACTGTACAGCCTCACACTGATACATTTATACTGTACAGCCTCACACTGATACACTTATACTGTACAGCCTCACACTGATACACTTATACTGTACAGCCTCACAGTGATACACTTATACTGTACAGCCTCACACTGATACACGTATACTGTACAGCCTAACACTGATACACTTATACTGTACAGCCTCACACTGATATACTATACAGCCTCACACTGATACACTTATACTGTACAGCCTCACACTGATACACTTATACTGTACAGCCTCACACTGATATACTTATATTGTACAGCCTCACACTGATACACTTATACTGTACAGCCTCACACTGATACACTTATACTGTACAGCCTCACATTGATATACTTATACTGTACAGCCTCACACTGATACACTTATACTGTACAGCCTCACAATGATACACTTATACTGTACAGCCTCACACTGATACATTTATACTGTACAGCCTCACACTGATATACTTATACTGTACAGCCTCACACTGATATACTTATACTGTACAGCCTCACAAATATACACTTATACTGTACAGCCTCACAATGATACACTTATACTGTACAGCCTCACACTGATACACTTATATTGTACAGCCTCACACTGATATACTTATATTGTACAGCCTCACACTGATATACTATACAGCCGCACACTGATACACTTATACTGTACAGCCTCACAATGATACACTTATACTGTACAGCCTCACACTGATATACTTATACTGTACAGCCTCACACTGATACACTTATACTGTACAGCCTCACAATGATACACTTATACTGTACAGCCTCACACTGATATACTTATACTGTACAGCCTCACACTGATACACTTATACTGTACAGCCTCACACTGATATACTTATATTGTACAGCCTCACACTGATATACTATACAGCCTCACACTGATACACTTATACTGTACAGCCTCACACTGATATACTTATATTGTACAGCCTCACACTGATATACTATACAGACTCACACTGATACACTTATACTGTACAGCCTCACAATGATACACTTATACTGTACAGCCTCACACTGATATACTTATACTGTACAGCCTCACACTGATACACTTATACTGTACAGCCTCACAATGATACACTTATACTGTACAGCCTCACACTGATACACTTATACTGTACAGCCTCACACTGATATACTTATATTGTACAGCCTCACACTGATATACAATACAGCCTCACACTGATACACTTATACTGTACAGCCTCACAGTGATACACTTATACTGTACAGCCTCACACTGATACACTTATACTGTACAGCCTCACAATGATACACTTATACTGTACAGCCTCACACTGATATACTTATACTGTACAGCCTCACACTGATACACTTATACTGTACAGCCTCACACTGATACACTTATAATATACAGCCTCACACTGATATACTTATACTGTACAGCCTCACACTGATACACTTATACTGTACAGCCTCACAATGATATACTTATACTGTACAGCCTCACAATGATATACTTATAATATACAGCCTCACACTGATATACTTATACTGTACAGCCTCACACTGATACACTTATACTGTACAGCCTCACAATGATATACTTATACTGTACAGCCTCAGAATGATATACTTATAATATACAGCCTCACACTGATACACTTATACTGTACAGCCTCACAATGATACACTTATACTGTACAGCCTCACAATGATATACTTATACTGTACAGCCTCACACTGATACACTTATACTGTACAGCCTCACAATGATACACTTATACTGTACAGCCTCACACTGATACATTTATACTGTACAGCCTCACACTGATACACTTATACTGTACAGCCTCACACTGATATACTTATATTGTACAGCCTCACACTGATACACTTATACTGTACAGCCTCACACTGATACACTTATACTGTACAGCCTCACACTGATATACTTATATTGTACAGCCTCACACTGATATACTATACAGCCTCACACTGATACACTTATACTGTACAGCCTCACAGTGATACACTTATACTGTACAGCCTCACAATGATACACTTATACTGTACAGCCTCACACTGATACATTTATACTGTACAGCTTCACACTGATACACTTATAATGTACAGCCTCACACTGATATACTTATACTGTACATCCTCACAGTGATACACTTATACTGTATAGCCTCACAGTGATATACTTATACTGTACAGCCTTCCACTGATACACTTATACTGTACAGCCTCACACTGATACACTTATACCAGGGGTCCTCAAACTACGGCCCGCGGCTGCAGGAAAACGAAAAAATAAATAAAAAAATCACCGCGACCGGATGTGACGTTTAGTCACATCCGGACCCGGTAACTGTTTCCCTCCTCCGTGCAGGGAGGAGGGAACACTGCGCGAGACGTCCGGCCGGGGACACAGCAGCTGGAGGTAAGTGATGGGGAAGGGGGGGGAGGAGGGAGGTATAACGAGCACTGTACTATTCCTGGGCATCTGAATGGCATAATATTCCTGGGCATCTGAATGGCACACTATTCCTCGGCATCTGAATGGCACACTATTCCTGGGCATCTGACTGGCATAATTTTCCTGGGCTCTGACTGGCATAATATTCCTGGGCATCTGACTGGCATAATATTCCTGGGCTCTTACTGGCACTCTATTCCTGGGCATCTGAATGGCATAATATTCCTTGGCATCTGACGGGTACTCTATTCCTGGGCATCTGAATGGCATAATATTCCTGGGCATCTGAATGGCATAATATTCCTGGGCATCTGAATGGCAAACTATTCCTGGGCATCTGACTGGCATAATTTTCTTGGGCTCTGACTGGCATAATATTCCTGGGCATCTGACTGGCATAATATTCCTGGGCATCTGAATGGCAAACTATTCCTGGGCATCTGACTGGCATAATTTTCTTGGGCTCTGACTGGCATAATATTCCTGGGCATCTGACTGGCACACTATTCCTGGGCATCTGACTGGCATAATATTCCTGGGCATCTGAATGGCATAATATTCCTGGGCATCTGACAGGCACACTATTCCTGGGCATCTGACTGGCACACTATTCCTGGGCATCTGACTGTCATAATATTCCTGGGCATCAGACTGTCACATTATTCCTGGGAATATGAATGGCATAATATTCCTGGGCATCTGACTGGCACACTATTCCTGGGCTCTGACTGGCACACTATTCCTAAACATCTGAATGGCATAATATTCCTGGGCATCTGACTGGCACACTATTCCTGGGCATCTGAATGGCATAATATTCCTGGGCATCTGACTGGCACACTTTTCCTGGGCTCTGACTGGCACACTATTCCTGGGCATCTGAATGGCATAATAATCCTGGGCATCTGACTGGCACACTATTCCTGGGCATCTGAATGGCATAATATTCCTGGGCATCTGAACGGCATAATATTCCTGGGCATCTGACAGGCACACTATTCCTGGGCATCTGACTGGCACACTATTCCTAAACATCTGACTGGCATAATATTCCTGGGCATCAGACTGGCACATTATTCCTGGGAATCTGAATGGCATAATATTCCTGGGCATCTGACTGGCACACTATTCCTGGGCTCTGACTGGCACACTATTCCTAAACATCTGAATGGCATAATATTCCTGGGCATCTGACTGGCACACTATTCCTGGGCATCTGAATGGCATAATATTCCTGGGCATCTGAATGGCACACTTTTCCTGGGCTCTGACTGGCACACTATTCCTGGGCATCTGAATGGCATAATAATCCTGGGCATCTGACTGGCACACTATTCCTGGGCATCTGACTGGCACACTATTCCTGGGCATCTGACTGGCATAATGTTCTTGGGCTCTGACTGGCATAATATTCCTGGGCATCTGACTGGCATAATATTCCTGGGCTCTTACTGGCACTCTATTCCTGGGCATCTGAATGGCATAATATTCCTGGCCATCTGACTGGCACACTATTCCTGGGCATCTGAATGGCATAATATTCCTGGGCATCTGACTGGCATAATTTTCTTGGGCTCTGACTGGCATAATATTCCTGGGCATCTGACTGGCACACTATTCCTGGGCATCTGACTGGCACACTATTCCTGGGCATCTGACTGGCATAATTTTCTTGGGCTCTGACTGGCATAATATTCCTGGGCATCTGACTGGCATAATATTCCTGGGCTCTTACTGGCACTCTATTCCTGGGCATCTGAATGGCATAATATTCCTGGGCATCTGACTGGCACACTATTCCTGGGCATCTAAATGGCATAATATTCCTGGGCATCTGAATGGCATAATATTCCTGGGCATCTGACAGGCACACTATTTCTGGGCTCTGACTGGCATAATATTCCTGGGCATCTGACTGGCATAATATTCCTGGGCTCTGACTGGCATAATATTCCTGGGCATCTGACTGGCACAATATTACTGGGCTCTGACTGGCATAATATTACTGGGCTCTGACTGGCATAATTTTCTTGGGCTCTGACTGGCATAATATTCCTGGGCATCTGACTGGCATAATATTCCTGGGCATCTGAATGGCAAACTATTCCTGGGCATCTGACTGGCATAATTTTCTTGGGCTCTGACTGGCATAATATTCCTGGGCATCTGACTGGCACACTATTCCTGGGCATCTGAATGGCATAATATTCCTGGGCATCTGAATGGCATAATATTCCTGGGCATCTGACAGGCACACTATTCCTGGGCATCTGACTGGCATAATTTTCTAGGGCTCTGACTGGCATAATATTCCTGGGCATCTGACTGGCATAATATTCCTGGGCTCTTACTGGCACTCTATTCCTGGGCATCTGAATGGCATAATATTCCTGGGCATCTGACTGGCACACTATTCCTGGGCATCTAAATGGCATAATATTCCTGGGCATCTGAATGGCATAATATTCCTGGGTATCTGACAGGCACACTATTTCTGGGCTCTGACTGGCATAATATTCCTGGGCATCTGACTGGCATAATATTCCTGGGCTCTGACTGGCATAATATTCCTGGGCATCTGACTGGCACAATATTACTGGGCTCTGACTGGCATAATATTACTGGGCTCTGACTGGCATAATTTTCTTGGGCTCTGACTGGCATAATATTCCTGGGCATCTGACTGGCATAATATTCCTGGGCTCTTACTGGCACTCTATTCCTGGGCATCTGAATGGCATAATATTCCTGGGCATCTGACTGGCACACTATTCCTGGGCATCTAAATGGCATAATATTCCTGGGAATCTGAATGGCATAATATTCCTGGGCATCTGACAGGCACACTATTCCTGGGCTCTGACTGGCATAATATTCCTGGGCATCTGACTGGCATAATATTCCTGGGCATCTGACTGGCATAATATTCCTGGGCTCTGACTGGCATAATATTCCTGGGCATCTGACTGGCACAATATTACTGGGCTCTGACTGGCATAATATTACTGGGCTCTGACTGGCATAATATTACTGGACTCTGACTGGCATAATATCCCTGGGCATCTGACTGGCATCATATTCCCATTGAAATACTGGTAAGTTTGTTGATTTAACTTTACTTCATTTTAAATATTGTATTTGTTCCCGTTTTGTTTCTTCACTACAAAATAAGATATATGCAGTGTGCATAGAAATTTGTTCATAGTTTTTGTTTTTACTATAGTCCGGCCCTCCAACGGTCTGAGGGACAGTGAACTGGCCCCCTGTTTAAAAAGTTTGAGGACCCCTGACTTATACTGTACATCCTCACATTGATACTGATATTTAGACTAGAAATCTGTGAATAGAGTAAGTCAAATGATTTAGATGCCAAAAACAAAAACAATGCATTGCAAATCTGTAAACTACACCACTGAACCATTACATTTTTGTTTTAAAATTGATTGGGGATCTATCGGATCAACAACATGTTAATATTGTAAACATTGAGAGCAAGTCAAATGGGGTTTTGGCTTGGCTAGCACATACCTCCCAAGTCCTGGCCCTGGCAATGCGGAACACCCTGGGAGGTGGGGCTTGGGAAGTCATGTATGTATGCAGAGGGGATAGATGCCCGATTCCTGAGACATACCATAACCCCACAAACCCCCATAACCATACCAGCCCATGTTCCCCCCAATAAATAGACACGAGACTTGTGATGGTACAACAAGGCCACAGCACGTCTTTATTAAACACATATCAGGCTGTATAAACCACCACCATCCTTTAATACTTATATGTATAAAACAGAATAGAGCCTGACAAAATGACTAAGCCCTTGCCAGTAAAACCATTTTAAACTTCAACCCATATATTTACATAGTGCAACTTTTTTCCAACCAAATCCAGAATCCAGAAGCTCGCCTCCCCTCCTCGTCCCTTGAGATGCCATAACTCCACCTGGCCCATCTCTCCCACAATGCTTACCACTAGCTGACTCACTTAGCTCAGTGGGCACGTCCAATACAAACAACTTCCATGTTGCTTTTAAGGTTAGGGGAGGACCCGAGCACCATTCTCCTTATAATAACTCCAACTTCATTTTCCAAAACATATCCCCTACTGGCAAGGACAGCCAACCCCCAGCCTGCTGCGACAAAGAAAGTTAATACATAAAAAAACACATAAACAGAGGGAGGGAGGGTGGGAAAATTGCTACCAGGTGCGTTTACAGATTAAAATGGCTGCTGGGGAGAGAGGCTCCAGGGCTTTTATCAACTCCCCCCCCCCCCCTGAAGCCCCTCCCCCCAGCCCCCGTCAGTCATCTCTTGCCTCCCCCTCGCCCATACATGTCCTGTACAATTAATTTGCATAATTTCCCAGGGTTCTAGTGTCACTCTAACTGACAGTGCTCCTGCGTATATGTGTAGTATTCATTCTCTGGTGTCCCGTATGAAATTGGTGGGTTAGTGTTAGGTTGGGAGTTTTAAAAAATGGAAATTTTTTTTTTTTAAAAATGTAAAAATTAAAACAAATTAAAAAATAAAGAACATTTGATATAATTCAGTGTTTAAAATGCCCCATATGTACAGCGTGGAAGAGGCTTATGTCATCCTGGCATCCGGTTCAGACACTGAAACGATATATGGAGCCAATAGTTGATTCTGAAAGTCATAGTAGAATAGGATCTGCTGGCAGTCTGCAACCCCTACAAAGAATGCATACAATCCACCATGAACTTTCATGTGTGCCACCAAATTATGCTAGGCATCAGAGCTGGCACCCCACTGACTTGCTGGAGATAAAAAAAAAAAAAGTTTTAAAATACCACCATCCCCAGGTTTCAAAAAATCTATGGCTTTATGGGGGTAAAATACTGTGGCCAGCTTAAAAAATGTCCCAAATGGAACATGAGTGCAGGCTGACTACATGTCCTTTTAAAAACAACATATAACTTGTATGCATGTGTTAAATGATAGAGAGGAAAAGTACATTTAAACAACCACATATCAAACATGTAAACATCGCTCTGGTCGCTGGCCCAGGACACCCCTTGGGCCTTAAAGGGTTAATCTCTGCATGCCGTCTAAAAGGGAAAACCCTTGTTAGTGGGACCTAACATTGTGCAAATTCAGGCTAAGCCACTGCTGGGTTCAAGATACTGCTTTGTAAATTATTTAAAAATTTTAAATGAAGAATTTGAATGTTTTAACTGATTCATAGAATTGGCCAAAAATAGTAGGTAACCCCTGATTTCGATCAGATTTGATTTAGGAGATGTTTTTCTAGCAATTCCTTGTATTGAAGCATAGATGTTCAACTAGTGGCCCACAGGCCAGATGTGACCCTTAAGTTTTCTGTGTGGTCCCTATCGTGGCTAAAAAGCCCATACTTTCTATATGCTTATATCCTGTTATTAACACTAATGTCCAACACCTAACCTTTTGTATTGTATACAGCTCTGCACTTTGGCCAAATATATAACTGCTTTTTTGACAAACTACTCAAATTTAGCCCAATATGTAGCGCATATTACTGAAAATTAGTAATGTGTGCATGTACTCCGTATGTTAAATTTGTGTTGTTGTTGTGGGTTTACCCTACAATGCCTAAAATGTTGGTTTCTATCGATCAGTATACAATTGCCCAAATCCATCTGTATACAATTGCAAACATCCATCGGTATACAATTGCCCACATCCATCAGTATACAATTGCCCACATCCATCGGTATACAATTGCCCACATCCATCGGTATTCAATTGCCCACATCCATCAGTATACAATTGCCCACATCCATCGGTATACAATTGCCCACATCCATCGGTATACAATTGCCCACATCCATTGGTATACAATTGCCAACATCCATCGGTATACAATTGCCCACATCCATCGGTATACAATTGCCCACATCCATCGGTATACAATTGCCCACATCCATCGGTATACAATTGCCCACATCCATCGGTATACAATTGCCCACATCCATCGGTATTCAATTGCCCACTGTGCAACATAAGATGATTTGTGTGTATGAGACAGATGCATATGATAAAGTGCCACAGACCCCTTCCCCTTGATGCTGCGTCCCCTTGCTGCCAGACGATGGTGGGTTTGTCGTAGGTCTTCTTGGACTCCTTTATCAGCTCTTGGATTTGGCTTTGTGTATAAGTCTACATTGAGAACGCATTGCAGTGAGTGAATTTGAAATTGAATAGTAGCGTTCATGTAGTATATGACATGTAAATTGGACTTTCGCTCTATAATAAACAAACATGTTTGTGACGAAGCAATAGACACGGACAGTGGGCAGCTGTGCAATGCAATCAGTGAATCCGGCACAAGCTTTCGCGTGGCTTTGGCTAACACTAGCAGTTTGCTGTATAATATACACAGGATTGTTCAAGCATAGAGCATCCCTGCCTCGGAAAGCAATCTCGTGTTTGGATCCTTGGTGTGTTGGGCACAGTGAGATAAAGCAGCCACTGTACGGTTCCCGACTCCCTCCCTCTGAGGCTACATCTCAGTCAATGTTTGCTACCTACTGAGACACTCATTCTGCATATAAATATACATAAGCCTGCAGTGTGAGTTCTGTTCTATCAGTATAAACGGAATGGTATGTTATGGACAAATGTGATGCTCTGAGATCCGGCTATTCATTGTCATGCAATTGGCAAACATATTGACATACTAGAAATCAAAGCTGGTATTTTTGGTATTCTCAGCCTATAAAACTAGCGTGTGCCTCAACATCAATATTACTGACTAGAGAATGAGCGCAAGAGAATGAGCGCAAGAGAATGAGCTAGCAGTGACAGCCCTCTGTATACTATAAGATGCAAAGAGAGGGAATAAAGGCTATCTCCTTATCCTTTGAATGTATATATTTATCTTTGTAGTTGGGTTGTATAAGCTTAGCTTCACTTACAGAACTGTAGGCAAAAGTAAAATAGCATGTTATTTTGAAAGATTACATAGTGTAGACATTCTTTAATGAAAGAAAACAGATAAAGTACCTTATTGAGCACTCTTTGTTCTATTTGGCTAGGTCAGGGGGCGGACATGTTGTTTAGAATTCAAACATTCTAAAAAGCATTTCTGTCACGTGATAGAGCAGTATTGCGCAAAGAGGACTCAATAAGGTGTTTAATTGGTATTATTTAATTAAAACATTTCCATTTAAAAAAGATTACAATTAAACTTTTCATCTTTTTTTTTTTTTTTGAGAAGACGTGGATGTTTTTCTCATTGGACAACAACTGTAATAAAAATAAAAAACCTAATAATTTAAATAAGTAGGGGGGGTTTAAGGATTACACTATAATTTGTATGCTTTTTTTCCTTTCCCAGCAGAAATAAGTGTTCGATCACACGGGGTTGGGCTCCATCGCTCTGTAAAAATTATAATTTTTATTTTATCTACATTATATTGTGGTCGTCTTTAAGGAATTATTTAGCAGGTCAGTTCAGGAGAAGCTCGAGAAGACAGTATGGTGTGGCATTTGTTCTTTGAAGAATAAATGTGTTTTTTTTTGGTGTAAGTGCGCCATCATTTTATACTTGACAAATAATCACCAGTAGCCAGGAAGCTTTAATGGATGCCTTTCAATGTTCCCAGAGGAAAAAAGTTGATCACTAGGCTGTGACCTCCGTCGGACATATTATAGGTCTACTTAGAACTGGCTCCAGGCAAGTTCTCAGGCAGTGTTAATTTTGACGGAAAATTTGAATCTAATTTTAATCATAGTGTTTTGACTAAAATGCCCTTTTAGTTTAGTCGTATTTTAGCCATCTGAATTGTTTTAGTGTTACTCTAGTTTTAGTCAACTTAATCTCCAGCAGTGAGGGAGAGAACACGTCTGAGAAGGTTGTTACACAGTGTTAAGTTAACATGCTAGGGAGATGGGAGAGGAAACACTCACATACAAGGTGAATCAGATGGAGAACCAGTAGTCCAAATAGATAAATACAACGGATTTTAGTAATAGTTTTAGTCCTATTAACTTAGTTTTTAATTAGTTAGTGTTTAGATTTAGTCACTGAAAACATGCAGTTGACAAAAATGTGTAGTCGACAAATGAACGCTATTTTTAAGGTCCACTAGCACCAGCCACCCCAACCGTGGGACAGAGTAGAGGCAAGTAAGCAGAGCTGTCCCATAACCAGCCTCACCATGTGCTCTCCCGCACACATTGCACAGACCAGCATGGATTGCACTTCTCTTTCATTCTTAAAAAAAGCCATCTCCACAAATGATTCCCTCACCTGGCCCTGCAAAGCTTAGAGCCGTCCCTGGTGCAACAGAACGTGCACCATAGCGCCAGCACACACTCATCTTCAGTTTGATTGACATGAGTTATGGCGACTTACTACCCATGCATTGCCTGGGGCATAGGATGAAGACTGGATAGAAACATAGAAACATAGAATGTGTCGGCAGATAAGAACCATTCGGTCCATCTAGTCTGCCCAATTTCTTTTGAGTACTTTTATTAGTCCCCCGTTCCCGGTCTTATAGCTAGGATAGCCTTGTGTCTATCCCACGCATGCTTAAAATCCTTGACTGTGTTTACCTCTACCACTTCTGCTGGCAGGCTATTCCATACATCCACTACCCTCTCAGTAAAGTAATACTTCCTGATATTACTTTTAAATCGTTGCCCCTCTAATTTAAGACTGGATTGTGGGATTAGCGCTTCATGACTTGTTTTACAACATATAACATCGTGTAAAATAGCTCTATGTATCAGCTACATATCATCCAAGGATTTAATGGGGTTAAATACATTTCTCAGGCCTGTTTAATGGTTTTCTTTAATTGCTGGCTATTGCAAAGAGAAAAAAAAAAAAAAATAGAACCTATAATCCTTCACATCAGTGTTATCTATGCACAGTTTGCAAGTGATAATAATGATGTACAGAAAGACAATAAAAACATGAGTAATATTAGATGTGCTTGTTTCACAGTGGGGGGAAAAAAAAAAAAAGAAAGAAAAGAAAATCATTTTCTCTCCACAAAAATATGCTGCGACGCTGTGTGGATCACTACCCAATAATTATAAACGTCTGTATATTCAGCAATTCCTGTCTGTTCTACAAATCCATCTGGCCTTATCTTAGAGACATTAATGGAAGAGAAACATGGCTTGAAGATCGTGTTCACGCAAATTGCTGTCTTAAAAAGAAATGCTCGTGTAAGATGGTTAGCAGTTTTGAGAGCTATGGGGGAAAAAAAACCTAAACAGATGAGGCAAGAAAAATGTGTTCCTTCAAGGGAATGTCAGAAGGTCATCTTCCTGGAAGTGTTAACTCATTAAGTACCACCTAGAGATAGTTGATGTACAAAGTCTTCATACAAATAAAGTTCTACCAAATAAAGGATTTTTTTTGGGGGGGGGGGGGATCCACCCAGGAAGTTCAGAGTTTTTAATTACCAACTATATAGTTGCCAACATCGGCCATGTTTCCAGGGACACATATTTGTTTCACATGCTGCAGAAAGAGCATGCAAAGTGCAGCCCAGCAATCTGGATGCTTTTACGCACAAATGCAATCCAGTTAATTAATCGTGGTAGTTTCTATGAAATCTCCACCCTGATTAATTAATTGGATTCTGGAATTCTGGAATCCTACATACTGCCGAGCTGGATTTTGCATGGTCTTTCTGCAGCATGTGGAACAAATATGTGTCCCTGGAAGCATGGCCGACGTTGGCAACTATGCAACTACCTAATTTGGGAAGTTGTTTTATATAAAAGGAAAATTACAAAGGAGCACATAGTCATAGGGAAGTTAATGGTGCAATGCCATTAATTACCTCTATCTAAAGGTTTTTTCTTCTCCCTTGGCTCCTTTTATTTACACTGGGGTTATATGATACTTACTGTTAGGGATAGTGTTGGGGTTAGGATTTCGGGTTATGCATCAGCGCTGACAGTTCAGCGCCAAAACTGCCACTGTCGGCACTGTAATACCCGCGATAAAACTTCCGCGAGGAAAAGTTGGCGAAGAACTGCTCTAGACTTTATCACTGTATTCCTATCTAACACCTCATGAGTCTTCTGTCCCGTTCAACGCAGATTGAAAGATTTGAGCTCAAAAGCAGCATACCACCCCAACATTTCAGTTAGCCAAAGAGGGACACTTTTGTTTTTGCGGGCGTGGCGGAAGATGTGATTATGGGCGGGGCATTAGCGAGACAATCGTAATTTCTTAAGCGCCAGCTGATTGCTATTTATGTAACTTGCTAAAACATTTAGAATAAAAATAGAGTTACTTACATAATATATAAGCACACTTACAACAATTTTAACAGACTGTATGATATGTTTTATTATTATTCCAAACTTCCCTGCTTTTGAGGGTCTATCCCGCCGAGCTCTGCCTTTGTTCTGCTTTTCGAGACAGAGATAGAGCTTGGCAAGACCGTGGGATTCTGGGACGCTGGAGAATGGATACGGCACATGCACAGTATTGTGCGCCTGCGATATAGTGTTCCCAGTTTGAGTGACACTTGACCTCCCAAACTCCACTTCCCAGCATCCCGATTGGCCGGTGTCGGTTGCATCCTGCTACAAAGCTCTGAACTATACATTATAATAGAGTGTGCTTGGCCATAGTTGCATAGTTTTGAGTCTAACTCTAACAAGCTGAATTTTCCAATGTAGAGTAGCATTCACTCACATATTTGCCAGCAGTTAGAAGCAGAATGTGTAGATGACAAAGTGCCTACAGAAATAGTGCCCAATAGTGCCACAATCTTGGCACGTGCCAGTGTATATAGTGCCCAAAAAGGCTGGATTTTGTGCTACCTGCAGCGGTTCTGCATGGTCCAGGCTGATATAGCAATGTCTGAGCTGCTGCACCCCCTTTATAAAAACAAAGGCGCAAAACCGAAAATCTGTGGTGGAAACAAAATTTCAGGCACAAAACATATTGTGATCTATAGAAAAATTTAATCGCAAGTATAGATAAGATAACTGCATTTCAACCTTTTTTTTTTAACTTTTCCAACACTCTCTAGTGTGGTGGTGTTTTAATATCTCCTTGATTGTTTTTAAAATCATACCACGCAATTGTTGAATTTTTTTTATTTTTTATGGAGTCGTATATAGCATGTTATCGTAAAAAGAAATATTTAAAAAAAAATTACAAAAAAAACATACATTTATGGAATTAAAATAATAAATGTGACTGTCAGAGTGTATTCTAAAAGAAAACACAATCAATTTGGCATTTTTTCCAAACAACTTTTTCACAAATGTAGTGTTTTTCTTTGGTTTTTAAAGATTCTGTATGTTAATGTTAAAAAAATCGTACATCACCAAGTGTAATTCTAACTTGTATATATCGGTAATGTGAGATACTTTGTCTATTGCAATACTATTTATCTATAAATCAAGTTGTGTTGTATCTCTGTGAAGTGTTAAGATACATACAAACATTATGATAGACCGTTTAAGGCTATGGGGGTGAGTTGAGGTGATTTCAAAACCTGGTGAGTTTGATAAGTAGGGAAAACTCACCAGATTTGTCCCTGCACAAGGCATAGTTAATTTGGTGAGATGAAGTCACCTCAACTCACCTGCAACTCAACTTGCAAAGAATAGCCCCCTATTTCTTTCGTAGAATTGTAGTGAGGTCCATTGTAAGGCTTTAGCACTGGAGATATTGCTAGCAGCTGGAGATCGACATCATCTGTGCAATACAGATGGAGTTCTGATATGATATCATACATCAGAATTAGCCCTTAAAGTGATCCTTGAGGGTTAAAAAGCATTTTTTTAAAAAAAACTAATGAAAATATAATACACTCCTTTAAAGGAGCAGCGCCAACCACAGTGTCTGAAAAAAATATTTTTAGAAAAGAAAAAAAGCAGAGCTTATCAACACTTCCTATCTCCTAAAAAAATGCAAACAAAGTGTAAAAGAAGTATTGCTAATAGCAATCTCCGGGCTCCTTCTTGGATGTGTCTGAATTTCAAGGCCCTCATAAAAGAAATTTCAATGTAAAACTATAGGAGAACAGTATAAAATATTAAAGTAATCATAAGTTCATTTTACACCGTATATAAGAAACATGTACAATATTCAAGGGGGGGGGGGGGGGGGGGTAAACAGTAGAATATACTCCAAATTACCAAGCGAAGCAGAGTTCATATAAGTTCAAAATGGCTTACTTTTATTTTGGTCCATAGTTCAATCATAAAAAATTAAAAAAAACATACGGCAGAGTTCAGGAGAAAGTTCTGTGAGTCAGTACTCAACGCATTTCGCACTAATGTGCTTTATCAAAAGCCTACAGAAAATCAGCTAGGTGGAACTGCATCTTTTTCGCTGGAATCTAAGACTTCTCTATGTAACTGTTTGTGTTTCTTTTTCTTTTCTAGAGTGGAAGCCAAAATCCTTCGAGATGTGTTTTCTACTTGCTCTGAACACTGCCTTTGTGCCCGCTGCTAGGATGCTATTTTTTCTGGCCCTGGCATGCGCCAGTCCTTTTATAGAATTCCGAGAGGAAAGCCCAAAAATCCTAAATGTGGCCATAATTTTTAGCGGCACATCTTACCCACCAGAGAGTGCCCGTTTTGCTCCAGCCACCTTTCGCAACTTTACTATGGACGTCAACCCCATATCGGTGATTCTCAATGACACAAATCCTCGAAGCCTTATCCTCCAAATCTGTGACGTTCTCTCCAGCCTGCGCATCCATGGGGTCGTCTTTGAAGATGACACACGGACCGAGTCTGTAGCTCAGATACTTGATTTCATCTCTGCACAAACAGCAATGCCCATCATTGGTATTAATGGAGGTTCTGCAATTGTCTTGACACCGAAGGTAACCTATTGAAAATGATCTATCTACCTTTAGTTTTTAATGCATGTTAAAGTAACATAATTATAAAAATGTATGGATGCAATAAAATGTAAATATCTATAAAAAGGTGTAATCAGGGCTGGTGCTCCTATTAGTCAAACTAAGCATTTGCCTCTGGTTCTAGAACCCGGGGGCGCCCTGGGGCAGCAGGTATATGAAATCAAATCCCCATCCCTGTGTCTCTCACTGTCTAATCTGCTTTTTGTGTGCCTCTCTCACTGTCTAATCTGCCTCTCTTGTGTGTGTGTCTCATTGTCTCATCTGCCTGTCTTGTATGTGTGTGTCTGTATGTCTCTAACACTGTCTAATCAGTCTATCTTGTGTTTGTCTGCTTAATCTTCCTCTCTTGTGTATGTCTCAATCAACGTCTAATCTTCCTCTTTTCCGTATTTGTCTGTCTACTCTGCATCTATTGTGTATGTCTCACTCTTTGTCTAATCTGCATCTGTGTCTCTCTGATCTTGGATGTGTTGTAACCTTTGTCTAATCTGCCTGTTTATAATTTACTGATGTTGTGTTTCTCTGCCACTCTCCATGTCTATCTAATTTATATTTTTACTCTCTCTCCAATATTCAAAATTCTTATGGGAGCTATTTTGTAACATGCATCTGTCTGGCTAACTATATGCTGGAACTAAATTGTAACACATCTGTGTTCAGCTAACAGCAAACTGATGGGAGCTAAGGTATACCACCATGGCTGAGATGAGAACAGCACTGAATGCAGCATGAGGCAAGCAAGTCCAGTGCCTAGGATGGCACTTGCCTGGGAGCCAGCAAAAAATGCCACCCCTTTAAAAAAAAAGAAAAAAAGATCCCCTTTCACCAGCCCCGGGCCAGCCAGCAGGCATGTGTTCTGAGGTCAGAGCATCAATGATCACGTGACCTACCAGTGCTCATACTTGACCACCTGGGTAGCGTGAGAGGCAGCATGGACAAATTTCTGTGCGCATGGGCAGCGCACAGACATCATCCTGCCCCTCCACTACACACCAGGGAGCTTTGTGTTTTGGCTGGGGTACATCCTTTGCCTGCAGTTTAGGTGATGGGTCATGTCCTGGGGTGGTTGGGTAAGTCCTTGGTCTGCAATGTGGGTGCTGGGGCATATCCTGGGTGTTCAGTGTAGGTGATGGGACATGTCCTGGGGTGCTTGGGTAAGTCCTGGGTCTGCAATGTGGGTGCTGGGGCATATCCTGGGTGTTCAGTGTAGGTGATGGGACATGTCCTGGGGTGCTTGGGTAAGTCCTGGGTCTGCAATGTGGGTGCTGGGGCATATACTGGGTGAATAGTGTAGGTGATGAGGCATGTCTGAGGTGCCTGAATTTAGTCATGCCAGGGGCAACACGAGACCAAAATACACCACTGGATAGGAACGCTACATAGAGGGGGCAACAACATTTATGTTTGCGTAAAGCTGCAAAAAACCTTGTACCAGCCCAGAGTTTTATTTACTGTTTTAGATAAGAAAACAGAAATGACACTTTTTTGACGCGGTGAGTGCTGGTATTTACAAGCAAAATAAGTGTTTCAAAAACACACCAATCAAAATATCCCAAATAATAAATATACTTGTGACATGTGCATACATATATTGTACAGGAACCTGTACAACGTAGCTTTTTTTGCTGGACACATATAACATTTACATGACCCTCTGCAGCATTGACGAGGCATGTGTGTCAGGGAGGAAACAATTCATTAATCATGGAAGGGAATCCCTAAGGAAACACCCCTGATTAATGAATTGATCTTACTCTAAATGCGGACGAATTATACATACTGCACGGCCAAATGTGAAAGTTATATGTTATATGTCAAAAACATGGCTGATCATACATGCCTCAATGCAAATAGTAAGAGGAGTCAGATGTATTCTGGTTAATAGAATTTTTTTTTAGTGTTGTTAAGAGATATGGCTGCTTAGAGTGCAAGTAAGAAAACAGTGGAGAATTACAGTATTTTTTTCCCTTGGAAAACTTATACAACCATCAACAAATATATGACTTTTACACCTTTGTCCTGATCTGTGATTAAAGGCTTTCTTGTCCAGCGTGCATATGCTCCAAGGGGTCCATGTTTAAAATAGATTCAGAGGCAAAAGGTAATTATCATTGACTGGATTTACATAGGCCTACCCAGAATCCCTTGCAGTGGTGGTAATCAGGCCTTCTAGCTTGTTTGGTGTGTGTAGATCTGAGTTTGATAATGCCTCTGCTAATCAATAAATATGTCATATTTCTATTATGTTTTGGCTTTAAAGGGCAGTTAGTCCAGACTTTGTTACACAAGGAAAAGCTGTGAAAATGCTTTTTAAGGAAAAATATCTCAATGGTACTTGTCAAGCGCTGTGAGTGGGAGAGCATCATAAAGCTAGCCGTGGATAATTTAAAATTACTAGATAATGCTGAAAGATGTATGAGGCCGATGCACATCTACTGTATCTACATAAAGAATCCTCTCCCTTATCCTGAATGGTAATATGACAGGTTCTCCATCATGTCCAGTAAGTGACCTTGCTTGTTCTATCATAGTGATTTACTTGGAATGATTTACAGGAAACAAACAATTCATGTTAATCTTATTCCAACTACTCTCAACATTATAAAGAGGCAGCAAAACGTAGGGGGAGGAACGGGTGACTGGAAGAATCCTGCTTATATTGCTACTAGTGTACAGGTTTATACTGCTAATAGTGTACAGGTTTATACTGCTAATAGTGTACAGGTTTATACTGCTACTAGTGCAGTGCTGTATTTACCGCGAGGCATCCTCGGCGAATGCCTATGGCGGCATATAAAAATGTTATAAATGAAAGTGTCAATATGATGGGACCAATAAAAAGTGCAATTAAGGTATAATATTATAAACAAACAAATATAGTGCATATAAAATGATCTATAACATGTGCAATGTTCACAGTGACCAATAAAATAACCAATACAAAGTGCATCAGTAAAAATCAATATACATACAGTCCAAAGTCAATTTAATCCTGGGGGCTGCCTAAGGAAGAAAAAGCAAAAAGAACTCCTAGAGCATTATGTCTAGAGGATATACAATAGTAACTGATAACATAAAAAAATGGAAGGTAGTGTGAACTCATAAAGAATATGTAAACACTACATAGAAGGAGAACCAAACTCTGGCCACTTCAGGAGGTCGACTGTACCCACCACTGTAAGAAAGGGACCAGATCCTAGTGCAAATATGTGTAGTACATCTTGACTAGACATGTGCAAAACTAAAATTTTCGTTTCGTTTTCGTCCATTCGGACGAAAATGTTATTTATTTCGTCTAAAACGAATTTCGTTCATTAGTGCATTCGTTTCAGACGAAATTCGTTAATTATTTTCGTTTCGTTAATTTTTTTCGTTCGTTTTATAGAATACAATGTAATACTATTGGCTTTCTATAAACCGAACGAGAGCCCCATTCATAAGAAATTCTTATGAATGGGGCTCTCGTTCGGTTCATAGAAAGGCAATAGTATTAATTGTATTCTATAAGCCGAAAGTCTATAAACCGAACGACTTTCGGTTTATAGACTTTCGGCTTATGGAATACATGTAATCCTATTGCTATTCTATAAACCGAACGACTTTCGGTTTATAGAATAGCCATAGGTTTACATGTATTCCATAAGCCGAAAGTCTATAAACCGAAAGTCGTTCGGTTTATAGGCTGTCGGCATTTAACTAATAAGAGACAGAGTCTCCATTCATAAAATTATGAATGGAGACTTTGTCTCCGTGTAGTAAAATGCCGACAGCCTATAAACCGAACGTTCGGTTTATAGGCTGTCGGCTTATGGAATACATGTATTCCTATTGCTATTCTATAAACCGAAAGTCGTTCGGTTTATAGAATAGCAATAGGAATACATGTATTCCATAAGCCGACAGCCTATAAACCGAACGTTCGGTTTATAGGCTGTCGGCATTTTACTACACGGAGACAGAGTCTCCATTCATAAAATTATGAATGGAGACTTTGTCTCCGTGTAGTAAAATGCCGACAGCCTATAAACCGAACGTTCGGTTTATAGGCTGTGGGCATTTTACTACACGGAGACAAAGTCTCCATTCATAATTTTATGAATGGAGACTCTGTCTCCGTGTAGTAAAATGCCGACAGCCTATAAACCGAACGTTCGGTTTATAGGCTGTCGGCTTATGGAATACATGTATTCCTATTGCTATTCTATAAACCGAACGACTTTCGGTTTATAGAATAGCCATAGGATTACATGTATTGCATAAGCCGAAAGTCTATAAACCGAAAGTCGTTCGGTTTATAGGCTGTCGGCATTTAACTATACAGAGACAGAGTCTCCATTCATAAAATTATGAATGGAGACTTTGTCTCCGTGTAGTAAAATGCCGAAAGCCTATAAACCGAACGATCCGTTTATAGACTTTCGGCTTATATAATACATGTAATCCTATGGCTATTCTATAAACCGAACGTTCGGTTTATAGAATAGCAATAGGAATACATGTATTCCATAAGCCGACAGCCTATAAACCGAACGTTCGGTTTATAGGCTGTGGGCATTTTACTACACGGAGACAAAGTCTCCATTCATAATTTTATGAATGGAGACTCTGTCTCCGTATAGTTAAATGCCGGCTTTTAACTATACGGAGACAAAGTCTCCATTTATAATTTTATGAATGGAGACTCTGTCTCCGTATAGTTAAATGCCGGTGTTCTGACAAATTTCTGGAGCAAATTCTCCTGCGCAATCGCAGGAGAATTTGCTCACTGCGCATGCGCATAAAGTTACAGCTGATAACTCAGCTGTAACTTTGTGACCACCGCGCATGCGCCAGCTGCGCAACCCACCTCCCGCCCCCTCACACCCCCTGCACACCCCTTCTTACCAGATCATCGACCACAGCGATACACAGCGCATGCGCACGCCTATCCAGCCGTTTGGGAATGTGCGCGTCCGTTGTTGTGTTCTTAAGGTAGTAAGTAACATGGGGCGTCGGGACATAAGGGGGCAAGCATCCTGGTGAGGGCTGCCTCATCTTGATGGGATTTGTGATCCTCCTGCTGCATCAATAATACAGCAGGAGGATCACAAATCCCATCAAGATGAGGCAGCCCTCACCAGGATGCTTGCCCCCTTATGTCCCGACGCCCCGTGTTACTTACCACCTTAAGAACACAACAACGGACGCGCGCATTCCCAAACGGCTGGATAGGCGTGCGCATGCGCTGTGTATCGCTGTGGTCGATGATCTGGTAAGAAGGGGTGTGCGGCGGGTGTGAGGGGGCGGGAGGTGGGTTGCGCAGCTGTCTCATGCACGGTGGTCACAAAGTTACAGCTGAGTTATCAGCTGTAACTTTATGCGCATGCGCAGTGAGCAAATTCTCCTGCGATTGCGCAGGAGAATTTGCTCCAGAAATTTGTCAGAACACCGGCTTTTAACTATACGGAGACAAAGTCTCCATTTATAATTTTATGAATGGAGACTCTGTCTCCGTATAGTTAAATGCCCACAGCCTATAAACCGAACGTTCGGTTTATAGGCTGTCGGCTTTTAACTATACGTTTGTCTCCATTCATAAATTTATGAATGGAGACTCTGTCTCCGTATAGTTAAATGCTATTGTATTCTATAAACCGACTCTATTTCGGCTTATAGAATGCAATAGTACTACGAATGGACGAATGAACGAATGATTTTCCTTTATTAACCATTCGTTCATCCGGCTTTAGTTAGCTTAGCATTTTCGTTCGTCGTTTTTCGGGCGAATGGACGAAAATGCAATTTTCGGACGAAAATGCATTCGTCCGAAAACGAATGCACATGTCTAGTATATATTCACATGTAAATTGCTTTTTTAATAAAAAATTATGATATAAATAAAATCTTATTTTTATTTCCTTTTATGTGACAAAGCTGCCTCTCTCTTTCCCTTGCCCCCAGATTTGTCGCTCTCCCCCCCTTAGTGTTGTCTCTCTCTCACCCTCCCTTTGGCTCCCCCCTCGCTCCCCTTGTGTCTGTCTCTTCCCCCCTTCCCTCCCCTTGTTTCTCTCTGCCCCCCCCCCTTGTTATTCTGTCCCCCCCTCACCTGTTTCTTGCTCCCTGGTGGCTAGTGGGGGCAGCCGGGGGATGTATGCACTATACATAATAGACGGAAGTGTCGGGCAGCATGGAGGTTGTCTGCACGATTCGTGCAGACATCCCCCAGCTGCCCGATTCTCCCTGGTGGCTAGCGAGGGAGCGGAGGATGTCTGCGCGATGAGCGAGACCTCCCCTGCTGCCGCCCGGAACGACAGCCAGGACTTTTATG
Source organism: Pelodytes ibericus (assembly GCA_036172795.1). Taxonomy (NCBI): domain Eukaryota; kingdom Metazoa; phylum Chordata; class Amphibia; order Anura; family Pelodytidae; genus Pelodytes; species Pelodytes ibericus. Next base: position 60,937,503 of record CM069866.1, on the reverse strand, counting down.
AGGAAGCCGGAAGTACCCAGCTTCATCATAGAAGTCCCGGCGGTCATGCCGGGCGGCAGCAGGAGAGGTCTCGCTCATCGCGCAGACATCCTCCGCTCCCTCGCTAGCCACCAGGGAGAATCGGGCAGCTGGGGGATGTCTGCACGAATCGTGCAGACAACCTCCATGCTGCCCGACACTTCCGTCTATTATGTATAGTGCATACATCCCCCGGCTGCCCCCACTAGCCACCAGGGAGCAAGAAACAGGTGAGGGGGGGACAGAATAACAAGGGGGGGGGGGGCAGAGAGAAACAAGGGGAGGGAAGGGGGGAAGAGACAGACACAAGGGGAGCGAGGGGGGAGCCAAAGGGAGGGTGAGAGAGAGACAACACTAAGGGGGGGAGAGCGACAAATCTGGGGGCAAGGGAAAGAGAGAGGCAGCATTGTCACATAAAAGGAAATAAAAACAAGATTTTTTTATATCATAATTTTTTATTTAAAAAGCAATTTACATGTGAATATATACTAGACATGTGCATTCGTTTTCGGACGAATGCATTTTTTCGTCCGAAAATTGCATTTTCGTCCATTCGCCCGAAAAACGAAGAACGAAAATGCTAAGCTAACTAAAGCCGGATGAACGAATGGTTAATAAAGGAAAATCATTCGTTCATTCGTCCATTCGTAGTACTATTGCATTCTATAAGCCGAAATAGAGTCGGTTTATAGAATACAATAGCATTTAACTATACGGAGACAGAGTCTCCATTCATAAAATTATGAATGGAGACTTTGTCTCCGTATAGTTAAATGCCCACAGCCTATAAACCGAACGTTCGGTTTATAGGCTGTCGGCATTTAACTATACGGAGACAGAGTCTCCATTCATAAAATTATAAATGGAGACTTTGTCTCCGTATAGTTAAAAGCCGGCATTTAACTATACAGAGACAGAGTCTCCATTCATAAAATTATGAATGGAGACTTTGTCTCCGTGTAGTAAAATGCCCACAGCCTATAAACCGAACGTTCGGTTTATAGGCTGTCGGCTTATGGAATACATGTATTCCTATTGCTATTCTATAAACCGAACTTTCGGTTTATAGAATAGCCATAGGATTACATGTATTAGATTGAAAAGATGTTGGATTACAGTTGATTTGAAGTTTTACTTGATAAACTCTGCCCTTCGTAACTTGCTTTATTCGTTAAATTAAGGCAGCTGTTCTTACTGCTCAAACAGGTGTGAAGTGACAGTGATCCAGAAATCTGTGGGGGAAAAAAACAGAACAGTAAATGTACAACAGAAACATAAAAAATCTACACAACCATATATTTAAAAGCCCAAAACAAACACCTGGTTCCTTATTAAAAAAAAAAATTGGGAGTTGTTGTGTTTCTTACACTGTTTATAGGTTCGTAAAGGTCTCGTCTTAGACCGTATATTCAGAAAGTGCAGCCAGACAATCAGCTGTATAAGCTGGGGGTTTCTCCTTCAAAAAGAAGACTTAGTAGACATCCAGCCCCATGTGTCATGACTTGTCTAAAAAAATAAATAAAAACAGAAATCACTCTCCCATAACATCAATAAAGGCAAAAAATTCAAAAATGTTATTTCCCATCCTTTCATTATGTAAAAGAGCTGGGGAGTCGGGGGTGTGTGTGTGTGGTGGGGGATTGAGGAGAAAAAGAAGCTGGTAGCGCCTTGTCACAATTTTTTCACAGCCGTGAAAAACTGATGTTCCGGTCGCTGGATTCTAAACAATCAGTTGGTTTATACTTCTGGGGACATTTTGTGACAGTAACCTTAAAACAGTGTAATCCCCCATTATTTCCATTACATTAAGTGCTTCACAAAAAATCCTAGTTAATAGCTATACATTCCCTTCGGAATATGTTGTCCTTGAACCTTGAGATAAAAGATTCATTGAAGACCATGTAATTGTTCTTTCTAAATCCTCATGATTGTTTATGACTGTCTCCATCCCTTCTCCCCATCTTATGTTACTTAGGTGTATCGATAACAAACGCATTTTAACCTCTTGTCAGGCATGTCACGGGAAGTTTCCCGTTAGTGACAATGGACATTTTTGGCACGTGCTTCAGTTCCAATCACGGTATGCCCATTGGCATAATGCGATCAGCTTTAACTGACATGGCTGGAGTGCCTCGGGACTGAGGCACTCCAGCCATGTCTGGACATGCCTCCTCTGTCATATTCTGTTGCTGTGGCAGCCAATCAGAGAAACCCATGTGTTTAGCTTTTAGTCCCTAGGGATGAAATATGGTATGGGCAACCTGTCCTTGTCCCCCACGCACCCCTTTACACCAGTATTGTTTAAAATTAAAAAAAAATATACAAAATATTTTTCCCATCAGTTGGTATTAAAACTAGGGCAGCAATGTCACCATAGGTAATTCTGAAAAAAAAAAAAAATGTTAGTAAAAAGCAACACGCTTCTTGTATTTATTAGCTTATAAAAAAATAAAATAAATTAAAAACATGGTGTATTATTAAATTCACAACACATATTAGAATCTATTTAGCCGTTAATTTTCCTTAGCTTTTGTAGTAATATGTCAGTGTGTAAAATAGTTCATCATACTTTATATGATATGATCTAAAGAAAGCTCTTCTTATCCTGAAAAAACGATATATATTTTGTGTGGGCACAGTAAATGAGAGAAGAAAATTACAGCTAAACACAAACACCGAAGAAGTGTTTAAAACGGCTACAAATTTTCAAAAACAGCAAATAGTAAAATAATATGTTACAGAACTATCTGCTGTTAGCCAAAATTAATATTTATTACCCCACGCATTTTAATTTTTGTGCCTTTACCTAGTGTTGCTATTTTACCTTCTGCAAAGCATACATTTTGAACCTACTGTACACAATTTACCATATTGTTTTTTTTTTGTCACTGTAACTTTTAAAATATATACTTTAGTTTATGCCCGTGATACTATTTCACAACTTAAGAAATTTGTTTCCATTATCATTATCTGCTTTTTCTTCTACGTTTTCTTTCGGCTTCCTTCTATGTATTTCATCCCCTGCTACACATAGCCTGCGTCCCTCTCCCCTTCCATCTTACATTCTCTTAGTCTGACTAGGAGACAATTTTGCTCCATTAATATTTCACAAATGGTCTTGGGGCAAATGGTCCTCCGCTGACAGTTTATATACACACACTCCACGCACTCTCTCTCTCTCTCTCTCTCTCTCTCTCCCTCTCTCTCTCTCCCTCTCTCTCTCTCTCTCACACATCCTGCTGCCACTCTGAGTGATCTGCAAGGCTTAATACACTTATTAACATTCAATCAAACCACAAGGGAAGGTGCTCATGAATAACAGTGTCAGGGATAGCCAGTTAGGGTCTTCTATACTTACTGCACGGTAGAAAAACTCAAAACAATATTATTTTTTCTTTTTCAGAAAATAGAATGTCCAGGTTTACATCCCCACTGGCAATCTTAGTTGAGTGATTTTAGAATATTAATATTTAAAAGTCAAACAATACTGTGCAACTTAGAGGCTCATTTCATCTTATATAAGAGCCTCTGGACGTGTAACTTCTGGGAACCAGTTTATCTGCTTGGCACAACTTCTGATTCTTTGGTAGAAGGAGAAATCCTGGAGCGACGTTAGAAAGTGTGAACAAACATGGTAATTTTATCTGTGTGTTCAGCTGCCCTTCGCATCTGGTTTCAATTATATATCTTGATTAGTGTTGAGCGAACCCGGACCGCACTATTCGGGTTCGTACCGGATATTAGGGTGTCCGTGCCACGAACCCGGACATTTCACTGTATGTCCGTGTTGGAGTTCGAGGTTCGGCTATAAACCGAAAGTCTTTAAACCGAAAGTAATTTTTTCGGAAGTTCGGACGAACGTCTCGAGCCCGAACATCCAGGTGTCCGCTCAACTCTACTAATGGCCAATCTTAAAGGGACTGTATCCCCTGGACATGTATGTTACTGTGAATGTAAAGCTTTGAAAATGATCTATACATTCTGTTGGAAAAATTCCAAGCGAATGCCTACATTAGGAGAAAAATATGTTTTAAACGTGTCTGTGGGGTCTTCTGCTTCAACATCACACATGCCTTACTATGCAAATGCGCTGCTTTTCAATGGGACATGTGTAATTTGCATATTAGGCCACAGGTGATGTCATAAGCAGGAGACTGCAGATTTTTCTCCTAATTTAGGCATTCATTTGCAATTTTGCTAACACAATGTATAGATCATTTTCAATCATTTTTTATTCTCTACATTCCCAGTTGGAGTTCGAGGTTCGCCTATAAACCGAAAGTCAATTGACCTATTCGTATGAATGGGGACTCTATTTCGGTTTATAGAATAGCCAATAGCATTACATGTATTCTATAAACCGAAAGTCTATAAACCGAACGACCTTCGGTTTATAGAATACGTGTAATACTATTGCCTTTCTATAAACCGAACTATAGCCCCATTCATAATTATGAATGGGGACTCTATTTCGGTTTATAGAAAGCCAATAGTACATGTATTCCATAAGCCGAACGTCGGGTCCCCATTGACTTCAATGGGGTTAGGGGTCAAGTTCGGTCGAACCTCTCAAACCCGAACATCCTGGTGTCTGCTCAACTCTAATCTTGATATCTGTTCTCAAATGCATCTGACTGGCAAATTGGGGCGTCCATTATTAGAAGGGTGACATGGGCCCATTTTTGGTAGGCTTGACCCCCAAGAACCTACAGTCTCATTAGTTATCTGGCACTCAACAATCAAAGTGGCGGATGGTCAACCTACAGAGGAACAAAGGCACTCAGCTGTAACGGGTGACTCTCTCTTTGGGGCAATTTTTATAAAGAAAGTAAAACAACCACAATTGGCACGGGTTTTAGGTTTCCTATCCTGCAGGGGACAGTTTTATGTCTGAATGTCACATGACTTTAAGACATGATAATTTCCTAGGACTAGCAGTTTGTGAGTTTCCCCATGGTTCTACTAAAGCAAGGGAAATCTGATGTAGATAGGACACAGTGGATATTATCTGCATTATCTGCTCTGGTAGATTTCTCAAACAGAGTAGTCTTCTTTGTATTCAGGTTATATAAGTGAACTTCTTTTAGACATAAAACGTATGTATTCCACTCTGTGCGGAACGCGTTATCCGCCAATGCACAGGTTTAAAAAAAAAAAAACATTATTTCAGCTCTGTCTGTGGATATTATTTGATGGGGTGATTATTGAGCACCATTGACTTATTTTACTTGCAAGTTGCTGTATGCGGGGGTATGAACCTGGCCCTTCATCTGCAAAGCACCTACCAGTATCCCAAAGTGGAGGGGACAACTGGACCAAGATCAAGACGCTCGGCTTTGACTTGGAAAGAAAATATTTATTGGTCAAAATCAGTTTTTGATGACAACTTTATTAAATGAACAGTGATTTCAATGACTTAACATGTATTCATTCATGTCATGGAAAATGCCATCCAGTCCATGGCTTCTTTTTATATTCCATGGAGCAGTCATCGTTCGCTTACCTAACAGGCTCTCATGCTGTCAGCAGGGACAGGTGCCTTGAAGAGCTCAGTGCTGAACTGTGGCGCTGTAGAGAATGTACTGGGAGAGCGTTCATGCACATTAATACAGACAACATCATGCAGCTTGCCACCTTCCCAGATCCAATTCCCTAAGCCCATGGGGGGGGGGGGAGAGGCAGCACACATGTAGAGATTTGTGCAGTGTGAGATCGATTGTAATTCTTCTAAGCCAGCAATAAAAATGTAGGCATATAAATTAGATTTTATAGAAAAAGGAGATGAATTACACAGCATTAGAAAGGATTAAAGAGTGAGTAACCCCAATTGTTTTCCTTTGATAAAGCAGAAGGCAACAATTACCTCTTTACAACTTTAATTTAAATGGTGCCCTTATTCACCCTGGACTTACGATCTTCCATATCACGGAGCATGCCTCCACAGCAGTAGCAAAGTGGTCCGATGACTGTCTCTTTCCACCATCCGGCATCAGATACTGGCACACCCATTAGGGCTATAAGTCCAGCTCCGTGAAAGTCAATGTTTGTCTCAGAATCAGACAGATGCTGCCTGGGAGTGTTTTTAGTTCCTCTTTAACATATAGAAATAAGTATTATCCCAGTGATGTGTGCACCTTGCTAACTGATTGTAGTTTGTCGGTGGTTCACACACAGGAATACAAGTTATTTTCATTAACAGACTATGAGGATGTTTGTTGGATCAAAAACAATACTGGACAGTCTGTGATGTTACTACGTTTTATTTTCAATCATTTTTATCTGATTTATAAGGTCAAATAAAACTAAGATTGATATATTGATCTTTATTGCTGTAAAGGCAATGTGCCCAACTCACTGACATTTTTTGACACTTAGCTTGATATCTCGGCATATAAAAAGAATTATATCAGAAAATATCACAGAGTCTGGCATAAGTGCATTAAGATATAGATATGAACCCTGAATTGAGGCAGTATTTTTATACAATTGATGGGGAAGAGGTTGGAGAAGTTCAGCATTGTAAATCCAACACTTGACATAGTCATTTTTTTTTTTATTTGCATCTGCCTTCAAAGATTTCCCAAAACAAAGTCAGTCTGTTCTTGTTTATAAATATAATAGAAATGAGAGGTTTTGTTCAGTAAGCTCACCTGCCAGATCAAGGAACAGTCCTTGAGGAAGCGCTGAGGTGAAACGCGTAGGACTTTTCGTTAGGGACCAGGAACCAAACAGAGAAGGTAAGATGCAAACATACCTTTATTAATAATTAATAGCAAAATGGTAAAAAATAGTCCAGGAGGAAAGCCGGGGTCTGAAACCAAAGCGGGTAGTCAGACGAGCCTAAATCAGGAACAAAGCCACAAATCAAGAACCAGAAGATAAGTCAGCTGAGCCAGGTCAGTCACACAGTAATCACAGGAAACCAAGAACTGCACTTGGAAGCCGGAAACAATGCAAGGTCAAATGAGCTACTGAGACTAGCTGCTTAAATACCTGCTCTGAGCAGGAAAGGGGTTGATTAATATCAGCCAGGTGAGTAACCATGGTAACAGTGTTGAAAGGCTCTGCTCGTTAATACCAGCTGGTTAACTCACTGAAGGAAAGGGTTTCTATTTCAAAAACCAGCAGAGAAACCCTGACACTTTCGTTTTTGGTGTGCCACTAGGGTAGAGGTTTGTCCATTTTTTGCAAATTCAAATAAAAGGGAGGAATCATTTTTCTACTGATAACTACCTGGCAATGTGGACTCTTTCTTTTCGCACTTTATTGTATTGCAACTTGGGACACTGGTGGCCACTGATTTTTGGAGTCATACAGCTCAAGGAACACTCTCAGTAGAGTGAGACTCAGAGTCGTCTTTCATATTGATTGGACCCTGAGAAAGCATTTGTCACCCATACTTCAGGCATTCTATCACGCCCTCCACCCCAACAGCAATAAAACAATTAAATGGCATACCAGTTGTTGGTTTTCAGTTATTATTAAAGTAGTAATTCATTTAGCTTAAGTGGCAATGTGTTTGCAACCTAGCCAAGAGTCCCTGGGCTGAAAAAACTTTAACACTTAAGCAGTTGACCTGAATGAATGAATGAATGAATGAACAAATGATTTTCGTTCATTGCACATTTGTTCATTCGTTTAGATTTACGTTAGTTTTCGGATGAAAGAGACGATTTTTGTCCGAAACGCATTTGTCTGAGAACGAATGCCCAAGTCTGCCTACTGTGCAGTGGCACACAAAGCAGCTTATACTGCTACTATAAAACTAAATCATTTCAGAGTATTACCATTAACCCCTGGACAGCAACTTGCAATCAAAGAGACTCTATTCATCTGCTCTATGAACTAACTGCAAGCAAAGCAAAACAAGCAGTAGTTCAATGTTAAAAAGAAACAAACATTTAATTCGCTTAAAACTAATATTATGTTAGATTAGCCTATAGGGTTAAAATTAAATAATTTTTAGCATAGGGGATAGGGTTAAAATTAAATTAAAATTAAAATATATTAAGGGATAGCATAAGGGTTAGAGTTGGGGTTAAATTTAGTGTTAGGGTTAAATTTAGGGTTCGGTTTGTTGTCAGAAGTTCAATATAGAAAAACTTGCCCCATAACTTGCAAAAAAATACAGAAGAATATGGAAACATGCATATTTATGAACGCGGGACAACATTTAGAAACTATTTAGATGGGGTCTTTTTTAATGATTTTATTTGTGTCAATTATATTTTAGGTCAAAGTAAAAAAAAAAGTGTTTTATTTCAAAATTGTCATCATATTTTATGATTTTTTTTGTAGTAAATTCCAAGATATGATGAACATAATGGTATCTAATGAAAGCCCTTCTTATGATAATAAAAACAACATATAATTTGTGTGGGTATAGTATGTGAGAGAGAAGAAAATTACAGCTAAACACAAACACCCCAGAAATGTCAAAACAGGCATTGTCACCAAGGGAAAGTCAAGGTAAAAATGTCTTGTCCCTAAGGGGTTAATAGCCCTATATGTTCTGCTTTTCTAAAAAAAAAAACATCCAGACCATTTTTTAAATGCATCTATTGTAGTTGATAGCACCACCTCTCTTGGCAGTGAGTTCCGTAACTTTATTGTCCTTACCGTAAAGAATCCCTTCCTTTGCTGTCTATGAAATCTTTGCTCTTCCAGTCTCAGGGGGTGACCTCTTGTTCTTTGTGCATTTCTGTTAATGAACAGGTCACTGGAGTGCTATATATATTGGCCCTGCACATATTTATGTAATGTTACCATATCCCCTCTGATACACCTTTTTTTCTAAAGTATATAAACACAAAGTCTCTGTGCATAACTAAGATCATCCAATCCCCTTAATAATTTTGTAGCCCTCCTTTGCACTTTTTCTAGTTCCATAATATCCTTTTTAAGAACTGGTGTCCAGAATTTTACTGCATATTCAAGATGAGGTCTTACCATTGATTTGTAAAGAGGCAAGATGATATCTTTCTCCCATGAATCTATACCTTGTTTTATACATGCCAATATCTTATTGGCCCTTGGAGCTGCTGACTGGCATAGAGCACTGTTGCTAAGTCTGTTATCTACAATTATTCCTAAATCCTTTTCATTAGTCGTTTTTCCCAGGGAAATACCATTTAAACTATATGTTGGTTTGTTATTATTCTTCCCATAATGCAAAACTTTACATTTGTCTATATTGAACCTCATTTGCCATTTAATTGGCCAGTCCCCCACTCTGTCCAAATCTTCCTGTAAAGAACAAACATCAAGATTAGTCTGTATTACCTTACCTAATTTAGTGTCATCAGCAAACACTGAGACATGGCTCTCAGCACAACTTGGGAGACCATTAATAAACACAATTTTAAATTAAAAAGAAAGGGCCTAAAAAAGGCACCTGAGGTACTCCGCTCAATACCCTGGTCCAATCTTAGGATTTTCCATTTACAACAACCCTCTGCATTCTATCTTTTAGCCAATTTTCAATCCAAATACATATATTTGCCCCCAAACCTATTTCTCTCAATTTGTAGAGTAATCCTTTGAGCATATTGAGCCCTCTTTACTCTCTACAGCTCTATCAGGAGGCATCTGAAAGATCTCACCCAAGATTCTGAACACCATGTCCAATTCCTCATACAGCTATAAAGAGCAAAGCACTTTTTTTTGTATTATTTCTTAAAGCATTTCTATTTAAAATGCCTACATTGATTCAATTTTTCAATTAAGCGTAAATTCATTTTTGCCTACAGTCTTAAAGACTTACTTTTTTCACATGCTTTTGCAATGGTAATATACTTTTTTTTTAGCTATTTATTAGATTATTTAAAGCTACAAATCTTATAATAGAACATGTAGGTGGAATGTATGCACTTGATACACTAAGCCCATTTAGAAAGCAACCAAGGTGCCGTAATCTTAAATGTGTTAGATTTTATTTAAATGGCTCTGCACCTCTTCCCTGAGCTGTGTTTAAAGGCTGTCATGTACAGCATGCATATGGGTCCATGTTTAAATTCGATCAAGAGGCAAAAGGTGATCATGGTTGACTGGATTTGTCTACCCAGAATCCCTTGCAGTGGTGGTGGTAGCACTGTGAATGTGTGAATTCAGTGTGAAAAGCAAGCCTTCTGGCTTGGTTGTTGTGTGTAGATTTGTATTTGATAATGCTTCTGCTACCCACAGATTAATTTGTATCTGCAAAACATACCTCTGTCCTACACAGTGGCATAGCAAGGCTAGGTCGGGGGGTGGTTGAGGGGACCTGCCCGAGCCTCCAGGAGCTCACACATGACGCACAAACTCTTGCTTTGTTTTGTCAGGAGCCCGGATCGGGTTTATGCCGATGTGTGCCTTGCTCCCGCTCACTCTGTGATCAGGGCCGTGAGCAAAAAGATGGTGTTTTGCTTCCTTGAGGACCAAATCCCCACTCAGCAGGGAAAATAGTGTGTAGTGAGATGGGTGACAAACTCAGGGACCGCCCCCGGGTGGCAAATGCTCTTAAGGGATCGGACTAATAAAACCAAAGAAATAGACAAAAAAGGAGCAAACACACATTTTTGTTACCAGTGTGTGGTAACGGATTGCCGCCAATATTTCCGCTGGAACATGTTGCAGAGACCTCAAACTCTGTTAAAAGATTATAGATGTCAGCCAGATCGCTTAGGGATTTATTGTATGTTCAGTGGCCATTTAGCTGTGTGTTTATCTATTTCCATTTTCACTCCTCATATTTGTTTATTGAAAAGCTCTGTAAGTCGAGTAATTCACGCAGAGTCTGAGGCTTGATTATATTACCTGTGATAAATGTAAGTCCGTGTTATGTATCATCTTACCTCCAATGTTTGTGGGAGGTTTGGGCAACAGAACCAGCAATACATTTATCATGAGTGATACAATCTATGTGATATTAAGGCAAACACATTATCATGCAAAAGCACTGTAACAGATGGTAAAGAACATCATTATAGTACAGGATCAGACAAATTAATAATACTTTGCCGTCCAGACTTTCACTTATCTGGAAGTTATCTTTTACCATGTAATAATAAACCCATTTTTTGCCATTCAAGGCTGTACATTAAATATGAAATATGAATGCTATATTAATTAGCTTGTGATTTAAAAATGATCTGTCTTGCCCATTTCTCCTTCCCTTTGTCTTTTCCTTCAATCCTTTTGTTTCTTATACAATATACGATGTGGCTCGCTTTAAATCTTATTATCAGTATGGCTACATGGTCACTCTGCTGTACCCATTGAATGTTACCACAAATTTAGTTAGTCACAAATGTCAAGGCTTCTGAAGTCCCATGCTCACTTAAGAAGCACAAAGCATATAATCTTGCCGATTTAGCTAAACATTGTGCAGGGACAAACCTTGTGAGTCTAAGCAAAGTCATCGGATTTGTCCCTGCACAATGTATAGCTAAATTGCTGAGATGAAATGTTCAGCTCACCTGCAACTCACTTTTCTGTGAATACTGCACAATGTCTAAAAGTAAAAAGTGTGTGAAGACCGGCTAAAAAAATATATAGTTTACGATGAATATCTAACAGACCAGAGCATGCAACTTTTTATGTGTACTGTTTACAAACAGTAGAGGTCGATATGGTCACCAGTGCATGTCAAAAGAAAAAAAAAAAGATTAATATTATACATCTTTGACTCAATCGAAAACTTTCTGAACATGACACCCAGCTTATTATATTAGGAAATTTACTTTTAGTTAGATTAAACAAATATTGGAAAAAAAATAACTCACCAGGTATTTGCGATTGATTTGAATATTCAAGTAGACAGTTCTAAAATTGTTTTAGAAGACATTTTTAATTTTCTTAATTATAATTAATTTAAAATCGTTTTGCACTCTGTGACACGTCATTCTAGCTTTATACAAAATGCTGACACTTCCCCTTAGACATTGATGAGTTATTCCATGTTTGTGACTTAGATTCTACTGTTTTGTTGCAGGAAAAAGGTTCCACCTTTCTGCAGTTGGGTGCCTCCACTGAGCAGCAGCTACAAGTCATCTTCGAAGTTCTGGAGGAATACGATTGGACAGCCTTTGCAGTAATCACAACCTTGTTTCCTGGCTATGAAGACTTTGTGGATTATATCGAGTTGCTAACAGACAGTAGTTTCATTGGCTGGGAGAACCGAGGCGTCCTCACTCTTAATCTAACAGATGACCCCAGCAGTGCCAGACTTAAGAGACAGTTGAGAGAAATAACCGTCCAAGTACGACTTCTCTACTGTTCTAGGGAGGAAGCTGATGGGGTCTTCAAAGCTGCCAGTGAAGCTGGCCTAACTGGACCAGGTTACATATGGTTCATGGTGGGGACCAACTTGGGTGGTACAGATTATATGCCAGAGCATCTGCCTGTTGGACTTTTCACGGTGTTATCCGCTGGATGGAAAGACGACCTCCACCGCAGGGTACAGAATGGTGTCGCGATAATAGCTAAGGGAGCTGAGGCTCTATATAAAGACTATGGATTCATACCAGAATTTAACAACGATTGTAGGGCACCCAACCTCACCCATATGAACGAGAACCTACACAGGTAACGTTGCATAATTAATCATTATTCACTTCCACCCTAGAACTTACATAGAATGTGTCAGCAGATAAGAACCATTAGGCCCATCTGGCTTGTCCAATAAATCGCTGACGTTTGATACTTCATCAAAGAGTAGGGGCGCCACATTTTCTTCAAAAACATAATGGCCATGCTTTTGCCTCCATAGCCTGAACATTAAAATATTGTAATATGTGTACAGCTATAATTAGCTTTTGTTTCACACTCAAATGAAGAAAAAAAAATACTTTGTACATTTGTTTTTGTTTTTATTATTATAAACATAGAAACATACAAAATGTTATTCCTAAGAGAAATAAATATTCAGTTGACATATAGATAGCCTCGGACATCATTTCTCTTATTATAGAGTATTTCACAGTGGCAACAAACATTACAACAATACAAACTATACAACAGTTAGATGTCGGTGAGGTCAATCGAGATTCCATATCCTATTGTCCTATTCAATTTTCAGATCGTGGGTGGGAGATTATAACTTCAGATTATTCTTATGTATAATTCTTGAATGTTCGGGGTGAAACTCAACCGAAAGTTATGTTGGGGTCCTTTCAAACCATGCGTCCCACATGTCCTTATAGGCTAGTATGTTATCATCATTGACAAAGGCTGCTTTTTCCATTGTCCCCATGTAATTTATTTGCGAGTTTTTTTCATTTAAAAAAAGGGGATGTTCGCTCTTCCAACGCCTGGATATACATAACTGCCATTAGTACACGTATTACAAGAACCAATTGTGAATTAGAGAATTTGGGGAGATCTAGGTGGAACAAAAATCTGCCAGGGATCAAATTTGTTAGCTTGATCTTTAGATCTCTAAGAAGCTCCAAAATGTCTTTTTTTTTTTTTTTTTTACGAACTTAGAACAGGGCAGTCCCACCATATATGCATTAAGGTACCCAAGTCCCTATTACATCGCCAGAATTGGTTGGATGTTGCTTCCTGGAATTTACACAGTTTCACTGGGATGATGTACGTTTGTTTTTAATCTATATATCACTTAAGGAACGGGAACTTTGGGGGGATTTTTTTTTGTTGTTGTGTCTTCTTAATGCTAATTTATCTCTTATTTCATAGACGCGTGTTTTTTAAAGAAACATCTGGCTTTTTTTTTTTATACAATCATTATCCTTAAAAATCAGAATTTAATATGATCGTTTTTTTTTTAAACTTGTTATTTCCATCCATGATGTGCCCGTGACTGTATCATTAAGTAGTTAATACTTGTTGGAAACATTTTTGGCTTATGGGGGTTCCTGTGTCATTCTGCATTTTATCCTGTACAGTCAAATTCTCCTTAGCAGATAAATCAATGGCAAAGAACTTGAAAGGGAATAAAGTAAATCTGGAATATTTCACTATAGAAAAATCTAGAAATCAGATTGAAAGCATCTGTTTAATGACTGTTGTACTTTTTGCTTGCAAGCTGTTGCTCCATAGAGAACGGTTATAGCGGTTTGGATGATTTGGTGATGTGTCACTTTGAAATGAGATTTGTTTTTATTTTCTATGTTATATTACTTTATTGAGACTTTTTTTTTTTTCAGAACTGTTTATACTTACACTAGCACGCCTGTTATTGTCTTGGCAATGTTTCCTGTAGAATAGTTATTTTTACAGTAGGTATGACGTCCCCTGGCATATTAAACTACTCGATTTTGTTTTTATAGGGACCCTTATCACCTAAACGTTGTTTTAACTGGGAATGTAGAGAATAAAAAATGATTGAAAATGATCTATACATTGTGTTAGGAAAATTGCAAATGAATGCCTAAATTAGGAGAAAAATCTGCTTGTGACATCACCTGTCTCCTGCTTATGACATCACCTGTGGCCTAATATGCAAATTACACATGTCCCATTGAAAAGCAGTGCATTTGCATAGTAAGCCATGTGTGATGTTGTAAGCAGAAGACCCCACAGACACGTTTAAAACATATTTTTCACCTAATTTAGGCATTTGCGTGGAATTTTTCCAACACAATGTATAGATCATTTTTGAAGCTTTACATTCACAGTAACATACATGTCCAGGGGATACAGTCCTTTTTAGATTGTCCATTAGTAGAGTTGAGCGGACACCTGGATGTTCGGGTTCGAGACGTTCGACCCAACTTCGGACAAAATGACTTTCGGTTTAAAGACTTTCGGTTTATAGCCGAACCTCGAACTCCAACACGGACATACAGTGAAATGTTCGGGTTTCGCTCAACACTATCCATTAGGTGACAATGCTTCTTTCTCTCCTGCTTATTCTTTTATGTTTTGTAGTATGTGATTAGTTTGACATGTGTCATGTTAAATAATGTGCTGTAGATGTAATTTAAGTATTCCACAATAGGAACTTGGCCGGAACCCTCCAGTATTTAATAGAGTCTTTCTTCGGGGTTTTTTAATCACTTTTTGTCTTGGTCACACAAGTTGTGCTGTCACTAGATTTGTCTAACAAATGAGTGTTCTCTATAGTTCCGCTAAGAACCGACCTGTGGTCAATGCTCATTGACTTCATTGAGACCCCACTCCTTATCTAATCTCACAGCTGATCAGGCAACTGCACAATGGAAGCAAAGGCTGTTAAAGGGACAGTAACCTTTAAAACCTAAAATGGATTACATTAAATTCTAAGATCAGTTGTGATCTGCATATTGTCTCATTTTGCAACAGGAGCTTTAAAAGCTATCTTAAAGAGGTTTTTTTGGTTTTTTTTTTTTCCCAGCAGCTGTAAAAATGACCCACAAAAAACATTGTTTCTACAATAAAAGTATAATGGAAAAGTAATATGTACATTTTTTTTGGGGAGTTTGTGCATTTTATCTTCAGACAAACTATTGCCTATTTGGATAATTATCTCATATACTTGATGTATACCTGAAACATACTCAATTTCTACCAGAGTTGCTAGGTGTATACATATTTTTCCAGGGTTGGGGGGGGGGGGGGGGGGGGAATCATTGGTTTATCTGTATTCCATCCAAATGCTGTGCAAGGTAGTAAGTGGTCTTGCATGTACACTGATTACAAAATGGTGCCAAACATGCTGCACATAAGCAGAGCAGATATGGTTGGGTAGTTCAGGTCAAATCATAAGATTTAAAGAGCAAAATATTGATATCAGCACAGCAGGGTGATTGGTAGGGGGCCCCTAGTTCACAGAAAGAAGAACTCATGCTCCTCATATACTTCCTACCCAGTGGTGTATCTTGATTTTGTGCTGCCCTAGGCAGACAAAATCCGGGCACCCCCCTACCCAAGCTGCACACCCACGTTACACACCTAAGACATGCCCCATCATTCAGACTCACATCAAGCTCATACTCCCATCACACACACACTCCCATCACACTCAGTCACACACTCCTACTCCCATCACACACACTCTGACTCCCATCACACTCAGTCACACACACTGTCTCCCATCACACACACTCTGACTCCCATCGCACACACTCTGACTCCCATCACACTCAGTCACACACTCCTACTCCCATCACACACCCTCTGACTCCCATCACACTCAGTCACACACACTGTCTCCCATCACACACACTCTGACTCCCATCACACTCAGTCACACACAGTCTCCCATCACACACACTCTGACTCCCATCACACTCAGTCACACACAGTCTCCCATCACACACACTCTGACTCCCATCACACTCAGTCACACACACACTGTCTCCCATCACACACACTCTGACTCCCATCACACTCAGTCACACACACACTGTCTCCCATCACACACACTCTGACTCCCATCACACTCAGTCACACACACTGTCTCCCATCACACACACTCTGACTCCCATCACACTCAGTCACACACACACTGTCTCCCATTACACACACTCTGACTCCCATCACACACACTCTGATTCCCATCACACTCAGCCACACACACTGTCTCCCATTACACACACTCTAACTCCCATCACACTCAGTCACACACTCCTACTCCCATCACACACACTCTGACTCCCATCACACTCAGTCACACACACTGTCTCCCATCACACACACTCTGACTCCCATCACACACACTCTGACTCCCATCACACTCAGTCACACACTCCTACTCCCATCACACACACTCTGACTCCCATCACACTCAGTCACACACACTGTCTCCCATCACACACACTCTGACTCCCATCACACTCAGTCACACACACACTGTCTCCCATCACACACACTCTGACTCCCATCACACTCAGTCACACACAGTCTCCCATCACACACACTCTGACTCCCATCACACTCAGTCACACACTCCTACTCCCATCACACACACTCTGACTCCCATCACACTCAGTCACACACACTGTCTCCCATCACACACACTCTGACTCCCATCACACACACTCTGACTCCCATCACACTCAGTCACACACTCCTACTCCCATCACACACACTCTGACTCCCATCACACTCAGTCACACACACTGTCTCCCATCACACACACTCTGACTCCCATCACACTCAGTCACACACACACTGTCTCCCATCACACACACTCTGACTCCCATCACACTCAGTCACACACAGTCTCCCATCACACACACTCTGACTCCCATCACACTCAGTCACACACACACTGTCTCCCATCACACACACTCTGACTCCCATCACACTCAGTCACACACACACTGTCTCCCATCACACACACTCTGACTCCCATCACACTCAGTCACACACACTGTCTCCCATCACACACACTCTGACTCCCATCACACTCAGTCACACACACTGTCTCCCATTACACACACTCTGACTCCCATCACACACACTCTGATTCCCATCACACTCAGTCACACACACTGTCTCCCATTACACACACTCTAACTCCCATCACACTCAGTCACACACACTGTCTCCCATTACACACACTCTGACTCCCATCACACACATTCTGATTCCCATCACACTCAGTCACACACACTGTCTCCCATCACACACACTCTGACTCCCATCACACTCAGTCACACACACACACACACACTCTCCCATCAGCACTTACCTTTCCCTGGCAGGCAGGCAGCATGGTCCCTCCATGCTGCCTGTTCGGCTTCCCGGCGATTGTGCCGACAGGTCACGTGACCGGGCGCGCTTATGACGTCAGCGCGCCCGTCACGTGACTGTCGGCACTTCCGTGTCGGCACACTGCACGGGGAGCCGAACAAGCAGCACGGAGGTTTCTCTGTGCTGCCTGTTTGGCTCCCCGTGCAGCCTGGCAGGCAGGCAGAGAAGGTGAGGGGGATCTTCCGATCCCCTCTCACCTCCGTCTCTGCCTGAAAGCGCGGTCTTTTTTTAATTTTTTTAAAGGGCCGCGTTTTTATTTTTATTTTTTTTTCAGTGCTGGGGGGCGCTGCCGCCCCCCAAAATTTGCCACCCTAGGCATCCGCCTAGGATGCCTCGCGGTAAATACAGCACTGTTCCTACCTTAGCAGACAATGATGGAGTGCTGGGTGATCCATTGCTTCTGGGTTCCCTATAGGTTGCATAATAGCAGTGTCTTTTCTGGATGACCACAGATCTGAGGCACACTGCCTACACACAGTGTGCTGGGAGACAGCACAAAAAAATTTGGGTAAATATAGAAGCACACCATAGCATGTTTCTAGCATGAACCAAATACTAATTGTATTAAGGAGCAATTATTTTGTAGGGTTGTCGTAGGACGTTAAATGGGTGACACACCACCCACTTTAAACTAGATGCGTACACTTGCTACCAATTAGTATTTTGGTGACATGCTCCACTGGTTCATAGAGCAATTGCAATCTCGCTATCTATGTGTCTTCAATATAATTTCAGCCTTTACTCAAATTACCCAAAGTGTCGTGGCCAATTTAAGACACCGGTGGGACATCGGTAGAGGTTTAAATTAGTTGGTCCCTCTCCTTTCTATTTCAAACAATATATAACAAAGTCAAATCAACGGACAAAGTAACCATTAATCCAAAAATTGCTCTACTTTTGCCCATAAAAGCATAGAAAGTGTGTTCTCTTCGTCCCTCCTTTCCTACACAGACCTGAACATGAGAGCGACCAAGTCTTCTAAGATAGGAAGGATATGGGGAGCATGAGTGGATGCAGATCTGGGAAGGAAGGGAGGCATTATGGATACTTTTACTGGCTTGGCCGTATTTTAGGAAAACAGAAGGCTTTCATCAAGCTTCTAGCCAGCGTATAGGCTGAGCATCATGGGAAATGCAGACCATTACATTGTGTCTATTTCTAACACCTTTTCCCTGATGTTGGCCTTTAAACATGTGTATGCCTTTGTGATGGGCCCTATTTAAAAAAGATTTATAGATGATTGGAAAATAGAGCTGCAAGTAATAATAATAATTATAATATATACTATTAAAATGAAAACTAGTAGCATAAAAAGGATTGCTGATCAAACTGAGCTTGAATTGGACAGCCCTGTATTGTATTATGTGTCTCTACCATGATTGTAAACCTAGTAATATATTCATATTAACTTGGCCAGGGGTATTTAAGGATATATATACAAATGGGTCTTACACAACATTTTTTGATTACTGGAGCAAACTGATGCTTTCATCTGCTCCACATTTTATGGTTGTTAATATAGTCCAATTATCCACAGGGATCTGTAATATATCCCTCTAATAAACATTTTTCTGCTATTAAACTGCTTTTGTTTTTTGTTATTTTTTTTTTTTTTCAATAAATTAATAAGTCTTCCTTTATTAAAATCCATTTCGCCATACAATTAATGAATACTTACACTCTTTACTAACAATGTAATTATTCCTTAACAATTACTCATTGACGTTTGTGTTAAACCTCTTCACATAGCAAAGAAATTTCTTCCAAAAACTAATTAAACATACATATAAAATGGAAAATAAATTCCTCTTTAGAATGAAAAATCTATTTTACACAATGCACGCAGTTGCTGTTAGAAGAAAAGAAACTAATAATACATTTCTCCTCTGATTTCAGTTTATTCCCCATTTAAATTGTGTATGGCTCCTTTTAGTCCATTGTCAAAGTCTTGTGTTATTAATTGCTGTCCCCATGGAGTAACAAATTATACTTGAAAATTGAACTCAGCTGACCTTGATATGTACTTCGAAGTGCTTTAGATACAGCAATAAATCTGATTGGCTAGCCCCTCCTTCCAATCACATACAGGGAATGTTCCTATGCTACACCCATCCATTTATGACAGGAGTATACATTCTCCCTCTGAGAAATGCTCCAAATCAGAGTATGGTAAAAGGGGAGGATAAAAAAAATGTGGGTAAATGCAGATGCACACCATAGCAGGTTTCTAGCATGAACCAAAGACTAATTGAATTAAAGAGCAACTATTTGGTAGGGTTGTCGTAGGACGTTAAATGGGTGAAACACCACCCACTTTAAACTAGATGCGCACACTTGCTACCAATTAGTATTTTGGTGACATGCCCCACTCACTCTGTGTCTAAGGCTTGCCCACAAAGCCCTTCAATTTCTTATGGTTCATAGAGCAATTGCAATCTCGCTATCTACGTGTCGTCAATATAATTTTAGTCTCTCCTCAAATTACCCTAAGTGTCGGGGGGCAATTTAAGACACCTGTGGGACGTCGGTAGAGGTTTAAATTAGTCGGTCCCTCTCTTTTCTATATCAAACAATATGACAAAGTGACCATTAATCCAAAAGTTGCTCTACTTTTGCCCATAAAAGCTTAGAAAGTTTGTTTCGTCCCAACTAATAAACAAACTGAAGGGTAGTGGAAATGAGAGGCCTCCATTTAGGACTATTCGTGCCCCTGCACCTTTGCCTGAAACCCTATTTATCTAACTTTATATACATCTCCAGCATTGGTTTATTTTCATACTGAAGAGGACCTAATACTGGCTGGGAACTCCATTTGAGGTGGGCCATCAACATTGCCCACCAGATAAAGAGGCCATGTTTTGTGTAAACCCTAAGGAACGTATACCTACCAAGTAGGATGTGTTACTATCAATATGAAGGACCCAGGTTTCAGGCACTTGGCACTGTACCAGAAACTATGGAGCAGAAAGAGATCAAATAGAAAAGTCATTGGAGAGGTTAAAACATGGTAAACACAAAAAATAAAAACTGTATTTTATTCCTAAATCAGTGTTCGACTTGTCAGTGGCATAATTTGCTCATTTCTCTTGAATGAGTCTTAAATTCCAAGTACACATCAATGTTGATGACAGTTACAAGCAAGCCTTGTAATTTGTAGAATAAGATAATCAAGACAAGCACTATATATGTGATTATGCTTTTTCTTTTTTTTTTTAAGGTATCAAGAACAGGACATCCTGTTATTGAATTTTCGACATTCTGGGAAATATATAACTCTACAGTTACTGTCAGAGCACAACTCCGATCATAATACATATGCTGGATACAAGTGACACGAAAGTGATATGAGGTGTAGACAGCTGATAGCTAGATCTTCCCCCAAATTGTTCTGCAAAGGACAAAAGAAATAGCCTCCTTTTTGTGTTTTGATCTGTGCAACATCAGTTATCTGGGAATAGAGGAATGATTTTTGCCTGCCTGGTGTTTGGGAAAATGATTGGTATAGTCAGGATATTAATATTGATGGAACTGATCAATATTATCTCATTACTTTGTGCTAAGTCACAAGACTCCATTTCTCTTTTGGGTTCTTCTTCACGCATGTCATTGATGTGTGACGTATTTCTTCAGCTATACCAAAGATGTAGGCGACTTGGGTCAGAGCTAGATTATGCATAGGTAATAAATATTATTTCCGGCTCCTTTTATGTAGATGACAAAGATCATTTCACCTTTCTCATAATCTGTATAATGAAAGACACAGAATGCAAATGAATGTACTAGGGAACTGAATTTTAGAGCTTTTTTTATAGATGGTTTGAAATTCTATAGCAGTTTCTAGCAGGTTCATTATAAACCTCCCCAAACCCATACAAAGCATACATTAATTCAACCTTACTTTTCTGTCCCACAATCTTCCCTGCTGGTGATCCCAGATGGCAGATGATTGGGATAGTAGAGCCTACAGGATTAGTCTACAAGCAACCTGTTAATTTCCTGCAGTGTAACCATGTATAACACTTGCAGTAAAAGAGAGATGTTCATCTATGTGTTATAACCCTTTCTGGTAATGCAGGAATTAACAAACTGTGTGAACCAAAGATGGAAGAACACGTTCAGAAGCTCAGAGAGGCCATTTCTGACTTGTTTTCTCAAGATAACAACTTGTTATGTTCAGAATACAAATTCAGAAAATGATTAACACACAAGAACACACAATATTATTGCCCCTAAAGGGCTGTGTGTGAAGACTGGCTTGTTGAAAATTTCCCACAATTCATTGGTGAATACAGACAAGCCTTTTAAAACCAATACTTAAACCAATACTAAACAACTATGATTGATGGTCCAAGATTTTTTTCCACCTATTTTTTTTAAGCTTTCATCATTGCCTTATGTGCTTATCTAGTAAATATGTTCATTAAGCTTACCCGATCTTTTAAAGAACAAATTGTTTCCCTGTAATTTCAATTATTTTCAAATGATTGATGCTGTGGGAGGTTACTAGAATGAGATCAGGATTCAAAAGAAACTTGTTTTGCATTTGATTAATCTGTACAGAGATGGTGTTGATGATTAATTAACGGCCAGTTTGTTGTATCAAAAACAGTGTTGTATATAGGTGTTTTGCTGCATTAGGGCCTGAATAAACTCATACACCTCCAATCCTGATTTGGCACACCCCTTCCTCTACAGGTTGCCCCCATTCCTTATCAAACCTTTCCTCTACAACAGATTGCCCCCCTATATCTTACAACAGTGTCAGGTTGCCCCCACATGCCTTTGCAGAGCACCAGCTTGCTCCCTGGTAATCTAGTAAGGAAAGCCCACATGCTTGTGCAGTGAAGGACAATGCACCACCAACATTGGTAGCAGTCTTTGCTGTTAATCTCTTTAGTCTGCTGCCACCCATCTTCAGTCTGCCACCCGCGGCATTGACCTAAGCAGAAATAAAACACTCAGCATGTATCATATTTGAATGTTATTTGATCTCTCTGACTTTGACTTTAATCTTTTGAATTTTAGACTGATTAGCATGACACTGGTTCAATTCCATTATATTTAAGAAGGAATGTGCACCTTTCCTGAGCAAAAAGTTTGTTGCAATGGATAGATATGAGACCCTTTGAAGGTACAAAACTTAATCTGGCAGTGACAATGAAACAAGTAAAAGCAGCTCTGTACACTATTAAAAAGCATGCAAAGTCAATCTCTGAGCTCATTCTAGTAACCTTCCACCACATCATGTCAGAAAAGGGCAGACATGTGAACTATGGAATATATATACACCGATCATACCATTATGACCCCCTGCCTCATATTGTGTAGCTCCCCTTTTGACTCCAAAACAGTCCTGATCCATTGTGGCTGGACTCTACTAGATCTCTGAAGGTGTGCTGTGGTATCTGGCACCAAGATGTTAGCAGCAGATCCTTTAAGTCCTGTAAGTTGCGAGGTGGGGCCTCCATGGATCGGACTTGTTTGTCCAGCACATCCCACAGATGCTCGATTGGATTGAGATCTGGGGAATTTGGAGGCCAAGTCAACACCTTGAACTCGTTGTTGTGTTCCTCAAACCATTCCTGAACCATTTTTGCCATCAGGGAACACCTTTTCCATGAAAGGGTGTACATGGTCTGCAACAGTACTTAGGTAGCTGGTATCATCCACACGATAGGCAGGACCCAAGGTTTCTCAGCAGAACATTGCCCAAAGCATCACACCGCCTCTGCCGGCTTGTCACTTGTCAATGGTCATAATGTTATGGCTAGTCGGTGTATATATATATATATGTATATCACAAGATGCTAGTGGGCGCAGCTAGAGAGGTCGAGTGTCAGTGTTACTGTGTATGCGTGGTAGGCGCTGTCACTCACACATGCAGTGCTATTGCGCATGCACAGTAATCAGTCTCCGGGGGTCCCACACACCGGATAATTACATTTATACGAATGTGTGACAGAGGTAGAGCTCATCGGGACAGTGGGATTGCCTCCCAAAATCAAGTAAAGAGCAGCTTTAAAAAATATACACTTTATTACATTGGAAAGGCCACAGCATGCTTTACTGATTAAATCTTCTTATATTAGTAATCCATGGTATAAAGGCCAATGATTTAAACACCAATCAAAGCAATGTGTTAATAATCCAGAAAACCGATCATTACCCCCTCACCCATCATTAAGCCACTTATAATAACAGCATCAAGTGTATACACTGCACTGTATAGTAACGACTATCATACTGTGTGCTACAATATGTAAAACTGGTAACCATGGTAAAAATGTACACAAGTGTGCTCTGGAGCACTGTGCTTCTAATGTAGGACATTGTGAAAGTGAAGAGGATGGTGGGTTTACTTTACAGAATGATGTAAGTCCCATAATAATTATGATAGATGTAATTGTGTGTCGTGACTGGCTGTATTTAGCATTAAGCGAACATTTAGTCCCGAAATGCTTTATTTACAGAACTGTTGCTACTTACTAAGATGTTTAGATACAACATCTAGACAGGATTGATAATGTTTTGTTCCAAATGTATTTTTTTGTGTACAGAATGCACACGGCTTCTGTTATTATATTTTTGGACCCTCTTCCTGCCACTGATAAATGTATTTGTGGACTTCTTTTACAGAGGTTTTTTTTGTTTATGTTGTTACCTGTATTGCAAGGAGAAGGTGTTTGTCTCTTATTGCCGCATGCGCACCTTTGGGAGGCTATACGCTATTCATTTGTTTTCTCTCTGGGCATCTCTCATGGATTCTCCAATCACCTTTACCAGATTACCCATTAATTGCATTGTGGCGGGTTATCCACACATGTGACATTGAGATAGAATTCACAGGAATTAGCATTCAGGGGAAATCACAACACAGACCTCAAGGACAACTTGGCTTTTAGAGCTTGCTATGGTTCTTTGAGCCTGGTAAATTAAATAAAAATATAATTGACCACTGAAAACTCTGGGGGGCTAATACTAAAAGATGAGTTGCAGGTGAATTGAGGCGAGACGAGCATCTCACCTCGCCTCATCTCACCTACAACTCACCTTCTAGTGAAAAAACCCCTCTGTCAGTGTCATAGGTTTGAAAGGAATTGGGATATTTTTCTAGCACCAGCCCATTAATACCTTTCGTTGATCTTTTTTTTTAATCAGCTCATAAAATTGTAATTTGCAACATTGTTTACTTAGCTATACCTTCTTAAAAAGGTTCTAATTCACCTTGTGATTTGTACAAAGAAGCTAGTATAGAAGCTTCTTCACTTAAAGGTTACATGCTATTGTTTTATTGGCGGATACCATTTTGTTATTTAGTGAAGCCCAATTCAAAAAGTTGTCGAACCTTCTGACACTGATTGTCATTCGAACATGCACTAGTTATGTCCATTTTAGTAGAATTAAAATGGCTGCTGTTTTAAAGGGATAGTTACCTCTAAAGTGTCTGGAATATATTATTACTGCATCATGACAAGTAAAGATAGCGAAACGGATCTACCGCTAATATTTTTAATCAACTCTATAACTAAAGACTGTAGACAAGGTTTAACTGAGTTACTGCTGTATATCTTCTCAAGGCCCCTTCTTCCTTTATATCTTAGATCACAAATCTGGCGTAACTCCCCCTTCCCTGCATTCCATACAACTGAGTTCAATTACTGAACCATTGTAACATTTTCATTAAACGTACTCAGACATGCGTAGGTTTTTTTCAGTGGTTCTTCGCATCTATTAGAATATTCTAGTGTGCACAACACACAGGGGAGGACTGGTAAGGGGAGTAAGAGGGATGTTTTAGAACCTGACTCAATGGATGCACCCCTTTGTACTTCTAAATACCCCAATGTTCCAGTCTTTCTATCCAACTGTTTTTTTTTGTCTGCCAGTCTGTTTCTCTGTACTTTTTTTTGTCAGTGTATCTGTCTTGGCTGTTTATCTTGGATGATAACGAGTGAGATGATGAAGTTACACCATGGGCCACTAAATAGTTTTTGCCCCCTCCCCCGGGCCAAAAGTTGCCAGCCCTCCCCCTGAAAACATATATTAAATCGAATATCTAGCATCTTGCAATCTCATAAGTCACATACAGAAAGATTATATGAGGTTTTACCTCATTTTAACATACTAAGTCGTGAATTAACATACTAGTAGTGATTTAAATAATAACCAAGTCGGGAGGTGGGAAATGGCCTCCGATCTCCTACATCATGTTAATGTCGGGGGCTGGGAAAATGGCCCCTGGCCCCCTGAAAAAAAACAGACTACCTATACCCCTGGAACACATACTGAAATCTTATTTTCTTAACCTGCGTCAGCCAATCAGAGGCCTCCCTGGCGCCATTGGGTGGGATTTAAAAAAAAAATGTCTCTGGCTCACTGAGAGTTAATGTATTAGCAGACAATGCTGTTTTTTTTTGTTTTCTTTTGCCATCTGGACTTTTTAGGTGGAATACTAATTAATAATAATAATAATTTTTGGATGGCCCCTTTCCATGGGCCAAAGATAAGGATTTATTCAGGTAATATTTTTTTCCTCAGGTTGCACCCTTTGTGTGCCAGCAGGGTGGCCAGTTATATTCAGTTCCCACTGAACACCCTCCTGGCACTCTATAGTTAGATAGATAGACAGATATGACCTTGCCCCACCTTAAGGGGGCTACTTCGAGGTAGGGGGGTAGGGAGTCTAATATCTTTTCAGGAGGGGACATTGGGGCAGCCCCAGACCTTATTGTCAATAGTGGGCCAAGGCCATTGGGTGCCCACCAGATCCCCGTCTGTTATTGGGGTCCAAAAAGTATTTTCACTGTAGGGTTAACCCTTTCAGTGCTGTAGGGGAACACCATGCAAATATTTACCGCGGGAAGCAGTTTTTGCACACCTATTTTTTCTTTACTTCTTATGGTAATGGAGAAAAATGTATAATTTCTTTGCCCACTACTTTATAATAGGGGTAATTGAATCCCTTGTGTGTGGTAATCGCCATGCAGTTCAGTGTTAATGATATTGAATCACCCTTTCCCATTATTTTACCGCTATTTTTTAACATTTTCTGTGAAGACAACTAGCAAGTTCTAGGTCTTAACAAAAAACACAATTCTGAGCCAAGTTCCTAGAAGAAAACCCAATTTCCATGGAAAGCTATGGAATGTTCTAAGTCCTCCATGTTCTAAGTCCTCCATGTTCCAAGCCCTCCATGTTCCAAGTCCTCCATGTTCTAAGCCCTTCATGTTCTAAGCCTTCCATGTTCCAAGTCCTCCATGTTCTAAGCCCTTCATGTTCTAAGCCTTCCATGTTCTAAGTCTTCCATGTTCTAAGCCCTCCATGTTCTAAGTCCTCCATGTTCTAAGTCCTCCATGTTCTAAGTCCTCCATGTTCTAAGTCCTCCATGTTCTAAGTCCTCCATGTTCTAAGCCCTCCATGCTCTAAGCCCTCCATGCTCTAAGCCCTCCATGCTCTAAGTCCTCCATGCTCTAAGTCCTCCATGTTCTAAGTCCTCCATGCTCTAAGTCCTCCATGTTCTAAGTCCTCCATGTTCTAAGTCCTCCATGTTCTAAGCCCTCCATGCTCTAAGCCCTCCATGCTCTAAGCCCTCCATGCTCTAAGTCCTCCATGCTCTAAGTCCTCCATGTTCTAAGCCCTTCATGTTCTAAGCCTTCCATGTTCTGTCTTCCATGTTCTAAGCCCTCCATGTTCTAAGTCCTCCATGTTCTAAGTCCTCCATGTTCTAAGTCCTCCATGTTCTAAGTCCTCCATGTTCTAAGTCCTCCATGTTCTAAGTCCTCCATGTTCTAAGCCCTCCATGCTCTAAGCCCTCCATGCTCTAAACCCTTCATGCTCTAAGTCCTCCATGCTCTAAGTCCTCCATGCTCTAAGTCCTCCATGCTCTAAGTCCTCCATGCTCTAAGTCCTCCATGCTCTAAGTCCTCCATGCTCTAAGTCCTCCATGTTCTAAGTCCTCCGTGTTCTAAGTCCTCCATGTTCTAAGCCCTCCATATTCTAAGTCCTCCATGTTCTAAGCCCTCCATATTCTAAGCCCTCCATGTTCTAAGTCCCCCATGTTCTAACCCTGTTCTAAGCCCTCCATGTTCTAAGCCCTCCATGTTCTAAGTCATCCATGTTCTAAGCCCTCCATGTTCTAAGCCCTCCATGTTCTAAGTCCTCCATACTTACTTCAGAATTATAATTGATACATAGTCCCCATCACATCTAACAGTGAAATACTGCAAGAAGACTGCAAACATCCTGACTGAAGCAGAATCCTTACACTCCTCAAGTATCAGTTAGGTTTGGAAGTAAGAATGACATTTCCATTAAGGGATTGTGACAATCTTGTTGTATAGGTATTGCACACATGATTTGACTCATTGGACTGTAGAATTTCCTTCACTGTGAATTCCACATCATTCTGCACATTTTAAGTACAATCCAGAATAGCTATAGTATAAGAAAATTAAATAAATGTTCCTGGTTTACATGATGTTTGTGTGTGATACGGTGTCAGCTTATACATTACATGAGAGACGAAAGAATTACATGAACTCTGTCACCTAAACATTGTATAAACTGTGAATGCAGAAGATGAAATAAACAATAGAAATTATCTACAATGAATTTAATGTAAATGCATAAATTAAAATGTGTCTGTGGCATCTGCCATTGCCCTGATATGCAAATAAACTACTTTCAAAGGGTAATATGTATAAATCGCAAACACCCCAGACACATTTAAAACTCATTTTGCTTATGATTTGCTTGCAATTCTGTGAACACAATGTATAGATAATTTTTGATATTTGTTCATTCTTTACATTCACAGTATAAACTATGTATCACCTACAGTCTCATTCACACAGAAATGAGCAGCCTGGGCCGGCCTTTGGGGTGTGTGACCTGTGTGAGCGCACAGGGCACTACACCCCAGGGGGCACCATTTAAAAAAAAAAGGGAAGATAGAGAGAGAGATATATGGGAAGCGAGAGAGACATAAAATGGGTGGGGGGGGGGGGGTGGAGAGAGACAGACATGGCAAAGAAGAGGAAAGAGACAAACATGGGAAGGGGGAGAGACAAACATGGAGTGAGAGGAAAGAGATAGGCCTGTGGAGGAAGAGGAGACAGACCGACATGAGGGTAGAGAGGATGTGGGCGCCACGGAGGTGGCCTGCACAGGGTGCCTGAACATGTGTGGTAGCACTGACAATTGACCTCCCATGCTCCGTCCCCCGTTGTACCAATCCACTGGAGACCAAAGTTATGCAACAGAGAATGGAAATTGTCCAACTGCACTTGATTTATAAAATTACAATGCTTGTATATATATATTTTTTAAACAACTGGTAAAATTAGTGTGATCCATTGTGTACTGCAATGCCCCAGGAGCAATAGAGAAATCTACAAAAGAATTACAGAATTCCACACCTCCCAGCATGCCCTGCTAACAAAGTAGGATGCTGGGGGCATGACCTAGCAGGGATGAGTGTCAGTGCTGACTAAATTCACCGGGCTGAAGTTGAAACCTCAGAATACTTGTCCCCAATTGTAACTGTAAAGCATAAAGGGGAATAGCTAATGGTTAGGGAATTCATGCAATTTTGCAGAACTGAATTATTATAAATTAATCTCATGTAAAATAAATGAAATACTATTTAATGGTGTAATGTGCTGGAAAGTAAAACTGAACACAATCATCTCCATTTTTACTAGTTTCAACAATGGTTAGTTCTGTTTGTAAAAAAAAAAAAAAAAGAAATAAAATGAAAGTCTGCTTGTTTTAGTTAGATTGTAGCGGCAACAATCTCTATTTCTGAACTGGCTGCTTTAAAACAAATTGAATTTTCTCTGCACATGTCACAGCTGCTGAATACTCTGGGCCTGTGTCACAGCCTCATGTTTTGTGCAAATTTGGCAGTGTATTGTAGTGAGTATTGTGGTTGGAAAATTAATTTGGCTGGAGTGCAATAGACACTGCATCAATTGCAAAAGCAACAGAAGAGAAAATTAAGGATCAGGCTATGTATTCTTATATATTCTGCTATGGCTAACTGACATTGTTATACTTAAAGGAAAACTAACTTGCATATATAGTTGTATATAAATGTGGATTTCGTCTCAGCTCTGTCTCGGAGATGAGGCACAGCTGGGCAGGACTCGTTGCACCCACAGCACCGGATTGTACCCATATAACTTGCTACCGCATCCATTTATGGTTGCCACCTGGCCGGTATTTTACGTGCAGGCCGGTAAAAAATTGGCATCAGGCCAATGTTAAGTGTATGGAGACAGTAGCATGCCCGGTATTTTGCTGGTGGCAACCCTACATCCACTCACAGGACTTGCACCAGAACCCATACTGCACTCACAGGAAATGCCCCTGTACCAGTAGTGTATCATCCACAAGGCAAACAAGGCACTCGCCTAGGGCGGCACTTTTCCAGAGGCCAGCACTTTGCCAGAGGGTGTTAAAGCACACTTCTGGTGCTTCAAACATTTTTGCTCCCCCACATTCAGCAAGCTTTAGCTCCTTCCAATTAATCGGGGTGATGGGGCATGTAATGGACGTGGTGTGGGTATGTAATGAGGGTGATGGTGTCATGTATTGGGGTTTATGGGGCATTTAATGTGTGTGCAATGTGGGTGATGGGGCATGTCGTAGGTGTGCAACATGGGTGTGGGGGGGGGGGGGGGTGACCGAATTTTGTCTGCCTAGGGCAGCACAAAACCAAGTTACACCACTGCCTTGTACCCAGGAGCTTGTAGCAACCACATTTTACCCACTGGTCTTGCCAGAGCACCAAGATTGCACACATAGGACTTGTCTATTATTATGTAGCATGTTAATGATTAATGCTGCATGTTAATCTTTTTTTTAAAAAATGCTAACCGCAAACCCGGACATTTTGTCAATTTATGAGAAAAACCTGGACATTTAAGTCCTCAAAAAGAGCAAATGTCTGGGGGAAAAGGGGACGGATGGCAATCCTACTGCTGATGGTATTCTGTGGCTTTCACTTAAAGTAAACCCATCTGAATGTAGGGAACAAAGAGATCAGAACATATTACTTTTTCTGAAGCTCAGGGGATTTGAATGCAAATGGTTTCTCAATGGCCATCAACTACAGCTTTGTGAAGCACATGAGAGTTTTTGTTGAGACACAGAGCTGCCAATTCAATTATGTGTTCATGTTTGAGGTTTTAGAATTAAAAAAAATGACTGTTCACGTACATGCATTGCAACTTGCAACTAGGGTTGCCACCTTTTCTAAAAAAATACCAGCCGTGCTACTGCCTCCATAGACTTAGCCTCAAGCTAAGTTTTATACTGGCCTGCCGCTAAAATACTGGCGAGGAGGCAACCCCACTTGCAACGCCTGTTCTTCCTTAATAATGCAGTCTGTTCATGGTTGGCATGTTCTGGTATGATTTGTGCCCACCTTTAAAGGACAACTTTAGCAAAATATGAACTTCTGTTTAATTAAACAATTGTATCAAGTGTAGACAGGGCCGGACTGGGAGAAAAATTCGGCCCGGGCATTTTTTGATCACAGCGGCCCACTAAGAAGGGGGCGGGGCAGAGGAGGTGTGTTTTGTCATCACCAATGACAAACACGCTCCCTCTCAAAGTGAGCATATTGGTTCAATGCTCTTCCAGGGCAGACCATGCGCAGAGCTCTGCTGAAGAGCTCTAGCATGAGAAAAAAGCCCTGTATGTGTTCTGCACAGTGCAAGCAAATGTAATAACATGCTTGCACTGTGTTTCCTTGCAACTTGTCTCTGGTGTCTCTATAAATGGATACCAGGAGACAAAAATGCCAGGAAAGAGTATTGAGCATGTGTTTGGTGCCTGCTTGTGGGATTGCGTGTGTGTAGAGTAAGCTGATTGTGGTGTGGTATTGTGTAATAAGGTTCGGTTTTAGTTGTGTTGTGTTTGTGGTGTAATGTGATGCATATGTGGCTAGGGGCTGTAGAGAATGTGTGTATAGGGGATATAGCAAGTGTGTGCATACAGGCTATAGTGTGTGTGTGTGAATATATATATAGATTTAGTGTGTGTTTAGGGGTGTAGTATGTGTTTGCTTACAAGGAATCTAGTGTGTGTATATATACATATATATATATATATATATATATATGAGTCTAGTGTGTGTTTGAAGGACCCAGAATGTGTATAGGAGATCTAGTGAGTGTGTGTTTATAACGGTTTCAGAGTGTTTATAGGGATCTAGTGTGTGTATGTGTGTAGATGATCCAGAGTTGGGTAAGGGATCTAGTGTGTGTCTGGAATGTAATTTGTTTAGGGGTGCAGTATGTGTGTGAGGGGTGCTGTGTGTATATATATATATGTAAGTATTGTGTATGTCTGTTGTGCAGTGTGTTGTGTTCTGTGTGTATGTGAGGGGTGCAGTATGTGTGTGTGAGGGGGTGGTGTGATGAGGGGGGCGGTGTGCGAGGGGGGCGGTGTGTGAGAGTGATGGTGTGTGAGAGTGATGTGTGTGAGTGCTGTGTATGATGTGTGTGAGAGTGCTGTGTGTGATGGGTGTGAGAATGCTGTGAATGCTGTGTGTGATGGGTGTGAGAATGATGGGTGTGAGAATGCTGTGTGTGATGGGTGTGAGAGTGCTCTGTGTGAGAATGCTGTGTGTGATGGGTGTGAGTGCTGGGTGTGAAAGTGCTGTGTGTGTGAGAGTGCTGTGTGTGTGAGAGTGCTCTGTGTGAGAATGCTGTGTGTGATGGGTGAGAGTGCTGGGTGTGAGAGTGCTGTGTGTGTGAGAATGCTGTGTGTGATGGGTGTGAGAATGCTGTGTGTGATGGGTGAGAGTGCTGTGTGTGTGAGAGTGCTGGGTGTGAGAGTGCTGTGTGTGATGGGTGTGTGAGTGCTGTGTGTGATGGGTGTGAGAGTGCTGTGTGTGATGGGTGTGAGAGTGCTGTATAAATGTTAGAATGGATTGTGTGTGTGTGTGTGTAGGGGGGGGGGTAAATAAACAAATAAAATAACAGGCATTATGGGGACATAATGCCTGTTATTTTATTTGTTTATTTACCTACCCCCCCCCCCCTACACACACACACACACAATCCATTCTAACATTTATAGAGCACTCTCACACCCATCACACACAGCACTCTCACACCCATCACACACAGCACTCTCACACCCATCACTCCTTTCTTACCTTTAGCCTGGGAGGGGGGGACCGGCACGCTGGTACCTACGACTGTTCCCTCGTGGTGAGAGGTTCACTCTCGCGAGATCCGGTCGTTGCTATGGCAATGCTCCGGATCTCGCGAGAGGAACCCGGTGGAGCTGCAAGTTAGAGCTCCGCCGGGTCCTCTCTCCCTCTCCCCGCCGGCGGCCGTATTTGAAGGCATGTGGGCCGGTGAGGGAGATCTTTGATGTCCTCACCGGCCCTTCATGTCAAACAGCGGGGCCGGCGCTCGGATAGTGCCGGCCCTGCATAGACCGGCAGGGGAGATTCTGGGACCTCCCCTGCCGGCCTCGGCCCATGGCCACCGCGGCCCACCGGGCATTTGCCCGGTGTGCCCGATGGCCAGTCCGGGCCTGAGTGTAGATGATTAATAAAGAAAGTATTTAATGAAAGAATACATTTCAAGTACCTTACTAAACATTCTTTACTCCATAAAGTTCTCTCAGGGGGCAGACATGTTGTTTAGAATTTTGGGTCAGATCTTCGCTCACCTTGGTTCTGATGAAGAAAGATATGACCAAAGATTCTATACAAAATGTCTGCCTCTTTGTGGAACTATATGATGCAAAGATTGCTCAATAAGTAATTTATTTGTGCTCTTTCATTAAAGCATTTCTATATAATATGCATAAACTTGATGCAATCTTTCAAGTAACACTGTGTCAGGCACGTCCAGCTTTGGAATGAGCGTTTTTCGCGATCAGCGATAGCAAAAACTGCTCTGACGGTGCTGCTCTATTACCTTGATGTTGAGGCATTAGGCTGCACTGAAATTCTGGCTCTGGGGCACCCACGATTGCTCCACGGAGAGCTCCTGCAATATGGCTGTGCCCTCTTGTGGTTAGGGCTTTGGAAGTGAAGAAAAAAAATCACTTCCGATGCTCTGAATCTGTTGCTTGACTGCCCCTAGAGGCAGTCAGCAACATTGCAATGAAAAAATAAATAATTAGCTACGGGTTAGGGTTAGAATAGTTGTTCGGGTTTCAATTAAATTAGGTTTAGCATAAGATATAGGGTTACAATTAAATTAAAATTAAAATATATTAAGGTTTAGTATAAAGTTTAGAGTTGGGATTAAATTTAGGGTTAGGGTTAAATTTAGGATTTGGGTTGAGGTCAAAAGGTCATTGTAGGAAAAAACAAAAAACACTATTTTTGTTTTTTGCCCCATAACTTGCAAAAAACTGCAGAAAAACATGGAAACAAACATATTTCTCTCAGGACAACATTTAGAAACTATTTATACAGAGTCAATTTTAATGATTGTATTTGTGTAAAAAAACATTTTTAGGTCAAAGTTAGAAAAAGTGTTTTTTTATTTTTTCATCACATGTCATGCTTTTTCTGTAGTAAATTATAAGATATGATGAACATAATGGTATCTAATGAAATCCCTTCTTATGGCAATAAAAACAACATTTAATTTGTTTGGGTACAGTATGTGAGAAAGAAGAAAATTACAGCTAAACACAAACACCCCAGAAATGTCAAAACAACCCTTGTCACCAAGGGAAAGTCAAGGTCAAAAGGTCTTGTCACTAAGGGGTTAAACACAACTTCATTGTTTGCTACTGTTGTCCTTACAAGTGCTGCTAATTGACAATCTAAGGCAAGTAGGGATGTCTTGATAGTGGCTTCTCCCATCCACATCTCTTCTAGCATGTGTCCACTTCCGTCTGGAAAATGGGATCATGGACATGGTCAAATCACATGTTAGAAAAGCCTGAGTGCCACAATCTGAAAGGACAGCACCGAAGGAAAAATGTTCAACTTACAGAAGAAAAATGGCCTCCCTGGGATGGTTTAATTGATGGCAGTATGACATTCATGGGATTTAAGAGTTGAATCAGATAGCATAGCCTTTGTAAGCTGTATAGAATGATTAGCATGCAAGTAACATACCATGTATTCCTTTGTATGAATATTTTTTTTATTTATTTTCTTGCTATTTGAATGTCCCAGTTCACCATCTGCAATGACAGGCGTTGTAATCCATGTATAATGTATGCCTTTGCTTTCATGACTTGATCTATGTTTGGTCCTAGCACAAGGATTTTTTATATAGACACTCAAGGGATATAGGGTGCGATGTGAATAAATATCTCATACCTTCTTTTTTTTTTCTTCATAGCTATTTTCCCCAATCTTTCCCTAAGTAAAGGAATAAAATGTAATTACAATAGGCTCTGGACATTTATGCAGCCTCCTGTAATACCAAAAATTCAAACTAGAAATAAGAAAGATAAGGAACTATTTGTATTGAGGCAACAGGCAAAAGCAGCAAACTATGGTGAACCAAGATGCCATAAGCAAAACACAATAGCTATACGTATTGTCATACTCTCCACATCAGCTGATCTTGACTGATTTTTTAAAATAACTCACGTGTAAGGTGAGCTCTTAATGAGGGGCCCCAATGTCTCACAGTCTGAACTCATAATGAAGGATACCATTGTTTCACAGTCTTTTTTTTTTTTTTGCCTTAGTAGGCCACAAATATAATAACAATGAGCCATGCCTTGCAATGTCTGTGGTTGTGATAGCAATACCCTCTGGTATTAGGTTGTGAACCTATGCGTCTAATGCCAATTTAAAATGGAATGGCAATAGCGACGTTCCTGACAATATTCCTTTCTTTGTCAAAGCGTGTCTTAACAAAGGAAAGCTTAACAAATAACTATTGGGTTCGGTTCAGTCAGTGAACTCTGGCTTGTGAGGGCCGCAGATAGAAAATCTTGCTTCTTGTACTTACATATTGTTATATGTAGGTACAAGAAGCAAGATTTTCTATCTGCGGCCCTCACAAGCCAGAGTTCACTGACTGAACCGAACCCAATAGTTATTTGTTAAGCTTTCCTTTGGGGTGCACAGTTCTATAGGCTAGGGAATAAATATATGTTATTATCAATAGTGGTAACCTTTTAATACGTATCACTTTTACCCACATTCTGTTTTCCCGCCCAGATGGTCGACATGATCTACTGTGCTATGTCGTCTCATTCAGTCTCTACCGTCATGCACTTTTTGCTGGTGTGCCCATTATTTAATTGTACAGCCAGCTTTTGTCTGTGTCACAGTAATCCCTAACATTTTTTTTACATTTTGTATTTTTTTTAACAAGGACCTCTTACTGTTCTTTTATTTCTATTTATGCTGGATTGCCCGACCATGACCAAACCCCAACAAAGTCTTATTCTTATTGAGATAATAGTTCAAATGATATACCAAAGCCAGGTGGAAAGGCCTCTTTTTAAATCAGAACATAGATATCAGGAGATATAGTCTCCTATAAGTAAATATTCAAACTTATGACCTCCCCCCATGGGAATCCTCCCCTTCCCCCCTAGTCCCGTCTCGGGCCTGAGTCCCGACAGAGCCTATAACTTTACCCGAACAAATGAGTATACTACCAATTGTTATATGTGTGTATGTCTGTTGGGAATCTACGTTATTGACTTTAGGCACGACTAGCTTTATTAGCTTGTGGGTATTTCTGCAACCATGGGAGTAGACATAGATTGGTTGGGAAATGGACAAGATTCTCGTTTTTAAATTAGTTGATTGTACCCACCATTTACAAGTTGAATATTCTGGATTAAAAATGGATGTAACCACAAGGTTTCCTTTCTCTAATTTACATGGAATATTTTTTTGTACATGTGAATTTGTATAATAAAATTTATACAAATTTTAAAAAGTGAACAAAAACCCTAGTGTAGACAGTCGTGCCCATCTCCCTGTGTCGTTTTATTTTTAATATAATATTTTTTTTATTATTTTTTCAATATAGGTAACAATCCAGTGAGATATAGCACATTTGCCTATGGTACAGTTATGTCTCGTAAACAGTGAATTATAATAACAATACAATCTCTGTAAAATATGAGACACCACACGGTTTAGAATCTGAACAACATATAGGTCGTATATGGTTGTAGGTCACAAACAAAGAGAATAGAGCATGAAAAGAAGACGGGGGTACGGTGTGGAAAAGGAGAGCGTTGGAAAAGATGGAGAGGGGGGTCCGGAAATTTACGAATAGGGAGTGCTCTGAAGTCCCATTTCTTTTGTGGGGAAATTGTGGGAGATTCAGGTTGCTAAAGGTGATGAATAGAAGGACTCACCTCAAGTATACTTGAGGTGAAGTTACTGCTTCGTAATATTCCTTCCAGGGGAGACATGTTTTTTCTCATTGTCCATTGCGTGGGATGCCTCCTCGAATCTATTGTTTAAATGTAGCTGTTGAAGTACCTCTAGTGTGGAGGGAGGAGAAGTGTGTTTCCATTTCATGGCTATACATAGTATACATGCTGTGAAGAAATGGGAGATTAGTTTCCTTTGATATTTTCAAATAAAGCCCGGATATATATATATATATATATATAATAAAGCTGGTTCCGGAGTGGGGAGTAATTGTAAGCTCAAGTAGTTGTTAAGATGGATGAACATGTCTTTCCATAATATGTATCAAGGTACAGTTGTATTTTAGCTGCATTTATTGCATTCCATAATATTGTAGACGAATGGAGGTGAATGTAATCTGAACATGTTTAGCTGCACTTCTTCCTATTTTAATGAATTGGGCCTCTTATGTTGTGTAGTTTGTTTATTTGTTGTTTTAAACCCAGGCATGATCATACAAGATAACCTAGGCAGGGTTTTATTTGAATATTGTAAAGCCAAAATAAACAATTCTTTTTAATGCATATTAAAGTGAGATACTTATAAAAATGTATTTATTAAAATGTGAATATCTGTTTTTTTAAATCATATTTTTTAATATAATCAAAAATATCAGGTGTGCAGCTTCCACTGATCCTTCCACTCAGCTCTTATCCGTTGGCTGGGAGGAAAAAATGCATTATATATTCCTGGCATGGGTTAAATTGAGGAGAGCTGTCCATTGTATAAACGTTTTTTAAATTTCTACATCATTGGTACTATGTTCCAACTGTTATGCATCAAATGTTTCAATCTTCCTCGAAAACCTGCTGGAGATGTTGGAACATGCCCAGAATCATGTCTCATTTTGGTGGAAAACTAGATCCGATAAAAATAGACCTGGGAAATCTTGTTCAACCTATTTTCGAAATAGAATGGTTCCCAATTCCCCAATCCTTTCTATTTAATCTGGATGTCCCACTAAAAAATAAATCCAATGTAAATTTGTCGATTAACATATTTGCCGCAGCAAAGATATGCCTGGCCCGTAAATGGAAAGAATCGGATCCCCCAACATGGTCAAATATTATGAACCAGAAAAATGTTCAATACAAAATGGAGAGGTACTTCTACAGATCAACAAGTAACCTAAAAAGTACTACGAAATATGGGCCCCATGGTAGATGCTTAACCCTCAACGAGAACGAGACCAATACGAACCCCCAAATGAGCAGAATAATAGTGTGGAATAAGTCCCCCCTCAGAACCAGAATTAGAATTCTATCTACGTTATATAGACCTTGGAGTCTGCACCACGGGAAAAGGTATGAATGTTGGACGAGTGACTCAATGATGCTAGTAAGACATTTTTATTGCTGAATGTTTGTAATTAAAATGGTAACCAAGTGGAAAAAAATGTGTATCTAAATTGATGTTGGTACCGTTATGTATAGTATTTAATCTATTTTTATATTTGTATCGATTAACATAAGTTTTTGCACCTAAAACGAAAGATATATTAAAAATATAATAAAGTAAAAAAAAAAAAAAATGCATTATATAAACTGTTTGAAAAATGCAACAATCAAAGCCCCCCAAACGATAACTATACTTGCAATATGTGCGAGTACAAAGAACTACTCTATAATTGTTTGTTTCCAGGAGGTAAATAGCTGATGTTCTACTATCGCAGAGTTTCTTGCTGGATTCATAATTTTTACAAGTTCCCCTGCAGAATGTAGAATGCAAGTGTTTCAAGGAGAAAGCAATTAATCAGTCAAGGAGAGTATCCCATATCAACTACCTTCATTTATTGATTACCCTTTCAATATGTATGAATTATACATTCTGCAGGGAAGCATTAAAAGTTATATGTTCTTCAAAAATACGTCCGAGGGGGATATGCTTTTGTATTCTCCATTTCAAAATATGGTCTGGCACACAGTGATGTACTATCAGAAAGAGGTGCGTATACCAGGGGTAGGCTACCTTCGGCAGGCCAGATGTTCTGGACTGCATTTCCCTTGATGCTTTGCCAGCATTACGGCTGTAAGAGCATTATGGGAGATGTAGTCCACAACATGTGGCTAGTGTTGAGCGAACCCGAACCGCACTGTTCGGGTTCGTACCGAACTTTACGGTTTTTGGACACCGGACCCGAACAGGGACATTTCACTGTATGTCCGTGTTGGAGTCCGGGGTTCGGCGATTAAATTGTATGTAATGCTATTGGCTTTCTATAAACCGAACTAGAGTCCCCATTCATAAGAATTTCTATTGAATGGGGACTCTAGTTCAGTTTATAGAAAGCCAATAGTATTACATGTATTCCATAAGCCGAAAGTCTATAAACCTAACGACATTCAGTTTATAGACTTTCGGTTTCCAGAATACATGTAATGCTATTGCTATTCTATAAACCGAAATAGAGTCCCCATTCATACGAATAGGTCAATTGACCTATTCGTATGAATGGGGACACTCACCCACATTTTACTTCATTTTGCAGCCCTCTAGCACTTTCCAGGACTTTTTTAGAGGCATTTTAGTGGCCAAAAGTTCGGGTCCCCATTGACTTCAATGGGGTTTAGGTTCGGGGTCAAGTTTGACCCCGAACCCAGACTTTTTTCCGAAGTT
This sequence comes from Pelodytes ibericus, assembly GCA_036172795.1. Taxonomy (NCBI): domain Eukaryota; kingdom Metazoa; phylum Chordata; class Amphibia; order Anura; family Pelodytidae; genus Pelodytes; species Pelodytes ibericus. The sequence goes on along the minus strand of CM069866.1, from coordinate 60,897,806 downwards.
CGACCCGAACATCCAGTTGTCCGCTCAACTCTACGTGTGGCGTGTCGAAGGTAGCCTACTCCTGCCCTAAACACAATGCTAGAAATAGCAATTATTGTTTGGCCGCTATTATATTACAAAATGGTAACACACGTTAGTGAATGTGACATTAATGAGCAAAATATTTAGTTAAAGGGATGGGTGTACTGTGGAATCGCTTGTCTTGCTCTTCTAGTCACTGGGAATCGCTGTTATAATGGGAAGGTGTTGAGTAGCCACATAACGACGCAGATAAAAGGCTCTCCGAGATGGCATGTGACCTGCAGTAATGGTGAAGCTAATTAACAGGGTTAACAAACTTTCTAGGAATAGCTATGGTGAAGTGATAACTAAGCACAGGGTTTATTTATTTTCTCCTTTTACACATTCTGTTTATAACTACTTTTGCAATCTGGTTCATTGTCTATTCATGTGTGCATATTTCTATGTCTCAATTATTAGATGCACATTTACAGTGTTATCCATTAGGCATTAAATACAGAGGCCCATGTCATACAAACATACATTCTTGTTACTTGTACCCTAAGCAGCCATCAGGGGCGTATCGTGCCCCTGAGTGACAGGCGTGTTGTCAGTCCGGAGAACGCCTGTCACTCGGAGGCACGACGTCTCTCGGGTATTTCCGGAGGTTTGTGTGCTGAGAGCAGTCAGCAAACAGCCAGCACACAAACCCCCGGAAATACCCGAGAGTCGACGTTACATCCGAAAGACGACGCTGCGCTGAATTCAGCAACAGATTCACTCACTCTGTTGCCAATTCAACAAGCACGAAAAGTATATCAAAATTCGTATACTTTTCGTGCTTGTTGAATTGGCAACAGAGTGAGTGACTCTGTTGCCGAATTCAACGCAGCGCCATCTTTCGGATGTATCTCTGGCATTTGCGTGCTCTCTGCTCGGAGCACACAAACGCCCAGAAATACACAGCGCGGGTGCTTCGTGTTAGGTGTGCGGCGCATACCTAGCACATATGGAGCATTTGCCACTGGCAGCCATCCCTCTCAATCACACGGCTTGCTATTTGAGTGAGACTGTAAGCCCCCAACAGACCCCGAACAGAGGGTTTGTTGCAAGACCCTGCGCTTATTGGCTGATCCAGCTGAGCTCTGCCTTCACTCTGACATGTTTATGTAAAACCGCATGTATCTGCTAAGATAATATGTCTTTATGTGTAAACCTCTCATTACTGCTGCTAGGTGTTAGAAAACGTTGCTAAACATTAAATACATTATAAAAAACTTTTTTTCACCTCACTTAGTTCTCTCTTTTTCAAGCATGTTATTATAACAATATAGTATATTGAATATACACATCAGCACTTTGCCTCAATTATGTTTTTTTAGAGACATGACATTCCCTCTGTAGTGTGTACGCCCCTAGGGGGATAAGCATTGGTATAAATATGTCCCTACACATACATCCACGCCATACTAGCCAACTCCTCCCCTCCAACGGTTCACAGGATGTGAGAAGGTGGAGCTAACGGCATAGGCATAGGGCTCTTTTATTATCCAGAAAACTGGGCAGACTAGATGGGTCAAATGGTATCTGCCAATACATTCTATGTTTCTGAGTAATAGGGGTAGGGGCTACTCAACAACACATGACATCTTGCAAGTCGCCTGACCCTGTGTGATTGCACTCCAGCCTTGTTGGCCAGGTTTCTGGAGCTGATTTCTCATTGTTTAGGCTGTGTATATCTACTAGGCATGCACAGTACAAACACAATGCTGCCTGTGCACAGTACTGTTACTGTAGAGGGTGTACGAACCCAGGAAAGCCAATATTGGGAAATAAGAAAAAACGTGATATTGTATAAGGTTATAAGTGCTCATTTTCAGTGTCCCTCCTTCCTGAGTGTGCCTATCGCAGATTCGCGTTACATTTGGCCAGCTTAGCTTAATTATGTATTTCAGACAGGAACATAGATTGCTGTTTTTATAGTATTTTTTTGTCGATTATTCAATCAGTCACAAGGACTCGAGTGCAGAATACCAAATGCATTTCCTTGCTGCTGCTGTCACTTACTGAGACTGGCATTGCTCTCTCAACAGATATTTCATGAACATCTCCTGGGGAGGAAAGGACTTCTCATTTAATGAAGATGGCTACCTCATCAATCCTGCACTTGTGGTGATTGCCCTCAACAAGGAGAGGAACTGGGAGGTGGTAAGTACATAAGGTTCTCATAGTTCAACCACACACTACAAGTGAAAAGATTGTGTGTTGTTTTTTTTCCTGTTTTTTTTTATGTTTACTGATTTGCCAATCCTTTCAGCCCCTTCAGGATAATGGCTTTTTTTGTTTTGATGGTCATTTGGGACAGACCCATTTTACACCTTTAAATAAAAGTGCACTCTTGCTTCTTAAATTAAACCCCACATATTATATATATAAGGACATATAGGGTTTTGAGACCATGTTTTAAGACTTAGCTATTTGTTTACTGTATAAAATTGAATAGTAAATACTTTTGTCCATGTAGTGTATTCTTGTTAGGTTTGTTTTGGGGGACCTGCCTTGTTAGGTTTGTTTTGGGGGACCTGCCTTGTTAGGTTTGTTTTGGGGGGACTTGATGCCTGGTTGGTGCTGTTTCCTGTGGCTGGCACATATTATATTGGTGATGCATTTTGAAAGAGAGCTGTTTTTGTAGCCCGATGTGCATTCCCCCCACTAGAATCATCAGGGTATTTGAGCGGCGGGAGCAACCGTTTACAATTTGGCCTTTGTATTCTTTATTTTCCTAGCCACATCTAGTTTTCTGTTGCTTTGACTCTATGTAAAAAAAGTTCTGTTTTTACTTTGTTGCTCTACAGAACCTTTAGCATTTGAGAGAAGATTGTTAAATGTATTGCTATCCCTACTTGCTCTGAAAGTTTTGCTTTGTCTTATTTATTCCAGTTGGTCAAATTGTCCGCCTCGCTGGCATCCATTAGAGCTTATAGTCTCATCTCTTTTTTCTATTTTCCAACAGACCCTTAATCCCATTATTCACATTACAAGTAACTGCAAAAGTGACTTGAACATTCTTATTGACTTAACCTACTCTCCAGCCACTTCAAAACTCCTTTCCTTAACCTCTTCCTTTGGTCTCTCCAAATGGACCAACTCTCCACACTGAAGGCCACTCAATAGACCATCTGCCATCTCTAACTTCTCCAATTCTCCTTTCCCCATGTCTGACCAGCACCTTCTTACTGTATACACCACGTTTACTCAATTAAAGACTGCTAAGTCCACTACTTAACTGCTAAGTTAACTACTTAATACTACACTTGAACGTGGACTTAATACGAAAAATTATTGGATGATGGATAATTTTGGATAATAGATTTCTGGATAAGGAATAATCAACCTGTACTTAATACCATGTATGCCCTACTGATTGAGAACACAGCACACTTTTATACTTTCTATGGACTGTGAGACATCCACACGTTTTCTTTACTGAATATTATATATTTGTGATATGTATTTACATATTTCTGTCTTTAATATTAATGGAGCCCTGTACAGAGGCGTCACTAGGGTTGGTGTCACCCGGTGCGGTAACTCATGGTGTCACCCCCCACCCTGGATCTCCTCCAATACCATGCCAAACAGATTCCTTAATAATGCCAGTTAGATGGCCCATAAAATATGCCACACACAGAAGACCCATATATTATGCCACATCCAGGAGCCCATTAACTATGCCACACACAGAAGCCCCATAACTATGTCACACACAGGACCCCTATAACTATGCCACACACAAGAGCCTCATAAATTATGCCTTACCTCGGAGCCCAATTATAATGCCTCACACAGGAGCCCCATTATCATGCCACGCACACAGGAGCCCCTTAATTATGCCACACACAAGGGTCCCATAATTATGCCACACAAAAGAGCCCCTTAATTATGCCACACATGGGACCCCCATTAATTATGTGACACACAGGATCCCTGCGAGGTGTCAATTGTACAATTCTAAAACAATAAATATCTATACACACAGACATCTCTATATATCTAGTTGCATTTATACTTATATGAACCTTTTAATATTATATTTGATTATTTTCATATGTAATGAAATTGTTTTTGAAAAATTGCATTTCTTGTTTTTATTCCCTTCCACTTTACCCACATTGCACCTAAAGGACTTAACACAGCACCATACAGTATCCACAGTACTTTCCATGCACCTATATTGCACCCACAGCACTTGGATTGCACTCATATGCCACAGTGTCAATGCCCTACAGAATATACCACAGTGTCACTTTGCCCTACAGAACTGCTCCTGCAGAACAAACCAGTGTCACTTTCCCCATAGTACATATTTTGCCCCACAGAACATGCCACAGCATCACTTTGCCAATTCAAATAAGCCACTGTCATGTACCAATTAACATGCCACAATCACTTTGTCATTAACATATTAAACCGCCAGTTTTACTATTAAATATGCCACAG